>CM034151.1:905734003-906352753 GCA_019776745.2 Taxus chinensis | reverse complement strand
TTGATAGGCAGTATGCTGCACTTTGCTATAGGAATCCCAGTAAGTGTCGTGAATAATGAATTTATGATGGTGGTTTCCTGGTGCTACAATAAAGACACAAGATGTGTCATAAATGAGAAGGGTGAGGTCGTAATCAACCTCACTTCCCACCACTTTGAATTAATGCTCGACATCCCTCACCACCAGCACTTTGTGGCCGTAATCTAGGAAGACTTCATCAAAGCCTAGGACGAGAATGAAGATCAGTGCATGTAGCTGATGAATGAAGCATATCTAAATAACAAAAAGGTGGTGACTCGGTGGCCACAAATCATTCACCGCAGTGATTTTTCAGAGGAGCTCAGTGACATGATCACGTTCCTGAGTAGAGTATTTGGGCTTCTTGATGCCCACTACTTCCACAAATGGATGCTGCGGTATTTGTAAACCATGAATAAAAATGTTCCAGATCAACGCTTTGAGTGGGCAGAGATCATAAGCAGCATGATAGCAGAGCATCTACAACAACTTACCACAACAAGGAAGTTCTACATGAATTCCTACATTATTTATGTTGCAGCTTCAGAAAGGGACTACCCAGCTCTTATGCGGAGTGGGGTTTGGCCCCAAGTTAAGATCTATGAATATTATCCAGAACTGAAGCTGGAAAATAGCATCCCCCAATTTATAAAGATCAATGACGCATTTTTCTATTTCATCATCTCCCTGTTGAGGTCGAATATGACTCACGGTCGTACGACCAAGAGCATCGTGGTAGCCACAGAGAAATGGGGGGCCCTGTTCACTCAATTCCCCACATTCACTTATCTAAGGGTGGCTAACTTCTTGGGGGAGCCAACTAAGCTGTCAAGGTATGCCTGTCCAAAATTTATTTTTCTAGAGCTGTCAAGATAGATAATCACCTATCTTGAGAAATTCCTCAAGAGAAAAAAGCGTGGAACTCCTTTCCCCCTCACAGTGGGTAGGTATACATGTCTCACCCACCACAAGGCAAAAGACATGTTTACAGAGTTGGAGCTACTGAATCTGAAACATAATTTCCCAGCAAGGCCCACCTTCGACCTGAGAAACTATCTACCTAGGGCCAATCTCGATCCGACCCATATCCCTCAGATTGAAGATATCTACATCGATATATATCATGAGGTTGAGATCAGGAGGAAGGACCATTCCCGTTCTTACTTAGCAAAAATCATCTAATACAGGGTGTCCATCGTCCCTAAAGGCTACCAAACTACTGAGAAAGAAGTGGATCAAGTGTATCTTGACACAGGTGGGGATGATTGGCATTTCACGGTGATTGATAGAACTAAAGAACCTCAAAAAATTGAGGAAAGGGTCAAGGAAACTCTATGTAGAACAGAGCATTGGTGCCATATGAACGAGCTCATCTACCTCGGAGTCGATTTCACGACCTCTCTGTTAGGCAACGCACCTCCTCGATCCAAACAGTAGCCAAAGGGCAAGGGTAAAGGAATAGAGGTAGAATCTAGTTCCACCCAAGAGGAAGCTCCTGAAATTCCTCTTTCCGCTTCACAAGAATGCGTTGAAATCCCAGAAAGTACAGCAGAAGAAATGACGGAAGATATTCCAATTGGCACATCCACTCAGGGTGTGGCCATAACTGTAACCATTGAGGTCCCTTCTGTTCCTTCTCCTCCTTCCTCTCCTCGGGTGACCCAAGCAACCATTCCTTTGGTCGTGTCCTCTCCCTCTTCTTCTACCTTTCCTCCCGCTTCTTTGTCCATCTTCTCCTCTCTCACGGAGCTGTCTCCCTCCATCTATTCCCTCATCTCTAAGCTCCCTTCCCTTCCTATGTCTTCCTCTCCTGCAGTATCCCTTCCTCCCATGGGCACTTCTTCAGCTTTTCTCTCTATGTCACCGCCACGTGTCTCCATGTTTTTCCCTTCTACTACTGCAGCTGCCCCCTTCTCTATTTTTGGCCCTTCTCCCATAAGTCCAGCTTGGATCTCCCAGCACCTAAGTCAGTAGAAAAGGAAAGTTCCCATCACTCTGATGGACTTCTCCATGATCCTTTCAAAAGGGGAAAAGAAGAAAAATTATATCACGTGCTTCTCTCAGAGTGCTTCGGGAGAAAGAGTAATGGATATCGTGTACCCCAATCCTCTGAAGGATAGAAATGATCTGTCTTCGACAGATTACACAGTGACTCAAGTCAAAATGGGGAAGTCTTCTGAAAGCCTTCAAGGAGAGGCCCTATCTATATTTGATGCCCTCTGCAAGAAGCTTCAAGAAGTAAAATAAGAAAAAAGGCTGTTGAAAGAGTAGAATAGGCATCTGCTCCATGCCTTACAAAATATGGGCAGTGCACCTCCCACAACTGTTTCCGAAACTCCTGAGCCTCTGAGCCAAGATAAAATCAATGAATATGTAAAGATCGGCAAGTAGGGCATGGCAGTTTCAACTTGGAGGAGCCAGATCCTCAAGGATAGTGAACAAGTAATCGCCAAGTTCACCGATTTATATTTGAACATCAACAAGCTGAATAAAGAACTCCAGGCATTGGCAGGACCCATATTTGAAGAGCTGGACCATGCTAGGCTGCAGCATGAGACCTTTCAAAAAATGTTTGACTGTTCAGTTGAAGATCTAGTTAAGTTCAGAATTTTTGGTCATCTCGGAGCCCTCAATAAAGTCCTTTCCACTCTAGACTATCAGATGGATCAACTATAATTCATCATTGAAAATATCGATAAGGTAAATCAAGAAGCCCTAGACAATGCACCAGATGGAACAGATCTTTCTCAACATGTCTCCAGGGTTGCTTACTCCTTTCGCCTTAAGGAAGGTTGATGAGACCATTCGGATCTTCAAGTAGATCATTTCATAAGGGCTAGAGCCAGAGGTCACTTTTGACACAGAGTCCATCAATAACCTGCTGGCCTGTTGAGACTTCATCAGGTTCCTCATTGAAGCAGATAAATAATATTCCAAACTCCCAGATAAGCTCATAGACGAGTGGGAGACTTGCGAGGTGATCGGTGAGTGACACAAGGATCCTTCCAAGGATCAACTAGAGCCCATGATTAGAAATTTCATGGAATACCGTGCCTAATTCCACATCTCGTCACCTGAACAGCAGCAGAAGTAGGATACCCGTTTTTGGCCACAGGATGACGATGATGAATAATTTCTCTCTCTTATTTGACTCTCTTTTTTGTGAATGTCTAAAGTATGTTGGTATAAATGATGACATCATCCATGTTGCACCGTGGGATGATGTCATCCATCAAGTTGTCAAAAGTCAACATGACTTTGAGATATTTTGTAAATATTTTGTAAATAGGTGGTTGGTTTCTTTTTTCCTTCCTTCTCCTCCTTCTATAAATACTCGAATACTTGTTGTATTCATGGTGGATATTTTTTAGATGAGAAATAGAAGTAAGAAGAAGATTTTTAACTCCTTGTAATAGAAGTAACTTTGAATACAATATATTTAGACTTTGTGCTGAATACATGTGTTTTTGTCAGATCTTTCTTATGCTATATCTATATGGTTGTTCTATTAGATTTACTTCTACTTTGTTGTCATTTATTCATCAGTATTGCTTTATTCGTTTATGTAAGTAGGTTTGGTTCTGTTTACTACTGATCCCAAAACATAAACCCTCTGACCTTTCTACTTTGGAATTCATTTATTTTCTCCCTTTGGACCTAATTTTTCTTCATCCTGTCTTTCATTCCTTTCTCTTCACAGCCAGAAATAAACCTATTGGGATGAGATCCCAAACCCCTGAAGGTAGAATACTATGAGACTTGCATAAGATTCCTGCTGGTAGAATAACCATAAACTAGTTTTACTTTGCTGACTTAACAAACCGTTGTCTTGTCTATCCATAGATCCTTCACTCATGATAGATTTTCAAACCAATAGATCCCATGCAAGTTTTTATGTGAGCTTCTTGACAAGCTCCCTGACGACCTCAAGTAAATCTACTCAGTGAGCTCCTAGGTGAGCTTCTCGGTGAGTTCCCATATAAGTTACTTAATGATCTCCTAGGCAATCTCAACTCGATCTGATCAGTGAGATCACAAAAGAGCTCCTAGGTGAGCTACTTGGCGAGCTCCCAGGTGAGCTCCCAAGTGAGCTACTTGGTGAGCTCCAAGGTGAGGTCCCTGGAGAGCTCCTCGGCAAGCTCATAAGTGAGCTGACAAGTGACCTCAAGGCAACCTACTTAGTTTGCTACTCGGTGAGCTACTTGGTGAGCTCTCATTCGAGCTACTTGGTGAGCTACTCGATGAACTCTGAGGTGAGCTACCAAACAAGCTTAAGGTGAGTTGGTAAGGTGATCTCCTCAGTGAGCTCAAGACGAGCTGATAGGTGAGCTCCCATGAGATTTGGTAAAGCAAGCAGTCAGGTGAACTCTCATGTGAGTTTTCAGGTGAGCTACTTGATGAGCTCCAAGGTGAGCTCAAGTTAAGCTTCTCAGCAAGCTCCTGGGTGAGCTTAAGGTGAACTGGAAAGGTGAGCTATAAGGTAATCTCCCAGGAAAGGTTCTTGGAAAGCTCAAGTTGAGTTGCTCGATAGGTGAGCTGGTTAGTGAGCTCTCAGGTGAGCTCAAAGGTGAGCTTATTGGTAATCTCCAAGGTGAGCTTACATGTAAGCTACAAGATGAGCTCAAGTCAAGTTGGTAAGGTGAGTTCAAGGTGAGTTAACAAGGTGAGTTGAAGGTGAGTTGGCAAGGCTACCTATCAGGTGAGTTCCTAAGTGAGTTACTTGAAAATCTCCTTGGCGAGCTCAACTCTAGCTGATTAGTGAGCTCCCAAAAGAGCTTCTAGGTGAGTTACTTGGTGAGTTATTTGGTGAGCTTCTAGGTGACTTGCTAGGCAAGCTTCCAAGTGAGCTACTTGGTGAGCTCCCAGGTAAGGTCCCTAGTGAGCTGCTCAGTGAGTTCAAAACCAATCTCAATTCAAACTACTCGGTGAGCTACTTGATGAGCTCCCAGGAAAGTTGAGAGGTGAGCTCCTAGGTGAGCTGTTAGGTGAGCTCCTAGGTGACCTACTTAGCGAGATGCTTGAAAAACTCTGAGGTGAGCTTCTAGATGAGTTCAAGGTGATTTGGCAAGGTAAGCTCCTCAACGAGCTCAAGGTGAGCTGATAGGTGAGCTCTAATATGATTTGGTAAGGCAATCTTTCAAGTGAGCTCTCCTATGAGTTTACAGGTGAGCTATTTGACGAGATCCCAGTTAGCTCAGGTCGAGCTACTCGGTGAGCTTCTGGGTGAGCTATCAGGTGATCTCCCAGGTGAGTTTCAAGGCAAGCTCAAGTCGAGCTACTTGATGAGCTCTTGATTAAGCTACTTGCTGACCTCCAAGCCAAGCTCCTAGGTGAGCTACTCGGTGAGCTCCTAGGTGAGCTCAAATGTGAGCATGTTGGTAATATCTGAGGTGAGCTTACATGCAAGCTACCAGATGAGCTCAAGATGAGTTGGCAAGGTGAGCTCAAGGTGAGTTAGCAAGGTGAGATCAAGGTGAGTTAGCAATACGAGCTATTAGGTGAGCTCCCAGGTGAGTTACTCGATGATCTCTCAGGTGAGCTCAGCTCGAGCTGATCGGTGAGCTCCTATAAGACCTCCCAGGTGAGATCCTATAAGACATCCTAGGTGAGCTACTTGGAGATTTGTTGGGCAAGCTCCCAGGTGATCTACTAGGTGAGCTACTTGGTGTGCTCCTAGGTGAGGTCTCCAGTGAGCTGCTCAAAAATCTCACAAGCGAGCTCAAGTCAACCTACTTCATGAGTTACTCGATGAGTTCCCAGGTGAGCTATTAGGTGAGCTCCCAGGTGAGCTACTTGGAAAGCTACTTGATGAAATCTAAGGTGAACTACTAAAGGAGCTCAAGGTTAGTTGGTAAATTGAGCTCCTCAGCAAGCTCAAGGTTAGCTGGAAAGGGGAGATAATAGGTGAGCTCCCATGTGAGATGGTAAGTCAAGCTATCAAGTGAGCTTCCATGTGAGTTTTCAGGTGAGCTACTTGACAAGCTCTTAGGTGAGCTCAAGTTGAGCTGATCAGCAAGATCCTGGGTGAGCTCAAGGTGATTTGGTAAGGTGAGCTATCAGGTGAGCTCCCAATTGACTTTATAAGCAAGCTCAGGTTGAGCTTCTCGATGAGCTCCTGGGTGATCTATTTTCTGAGCTTCTGGTTGAGATCCTAGGTGAGCTACTCAGTGAGCTCGCAAGACAGCTAAAAGGTGAGCTTGTCGCTAATCTCTAAGGTGAGCTTACATGTTAGCTACCAGAAGAGAAAAAGCTGAGTTGGCAAGGTGAGCATAAGGTGAGTTGGCAAGGTGAGCTCAAGGCGAGTTGGCAATGTGAGCTCAAGTTGAGTTACAAGGTGAGTTGTCAGGAAAGCTCCCATGTGAGTTCCTAGGTGAGTTACTCGATGAGATGACAAGGTAACTTGAAAGGTGAGCTCTCATGTGAGTTATAAAGGTGAGCTATCAGGTGATCTCCCATGGGAGTTTTCAGGTGAGCTACTTGATGAGCTCCTGGGTGAGCTCAAGCTGAGCTACTCAGTGAGCTCCTAGGTGAGCTCAAGGTGAGCTGGCAAGCCGAGTTGCAAGGTGAGCTCCCAGGTGAGTTTTAGGGCAAGCTCAAGTTGAGCTACTTGAAAAACTCCTGGGTGAACTGCTTTCCAAGATCCCAGCCGAGCTCCTAGGTGAGTTTCTTAGTGAGCTCCAGGAGAGCTCAAAGGTAAGCTTATTGCCAATCTATGAGGTGTGGTCACATGTGAGCTACCAGATGAACTCAAGGAAATTTGATAAGGTGAGCTCAATAAGAGTTGGCAAGGTGAATTATCAGGTGAGCTCCCAGGTGAGTTACTTGATGAGCTCCTGAGCAAGTTCTAACTTGATATGAAAAACGAGCTCCCAGTCGAGCTACTTGGTGAGCTGTTCAGCAAGCTGCTAGGTGAGCTCCCAAGTGAGCTACTTGGTGACCTCCTAGGTGAGGTCCCAGGTGAGTTGCTCGGCGAGCTCAAGTCAACCTACTCAGTGAGCTACTCAGTGAGCCCCTAGGTGAGCTGTTAGGGGAGCTCCTAGGTGAGTTACTTGGTGAGATCCTCAATGAACTCCATGGCGAGCTACTAGATGAGCTCAAGGTGAGTTGGTGAGGTGATTTTCTCAGCAATCTCAAGGTGATATGGTAAGGTGAGATGATAGGAAAGCTCCCATATGATTTAGTAAGGTGAGCTGTCATGTGACCTTCCATGAGAGTTTATGGGTGAGCTACTTCAAAAGCTCCCGGGTGAACTCAAGTTGAGCTACTCGGTGAGCTCCTGGGTGAGCTCAAGGTGAGCTGACAAGGTGAGTTATTATCTGAGCTCCTAGGTGAGTTTCTAGGCAAGCTCAAGTCAAACTACTCGATGAGCTCCTAGGTGAGCTACTTGTCGAGCTCCCAACTGAGCTCCTAGGTGAGCTACTTGGTGAGCTCCCAAGTGAACTCAAAGGTGAGCTTGTTGGTAATATTTGAGTTTAGATTAGATGTGAGCTACCATATGAGCTCAAGGTGAGTTAGCGAGGAAAGCTCAAGGAAATTTGGCAAGGTGAGATCAAGGTGACTTGGCAAGGTGAAATCAACTCAAGCTGATTGGTAAGATCCCAGAATATCTCCTAAGTGAGCTACTTAGCGAGCTGTTTGGTGAGATCCCAGGTGAGCTACTAGGAGAGCTACCAAATGAGGTACTTGGTGAGCTCCTAGGTGAGGTCCCTAGTGAGCTACTTGACAAGCTCATAGGTGAGCTCGAGTCAACCTATTCAGTGAGCTTTTTGGTGAGATCTCAGGTGAGCTATTGGGTGGGCTTCCAGTCGAGCTACTTGGTGAGCTACTTGACAAAACCTGAATCAAGTTACCATATCAGTTTAAGGTGAGTTGTCAAGGTGATCTCTTTAGGGAGATCAAGGTGAGATGGAAAGGTGAGCTGATAGGTGAGCTCCCATGTGAGTATTTGGGTGAGTTGTTAGGTGAGCTCCCATGCATGTTTTTGGGTGAGCTGTTTGAGGAGGTCCTAGGTGAACTAGCAAGGTGAGCTATCAGGTGAGCTCCTAGGTGAGTTCTTAGGTAAGCTCAAGTTGAGCTACTCAATGAACTCCTGGGTGAGCTACTTATCGAGATAATAGCTAAGCTCCTAGGTGAGCTACTTAGTGAGTTCCTAGGTGAGCTCAAAGGTGAGCTTGTTAGAAATCTCTGAGGTGAGCTTACATGCAAGCTACAAGATGAGCTCAAGGTGAGTTGGTAAGGTGAGCTCAAGGTGAGTTGGTAAGATGAACTGTCAGGTGAGCTCCCGGGTGAGTTCCCAAGTGAGTTACTCAATGATCCCAGGTGAGCTCAACTGAAGTTGATCGAAGAGCTCCCAGAAGATCTCCCAGGTGAGTTCATTGTGAGCTATTCACGAAGCTGCTAGGTGAGCTTCCAAGAATGCTACTTGGTAAGCTCCCAGGCGAGGTCCCTGGTTAGCTACTCGGTGAGTTCACAAGTGAGCTTAAGTCAACCTACTCAATGATCTACTCAAAAAAATCTGAGGCTTGCTACAATACAAGGTTAAGGTCAGTTGGCAAGGGGAGCTCCTCAGTGAGCTCAAGGCAAGTTGATAGGAAAGTTCCCAAGAGAGTTGGAAAAGTGAGCTATTAGGAAAGCTCCCATAAAATTTTTTAGGTGATTTGCTTGATGAACTCCCAGGTGAGCTTAATTCAATCTACTGAGAAAGCTCCTGGGTGAGCTAAAGGTGAGCTAGTAAGATGAGCTCCCAGGTGAGTTTCTGGGCAAGCTCAAGTTGAGCTGCTCGACAAGAGAGTAGGAAAGCTACTTGTCGAGCTCCCAGATGAGCTCCTAGGTGATATTCTCGATGAGATATTAGGCAAGGTCAAAGGTTATCTTATCAGAAATTTCTTAGGTGAGCTTACATACGAGCTACCAAATGAGATCAAGACGAATTAGCAAGGTGAGCTCAAGGTAAGTTGGCAATGTTAGCTTAAGGTGAGTTAGCAAGGTGAGCTATCAGGTGAGCTCCCAAGTGAGTTCCTTGGTGAGTTACTTGATGAGCTACCTGGTGAGCTCAACTTGAGCTAATAGACGATCTCCCAAAAGATCTCCTAGGTGAGCTAATTGGCGAGCTATTCGACAAGCTCGCAGGCAAGCTGCTAGGTGAGCTCCCAAGTGAGCTACTAGGTGAGGTCCTAGGAGAGGTCCCCTATGAGATTACCTAACAACTCACCTCATTATCTCACCTTGATCTCACCCAAGAGCTCATCGATTAACTTGACTTGAGCTTGCCCAGGATCTCGTTAAGTAGCTTGCCTTAAAACTCACATAGGAGCTCACTTACAGCTCACCTTGCTAACTCACATGGAATCTTGCCTATCACCTCATCTTTCCAGCTCAACATGAGCTCACTGAAAATATTACCTTACAACATCACCTTGAGCTCATCTAGTAGCCCACCTCAGAGTTCATCGATCATCTCACCAAGTAGCTCACCTTGGAGCTCACCTAATAGCTCACATGGGAGCTCACCTATAAGCTTGCTCTAGAGCTCACCAATAAGCTTGCTCTAGAGCTCACCAAGAAGCTCACCGAGTAGGTTGACTTGAGCTCTCTTTTGAAATCATTTTGTGAGATCACCAAGTATCTTGAAGGGGAACTCACCTGGTATCTCACCAAGTAGCTCACTTGGGAGCTCACCTAACAGCTCGTCTGGGAGCTCGCTGAATAACTCACCAAGTAGCTCACTTGGGAGCTCTTTTGTGAGCTACCAGATGAGCTCAAGGTGAGTTGGTAAGGTGAAATCAAGGTGAGTTGTCAGGCGTGCTCCCAGGTGAGTTCCCAAGTGAGTTACTTGATGATCTACTGGGTGTACTAAACTCAAGCTGATCGGTGAGCTCCCAGAAGAGTGCCTAGGAAAGCTACTTGGTGAGTTATTCGGTGAACTCCGAGGTGAGATGTTAGGTGAGATCCCAAGTGAGCTACTTAGTGAGCTCCCATGTGAGGTCCTTGGTGAGCTGCTCAGCGAGCTCATAAGCAAGCTCAAGTCAACCTACTCAACGAGCTACCTCTGTGCGCTCCCAGGTGAGCTACAAGGTGAGCTACTCAAAAAATATAAGGCGAGCTACTAGATGAGCTTAGGGTAAGTTGGAAAGGAGAGCTTCTTAGTGAGATCAAGGTGAGGTAATAGGTAAGCTCCCATGATAGTTTTCAAAGCAAGCTATCAGGTGCACTCCCATTCAAGCTTTTAGGTGAGTTACTTGATGATATCCCAGGTGAGCTCAATTCAAGCTACTCTTCAAGCTCCTAGGGGAGCTCAAGGTGAGATGGCAAGGTTAGCTCCAAGGTGAGGTTCTAGGTAAGCTCAAGTTGAGCTACTCGATGAGTTCCTAGGCAAGCTGCTTGCAAGCTCTCAGCCAAAATCCTAGGTGAGCTACTCAGTAAACTCCTAGGTGAGATCAAACGTGAGCATGTTGGTAATCTGTGAGGTGAGATTACATGAAACTACCAGATGAGCTCAAGATGGAGTTGGCAAGGTTGAGCTCAAGGTGAGTTGGCAAGGTGAGATCAAAATGAGTTGGCAATAAAAGCTTTTAGGTGAGCTCCCAGGTGAGTTACTCGACGAGCTCGCGGTTTGTGAGTTCAAATCGAGCTGATCGGTTGAGCTCCTACAAGACCTCCCAGGTGAACTACTTGGAGAGTTGTTCGGTGAGCTCCCAGGTGAGCTGCTAGGTGAGATCCTAGGTGAGCTACTTTGTGTGCTCCTAGGTGAGGTCTCCAGTGAGCTACTTAGAAAGCTCATAAGTGATCTCAAGTCAACCTACTTAGTGAGTTACTCGATGAGTTCCTAGGTGAGCTATTAGGTGAGCTCCCAGGTGAGCTACTGGATAGCTGCTCGATGAAATCTAAGGTGAGATACCAAAGGAGCTCAAGGTTAGTTGGCAAGGTGAGCTCCTCAGTGAGCTCAAGGTGAGCTGGCAAGGGGAGCTAATAGGTGAGATCCCATGTGAGATGGTAAGTCGAGATGTCAGGTGAGCTTCCATGTGAGTTTTCAGGTGAGCTACTTGACGAGCTCCTGGGTGAGCTCAAGTGAGCTGGCTCAGCGAGATCCTATGTGAGCTCAAGGTGAGTTGGAAAGGTGAGCTATTAGGTGAGCTCCCAGGTGACTTTATGAGAAAGCTCAAGTTGATGTGTTCGGTGCTTAATGAGCTCATGGGTGTGAGCTATTTTCTGAGCTTCTGGTTGAGCTCCTATGGTGAGTTGCTTAGTGAGCTCCCAAGAGAGCTCAAAGCTGAGCTTGTCGGTAATCTCTAAGGTGAGCTTACATGTAGCTACCAGATGAGAAAAAGGAGAGTTGGCAAGGTGAGCATGAGGTGAGTTAGCAAGGTGAGCTCAAGGTTAGTTGGAAAGGTAAGCTCAAGCTAAGTTGCAAGGTGAGTTGCCAAGTAAGCTCCCATGTGAGTTCCTAGGTGAGTTACTTAATGAGCTCCCAGGTGAGCTCCACTCAAGCTGATCGGCAAGCTACTTGGTGAGCTCACAAGTGAGCTCAAGTCAACCTAATCAATGACCTACTCGGTGAGCTCCCAGGCACATTATTAGGTGAGCTACCTGGTGAGCTACATGAAAAAATCTGAGGTGAACTACCATACAAGCTCAAGGTGAGTTGGTAAGGTGAGCTCCTTAGCGAGCTCAAAGTGAGCTGGAAAGGTAAGTTGATAGGTGAGATCTCATGTGAGTTATCAAGGTGAGCTATCAAGTGATCTCCCATGTGAGTTTTCAGGTGAACTACTTCACAAGCTCCTGGGAGAGCTCAAGCCGAGCTACTCAGCGAGCTCCTGCGTGAGCTCAAGGTGAGTTGGCAAGCCGAGTTACAAGGTAAGCTCCTGGGTGAGTTTTCGGGAAAGCTCAAGTCGAGCTACTCGACAAACTCTTGGGTGAGCTACTTGCCAAAATCCCAGCCAAGCTCCTAGGTGAGCTTCTTAGTGAGCTCCCAGGAGAGCTCAAATGTAAGCTTATTGCTAATCTATGAGGTGTGGTTTACATGCGAACGCTACCAGAATGAACTCAAGGTAAGTTGGTAAGGTGAGTTCAATATAAGTTGGCAAGGTGAGCTGTTAGGAGCAGAGCTCCTAGGTGAGTTCTTAATTGAGTTACTCGATGAGCTCCTGAGCAAGCTCCAACTCAAGATTATAAGTGAGCTCTAAGGGTGAACTACTTTGGTGAGATATTTAGTGAGCTGCTAGGGTGAGCTCCAAAGTGAGCTACTTGGTGACCTCCTAGGTGAGGCCCCCGGTGAGCTGCTCGGAAAGCTCAATTCAACCTACTCAGTGAGCTAATCAGTGAGCTGTTAGGGGAGATATTAGGTGAGATACTTAGTGAGATCCTCAATGAACTCCATGGCAAGCTACCAGATGAGCTTAAGGTGAGTTGGCAAGGTGATCTACTCAGCAAGCTCAAGGTGAGATGGTAAGGTGAGCTGATAGGAAAGCTCCCATGCAATTTGGTAAGGTGAGCTGTCATGCGATCTCCCATGCAAGTTTATGGGTGAGCTGCTTCAAAAGCTCTCGGGTGAACTCAAGTTGAGCTACTCGGCAAGCTCCTGGGTGAGCTCAAGGTGAGCTGGAAAGGTGAGTTATTATCCAAGCTCCCAGATGATTTTCTGGGCAAGCTCAAGTCAAACTACTCGATGAGCTCCAAGGTGAGCTACTTGTCGAGCTCCCAATCGAGCTCCTAGGTGAGCTACTTGGTGAGCTCCCAAGTGAACTCAACGGTGGGATTGTTGGTAAATTTTGAGTTTAGATTAGATGTGAGCTACCATATGAGCTCAAGGTGAGTTGGTAAGGCAAGGTCAAGGAAAGTTGGCAAGGTGAGCTCAAGGTGACTTGGCAAGGTGAAATCAACTCAAGCTGATTGGTAAGATCCCAAAATATCTCCTAGGTGAGCTACTTAGCGAGGGTATTTGGTGAGATCCTAGGTTGAGATGCTAGGAGAGATCCCAAATGAGGGTACTTGGTGAGCTCCTAGGTGAGGTCCCCAGTGACCTACTTGACAAGCTCATAAGTGAGCTCAAGTCAACCTACTCAGTGAGATTTTCGGTGAGCTCCAAGGTGAGCTATTAGGTGGGATTCTAGTCAAGCTACTTGGTGAGCTGCTTGAAAAAATCTTAATCAAGCTACCATATGATGTCAAGGTGAGTTATCAAGGTGAGCTCCTCAGCAAGATCAAGGTGAGCTGATAGGTGAGCTCCCATGCAAGTTTTTTGGGTGAGTTGTTAGGTGAGCTCCCATGCATGTTTTTGGGGTGAGATGTTTGAGGAGCTCCTAGGTGAGCTGGGTAAGGTGATCTATCAGGTGAGCTCACAGGTGAGTTCTTGGGTAAGCTCAAGTCTAGCCACTCAACGAGCTCCTGGGCGAGTTGCTTACCAAGCTGATAGCTGAGGTCCTAGGTGAGCTACTCAGTGAGTTCCTAGGTGAGCTCAAAGGTGAGCTTGTCAACAATATCTGAGGTGAGTTTACATGCAAGCTACAAGAAGAGCTCAAGGTGAGTTGGTAAGGTGACCTCAAGGTGAGTTGGTAAGATGAGTTGTCAGGTGAGCTCCTGGGTGAGTTCCCAAGTGAGTTACTTGACAATCCCAGGTGAGCTCAACTGAAGCTGATTAGAGAGCTCCCAGAAGAGCTCCCAGGTGAGTTACTTTATGAGCTATTCACCAAACTGCTAGGTGAGCTTCCAAGAGAGATACTTCATGAGCTCCCAGGTGAGGTCCCTGGTGAGCTACTCGGTGAGCTCACAAGCGAGCTTAAGTCAACCTACTCAATGAGCTACTCAACAAAATCTGAGGCTTGCTACAAGACAAGTTTAAGGCCAATTGGCAAGATGAGCTCCTTAGTGATCTCAAGGCAAGTTGATAGGCGAGCTCCCAAGAGAGTTAGAAAAGTGAGCTGTTAGGTAAGCTCCCATAAAAATTTTCAGGTGAGCTACTTGACAAGCTCCCAGGTGAGCTTAAGTCAAGCTGCTCAGCAAGCTTCTAGGTGAGCTAAAGATGAGCTGGTAAGATGATCTCCCAGGTGATTTTATAGGCAAGCTCAAGTTGAGATGCTCGATAAGCTACTAGGCAAGCTACTTGTCGAGCTCCCAACTGAGCTCCTAGGTGAGATTCTCAATGAGCTCTTAGGCAAGGTCAAAGGTGATCTTGTCAGAAATCTCTTCAGTGAGATTACATGCAAGCTACTAGATGAGATCAAGGTGAGTTAGCAAGGTGAGCTCAAGGTAAGTTGGTAAGGTGAGATTAAGGTGAGTTAGCAAGGTGAGCTATCAGGTGAGCTCCCAAGTGAGTTACTCGATGAGCTCCCTGGTGAGCTCAACTTGAGATGATTGAAGAGCTCCCAAAAGAGCTCCTACGTGAGCTAATTTTTGAGCTATTCGGTGAGCTCCCAAGAAAGTTGCTAGGTGAGCTCTCGGGCGAGGTCCCATGTGAGCTTCTTGGTGAGGTCACAAGAAAACTCAAGTCAAACTACTTATCAAGCTACTCAGTGACCTCCCAAGAAAGCTGTTAGGTGAGATCTAGGTGAGATACTTGGTGAGCTACTTGATGAACTCCAAGGTGAGCTATAAGATGAGCTCAAGGTCAGTTGGCAAGGTGAGCTTAAGGTGAGATGGTAAGGTGAGCTGATAGGTGAGCTCCCATGTGAGTTCTTAAGGAAAGCTATCAGGTGAGCTCCCATGTGATTTTTTAGGTGAGCTACTTGATGAGCTCCCGGGTGGGCTCAAGTTGAGTTTCTCGATGAGCTCCTGGGTGAGCTCAAGGTGAGATGGCAAGATGATCTCTCAGGTGAGTTTTTGAGCAAGCTCAAGTCAAGCTACTTGATGAGATCCTGGGTGATCTACTTGATGAGCTCCCAACTGAGCTCTTAGGTGAGCTACTCGATGGCCTCACAAGTGATCTCAAAGGTGAGTTGGTTAGAAATCTATGAGGTGAGCTTATATGTGACCTACCAGATGGGCTCAAGGCAATCTAGTAAGGTGAGTTCACAGGTTAGTTCGGAAGGTGAGTTCCTCAGTGAGATTAAGGTGAGCTGAAAAGGTGATCTGATAGGTGAACTGCCATGTGAGTTGGTAAGGCAAGCTCCTATGTGAGTTTTCAAGTGATCTACTTGATAAGATCCCAGGTAATCTCAATTCAGAGTTGCTTCAGTGAGCTCAAAGGTGAGCTTGTCAGTACAACTCTAAGGTGAGCTTACATGCGAGCTACCAGATGAGAACAAGGTGGAAGTTTGCAAGACAAGCTCAAGGAAGTTGGGCAGGGTGAGCTCAAGGTGAGTTGGGAAAGGTGAGGTGTTAGGAAAGCGCCCAGGTGAGTTACTTGACTGAGCTCCCTGGGTGAGTCCACTCGAGTGAATAAGTGATCTCCTAGGAAGAGCTCCTAGGTGAGCTATTAGGTGGGATTCTAGTCAAGCTACTTGGTGAGCTCCTAGGTGAGCTATTAGGTGGGATTCTAGTCAAGCTACTTGGTGAGCTCCTAGGTGATCTCCCAGGTGAGCTACTTGGTGAGCTCACAAGTGAGCTCAAGTCAACCTACTCGACGAGATACTCGGTGAGCTCCTAGGTGAGCTATTAGGTGAGCTCCCATGTGAGTTCCTAGGTGAGCTATTAGGTGGGATTCTAGTCAAGCTACTTGGTGAGCTCCTAGGTGATCTCCCAGGTGAGCTACTTGGTGAGCTCACAAGTGAGCTCAAGTCAACCTACTCGACGAGATACTCGGTGAGCTCCTAGGTGATCTCCCAGGTGAGCTACTTGGCAAGCTACATGATAACTCTGAGGAAAACTACTAGATGAGCTCAAGGTGAGTTAGTAAGGTGGCTCCTAGGCAAGCTTAAGGTGAGCTAGAAAGGTAAGTGATAGGTGAGAACCCATGCAAGTTGGAAAGGTGAGCTATTAGGTGAGCTCCCATGTGAGTTCCTAGGTGAGCTATTAGGTGAGCTCCCATGTGATTTTTTAGGTGAGCTATTGATGAGCTCCCGGGTGGGCTCAAGTGAGTTTCCCCGATGAGCTCCTGGGTGAGCTCAAGGTGTGAGATGGCAAGATGATCTCTCAGGTGAGCGTTTTTGAGCAAGCTCAAGTCAAGTAATTGATGAGATCCTGGGTGATCTATTGATGAGATCCACAACTGAGCTCGTAGCCCCCGACCAAGACGAGCTATCGATGGCCTTAACAAGTGATCTCAAAGGTGAGTTGGTTAGAAATATATGAGGTGAGCGCTTATATGTGACCTACCAGATAGGGCTCAAGGCCATCTAGTAAGGTGAGTCACAGGTTAGTTCGGAAGGTGAGTTCCTCAGTGAGATTAAGGTGAGCTGAAAAGGTGATCTGATAGGTGAACTGCATGTGAGTTGGTAAGGCAAGCTCCCTGTGAGTTTTCAAGGATCTACTTGATAAGATCCCAGGTAATTCAATTCAAGTGCGCGTGAGCTCAAGGGAGTTGTAGTAAACTCTAAGTTGAGCTTACATGCGAGCTTACCAGAGGAGAAACAAGGTAAGTTTGAAGACAGCTCAAGGAAAGTTGGCCAGGGTGAGATCAAGGTTGAGTTGAAGGTGAGTTGTTAGGGAAAGCTCCAGGTGGTTACTGATGAGCTCCTGGGTAGATCAACTGAGTGGAATACGTGATCTCCTAGAAGATGCCTGGGAGCTACTTAGCAAGCCATTTGGTGCAGATCCCAGGTGAGCTTACTAGGTGGTTCAGAATCAAGGTATGGCAGCTCTAGTTGAGGTCCCTGGTGAGCTACTCGGAAAGCTCACAAGTAAACTCAAGTGAACCTACTCGAAGAGATCCTCAGTGAGCTATTAGGGGAGCTCCAAAGTAAGTTGCTAGGTGAGTGCCAAAGCAAGCTACTTTATGAGCTCCTAGGTGAGGTCCCCGGTGAGCTACTCAGTGAGCTCATAAGTGAGCTCAAGTCAACCTACTCGACGAGATACTCGGTGAGCTCCTAGGTGATCTCCCAGGTGAGCTACTTGGCAAGCTACATGATGAACTCTGAGGAAAACTACTAGATGAGCTCAAGGTGAGTTAGTAAGGTGAGCTCCTAGGCAAGCTTAAGGTGAGCTAGAAAGGTAAGTTGATAGGTGAGAACCTGTGTGAGTTGGCAAGGTGAGCTTTAGGTGAGCTCCCATGCAAGTTTTCATGTAAGATACTTGATGAGATCCTGGGTGAGTTCAATTCAAGCTACTCAGGGAGATCCTGGGTAAGCTCAAGGCATGCTAGAAAGGTGAGATGCTAGATGAGCTCCCAGGTGAGCTTGTTGGTAATCTATGAGGTGAGATTACATGTGATCTACCAGATGAGCTCAAGGAAAGTTGGTAAGGTGATTTGGAAAGGTGAGTGGTTAGGTGACCTCCCAGGTGAGTTAATCAATGAGCTCCTGAGTGAACTCAACTCGAGATGATTGGTGAGCTCCCAGAAGAGATCTCAGGTGAGCTACTTAGCAAGTTAGTTAGTGAGCTCCCAGGTGAGCTTCTAGGTGAGTTCAGAATCAAGCTACTTGGTGAACTCATAGTTGAGGTCCCTAGTGAGCTACTTGGAAAGTTCACAAGTAAGATCAAGTAAACCTACTCGAAGAGCTACTCGGTGAGATGTTAGGGGAGCTCCCATGCAAGCTGCTAGGTGAGCTCCCAAGTGAGTTACTTTGCAAGCTTCCAGGTGAGGTCCCTAGTGAGCTACTCAATGAGCTCACAAGAAATCTCAAGTCAACCTACTCAAAGAGCTACTTGGTGAGCTCCCAAGTGAGTTTTTTAGGTGAGCTCCCATGTGAGCTACTTGGTGAGCTACATGATGAACTCTGAGGCAAAATACCAGATGAACTCAAGGTGAGTTAGCAAGGTGAGCTCCTAGGTAATTTCAAGGTGAGCTAAGAAGGTAAGCTGATAGGTGAGCACCTGTGTGAGTTGGCAAGGTGAGCTTTCAGGTGAGCTCCCATGCAAGTTTTCATGTAAGATACTTGATGAGATCCTGGGTGAGTTCAATTCAAGCTACTCAGGGAGATCCTGGGTAAGCTCAAGGCATGCTAGAAAGGTGAGATGCTAGATGAGCTCCCAGGTGAGCTCAAAGGTGAGCTTGTGAATAATCCCTGACGGTGAGGATAGCATTGCGCAAATAATAGATGAGCTCAAGAAAGAAAAAGTTGGTAAGGCAAGCATAAGATGAGCTGGCAAGGTGATTGGTTCGGGGCCTCCCAGGTGAGTTACTCATGAGCTTCGAGGAGGATGGGAGATCAACTTGAGCTCACCTCTTCGACAAGCTCGTAGTCGAGTACCTGAGCTATTTGGTGAGCTCCCAGTGAGTTACTATGAGTTCAGGATATTGAGGGTACTGTAAGCTCTTATTGATGGTCCCCTAGCAAGCCCTAAATGTAAGTCACAAAGTAAGCTCAAGTCAACCTACTCAGAGAGCTACTCAGTGATCTCCTAGGTGAGCTATTAAGGGAGCTCCTAGGCAAGTTGCTAGCAAGCTCCAAGTGAGCTACTTTGTGAGGCTTCCAGGTGATGTCGGACGTGGTCCCATGGCAATGCGACTCAGTGAGTCATAACGTGAGCTCAAGGTTAACCTACTCGACGAGATGCTCGGTGAGTTCCTAGGTGAATTCTTGGTGATGATACATGATGAACTCTGGAGGTAAACTACCAGATGGCTAAGGCCACGTTAGCAGGTGAGCTTTAGGAAAGGCTCAAGGTGAGCTAGTTAAGGCAAGTGATTAGAAGAGCACCCTTTTGTGCGGATTTGGAAAGGTGAGCTGTCAGGTGAGCTCCCATGTGAGTTTTCTTGCAAGCTACTGACAAGCTCCCAGGTGAGGCTTAATCAGCTACTCAATGATCTCATAGGGCAAGCTTAAGGTAAGTCGCAAGGTGGCTGTCAGGTGAGCTCCAGGTGGCTCAAAGGTGAGATTGTGGGTAATATTTGAGGTGAGCTTACATGTGAGTACTTAGATGAGCTCAAGGAAAGTTGGTGTAACCGGGAGCTCAGGTGCGTGGTAGGTGAGAGTGGTTAGGTTGAGCCTACCAGGATTGAGTTAATCAATGAATCTCCAGAGTGATCTCAACTCAAGCTGATCGGTGAGCTCCCAGAAGAGCTCCTAGGGAGCTACTTGGTGAGTTGTTCAGAGACAGCGCTCCCAAGTAGCCGTGTGCTAGGAAGCTCCCAAGCAAGCTGACTTGGTGACCTCCTAGGTGAGGGTCCTTGTTGAGTACTCAGCTTGAGCTCAAGTCACCTACTTAGCCATCTACTCACTGAGCTCTGACGCAAGCTATAGGTGACGCGTTAGGAATCTCCCAGGTGAGAACTTGGTGGGTAGCTTCTTGACAAACTCTGAGGTGAGCTACCAGATGAGCTAAAGGTGACGTTGGCAAGGTGAGATCCTCAGCAAGATGGAAGGGGAGATGATAGGCAAGCTTCATACAGGTAGCACGGTGCGTTGTAAGGTGAGATCCCATGTGAGTTTTTGGGTGAACGGTTGAGAGCGCACAGGTGTGAAGCTCAAGTTGAGATGCTTAGTGATGAATCTCTGGGTAAGCTCAAGGTGAGCTAGTAAGGTGACCGTTAGGTGAGCTCCCATGTAACGTTCCAGGTAAGGCTCAAGTTGAGATGATTGACCACGTCCTAAGGTGAGGCTTACTGAGACTCCTAGGTGAGTTGCGTGTGAGCTTGAAGGTAGCTTTTCGATAATATTGAGGGTGAGCTACAGTTGAGATGGACCATATTATATCAAGGTTAGTTTACCAGGGCAAGATTCAAGTGAGTTATGAAGGTGATCTTAAGGAGAAGGTGGCAAGGAGGAGCTATAATTGAGCTTCCCATGCGAGTCCTAAAGTGAATTACTCAACGAGCTCCAAGGTGAACTCACACACAAGCATGATCGAGAAATATCCTAGAAGAGCTCCCAGGGTGAGTTACTGGTGAAGTTTAGTGAGATCCTAGGTGACGGCGGTAATAGGTGAGACGCCCAAGGGTGCCTCCCAGTGAGGTCTCCCTGTAAGGCTACTCTTGAGAGCTCACAAGTGAGCCTCAAGTCAACTACTCGAAAGCTATTGGTGCGCTCCTAGGTGAGTTGTTAAGTGAGCTCCCATGTAAGCTATTGGTGAGATACTCGAGGAAATATCGGCGAGCTCCCGATGAGCTAAGGTGAGTGTTAAGGTGAGTACGCAGCGAGCTCAAGTGAGGCTAGGAAAGGCAAGTTGATAGGTGAGCGCCCTACGAGTTTCTAGGTGATCTGTCAGTGAGCTCCCATATGATTTTTAGGAAAGCTACTTGAAGCTCCCAGTGAGCTCACGTCAAAATACTTGGCAATCTTGGGGGTGAGATCAATGTGAGCATAAGAGAGCTGTCAGGTGATCTCCCATGTTTTTCAGGAAAGGTCAAGTCGAGCTGCTCGATGAGATCCTGGGTGAGCTACTTCTGAGCTCCTAGCTAGCTCTTAGGTGACTACTCGGTGCCTCCCAATGAGCTCAAAGGTGATCTTGTTAGCGAATCCTAAGGTTAGCTTACCTGTTGCACCTATAGAGCTCAGGTGAGTTGGCAAGGTTCACTCAGGCAGCTGACAAATGACTATCAGGTTGAGCTCCAGGTGAATTCCCGGTGAGTTAGTTGATGATCTTCTATAGGAGTATCTCAACTCATTTGATCGCTGCTCCCAGAAGAGTGCCTAGGTGAGCTAGCATAATAGTTATTCGGGCAAGCTTCCCCTAGGTGAGTTTCTAGGTGAGCTCCCAAGTAACGTAACTTGGTATCTCCCATGTGAGGGTCCCTAACTAGCTACGCAGCGAACTCACAGCAGCTCAAATCAACCTATTTAGCGAGCTACTTGGTGAGCTCCCAGTGTGACCTATTAAGGTAGCTCCCATGTGAGCTACAAGGTGAATACTTGAATGACTCTGATGGTGATCTACGAATGAGTTTAGGGAAATGTTGGCTATGTGAGATACTCTAGATCAAGCTCAATGCAGGCTTCATAGTCGAAGCTCCCATAAGATTTTTCAAAATCAATTTGTTAGGAACACTCGCCATGTAAGTTTTCAGGTGATTTTCTTGATGAGATCCTAGTTAGCTCAAGTCAAGCTGATCGTAAGCTCCTTGGGAGCTTAAGGTGGAGTTGGCAAGTGAGCTCCCAGTGAGTTTCTGGGTAAGCTCAAGTTGACTTCGACAACCTCCTGGGTAGCTGGCTTGTGAGCTCCAGTCAAGTTTTTTTAGGTGGGCTCCTATGGGAGTATCTAGGAAATCTCAAGGTCAAGCTACTCGACGATGCCTTAGTGTGGCTTGTTGGAAATATTCGGAGGTGAGATTACATTGTGAGCATACTAGATGGCTCAAGGTGAGTTGGAAGGGTTGGAGCTCAAGGGTGGAGTTGGTAAGATCAGCTGTCAGTGAGCTCCTAGCAAGACTGTCCGGGAGTAACTCAATGATCTCTAGAGAGCTTTAACTCAAGTTAATGGTGGAGCTCCCCGGTGAGGTACTTGGTGACGCTCTTCTCAAGCTCCCGTTGTGGAGCTGCTAGATAGTCCTAAGTGAGTATTGGTGAGTCTAGGAAAGGTCCTCGATGAGCTATAAGTGAGCTTCAAGTTAACCTAACTCGGTGACGACTCGGTGACTCTTAGGTGAGATACCAGTTGAGGTACAGGTGGAGTTGCACAAAGGTGAGCTTCCTAGGAACTAAGGGCAAGAGGATAGGTGAGCTCCATGATGAGAGTTCGCAAAAGCGAGCTGTCAGGTAAGCTCCCCATAAGAAGGTGTGGGTGGTGAGCTGAATGATTGAGATCCTAGGAAAAAATCAAGTCAAGAGGTTGGGCCAAAGCTCAATGTGAGTGAAAGGTGAGCTCCAAGTAATTTTTAGGTAGACTCAGTTTTGCGATGGCTCAATGAGATTTGGAAACGCTACTTACTGAGGTCTAGTCGAGCTGCTCCTAGTGAGCATTCAGTGAAGCTCCCAGGTCTTGAGGGATTGTCAGTAATATCTGAGGTTGAGTTACATACGAGATATAGATGAGCTCAAGGGGAGGTGAATTGGCAAGGTGAGCTCAAGGCGTGAATTTGGCAATGCTAAGGATCAAGGTGAGGTATCAGGCGACTATTAGTGAGCTACTAGGATAGTTCCCAGGTGAGTACTCGCGGAGCTCCCCAAGTGAGGTTCAACTCGAGCTGATCAACGAGCTCCTAGAGAAGAGGATCCCAGGTGAGTATTGTGAAGTATTTCAACAACGGAATTATAAGAAGATGCTAGGTAGCTCTGAAAAAACTTTTTGCTCCCTAGATAAGTTTCCCTTGTGAAGCTACTCAACAGGGGTAACAAGGTTTAAAATCATCGCCTACTTAGTGAGTGCTTGCTAAGCTCCCAGGTGAGCTTTAGGTGATGTCCAGGGGGGGTGACCTACCCCTACTTTTGAGCTACTAGATGGGGAACTTTGAGGTGAGAACAAGGAGAATTCAAGGGATTTGGCCAGGTCTGAGATCATGTGAATGGCAGAGCAGAGTGAGCTGTTCAGGGGTGGATCTCCCATGTTAATTTTTCAGGTTGAGTTTTTGAACGGATTCTCTAGCAAGTCAAGTCCGAGCTACCAGTGACCTCTAGGTGAGCTCCAAGTGAGATGGCAAAGGAAGGTGAGCTCTTAGGTGAGCCCCCAGGTGAGTTTCAGGGTAAGCTAAGTAAGCTACTTGATGAGATCCTAGGTGAGCTCAAGTCAAGCTGATCGGTAAGCTCCTGGGGGAGCTTAAGGTGAGTTGGCAAGGTGAGCTCCCAGGTGAGTTTCTGGGTAAGCTCAAGTTGAGCTACTCGACAAGCTCCTGGGTGAGCTGCTTGTGAGCTCCCATGCAAGTTTTTAGGTGGGCTCCTAGGTGAGTATCTAGGAAATCTCAAGTCAAGCTACTCGACGAGGTCCTAGGTGAGCTTGTTGGAAATATCTGAGGTGAGATTACATGTGAGCTACTAGATGAGCTCAAGGTGAGTTGGAAAGGTGAGCTCAAGGTGAGTTGGTAAGATCAGCTGTCAAGTGAGCTCCTAGGCAAGATTTCAGGTGAGTTACTCAATGATCTCCTAGCTGAGCTTTAACTCAAGCTAATTGGTGAGCTCCCAGGTGAGGTACTTGGTGAGCTATTCATCAAGCTCCCGTGTGAGCTGCTAGACTAGCTCCTAAGTGAGATACTTGGTGAGCTCCTAGGAAAGGTCCTCGATGAGCTCATAAGTGAGCTCAAGTTAACCTACTCGGTGAGCTACTCGGTGAACTCTTAGGTGAGCTACCAGATGAGCTTAAGGTGAGTTGGCAAGGTGAGCTCCTTAGTGAACTCAAGGCAAGATGATAGGTGAGCTCCCATGAGAGTTAGCAAAGCGAGCTGTCAGGTAAGCTCCCATAGAAGGTTTTGGGTGAGCTAATTGATGAGATCCTAGGAAAACTCAAGTCAAGCTGTTGGGCAAGCTCAAGGTGAGCTGACAAGGTGAGCTCCCAAGTAATTTTTCAGGTAGACTCAAGTTGAGATGCTCAATGAGATTCTGGAAACGCTACTTACTGAGGTCCTAGTCGAGCTCCTATGTGAGCTATTCAGTGAGCTCCCAGGTGAGCTTGTCAGTAATATCTGAGGTGAGCTTACATACGAGATATCAGATGAGCTCAAGGTGACTTGGCAAGGTGAGCTCAAGGTGATTTGGCAATGCAAGATCAAGGTGAGGTTATAAGGTGAGCTATTAGGTGATCTCCTAGGATAGTTCCCAGGTGAGTTACTCGAGGAGCTCCCAAGTGAGTTCAACTCGAGCTGATCAAAGAGCTCCTAGAAGAGATCCCAGGTGAGCTACTTGGTGAGCTATTCAACAAGATCTAAGGAAAGCTGCTAGGTGAGCTCCTAGATAAGGTCCCTTGTGAGCTACTCAACAAGATCACAAGTAAAATCAAGTTAGCCTACTTAGTGAGCTGCTTGCTAAGCTCCCAGGTGAGCTATTAGGTGAGTTCCCAGGTGACCTACTTATTGAGCTACTAGATGAACTTTGAGGTGAGAAACAAGATGAACTCAAGGTGATTTGGCAAGGTGAGATCCCATGTGAATTGGCAGAGTGAGCTGTCAGGTGATCTCCCATGTAATTTTTCAGGTGAGTTTCTTGACGAGATCCTAGGCAAGCTCAAGTCGAGCTACTCAGTGACCTCCTAGGTGAGCTCAAGGTGATATGGCAAGGTGAGCTCTTAGGTGAGCTCCCAGGTGAGTTTTCAGGTAAGCTCAAGTCAAGCTACTTGATGAGATCCTAGGTAAGATGCTTGAAAAGCTCTAGGCTGAGCTCCTAGGTGAGCTACTTGGTGAGCTCCCAAGTGAGCTCAAAGGTAAGATTGTTAGCAATCTCTGAGGTGAGCTTACATGTGAGATCAAGGAAAGTTGGTAAGGTGAGCTGTCAGGTGACATCCTAGGAAAGTTCCTAGGAAAGTTACTCAATGAGCTCCTGGGTGAGCTCAACTAAAGTTGATCGGTGAGCTCCTAGAAGATCTCCTAGCTGAGCTACTTAGCAAACTATTTGGTGAGCTCCTAGGTGAGCTACTAGGTGAGCTCCTAGGTGAGATACTTGGCAAGCTCCTAGGCGAGGTCTCTGGTGATCTACTTAGTGAGCTCATAAGCAAGCTCAAGTCAACCTACTCAATGAGCTGCTCGATGAGCTCCCAGGTGAGCTGTCAGGGGATCTCTCAGGTGAGATACTGTTTGATATACTCGAAAAAATCTAAGGTGAGCTACCAGATGAGGTCAAGGTTATTTAGTAAGGTGAGCTCCTTAGTGAGCTCAAGGAGTGCTGGCAAGGTGAGCTGATAGGTAAGCTCTAATGTAAGTTAGTAAGGTGAACTCCCATGTGAGTTTTTGGGTGAGCTACTTGACGAGATCCTAGGTGAGCTCAATTCAAGCTACTTGGCAAGCTCCTGGATGAGCTCAAGGTGATCTTGCAAGGTGAGATATCAGGTGAGCTCCCAGGTGAGTTTTCGTGCAAGCTGAAGTTGAGCTACTCAATGAGCTCTTGGGTGAGCTACTTGTTGAGCTCCCATCCGAGCTCTTATTTGAGCTTCTTAGTGAGCTCCCAGGTGAGCTCAAAGGAAAGCTTGTTGGTAATCTCTAAGGTGAGGTTACATTCAAGCTACCAGATGAGCACAAGGTGATTTGGAAAGGTGAGATCTAGGTAAGTTGGTAAGGTGAGCTCAAGGAGAGTCAAAAAGGTGAGCTCCCAAGTGAGTTACTCGATGAGCTCCCAGGTGACTTCAACTCAAGTTGATTGATGAGCTCCCAGAAGAGCTCTCAGGTAAGCTACTTCACAATTTATTTGGTGAGCTCCCATGTGAACTACTAGGTGAGCTCAGAATCAAGCTACTTGGAAAGCTCCCAATTGAGGTCTGTGACAAGCTACTCGATAAGCTCATAAGCAATCTCAAGGCAACCTACTTAGAGAGCTGCTCAGTGAGCTCCCAGGTGAGAGGTTAGGAGAGCTCCCAGGTGAGCTACTTGGTGAGTTATTTGGCAAGCTGCTAGTTGAGCTCCCAAGTGAGCTACATTTTGAGCTCCCAGGTGAGGTCCATGGTGAGCTACTCAGTGAGCTCAAATTAACCTTCTCAACAAGCTACTCGGTGAGCTCCCAAGTGAGCTGTTATGTGAGCTACATGATGAAATCTAAGGAAAACTACTAGATGAGCTAAAGGTAAGTTGGAAAGGTGATCTCCTCAGTGAGCTCAAGGTGAGCTGGTAAGGAAAGCTGATAGGTGAGCACCCATGCAAGTTGGCAAGGTGAGCTGTTAGGTTAGCTCCCATGCAAGTTTTCTGGTGAGCTGTTTGACAAGAGCCCAAGTGAGCTCAAGTTGAGTTGCTTAGAGAGCTCCTGGGTGAGCTTAAGGTGAGTTGCTTGAAAAAATCCTGGGTGAGCTACTTGCCAAGCTCTCAGCCGAGATCCTAGGTGATTTTCTTGGCAAGCTGTCATGGGAGCTCAAAGGTAATCTTGTCGGTAATCTCTTAGGTGAGCTTAAATGTTAGCTACCAGGTGATCTTACATGTGATTTGGCAAGGTGACCTATTAGGTAACCTCCCATGTGAGTTACCAAATGAGATCCTATGCGAGCTCAACTTGAGATGATCGGTGAACTCCCAGAAGAGCTCCCAGGTGAGCTACTTGGTGAGCTATTCAACGAGCTCCTAGGTGACCTGCTAGAAGATCTCCTCAGCAAGGTACTTGGTGACCTCCTAGGTCAGGTCCCTAGTGAGCTACTTGGTGAGCTCAAGTTAACCTACTCAGTGAGCTACTTAGTGAGATCTGATGCAAGCTATTAGGTGAGCTCCTAGGTAAGCTACTTGGCGAGCTCCTTGACAAACTCTGAGGTGAGCTACTAGATGAGCTCAAGGTGAGTTGGTAAGGTGATCTCCTCAGTGAGCTCAAGGTGAGCTGAAAAGGTGAGCTGATAGATGATCTCCCATGTGAGTTTGTGTTGGTATCCAGATTTAATCTCCTTCACAACTTGAACAACATCATGAACTTGAACAAGACACTCAAGGATAGATAGATGTTTTCTATGTCATTTGTAGTCAGGGAATCACACCTATCTACTTGTTTACATTCAATAATTTAGGGAGTGGATAGCACCTTCAAGAGGTTTTTGATCTAACCCTCACTATTTTTGGTTGTGCCTATCAACCAAGGCAAGAGAACATATATTGCAGCCCTTATATGGTAAGGATATGGAGATATCCTTATGTTTTGCATATGATATGGAAGAGGCTTTGTGAAAACGTGATCAAGTATCAATTATCAAAACTCAAAGGATTTATCACTACTAAATGATGGAAATGTTCTCAAAACAAAGCTATAGCTGCTAAAGACATGATAAAACCCTTATCAACTTTGTGCATTTTTAGTGAATGGATTGAATTCTTTTGTGCACACACAATGAAAATGTAGGGGTATTGTAGGTAGGATGAGTTAGTCTAAATTTAAATTCTCATGAGATATCTTGGGAAAAGAGTATCTAGAAATCATCACCTTCATTGGGAAGCTTAACAAATGAATTACAACACCTAAACAACATAGATGTTTCAATGAATTTAAAGTGCTCTTTCGACTAATATGTGTGCACACATGGATGCTGAAATATACACTATTCCATACAAAATTTGATAACCTTCCACAAAGGCTTGAAGTAAAATATCAATGAAGCATTTACAAACCCTTGTTAGATAATGACCTAAGGTACACCCAAAGGTTTACAAACACCCTCAATTTACAAGGAAGGTAAGATGAATTTTAATCTATTTATCTTCACTCAAATGAAGGCTCTTCTGAATGGAAGATTGAAGATGCCTTCAAACCCTCTATAATAAATGAGACCATGTATGACCAATAAAGATCCCAAACACAAGATTTAAACATGAGCATGAAACAAAAATTGAAAACATACTGAAATACAAGTGTATGCAAGCTTTTCCAAGAGATAAAACCCATTAATCCAAGAATTTGATCAAATATATCAGGAAGGGAAAGTTATTTAGAATATCTCAAAGCTTTTTGATGGCTTTACAGCTGAAACAACCTCAACATGATAAAACTTTGATATAAACAAAAATAAAAATGGTTCTCAGGTAGTTTCTCCAAAAGGAAATGGACTTATTCTAGTTTTTCTTGTGAAAATTCTTCTCTCTTTCTCCAAAACTCTCAATAGATTTTACAAAATGCCTCTAAATTACATAATATACCCTTTGCCAGCTTGGATCCTTGCATCCCAAGCAAATAATATGCCAAAGGGGTCAAATTTCTTTCAAAACCCTATCCATTTGATGAAAAATGATATAAAACTATAAAACATCTCACAAAATGCCAGAGATGCACAAATATTTTGAAATATTGCATGAATTTGGATCCTTATCCATCCTAGGGTCACATTTTTTTCATTCCATCATACCAGCATGTATTTGTAATCATTTTCCACCTTTTTCCCTCCTCATTTTTAACTATGTAACTTTTCATTTTCACCTTTCATGTTTTTTCATGGGTATAGGGAAAAATTCCATCAAAAAACATCATAATCGATAAAATTAGTTCCCAAAAATGGTGCCATTGTTCTCAGAAGGCTGAGGGGACTCAAAATCATATAAGGTTTGATGAATTTTGATGAAGAAATTTGATTTCTAGGTTTCTTGGAATTCCTATGGCGCCCATAAACAAAATTGCAAAGTTGACGTTGATTTAAAATCAACTTTAAATTTCCACCCTTCACATGTCTTGATGAGATTCGACATGTAGGCTCAAAAATATCTTCTTTTACTTTTGGATAAGGTGGAAACGTGTCCAAATATCATTGGACTGGGTGTCCAACCTTAAAAATGCATTTCGAACCTTTTCAAACCTTGGGAAAATTTTGAAAATGTTCCCTGCATGCCCCCCGGACATGCCACGTGCCCCTAGGTGGACCCTAATAAGATCCATTGGCCAAAATAACAAGTTTTTCTGCTTTCTTGAGAAAAGGAAAATTTCCTCAAAATTATCTACGGGCCTGAACACCCACTGCTCCTCTGCCACATGTCGTTGTCCCATTAGATGCGGGGGACACATTCACCTTTTCCCTAGGCTCATTTTTCCCCTTGAGATTTTTCACCAAATTTTGGAGAATTTTCAATATTTTCTTCCGCCAAATCTAGGACACATGTCCATTGTTCATTAGAGACGGGACTCTTGAGAAAATTTTTTCTGTTTTTACCTTTTAAAGTTAAAAAACTTCAAATTCCTCCAAACCTCCACCCCTCCATTTCATCCACCTGCATACGTGTCACTTTCTTATTTGTTGCGGGCCTTCGGGTAGAAATTTGACCTTGAGAAATTTGCAAAAATGAAGGAAAAATTTTTAAGTGACCTCCGCCACCCGCCTGAATTTCCTAGACACATGTCTCCTTCCTATTGGGCGTGGGCTCATGGGCCAAATTTTTCCTCTGACACATTGAGCCAAAAAACAATAAAATTTTCCAAAGTCTTTTACCATCCTCCTAAATTTCCTAGACACGTGTCCACTTCCTATTGGATGCGGGCCTCCAGGTTGAAACTTTTCCATGACATTTTGAGCTAAAAATTTGAAAAAAAATTCAACTCCACCACTGCCTGCTTGATCTTCTTGTGCCACATGTCACCTTCCCATTAGGCGCGAGCCCTCAAATCAAAAATTAGCATTGAGAATTTTTCAAAAATTGGAAAAAAATTCTAAGTGACCCCCGTCACCCTCCAGTCCATAAACCAATCAAATTGTGCCATGTAGGCACATCACTGTAGCACTGCGGGGCCATAGAAAAAAAAAATTATTTCACCAAAATTTCAAAAAGTGACAAGTTATAACATTTTTTCGACCATTCCCAGCCAATAGGAGCCTGTCACATTAGCATAAAGGTTACAATGATAAATTTGATGGCCTGAGAGCCTGTCAAAATGTGAAAAATACAGAGGCTGCCCCAAAAATTGAATTTTTTCACAAAGAAGGTAGTTTTTTGGTTTTAAATCTAATGAAACATGATTTAACAATGATTTAGGCCTAGGGACTAGGATTTTAGCAACAAATAACTTGGATTCCATCCATTTCAATTTTTTACATAATTTGGTAATGGAAAAAATGGCACAACCCGTATAAATGAAAAAATTGGGGCAGAACAAGGGTAAACTTGGATTTTGTTTGAATTTAGGGAAAATGAGGGCACTTTAAATGCATTCAAATGGGAAACATGAATTGCAGGCCACCAGATAGAACAAATGAATGTTTTGGAGAAAAAAAGGAACATGGAAATTTAGGAAAAAATGAGAAAACCCAGAAATTACACCAACAGTTGGTAAAGTGAGTTATAAGGTGAGCTCCCATGAGAGTTTTCAGGTGAGCTACTTGATGAGCTCCCAGGTGAACTCAATTTGAACTACTCAGTGAGCTCCTGGGTGAGCTCAAGATGATATGGCAAGGTGAGCTTTCAGGTGAGCTTCCAGGTGAGTTTCTGGGCAAGCTCAAGTTGAGCTGCTCGATGTGCTCCTAGGTGAGCTACTTGTCAAGCTCCCAGGTGAGCTACTCGGTGAGCTCCCAGGTGAGCTTTTTGGTAATCTCTTAGGTGAGATTACATGCAAGCTACCATATGAGCTCAAGGTGAGTTGGTAAGGTGAGCTGTAATGCGAGCTCCCGGGTGAGTTCACATTAGAGCTCACCTGACCAACTCAACTTGAGGTCACCTGGGAGCTCATCAAATAACTCACCTAAAAAATTACATGGGAGCTCACATGATAGCTCACCTTGCCAACTCCCATGGGATCTCACCTATCATCTCAACTTGCTAGCTCACCTTGAGCTCACTAAAGAGATAACCTTACCAACTCACCTTGAGTTCATCAAGTACCTCACCAAGTAGATCACCTGAGAGCTCACCTAACAACTAACTGAGGACCTCACCTGGGAGCTCTCAAAGTAGCTCACTTGAGAGCTCACCTAGCATCTCACCTGGAAGCTCACCGAACAGCTTGGAAAGTAGCTCACCTGGGAGCTCTTTTGGGAGCTCACTGACTAGCTTGAGTTGAGCTCACCTGAGAGCTCATTGAGTAACTCACTTGGGAACTCACCTGAGAGCTTTCCTGACAGCTCACCTTGCTAACTCACCTTGAACTCACCTTGTTAACTCACCTTGAGCTCATCTAGAAGCTCACATGTAAGCTCACCTCAGAGATTACCGACAAGCTCACCTTTGATCTCACCTAGGAGCTCACCTAGAAGCTCACCTAGGATTTGGGCTGGGACCTTGGCAAGCAGCTCACCCAGGAGCTCATCGAGCATCTTGACTTGAGATTTCCCAAAAACTCACCTAGGAGCTCACCTGACAACTCACCTTGCCATCTCACCTTGAGGTCACTTAGGAGATTATCGAGCAGCTTGACTTGAGCTCGTTCGGGAGCTTGTCAAGCAACTTACCTGAAAACTGGAATGGGAGCTCCCTTGATAACTCCCCTTGCCAACTTGCATGGGATCTCACCTATAAGCTTTCCTTGCCAACTTGCAGAGGAGATCACCTTGCCAACTCACATTAAGCTCATCTGGTAGCTCACCTTATATTTTTTCGAGCAGCTCACCAAGTAGCTCACTTGGGATCTCACCTAACAACTCACCTGGGATCTCACCTAATAGCTCGCTAAGTAGCTCGCTGAGTAGGTTGACTTGAGGTCATTTGTGAGCTCACCAAGTAGCCCACTGAAGACCTCGCCTGGGATCTCACCAAGTAACTCACATGGGAGCTCCCATAGTAGCTCACCTTCGAGCTCACCGAACAAATCACCAAGTAGCTCCCCTAGGATCTCTTCTAGGAGCTCGCCAATCAGCTCGAGTTGAGCTCACCTAGGATCTCGTTGAGTAACTCTCCTTGGAAATCACCTGGGAGCTCCCCTGATATCTCACCTTGCTAACTCACCTTGAGCTCACCTTGCCATCTCACCTTATGAACTCACCTTACTAACTCACCTTGAGCTCATTTGGTAGCTCACATGTAAGCTCACCTCAGAGATTGATGACAAGCTCGCCTTTGAGCTTTCCTGGGAACTCACCAAGTAGCTCACCTAGGAGCTCAACTGGGAGCTCGAGAATTAGTTCACCTAGAATCTGAGCAACTTGACTTGATTTTTCCCAAAAACTCACCTACAAGCTTTCCTAACAGGTAACCTTTCCAACTTGCCTTAAGCTCACCTAGGAGCTTGCTAAGAAGCTTGACTTGAGTTCACCTAGGAGCTTGTCAAGCAACTCACCTAAACACTCATTAGAGCTCACCTATCAGCTCATCTTAACCTCTCTGAGGAGTTCACCTTACCAACATACCTTGAGCTAATCTGGTAGCTTACCTCATATTTCGTCGAGTAGCTAGGTAAGTAGCTCACCTGAGAGCTCACCTAACAACTCACCTGAGAGCTCACCTAACAGTTCACCTTGGATCTTGGCTAATAGCTCACCTAGGAGCTCACCGAGTAGGTTGACTTGAGCTCACTTATGAGCTAACTTGTAAGATCATCGGGACCTTACCTGGAAGCTCACCAAGTAGCTCACCTAGGATATCTTCTAGGAGCTCACCAATCATCTTGAGTTGAGCTCACCCTAGATCTCATCAAGTAACTCACTTGGGAACTCACATGGGAGCTCGCTTAATAGCTCACCTTGCCAACTTGACTTTAGCTCACATTTTAGCTCACCTTAGAGATTACGGACAAGCTCACCTTTGAGCTCACCTAGGAGCTCTCCAAATACCTTACCTAGGAGCAAGGTTAGGAGCTTGGAAAATAGCTTACCTAGGAGATCATTAAGCAGCTCGACTTGAGCTTACCTAAAAATTCACCTGGGAGCTCAACTGACACCTCACCTTTCCAGCTCACCTTGAGCTCACCCAGGAGCTTGTTGAGTAGATCTACTTGAGCTCACCTGGGAGATTGTCAAGCAACTTGCCCAAAAACTGACATGGGAGCTCACCTGATAGCTCACCCAGAAACTTACATGGGAGCTTGCCTTGCCAGTTCACCTTAAGCTCGCTGAGGACCTTACCTTTCTAACTCACCTTGAGCTCATCTAGTAGCTTTCCTCAGAGTTCATTAAGAATCTCTCCAAGTAGCTCAGCTGGGAGCTTTCCTAATAGCTCACCTAGGAGCTCACCAAGTAGCTGGCTAAGTAGGTTAACTTGAGCTTGCTTGTGAGCTCACCGAGAACATCTCCTAGGAGCTCTCCTGAGAGGTCATCAAGAAGCTCACCCGGGAGCTCACCGAATAGATCTCCAAGTAGCTCACTAATTAGGTTGACTTGAGCTCACTTATGAGCTCACCGGGGACCTCTCCTAGGATATCTCCTGAGAGGTCATCGAGAAGCTCACCCGGTAGCTCATGGAATAGCTCTCTAAGTAGCTCACCTAGGAGTTCTTTTGGGAGCTCACCAATCAGCTTGAGTTGAACTCACCCAAGAGCTCATCTAGTAACTCATCTAGGAACTCACCTAGGAGCTCACTTGACATCTCGCCTTAGTAACTCACCTTGAGCTTGCCTTGTCAATTCACCTTGAGCTCACCTTTCTAACTTACCTTGAGCTCATTTGGTAGCTCACATGTAAGCTCACCTCAAATATTGCTGACAAGATTACCTTTGAGCTCACCAGGGAGCTCACTGAGCACCTCACCAAGTAGTTTGGTTAGGAGCTTGGCAAGAAGCTCACCCAAGAGTTCATCAAGAAGCTCAAATTGAGCTCACCTGAAAACTCGCATGGGATCTCACTTGATAGCTTGCCTTAATAACTCACATGTGAGCTTGCCTTGCCAGCTCGCCTTGAGCTCACTGAGGATCTCACCTTAGAGCTGACTTGGGAGCTCAATGAGTAGCTCACCGAGTAGGTTGACTTGAGCTCACCAAGTAACTTATTATGGACCTCACCTAGGACCTCACCAAGTAGCTCACTTGGGAGCTCACTTAGCAGCTCACCTAGGAGCTTTCTAAGTAGCTCACTAAGTAGCTCTACTGGGAACTTCCCTGATAGAATGCCTCAAGTTGAGTTTTCAAGGTGAGCTACTTAGCGAGCTGCTTAATGAACTCCAAGGCAAGCTACCAGATGAGCTCAAGGTGAGTTTGCAAGGTGAGATTTTTAGTGAGCTCAAGTTGAGCTGGTAAGGTGAGGTGATAGGCAAGCTTCCATGCAAGTTAGCAAGGTGAGCTGTAAGGTGAGCTCTTATGAAATTTTTCATGTGAGTTACTTGAAGAGCTCTTAGTGAACTCCTGGGTGATCTCAAGGTGAAATGACAAGGTGAGCTATCAAGTGAGCTCCTAGGTGAGTTTCTGGGAAAAATCAAGTTTAGCTCCTGGGCGAGCTGCTTGCTGAGCTCACAGCTGAGCTCCTAGGTGAGCTACTCAGTGAGATCCAAGGTGAGCTTGTCAGCAATCTCTGAGACAAGCTCAAGTTAAGTTGGCAAGGTAAGCTCAAGGTGAGTTGGTAAGGTGAGCTCAACTTGATATGATCGGTGAGCTCCTAGAGGAACTCGTAGGTGAGATACTTTACAAGCTGGTCGGTGAGTTCCTGGGTGAGGTACTAGGTGAGCTCCCAAGTAAGCTACTTGGAAAACTCTTAAGTGAGGTCCCCAGTGAGCTGCTCGGTGAGCTCACAAGTGAGCTCATAAGTGAGCCCAAGTCAACCTACTTGGCAAGCTATTTTGTGAGCTCCCAAGTGAGATACTTGGTGAGCTCCCAGGTGAGGTCTCTGGTGAGTTACTTGGTGATCTCACAAGTGAGCTGAAGTCAACCTACTCGGCGAGCTCCCAGGTGAGTTATTAGGTGAGCTCCCAGGTGAGCTACTTGGTGAGGTACTCGACGAACTCAAAGGTGAGCTACAAGATGAGATCAAGGTGAGTTGGTAAGGTGAGCTCCATAGCAAGCTTAAGGTAAGCTGGCAAGGTGAGCTGATAGGTGAGCTCCCATGTAAGTTTCTAGGTGAGCTATTATGTAAGCTCACATGTGAGTTTTCAAGTGAGTTGCTTGATGAGATCTCAAGTGAACTCAAGTAGAGCTTCTCGACAAGCTTGTGGGTGAGCTCTTGGGAAAGCTCAAGGTAAGCTACAGGGAAGTTCCAAGGTGAGTTTTTGGGTAAGCTCAAGTTGATCTACTCAACAAGCTCCTGGGTGAGCTGCTTGCTGAACTCCTAAGTGAGCTTTCATGTGAGATACTAGATGAGCTCAAGGTGAGTTAACAAGGCAAGCTCAAGGCTAGTTGGAAATGTGAGCTCAAGGTGAGTTGGAAAAGTGAGATGTAAGGTGAGCTCCTAGGTGAGTTACTCAATGAGCTCTGGGGTGAACTCAACTCAAGCTGATCGGTGAGCTACTAGAAGAGCTCCCAGGTGAGTTGTTAGGCAAGCTACTTGGTGAGCTGCTTGATGAATTCTTAGGAGAGCTACCAGAAAGGCTTAAAGAGAGTTGGTAAGGTGAGCTCCTTAGTGAGTTTAAGATGAGTTTTACAGGTGAGATAATAGGTGAGCTATGATGCAAGTTGGCAAGGTGAGCTGTCAGGTGAGCTCCGATGTGATTTTTTGGGTGAGATGCTTAACGAGCTCCTATGTGAGCTCAAGTTAAGCTAATCAGTGAGCTCCTGGGTGAGCTCAACATGAGATGGCAAGGTGAGCTATCAGGAGAGTTCCCAGGAAAGTTTCAGGGTAAGCTCAATTCGAGTTGTCGATGAGTTCCTAGGTGAGCTACTTGTGGAGCTCTAATCTGAGCTCCTAGGTGAGATTCTCAGTGAGCTCCTAGGTGAGCTCAAAGGTGAGCTTGTCAGCAATCTTTGAGGTGAGCTTACATGTGAGCTACTAGACAAGCTCAAGGTGAGTTGGCAAGGTGAGCTGTCAGGTGAGCTCCTAGGTGAGTTACTTGATGAGCTCCAGAGCGAGCTCAACTTGAGCTAATCGGTGAGCTCCCAGAAGAGCTCCTAGGTTAGCTACTTGGTGAGATATTCAGTGAGATCCCAAGTGAGGTATTAGGTGAGTTCCTAAGCAAGCTACTTATCGAGCTCCCAAGTGAGGTCCCTGGTGAGCTCACAAGTGAGCTCAATTCAACCTACTTGGTAAGCTACTATGTGAGCTCCCAAGTGAGCTATTAGGTGAGCTCCATGGTGATCTACTTGGAAAGCTGTTTGACAAACTCTGAGGAAAGCTACCAGATGAGCTCAAGGTGAGTTAGCAAGGTGAGCTCCTCAGTGAGCTCAAGGTGAGTTGGCAAGGTGAGTTCCCATTTGAGTTGGTAGGGTGAGCTGTTAGGTGAGCTCCCATGTGAGTTTTTGGGTGAGCTGCTTGATGAGATCAAGTCGAGCTGCTTGATGAGCTCCTGGGTGAGCTCAATGCAAGTTGGAAAGGTGAGCTCCCAGGTGAGTTTTCGTGTAAGCTCAAGTCAAGCTACTCGACGAGCACATGGGTGAGCTACTTTTCGAGCTCCTAACTGAGCTCCTAGGTGAGCTACTCAGTGAGATCTTATATGATCTCAAAGGTGAGCTTGTCAGTAATGTATGAGGTGAGCTTATATGTGAACTACCAGCTAAGCTCAAGGTGAGTTAGCAAGGCAAGCTTTCAGGTGAGCTCTCAAGTGAGTTAAAATGTGAGTTGAGCTCAACAACCTCTTAGGCAAGCTCAACTCAATTTGATTGGTGACCTCCCATGAAGAGCTCCTAGGTGAGCTACATAATGATTTGTTTAGTGAGCTCCCATGTGAGTTGCTAGGTGAGCTCCCAAATTGAGCTACTTGGCGATCTCCCAAGTGAGGTCCATAGTGAGCTCACAAGGTGAGCTGTTAGGGTGAGCTCCTAAGCAAGCTACTTGGCGAGCTACTGTAAGGTGAGATACTCATGATGAACTTTGAGTTTGAGCTACCAGATGAGCTCAAGGTCAGTTGGCAAGGTGAGCTCCTTAGGTGAGCTCCCAGGTGAGCTTGCCAAGGTAAGCTCCGATGTGAAGTTTTTGGGTAGAGCTGCTGTGCATGTTGCTCTTGGATGAGATCCCAGCTGAGTTCCAAGGTGAGTTATTCGACAAGGTGAGCTCCTCAGTGAGCTCAAGGTGAGCAGGTAAGGTGAGCTGATAGGAAAGCTCCCATGCGAGTTTCTAGGTGAGCTGATAGGTGAGCTCCCATGATGAGTTTTTAGGTAACCTCACTTGAAGAGCTCCCATGGGTGAGCTCTAGTCGAGAGCTACTCGGTGAGCTCCTAGGATGAGCTCAAGGTGAGTTGGAAAGGTGAGCTGTCTAGGTGAGCTCCCGGGTGAGTTTCTGAGGAAAGCTCCGAGTGAGCTAAAAGCTACTCAAGGTGAGCTTCTAGGTGAGCTACTTGCCGAGCTCCATATTCAAGCTCGGTAGGTGAGCTGACTTAGGTGAGCTCCCAAGTGAGCTTAAAGGTGAGCTTGTTAGGTGAGTCTCTATAGGTGAGCTTACATGGTAGAGCTACTAAATGAGCTCAAGGTGAGTTGGCAAGGTGAGCTGTCAGACTGAGTTCCTAGGTGACTTACTTGATGAGCTCCTAGGTGAGCTCAACTCAAGCTAATTGATTGAGCTCCCAGAAGAGCTCCAGGTGAACTACTTAGCGAGTTATTTGGTGAGCTTGAAAGGCGAGCTCCTAGGTGAAGCTCCCAAGTGAGCTACTTGGCGAGATCTCCCATGTGAGGTCCCCGGTGAGCTACTCAGTGAGCTCACAAGTGAGCTCAAGTCAACCTACTCGGTGAGTGTTCTCAGTAATGCTCCCAAGTGAGCTATTAGGCAAGCTCCCATCTGAGCTACTTGGTGAGCTACTCGATGAACTCTGAGGTGAGCTACTAGATAAGATTTCAAGGTGAGTTGGCAAGGTGAGCTCCTCAATAAGCTTAATGAGCTCAAGGTAAGCTAGCCAATGTGATTTTTTGGGTGAGCTATCCTAGGAGCCTACCTAACAGCTTTCCTGGGAGCTCACTAAGAAGTTGCTAAGTAGGTTGACTTGAGCTCGAGTTTTGAGCTAATTTGTAAGCTCTAGGGACTCACATGGGAGCTCACCAAGTATATCTCTTGGGAACTCACGTAGGTGAGCTCACCTAGGTGAGCTCGCCGTAGCAGCTCACCAAGTAGCTCACTTAGGAGCTCTTTTGGGAAGCTCAAGTTGAATCAGCTTGAGTTGAGCTCACCCCAGAGATCGTCCCAGTAACTCCTAGGGAACTCACCTAGGAGCTCACTTGATAGCTTACCTTACCAATCACCTTGAGCTCACATTTACAGCTCACCTCAAAGATTATAGACAAGCTCACCTTTGTGCTCACTTGGTGAGCTCAAGGTGAGCTCACCTAGGAGATCAGTTGGTGAGCTCAGCAAGGTGAGCTCATCATGTGAGCTCCTAGAGAAGCTCCCAAGTGAGCTTACTTAGAAAACTCACTTGGGAGCTCGCCTGACACCTTACCTTGCCAGCTCACCTTGAGCTCACCTAGGATCTCACCTAAGTAGATCTAATTGAGCTCACCTGGGAGCTCGTCTGGAGCAGGTAGCTCACCTGAAAACTCACATGGGAGCTCACCTAACATCAAGTCACTAAGAAACTCACATGGTGAGCTCACCTAGTGAGCTCACTATTACCAACTCACCTTGAGCTCACTGAGGTGAGCTTACCTTGCCAACTCACCTTGAGCTCATTTGGTAAGCTCACATCGATAAGTTTATCGAGAAGCTCTCCAAGTAGCTTACCTAGGAACGCTCACCTAGGAGCTCACCAAGTAGCTCACTGAGTAGGTTGAGTTGAGCTCACTTGTGAGCTCACCAGGGACCTTACCTAGGAGATCACTTGAGTGAGCTCACTTGGGAGCTCACTTGGTAATAGCTCACCAAGGAGCTCACCAAAGTGTTGTTTTGGGAGCTCACCAGATAATCTCAAGGTGAGGTCTGGCAAGGAGCTCATCTATCAAACTCAAGGTGATAGCTCACCTAGGAGCTGATAGGTGAGCTGACAGCTCGACCTTGGCAACTCACCTGTTAGAGCTCACCTTGCCAACTCACCTTGAGCTCACCTTGATGAAACTCACCTTGAGTTCATCTGGATGAGCTCATATGTAAGCTCACCTTAGAGATTCCTGACAAGATTTCCTTTGAGCTCACCTGTGAGCTCACCAAGTAGATCTAAGGAGCTCGGTTAAGATGCTCAGATAAGAAGTTCACCAGGAGCTTATCAAGAAGCTTGAATTCAAGATTGACCTAAAAACTCACCTGAGAGCTCACTGATGAGCTCACTTTGAGCTCACCTGAGCTGAGCTCGAATTGAGCTCACTCAGGTGAGCTGGTCAAGCAGCTCAGTCCAAAAACTTGGTATGGTGATCTCACCTTATAGCTTGCCTTGCCAGCTTCCCATGGGAGCTTGCCTTGCCAGCTCACCTTCTGGTAGCTGAGTTCATTGAAAGCTCACCTAGCTCACCTTGGAGCTCACCTAGGAGCTCAATGAGCAACTCATCGATTAGGTTGACTTGAGCTCACTTGTGAGCTCACTGAGTATCTCGAAAAATACTGGGGACCTCACCTAGGAGCTCACCAAATAGCTCACTTGGATGAGCTCACCTGAGTAGCTCAAGTCTAGGAGCTTACCAAATATTCATTGAGCTCACCTGGGCAAGCTCTTCTAGGAGATCACTGATAAGCTCGAGGTGAGCTCGCTTCTAGGAGCTCGTCCTAGATGTATCTCACATGGTGAGCTCACTGTAAGAGCTCGCCTGAGGTAAACTCACCTTCCCAACTCACCTTGAGCTCGCCTCTCCAACTCACCTTGAGCTTTCCTTGCCAACTCACCTTGAGCTCATTTGGTAGCTCACATGTAAGCTCACCTAAAAGATTAGCTAAGTGAGCTAAATCAGCTTTGAGATCCCATGGGAGTTTCTTGTGCGGTGAGCTCACCTGAGTGAGCTCCCAGCTTGAGCTCATCAAGAAAGCTCGACTTAGGAGCTTATCAAGAAGCTTGACATGAGCTCATAGAAGAGCTAATCACATGTGAGCTCGTCTAAGGTGAGGTCACTGAGTAAGCTCAACTTGAGCTATACCCATGATCTCGTAATGTACTTGTTGACTCCAAAAAAGCTCGCATGGGATGAGTTGTCTCTGATGAGCATACCCAAAAAAGCTCAAATGGGAGCTCATCCTTACCATCTCACCTTGAGCTCAGCTTAAGGAGCTCACCTTACCAAATCACCTTGAGCTCATCTGGTAGCTTACCTCAAGTTTGTTCGAGTAGCTTGCCAAGTAGCTCACTCAAGGGAGCTCACCTAATAGCTCACCTGAGATCTCACTGAGTAGAGTTGACTAAGTGAGGTTACTTGATGAGCTCGCTTGTGAGCTTGCAACTCAAGCTTGATCAGGGACCTCGCCTAGGAGCTCACCAAGTATCTCACTTGGGAGCTTTCCTAGCAAGCTCCTACGTGAGCTATAAGGTGAGCTCCCTAAGTAGCTCACCTAGGATATCTTCTAGGAGCTCACCAGATCAGCTCGAGTTGAGCTCACACTAAGATCTCGTCAAGTAACCCACTGTACTGAACTCACCTGGGAGCTCACCTGATAGCTTACCTTAGGTGACTTGCCTTGAGCTAAGCTCCTTGCCAATTCACCTTGAGCTCATTTGGTAGCTCACATATAAGCTCACCTCAGAGATTACTGATAAGCTCACTTTTGAGCTCACCTGGTGAGCTCATCGAGCAGGTCACTATAGGAGCTCCCAGGATGGGAGCTCAGACAAGAAGATCAACTTGATCTTGCTCATAGAAACTCACCTGGGAGCTTTCGTAATAACTTGCCTTACAAGCTCTCCTTGAGCTCACCTAGGATCTCACCGATGTAGCTCAACTTGATCTTTCTCAGAGAGATCAGTAAGTGGCTCCTGAGGTCAACTCACATGTGAGCTCACTGGAAAAGCTTACATGGGAGCTCACCTGATAGCTTGCCAAGAAAATCAACATGGCAGATTACCTATCAGCTCGCCTTACCAGCTTGTCTTGAGTTCACTAAGGAGCTCACCTTTCCAAACTCACCTTGAGCTCATCTGGTAGCTCACCTCAGCAAGTTCATCGAGTAGCTCACCAAGTAGCTTACCTAGGAAATCTCAACTAGGTGAGCTCACCTGGGAGCTTGCCGAGTAGGTTAACTTGAGCTCAACTTGTGAGTCTCACCAAGAGCAGCTTACCAGGGACCTCGCCTAGGAGGATCACCAAGTAGCTCACTTCAAAGCTCACCTAGCAACTCCTAGGAGAGCTTGTATGTGACAACTCTTCCAAGTAGCTCACTTAGGAGCTCTCCAGGTGAGCTGTTAGCTCGACCTGATCAGCCGAGTTGAGCTCACCAGATGAGCTCATCTGGTAGATTCGCCTAGGTGAGCTCACCTTAGAGAGCTCCTTACCAAGCTTACAAGGTGAGCTCCCATTGAGACCTTGACCTCATCTAGGTAGCTGATTGATGCAAGCTCGACTTGAGATTTTTTATAAGCTTTCATGAGAGCTTGCTTGATAACTCACCTTGCCAGCTTGCTCGGCAAGAGATCACCCAGGAGCTCACCAAGCAACTCAAACTGAGCTCACTTAGGATGTCATCAAGTAGCTCACCTGAAAACTCACATGGGAGCTCACCTTTCTAACTCACATTAGAGCTCACCTATCAGCTCACCTTGAGCTCACTGAGAAGATAACCTTAATAAATCACCTTGAGCTCATCTCGTAGCTTACCTTAGATTTCGTTGAGTAGCTTGCCAAGAATCTCACTTAGGTGAACTCACCTAATAGGTCACCTGGTGAGCTCACCTAACAGGTTACCTGGGAGCTCACTGAGCACCTCGCCCGAGTAGGTTGACTTGAGCTCACTTGTGAGCTTGGTAGGGACCTTTCCTAGGAGGTCATGAATTATCTCCCTTTGGAGCTTGCATAGTAGCCCACCTAAGAGCTCACTAAATAGCTCGCTAAGTAGGTCACATGGGAGCTCTTATGGTGAGGCTAGCCGATCAACTTGAGTTGAGCTCACTTTGGAGCTCGTCGAGTAACTCACCTTGTAACTCACTTGGGAGCTTTCCTGATAGCTCACCTTGCTAACTCTTCTTGAGCTCACCTTTTTAACTCGTCTTGAGCTTGCCTTGCCAACTTTCCTTGAGCTTTCCTCGCTAGCTCACATTGAGCTCACCTGGCAGCTCGGATGTAAGCTTACCTTAGAGATTACTGACAAGCTCACCTTTGAGCTCACCTGGGAGCTCACTGAGTAGCTTTCCTAAGAGCTTAAATATAAGCTCAGTAAGTAGCTCACCCAGGAGCTCAATGAGCAGCTCGAATTGACCTTTCCTGAGCTCACCCAGAAGATCTTAGGAGCTTGACTTGAGCTTTCCTCGAGAGCTCATCAAGTAGCTCGCCTGAAAACTCATATGGGAGCTTACCTGAAAACTCACCCAAAAACTTGCATGAGAGCTCATCTATTGAGCTCACCTTACTAGCTCACCTTGAGCTCAATGAGGAGCTCACCTTACCAGCTCACCTTGACCTCATGTGGTAGCTCACCTCGCAGTTCATCGAGAAGCTCACTCTATCAGTAGCTCACCTGAGAGCTATTATGTGAGCTCTAACATCTTACAGGTGACCTGATGAACTTCCCAAGCTCACTGAGTACCTAGCTCGCTCAAGTAGTGAGTTGTATCTTGAGCTCACTTGTGAGCTCACCGAGCTAGCTTACTGGGAGACCTTGCCTAGGATCTTTCCTGGTGAGCTTGCTTGTAGCTCAGCTACTTGGTAATCTCACCTAGCAGGTCACCTAGGAGCTCACCAGTCAATAGCTCATAGGAAGTAGCTCAGGCTTTGAGCTCTCTGGGAGAAGTTTCCAATTAGGGAAGCTCAAGTTGAGTTCACATTAAGAATCTCATTGGGACTAACTCACTTGACAACTCACCTGATGAGCTCACCTTCTCCTTGAGATCCAACTCACCTTAAGCTTGGTGAGCCTTAGCCAACTAATACTCTGATGATGAGCTCATCTGGTTGTTTCTCTTGGAATGTTTCGGCTTCTGGGAATAGAGTTGCTTCTATCCTTTCATTCCTTTTAGAAACAGATAAGGTTAGGGCTAGGAGGAATACCTGTTTAATGTCGAGATGGTGTGCGCGTACCGTAGAGAAAGATCAGGTTGACTGCGAAGAACTCCTTTTTGTCTTGGAAGGACTACCTGCAAATAAGAACACAAGACCACAAGATTTTGATTAGACAATAAATGAGGAAACTGCCTTGGGCCCAGGAAATATAAAACTTCCTTTCGAAGGTGGTCAGTTTCCCTGCTAATATGAATTAACACCAAAGACTGTAAAATATCAATTAAATTGCTTCGTTGAAACAGGTAGGGGAAAGGCTGATTTCTGGTTTTGAATCACAATAACCGATACCGGTTACTGATAACCGATATCGGTAGGGTCTAGGATCTGTAGGTTGGTTGTGTTGTGGGGTGGTTGTGTTGTAGGGTAGCTGTGTTGTTTGTAAGGCTAGTATATGGGTGATATTAGGTAATGAGGTGATGAGAGGTAAATGAATGATAGTTAGATGCAATGGCACGCTGGGTAGTGGATCTAGGAATGGATTTATGAGGACTGTGATTCAAAAATCTAAGAAATGTTATTAAAGAGGACATGCAAGATGTAACTTACTGGTTATTGACGAAGATGCAGGTCCAAGAACTCTGATGACAAAGGCAGAACTCAGGTAGGATGGCCTGACACACAGAAGATGAGATATCTCCCTCCCGATGATCAGCTGAGTATCACAGGGCTCTGGTTATCCAGTTGCAGTCTTGGGCTTGATCTCCTTTTGCTGCAAACTCTTCTTGTCTCTTCACTTGTCTCTGCTCGGCCAAGTAAAGATCCGGATTCTCTTGATCGCTTCTGATGATCTCTATTGATCCAAAAATCCTTCGACCTTTGTTTCTGGTTAGGGGAGCCCATTTTACAGGGAACCGATGGCGGTTACGTAACCGACGGCGGTCGAGTAGGAACCGGTATCGGTAAGGAAAAAGTAGGCTATTTTTAGTAAAATAGCCCACTTTCCCTACTTTTCTCCCGAGGGATTAGTTGCGGGCTTGGTCAAGTGACTAGAAGGTCGGTTTTGGGTGCGAGAAAGGGGTCATTAGTCATGGGTGTAGATGTGGACCAAGTTATAGGTCTTAATTAGGTTAGTTTAGGGTTAGGACTAGGTCATGATGAGGTGGCAAAATGAGGTGGCAGGTAAGGTGATGTGGATTTATCAATTACAAGGTAATTAATAAATAATTGTGTAAGGTTTAGGTGATGAGGTTAGGTTGCGAAATGAGATGCGGGTCACAAGGGGTCGTAAGACACAAATTTGGTGTCTACATTAGCCCCTTATTGTCGTGTAGCTTGTTTTGTAAAGCTGCACGGACAATAATATGAAGTGGTTTCTCCTGTTAAGGGTATAGGTAATCCCCCTCAAATCTATCACAGATTGAGAGAACGTGAAATCAGGGATAGGGTTGATAAAGGGTAAATGGTGTAGAGAGGATGGTGAGATGGTGGGGTAGGTCCAAGGAAGCAGACGCACGTTGAAATGCAATAGTGCGACTAGGGTACATGATTTGACGAGAAAACCAGCAATGCATAGGCAAAGGTCGATAGTTTATCCAAACAAGGGTGATATAATCCTGGTATCCAAGGCATAGGAAGTAGCTCCAGGGTATATAACAGGTAAGGTACAGGAACGTTTAGGCATGTTCGGCAGTACCAAATGGTTGGTTTGGTTGAGATAAACGTCACGGTCTAGGTCTAGGCAAAGTTGGTCGACAGATCAAGTCAAGGACCCTAATCATGCTAAAACACGAACAGGTGAGCTCGATGGAACAAAAAGCTACATGATGGGTGGATAAAAGTGTATGTTGTTGATGTTGGGTGAGGTATTGAAGTGGTACGGCCTTGGGTCGGGCCAAGTTGTTGGGTTGCGGCCTTGGGTCGGGCCGGATGGGTAGGGTGAGGCCTTGGGTCGGGCCAGATGGGTAGGGTGAGGCCTTGGGTCGGGCCAAATGGGTAGGGTGAGGCCTTGGGTCGGGCCAGATGGTTAGGGTGAGGCCTTGGGTCAGGCCGGATTAGGGTGAGGCCTTGGGTCGGGCCAAATGGTTAGGGTGAGGCCTTGGGTCGGGCCAAATGGTTAGGGTGAGGCCTTGGGTCGGGCCAAATGGTTAGGGTGAGGCCTTGGGTCGGGCCATGGTTAATGAGGCCTTAGGTCGGGCCAAATGGGCCTTGGGTCGGGCCAAATGGTTAGGGTGAGGCCTTAGGTCGGGCCAAATGGTTAGGGTGAGGCCTTGGGTCGGGCCGGATGGGTAGGGTGGGCCTTAGGGGCCGGGTAGGGTGATGGGTAGGCCTTGGGTCGGGCCAAATGGTTAGGGTTGAGGCCTTGGGTCGGGCCAAATGGGTAGGGTGAGGCCTTGGGTCGGGCCGGATGGGTAGGGTGAGGCCTTGGGTCGGGCCAAGTGGGTAAAATGTTTGCAGCAAAGGTTGATATAGGCGATGTTGTGAGAAATGGCGATTAATAAATAGGGGCAGAAATTGGGGGAAAGTTGGAATAAAACCGATGTCGATTGTACATGACCGATATCGGTTAGGGGACCGATACCGGTTCCTTAGGGCACAATAAAACCGATATCGGTTAGGGGTGAAAAACCTATAAAAAGAAAAATACGGCCTGTCATTGTCACTTTGTCAATTTGAAAACCAAATTAAGTTGTCTGACGTGGAGAGTGGAGATTGGAGCATTTCTTGCTTGAGGTGGCGCTATTTGACTGGAGGAGTGAGTTGTTAGTGGGCCCGAGTGAGGAGGAGGCAATAGTTGATTGGTGGAGGACCCAGAAGAGGACATTTGGAGCCATGGCACAGCCAGGAGGAGCAGGAGGAGCTGGACCAGCTGGACCACCACCACCCATCCCACCACGACGACGTGTCGTCGTACGGGTAGGTTCGAAACCCTCATTGTGTTCATTTGATGTTATTAAGCTAGATTTGGGGTTTTGGGTAGGAATCCAATTTTTTAGGAAATAATTAATAAATGGAAATTGTTTGAAAAAGGGAGAGGGTAGATAGGTGAAATAAGCCAAAACGGTAGGGTGGGTAGGTTTTTAGGGTATTTGGGTGGGTAAAGTGGTAGAAAAGGAAAAAAAGTAGGTTGGGGGGGCCGCGCGGGGTTCGGCTCCGGGAATGTACAGCGACCGATGTCGGTCGCTAAGCGACCGGCATCGGTCAAAATTTTAGGGGTAGGGTGTTTTGTGGTTGACCGGTGTCGGTCGTATATCGGCCGGCGTCGGTGGGGTTTTGTTTTTTTTTTTTTTTTTTTTTTGATTTTGGTTCTGGTTTGGTTTTTGGTTGTGGTTGTTCGGTTTGTTTTGAGTTTTGAGTTGTGGTTTGGGTGTTGTGGGTATGGTTTGGGATGTGGTGGAGGTGTTTTGGTATGATGTAGGTTGTTGGTTTGGGTGTGAAGAGGGAGGGGGATAGTGGAGAAGATAGGTGGGTAGAGGGGTGTGTTAGAGAGTCGGGTTGTGGTCGGGGGAATAAAAAAAAAAAGGGGTATAGAGGGTATAAGTAGATGTTGTGATAAAGAGTAGGGCTAATACTGTGGGTTGGTTTTGCAGGCACGTCAGCAGCTGACGATGCGGGACAGGATGCCCCCACTGTTGGTGCAGATGCGACCACACGTGTCCGCAGCACACTGGGCCATCATGCGCGAGGTGGGACTTGGTGGAGTCCAGCGTTACAGGGCGATTGATAGAGATCATAGTTTGATGGTCACCCTCATCGAGAGATGGGATCCGGTGACCAATGTGTTCCATCTCCCGACTGGGGAGATGACTATCACATTGGAGGATGTGTATCGCATCCTTAGACTGCCGATCGATGGAGAGGCAGTCTTCCAGGTAGATTCAGAGACTGCCATGGATAGCATCCTACAGGTTTTCGGGGATGCAGCTGCGCTACTGACATATCACAGCGCGAGCATCGCGTATGGGGATATGTACCGTGCGCACCGACATGAGACACGGCTTGCCGTGTTGATGATGATCGGGATCACCTGCTTCGCCCTCCCAGACTCAGAGGGAGGCCACTTTCCACGGGCGCTGATGGGGGTGCTACATGAGATGGTGGAGGAGCACACCTGTTATGCTTGGGCACCAGTATACCTGGTACAGTTGTATCGAGAGCTGTGGGGCTATCGCCGGATGAGGTGATTCGGGATTTGTTCGACATTTTTGCTTACATTGTTGGGCATATGAGCACATCATATGCATTAGACCAGTAGGGCTGCCCCAGCAGCCAGGGCCACAGGTCATATATAGATACGGCTTTCAGAGGTGGTTGGGGGTCGTGGGCCAGCCACGAGCAGTGCTTGCAGGGCGGGACGTCGCTTATTACAGGCATTTATTAGAGGGCCTGACAGCGGCAGATATCGTATGGAGACCTTACAGAGGTCATCACCCTCGCAGAGGAGCCCGATTACAGTTGCGCTTGATCCAGTACACTTTCTGGATAGCAGGACGGAGGCCGGGAGAGTATGAGAGGATACCCCTAGAGAGGGTACGCAGGCAGATGGGGCTGCGACAGGACGAGCCACCTCCCTTCCCTCAGTATCGGAGGGATGATGTAGAGGCCCCACTGCCTGCACCACAGCCCTTGGACCCAGATTGGGTTGCTGAGAGGCCAGCAGGTGACGCTGTAGATGATGCTGGTTGTACGGGAGCATACATGGTTTGGTGGGCTGGTCAGAGAGCAGCTAGGATAGCACAGCCTGCACAGCCAGACTTGGCAGCGGTGATAGCAGAGCGAGATCAGCTCAGGGGCCAGGTGCAGCTATTACAGGGGCAGCTGGCTGCTGCACAGGCACAGATAGGTGTTTTACAGGGGCAGCTAGCCCAGGCTCAGGTACAGGCACAGGCACCACCACCAGCAGTGGCACAGCCACAGCCCCAGGCACAGGTACAGGTACCACCACGGCCACAGGCACCACCAGCGGCACCAGCACAGGCACAGGGGGCACTGGTAGTAGGAGTTAGGGGACCAGCCCCAGCAGCGATGGTGGCACGGGATAGGTATATGGAGGCGAGAGTGGAGGCCCGGTACTATCAGGATGTTCTTGATGGTACCGGAGCTGAGTATCAGCCATATGCAGCCTATAGAGCAGAGACCTCTCATAGTCAGAGATCGCAGGGAGGTGCAGCCACAGCCGGTGTGTCTGTTACAGGCAGGAGGCGAGAGGCACCACAGGGACCAGCAGGGAGAGGTGCTGAGGGCGGTGGGGAGAGCTGAGGGATCCCGGCATTGTTTTTGTATTTGTATATTGGATATGGGCACCGGTCTGCGAACCGGTTATGTTTATAGAGGCCTGCGTGCCTACATATTATTCATTTATTCATTCATTTATTTATTGTATACCGGCCTGCGAGCCGAGTACGGGTTGTACAGTTGATACCGGCCTGCGAGCCGAGTATGTTTTTGATATGAGGGACCGGCCTGCGAGCCGAGTCGAGATTATTGATAGTTATCGTGGCCTGCGTGCCGGCTTTGTTGGATTATGAGATCACAGAGGCCCCGATGCAGGGCACATTGTATATTTGAAACCTTGTATATATATAGATATGATTTTTGATCCACATGCTGTGTTTAAAATGTTTTTAAGTATTTTGTCGATGGTTTGTGATATAGAATGTATGATGAGTTTAATTGACATGTTGATATATTGATGATGGTGATGTCTTTTGTTAATGGGATGCACGTATATATGGATGTCATGTTATATTATGAAATGTTGCATGTTTTGTTGCTGGTTTTGTGACATTGAATGTATGTATCTGATGAGTTGGATCCAAATGGTGTATAGATTGATAGTTTTTTGATATCCGTAGTTGATGGCTTGTTTGTTTTTGAAATATAGATAGATGATGTTAATGAAATTGTAATGAGATGTGGATTTGATGAACAATTATAGATGATGGTGTTGTTATGCAGGAAAAAGAGGCGGGCGCCACAAAAATTAGGTAGAAAATAAAGAAAAGAACTATGTTAAAAAAAAGGTAGGTATGTAACCGATATCGGTTAGAGTAACCGATGTCGGTACATAATAGACCGATATCGGTTAAATAACCGATACCGGTTATTTAGGTATGAGCTTTTCTAAAAATAGAAAAGCTAGGGTGGCAACTTAAGTTCTTATTTTTAGAGCCATGCAAGAGGTTAAATACGCGAACGCGACGCTTTTTGACGACTGAGACAGGTAATTGCATGAGAGATTTGAGTGATAAGGAGAAAAGAGACAGGGAAAGTGAATGTGATCTGAGATTCAGAAGGCAGAAAGGCAAATTTGAAAAGGGTGGTGATCATGGCAGAACGAGGAGAAGCATCCAGCAGGCAGGGACGAGAGGGAAGACAAGTGCCACCTCAAGCTGCTGCAGCCCAAGAGGTAAACGGTTTGGTTGTAATTTGATTTTTGCATGTTAGGTGAATAGGATGAGAGAAGTGTAAGTGGGTAGATATGAGAAAGAAAACATGATAGCAAGGGTTATAGATGAGGTGAGTGTTATGGGTAGGGAATTAGGGGTTTTCGGGTATGTTTGTATGTACAGAAGAGTAAACGATCAAAGTTTTTGTCGTAGGCGGTGTGTTTTGGCAAGGTGTATAAAGTTAACAGTGACCGATAGCGGTTAGAGATAACCGGCATCGGTTACTGAACCGGTACCGGTTAGCCATAACCGATACCGGTTGTCTGTAGGAATTTCCAGAATGTGAGAAAAAAAAAACCCTTGGGGATTTGATGGATTGAATGGTTGTTTGTTGTTTTGACGTATGCAGGCAGAGGCAGGGTTGAGGATGAATGATAGTGTGCCAGCGCTGTTGTCACGAATCCGAGCGGATGTAACACCAGCTGAATGGACATTGATAAATCGTTTGGGGTTAAGTGGAATCCGCTATTATTCACGAATCGCACGTAACCATGCCATGTTGCAAGCGTTGATTGAGAGATGGAATCCTGAGAAAAATACCTTCTATCTGCCAACAGGGGAGATGACAGTGACATTGGAAGATGTGTTCCGTATTTTGAGACTCCCAATTATAGGAACACCAGTATATCAGGCAATGCCTAGCGTGGGGCGGGCAGCGATAACAACAGTATTTGGTCCATACGCACGAGATTTGACACAGCGAGGTTTGACATTTACGTATGGCATAATGTATGCAGCACACCCTGAGGAGACAAGGTTAGCAGTGATATTAATGATAGCGGTAGGGTATTATGCATTACCGAGGGCGGATGGGGGAAGATTTCCAAAAGCATTGATGTGTGTTATTTGGGAGATGATAGAAAGGAACGTGACTTTTGCATGGGCACCTGCATATTTGGCGGAGCTATACAGGGGTTTATGGGCTTGTAGGTGAAATCACAGGACGACACTGGATTGTTCATACTTATTACACTGTTGGGCCTATGAGCACATTGTTTGTGTGCGACCAATAGGCCGACCCATCCAGTCAGGAGAGACCGGAGTACAGAGGTTGGGATTCAGACGATGGGTCCAGACAGAACAAGAGGCAAGATCCCAGGTCGTGACGGGTGACATTGAGTATTATAGGCAGGTGTGGGAGATGGTGACAATTGCGGATATCTGTTGGAGGCCTTACGGGAACTATATGGTAACAGAGAACATAGCTGAGGAGTTGAGGGGTGTAGAGCGATTGAGGTGGATCGCGGGGCACAGGCCAGGTGAGTATGAGAGGATTCCTCTAGATTGCGTGCGGTGACAATTTGGATTTGTGCAGGATATACCCCTAGCTTATAGACCATATATGAGGATCGACGCCGAGGCAACATTCTCACCTCCCCGACCAACACCTCCAGAAGGTCCTAAAGAGATAGCAGCCGATCGCAGGGTAATGGATGCAGGAACGACAGAGGCCTATAGATTATGGTGGGTAGCAGAACTGCGAGGTGTACGTGATCGTCCTGACATAGCTATGATTACAGCAGAGAGAGATCGTCTGCAGAGTTTAGTTCAGCAGCTCCAAACGCAGGTGAATGAGACAAGAGGATTGTTAGTGGTTGCGGAGTCACGAGCGGAGAGACTAGAGGCTGGATTCCTCCATGCGAGAGGGCGTATTCATATGTTACAGGAGAGATTGGCAGATCAGTGGGTGGTACCAATAGCCGTGGTACCTTTGAGGACAGAGAGGCCTGGTGAGAGGCGTCGTCGATCACGATCATCCCCTAGTTCGGGATGAGGTGTGAGGGTCTAAGTAAATGTTAGCAAGGTATAAGAATAAATAAGGATGCCGACCTGCGTGTCGATGATAGAGAAGATGTATTTGTTTATCATCTAAATAAAACTGAATATGTATGTTGATTTGAGTTATGATAATAATAAGAATGTTTGCGTTTTGACTTTTGGTGTTTTGAAAAAGGATAAAGAGGAATGTGATTAAATAGAAATACACAAAAATATTTATATTTACCACACATGATAGGTTATGGTAGGGGATGGTCGAGCTAACCTTGGGAGACCCCATGTCTCCGAAGTGCTGCCTACATAGCCCATTGCACAAAGCAAGGAGGGGCCTCAGACCGATGTAGTTCTCCCTTAGGACCAGGGAGAGGTGAATTTAGGCAATTTGGTACGGTTAGGCAATTGGTTGGTTGGTAAAAATATTGATATTAATATTGGTAAGGTAAGGTTGATGGTGTTGGTAACGAATTGGTGATGTTGTAAAAGGTATAAGGGAAGCGAAAGTTAGCCTACCCAAGTAGAAGGGAACCATGTCCTGATTAAGATCAACACACAATCCTAGATGCGAGGCAAAGAGGAAAGAGTGCTCCGTAGGTGAAAAGAGCTAAACAAACCACACAACGTAGAACGAGCTTGAAGCCCTAGGTACCGTGCATAGATGAGAAGTCAATAGGTGAAAAGAGTTGTATGATCACAATATATCGGGTGTACGTCACGTCCCTTGAGTTGAAACAAATGGTGAGGTGAGGTGGATGGTATAGCTGAGGTACAGAGAACTTATTACAAAGTGAGTGTTCTGATGAAAGAGAACCTACCCTAAATAGACAAGTCCATGACTCAAAAGTTCTTTTGAATGAGGCTTTTATTTTACTGAATATAGACTGATCGATGCGGGAAGTCTACAAGGGATATTGATTGTATTATTCTTGAGGTCTTCACAAAGCTGATCAATGCGAGAAGCTTCTGATAAAGGCTGACTGTGTATAGCTGTCCTTCGAGGGAGCAGTCTATTTATAGTAGCAGATATGATTTTAGTGCATAGCTGTCCTTCGGGGGAGCAGTCTATATATAATAGCAGCAATAGTTTGGCATATAGCTGTCCTTCGAGGGAGCAAGTCTATATATAATGTAGATAGCTAGATGTCCTTTTGACGTGAAGCATCTAGTTTTGTAGGAAGTTTGACTCAAGAAAATCCCATAAGAATACAGCTTATTTTAATACTTTGAAGTCATGGACTAGACTAAAAAGGGAAGGCATTGCTAAGGTGAGGTGAGAATCAAACTATGTGAGCTTGATTTTATTATGAGGTGTAGGAAACAAAGTGTATGTGGTGGTAAGTGAGCTCAAGGGACGAGCGGCAGGTAGATAAGAAGTGATATAACACTAAATTCAACAGTAGAATGGTCGAAGATGCAAGGCATTAAGGGGTTCAGGCTCAGGTTTACCATTAAGCGAAGCTAAACGATAAGTGCCTGATCCATAAGTGTGAGTGATTATATAAGGCCCAATCCAATTGGGAGAAAATTTTCCACGTTTGCTCTTTTCTAGTTTGGTTACATGTTGATTCTCTTTGAGGACAAGATCACCAACCTTAAAGGTACGCTCATGAAGTCACTTATCATAAGCACGCTTGATACGTTTTTGATAGATTTGGAGGTGATCAAGAGCTGTAAGACGACGCTCGTCAAGAAGCTCCAATTGGGCTAACCGCTCTTGGCGGAAATCATCGTTGGTGAGAATATCCTGAAGAGATATTCTGAGGGAGGGTATTTGGATTTCGAGAGGCAAGACAGCCTCGGTACCATATACCAAAGAAAAAGGTGTGGCATTAGTGGAGGTACGAATGCTAGTACGATAAGCCCAAAGGGCAAAGGGGATGTGATCGTGCCAATTTCTTCCGGACTCATTGACAACTTTCATGAGGATTTTGGTTAGGGTTTTATTAGAGGATTCGGCTTGTCCATTTTCTTGTGGATAGTAGGGTGATGAGAAGCTGAGTTTGATACCAAAGTTGTCGCAAAGGTCTTGCAACAACTTATTTTTGAAAGATTTTCCATTATCTGTTATCAGGCGATGAGGAACACCAAAACGACAGATAATGTGGTGGTTAATGAACTCTACAATTTTTTCTTTTTTAGTTGAAATGAGTGGAATAGCCTCCACCCATTTTGTGTAATATTCGGTTGCTGTGATAATCCATCGGTGACGTTGCGAAGAGGACGGATGAATCTCACCAATAAGGTCTAAACCCCATTGTGAGAAAGGCCAAAGATCTCGGGCGACCTGTAGCGGGTGGCTAGGAGTATGTTGAAGGTTGGCATGTTGTTGACACATAACACAACGCTTAACATATTCGTAGCAATCGTTATTGAGAGTAGGCCAATAATAACCTAGGCGAAGGATTCGTTTGGCCACGGCAAGGCCGCTAAAATGTCCGCCACAAATACCGTCATGTACTTGTTGGATGGTATGGGTGACCTCCGCACCGGTGAGACATCGAAGGAGGATGCCATCAAAGCCACGTTTATAAAGGAGTCCCCCCATAACAACATAACGAGAAACGCGTTTAAGAAACGTGCGTTTGCTCGGTACTAGTAAGGTCAGATGGGAGAACAGAGGTTGTAAGGTAGTCGTGGAATTGGTGATACCAAGTATCCTGCGAATTAGCAGACACCGTATTTATCGTACAAACAACCGGGGTTGAGTAAGATGGGGCAAAGAGTTGTTGGACCAAGATGAAAATGTCAGAGTCAGTTGATGAAGCTGGAATTTGCGAGGCTAAGCAAGCCATAGTATCCGCAAATTTGTTAGTGGAGCGGGGAATGGTTTGGATAGAATAGTGAGTAAATAAGGCTAGAAGTGAATCCACGTAGTGTTTGTACTTTTGAAGTTCCTCATTTTTGCATTGGTAGATGCCCATAACTTGATTGACTACCAATTGAGAGTCGCCAAAAATATTGATAGATTTGATACCTAAGTGTAACGCAACTTGGAGACCCAGAACAAGGGCCTCGTATTCTGCTGTATTATTAGTGCAAGGGAAATCGAGTCGGAATGAGAGAGGCATAGGCTCAACGTCGAGAGGAATGAGAACAACGCCGGATCCTCTGCCGCGCTGGCATTTGGATCCATCGAAGAAGAGGGTCATTGGATACGACTCCTCCCTGAGGGAAAGAGTAGCGATGAGTTCGTCAGGGAAATGTAAAATTGATAAATTGTTCCCCAGGTAAAGGGGCTTCCGCAAGTTGGTCTGCGATGGTTTGTCCTTTGATTGATTTCTGGTGGAAAAACTCAAGGGCGAGGTCGGCGAGGAGCATGAGCCATCGGGCGATGCATTGGTTTAGATGAGGTTTGGCATACATGTAATGGATGGGGTCCGTGTTGGTGATGACGAAAGTTTTGTGATTCAAAAGGTAGTGTCAGAGTTTGGTAGCCACGAATGATAGGGATAGGCACAACTTTTCTACATGTGTATACCTAGTCTCATAGTCCACCAAAGTACGACTTATATAATACACGGCTTGTTCTCGATTCTCAGAGTCACGATGTGCAAGCATGGCCCTTACAGTGTGGTCGGTGGCGGAAAGGTAAAGGTAGAAAGGGTGGTCATCCTGGGGTGGGATAAGTACAGGTGGCTGCAAGAGATAAGCTTTGAGAGCCTCAAAGGCTTGGTGGCACTCTTCGCTCCATTGAAAGATCAATGTATTTTTTAAGGAGGTGATGGAAAGGTTGAAATCAATCCGAGAGTTGGGAGATGAAACGTCGGATAGATAGGAGCTTACCTTGTAAACTACGCAATTGTTTAAGATTGGTAGGTGGGGGCATTTCTAGAATAGCTTTGACTTTAGATGGGTCGACCTCAATGCCACGCAAAGAGACGATAAAGCCAAGAAGTTTTCCCGAAAGGACAACAAAGACACATTTCTTTGGTTGAAGACGGATAGAATATTGTAATAGGTGATCAAAAATAATGGTTAAAACATCGAGATGTTCACTGCGATGTTTAGATTTGCCAAGAAGATCATCAACGTAATCTTCAAGGATAGTATGCATAATGTCATGAAAAATATAGGTCATAGTCCGTTTATAGGTTGCACTAGCATTCTTAAGGAAAAATGGCATTACACGATAACAGAAGGTTCCCCAAGGAGTTATGAAGGCAGTTTTTATGTTGATCTGCAGGGGCAACCAAAATTTGGTTGTATCCTGAAAAGCCATCCATGAGAGAGAGCATCTCATGGCCTGCAGTGAGATCAAAAAGATGGTCAATGCTAGGTGGGGGGAAGTCATCCTTAGGGCAAGTGAGGTTAAGATCCCAGAAATCCGTGCATATCCGAAGTCCCCTTGTCGCTTTAGTGACAGGTATGATGTTAGAAATCCATTGACGATAGTCAATAGGCAAAATGAAGGAAACAGAAAGGAGTCGTTGAAGCTCCTCTTTGACCAAGAGGGAAATGCGTGGATGCATTTTTCTCCATTTTTGTTTAATTGGCTTGGAATCGGGTTTCAGTGTAATGTTATGGACAGCAATGTCAGGATCAATTCCTGGCATGTCAGTGTAGGGACCAAGCGAAAGCTTGGTTGCGAGCACGGAGAAAGGTAGTAAAGGCGACTTGTTCTGATACGTTAAGGGATTGTCCGATCTTCACAATGTGAGGATCCTCCTCCGTGTGTATGTTGATTTCAATAGTAGATTCGTTCAGCATGGTTTGAGTTTCAGATGGTAAGGCGCGTTGAATATAAGAGTCATCTGCACCAAGGTAGGTGAGGATGGAGTCATCATCCTGACACTCAACAATGTTAATGGAAGGCAATTCCTCTTCAATCAAGTCTGGATATAGAAGGGGAATAGAAGAGGGGTCCTCATTATCGTGTTGATAAGTGAGAGGACCTAGGAAGATAGCATTTATGAAAAAAAAAAGTTAGGAGGGATAGATTCGGGATCTATCGACTCTGTGGGTGACGATGGCAAAAATGGGTGATGATGGTTCGGTAGGGGTGACATCGTTGTCTTTTAGAAGACAACTGACATGAGGTTCCTTCAATGTAAGTGTTCCCGGAAATCCGAGACCACTACGATCATTGTGCTTGCGTGTAGTTACAGGAATGATTGTGTGTCGGCCTTGTTCAGAAAGACCAAAACCAAAGCCTTTCCAAGCACAGCGAGTCAAGAAGGTGAGGGAGAAACGATGATTTGTAAGGTATTTAAAATCGTATTGGAAAGGAACTACACCAAGAGGAGGCTCAGGGGCAACGGAAGATGCGTCGACACCCATAGATGTTAGGTTAGTGCGGCAATGAGGTGGTACGTAGGGGATTACTTCCCCCACACATCGGTCATAGGTAGGATGTGCATGTACCTGTCCATACTCCTATGGGGTATGGAAAGAACTAAAATTATATAGGCGATACTCCCCTAGCGTAAGGCATTGGAAAACATCTACTAAAGGGTCTGCGGTTGGGATGTTAGCTGCGGGAAGGGAAGTGGTTTTTGCGACAGTGGTTTCATCAGTTGAAGGCGTAGGTGCGGTTGAGGTGGATGGTTGAGGCATATTTGAAGAGGATGGTTGGGTTGAATGAATGGGTGTCTTGATTGGTACAAGCACATCATTAGGGAGGTATAACATATTGCAGGTTTTAAAGGGGGGAGGATCAGCTTTTATGGTGTAGGACTTCCCCTCGTACTCAAATTTTATGCATCTATGTAAGGTTGAGGGAACGCATCCCATAGCCCGGATCCAAGGATGACCTAGCAATATATTATATTGGAACTCTACCTCAAGGACATAGAAGAGTTCGGGTAAAGTACATGGTCCTACACGAATGTTAAGAATCACAGTGCCTAAGGTAGAGGTAATAACATCATTGAATGACCACAACATGATGGGATTGGCACACATATAGCTAGAAGGGATATTCATTTGTTGGAAGGATTTTGAAGAGATGATGTTTAGGCTAGCGCCCCCTTCAATCATAACATGGCGTACCTGAATATCCCAGACGTAAGCTGAGATGAAAAGTGTAGGGTCAGGATCTTCTGTACCAAAGTCAACAATTTCGTCTTCGGAGAAACTGACTGCAGCAGCTTGTTGTACAGAGACAGAAGTGGTTGGGGCGGTAGGTTTTTTAGTGAGGGAAGCAACGTGATTGGGTGTTAGAATGGAGGTAACAGGAAAGGTTTCATTAGGTAAGACCTCGATCCCTTGAAGAATTTCAACGAGAGCTTGTCGATGAGATTCAGAAGTCTGAATGAGATCATATAGTGTCATTTTTACGGGTGATTGGTGAAGCTGTTTGATCATGGCTCGATGGGCAACTCCATTAGAGATGGGGTAAGTGGGTCCACGAATAACCACTTTGGGTGGTGGTGCAATCGGGATGGTGGATGGAGAAAGAGAGGATGCAGGTGTGCTTTCTTTCACTTTCTCATTTTTTTCTGTGCTCGAGTAGCAACACTAATCATATTAATCTCGTAGACCTAAGATGAGGAATATGGGCAGGATAAATCATGGTCTTCAAGAGGTGGGGTTGTAATAATGATAGATCTTGGTGAGGTGGGGACAGATGTTATAGGAGAGGGAATTGAAGCTAAAGATCTCTCCCTTCATAAGTTGTCTTTCTTAACCTTTCTATCTGAGAGAGGTGACTGACGAAGGATGGTTTTTAAAGCTTTGCATCCCTCCACATCATGTCTGGGTGTGCGGTGATAAGCGTAGATTTTAGACTCATCATAACCTATAGGCCGAGGTTTAAATAGGTCATAAGGTCTAAGTGGGGGTAGGGAAATGGTCGCATTCTCCACCAACATAGCAAGGATTTTGGCATAAGATCCTTTGAGTGGGTTAAAATTAGAGGAGGATGAGGGTATTAGTTGTGTGGGTTTTGGTAATGTTTGGGTGTGGTTGGTTCATACGGGTGGTGGTTTAGCCGAGGGGTGTTGACACGTGGTTTTCACTAAATGTGGTTTCTTTGGCGCAAGAGCTACGTTCAGCTGGTTAGATGATGAGGCTACAGATGATGTGGTAGCAGGAAAAAACCACGGAGAAAGGGGAGTGACAGAAAATAAATCCTTTGATGATGGAGTTTGTTTAAGGTTGATGGGTGGACAGGATACATGGGGTGACAATGTTGATATACCCTTTGATCTCTGTATAGGTGCAGAAGGCATAGGTCATTTTGAAGAAAATGCAGGAGGTATGATATATTGATGCAAGGTGGAGGGATGAGGTCCCAATATGGAAGGTAGGTGTGATGATGATGGTTTTGATTGTGATAGAGGCATGGATTGAGTTTGTCTCCTAAGTGGTGGGGCGGCTTTATTTTTGGATAAATCTAGTCGCTTAGGCGGGTGTGTTAGACTGGGTATTGGTGAGGTCCCAAGTGTAGGGGAAGATTTGGTTAGATTAATAGAGGTGGATGGGATACTTGGTATAGATACGGGGGGTGAGAATGAGGACATAGGCATTTTGAGTTTCTGTAAACACTTAGGGTATATGGTAGAGGTGTCTGGATTGGTCATCTGCATTTGAGTAGAATAGGGGGTACTCAAACGTTCCCATAGGACTCGTCTATCTTCTAGAGAACAACAGTCTTCAAGTGTGAATTGGAATTTTTGTACGGAAGAAAGGTGGGTTATGATTCCAGTCCACTATGGGTGTGATACAGGGGGTAGATGAGGCACTGTATCAATAGATGTTAAGAGGTCGACCGGTCATTAAAAGATTTAGGCGATGAAGAACTAATAGGCAAGAGGGCAGGTTTGAGAGGGTCTGTTATGGTTAAAGAATTTGGTGATGTTGGTGCAAGAGATTTCTCATCTAAGGATGACAAAAGGAGTGGTGAGCCTTCCTCTTGTGTAGCAAGAGTGGTAGGAGGAGATGTTTGGGAAATAGATAAGTTAGATAACATCCGTTCATAGTCTTGTAGGGATGTGGTGTAAGAAGACTCATCGATGAGAAGAGAAGTCTGGGCAGTTAACTCTTTTATGGGTAAAGGAATGATTTCGCCTTGGTTTGATGGTGGTGAAGGAGGTTCAGGCCCCTGCGTTAGTGAAGAGGCTTGATTCAAAATTTTCTTGATAGAGGCTTTTGGCTGGGAGTCGAAGACTGCATGGATCTCATGAACACTTTCCTCAGCTAAGATATCCTAGTTTATGTTACTGTTAGAAGAGTGATTCGAGAATGGTTTGTTGAAGATTTTCAAATTTTGGTTGGTAGGGGCATTAGGATTATCGAGGGTTATATCCCTTGCGTCAACCATTTCCTACACTATGTTTTTCAACATCTTGCAGTTTTCATGACTATGTCCTTTTACGCGGTGAAAGTTACAGAAGTCATTTTCTTTGTACCAGGAAGGTATAGCGCGGGTGGAGTCAAACCCAGAGTGAGGTTTAATAGGAGGCAAGGTGATAGCTTCTGCTTTGAGTAGTTTTTCCAAGATGGCACCATAAGTTTCTCCCAAGGGAGTGTAATTGATGGGCTTTGATTTGTTCTTATAGGTGGTTTTTGGTGGGGTATTAGACGGTGTTTGAGATTTTACCATCACCGCGTGGACAACTCCTTTTGATTTCGAAGAAGTGGATGTGTGAGGAGTGGTGGTGTTTGGCTTATTGGTAGAATCTGGAGTTTGGAAATTGGGGTTTTTGTTGCGCAACCGCAATTTCTCTTCTTCTAAGGCTCGAATTTCTAATTTCTGAGCCATGGTAAAGGCCTCATCAAATGTGCGGAAAGTTTGAATTTGAAGAGTAGGAGAAATTTTCTTAGCACATGCCCACGTAAAAATTTCGATAAGTTCAACCTAAGGTAAAGCATATGTAAGTTGGTTAATAAGGCCGCGCCATCGTCCAACGAAATCTATGATAGATTCGTCTTCGAATTGTCGGATGGCATAAAGGTCAGTGATAGATACTTTCTTGGCAATGTTAATGGAGAAATGATCCAAGAAAGATTGGGCTAGTTGGTTAAAAGAGAAGATTGAGTGCTGGGTTAAAGCACTGTACCACTCTAAGGCGGGTCCTGATAAGGACATGGGAAAGGTGCAGAGTAACAAGGCATCATCATGGGCAATCAAATAACAAGCATGTCTAAATGATCGCAAGTGTTGTTGAGGATCCTCTTTACTATTAAAATGAGTAAATTTCGGCAATTCCCATTGAGGAGGATACGAATGAAGGGGGACAGAAGGGTGAATAGGCTCCTGACAAACTTTCTCATATGTCAAGGCGCTACGACTTCCTGAAATAGAAGCCTCCAGATTTTGCATTTTTTCCATCATTTGTTTGATGAAATCCGTGGTTGGATGAGATGATGGTGCGATTGTGGTAAATGGAGGAAAATTGGGCCAAGGGCCTCCACTAGACAATGGTGGGGTTAAGTGTTGATAAGGTATGGAGGATGAATATGTTGAGGTGACCGAATAGGGATGTCCCATATAAGATGTTGAGGTTACTGGATACGTGTATGGGAATGAAAAGGTAGGCGGAGCTTGAGAAGGAAAGCTCATGTGAATAGGTGGCAGAGAGCAAGTCATGAACGGAGCAGTCTGCAATAGAGATGAGGTAGGAGTAGTCGGTGGTAATGATATGTGGGGTCCAAGATTAACCAAAGGAAAGCCAATCTATGTCGTATGAACCTCTGAAGCCATCGGATTGGGAGACAGGGCTAAAGATGCAGGAAGCAAAGCGGTGTTATCAGGCGGAGTGGGAGATAAATGTGTAGCTATAATAATAGGTATACCAACAAGGAGCTGACCATCAGGCATATGGTTAGGGGTATGAGACAAATAGTATTGTACAGCACTAGGATTAGTATCCAAAAACTTGGCAAATTCCTTATCTCCTACAGGAATTTTGGGGATCTCACTGGTGTCCGTAGGGTTCCCTATAGAATGTGAAGGGGGTGATTCAGGAAAAGGAACAGAGTAGGCATGTGAAACCATGGCGGCAGCTTGCTTCCGAGTGATAAAAACCATGGACAAGAGTACATAGTAAGGTTTCAATCTATCAGGAATAGAAATAGCCTCAGAATGATGGAATTGGCTGGTTGTTGGTTTGTCAGGGGCTGTAAAGAACAGTAACCGATATCAGTCTAATAACCGATGTTGGTCAGAGTTTAGCCAATGTCGGTCAGTTAACCGATGTCAGTGTAAGAAGTCTGGGATAATAAGATATAAAATGCTGCTAATTTGATTTTTAACAACGCGTAGTATACATATCAAATTATTCTGATCACAGAAGATAGAGTATGACAGAGAAAATAGAACTGAAAACAAGCAAGATGCACACGCAAATCCAGAGACTAACCCTAGGGTTAATTTTAATTATCATGGGCTTATGCCTTTAGACATAGAATGATGTCAGAATCCTAAACAAAAGACTTAGGGAAAATGTCAAGTTTGTTTTGGCTTATAAAGTTACCTCAATCGGGCGGAGGAATACCGTGGAAGAGGGGGGATGTTTGAGATGTTGAGTTAATTCTGAAGTGATTTGGTATGTGTTGTGCAGTGAATGTAAGATTAATTTCTTGTCAATACCGTGGATATCACCCCCACGTGTAGGACCTGTTACTTAATCTATGCTCACTAGAATTGAAAACAGCAAGCAGTAATGTAATGCACGTGTTTTAAACCCAAATCGAAAATGATATTTGATGAAGCAAAAGAGATGACTTTCACTAATGCAAGATGTAAAAGCAAAGCAAGTTCTTTTACCAAAATAATAAAATACCTTGCGAATATCTTTAGAAGAAGAAAACAGGAAGTATTCTCCCTATATGAAAGCAAGCAAGAAAGAAAGAAACCCAAAATGGGTCCCACCGGGCGTGCCAAAATGTTTCGCTCGGAATGTTTCGGCTTCTGGGAATAGAGTTATTTCTATCCTTTCATTCCTTTTAGAAACAGATAAGGGTTAGGGCTAGGAGGAATACCTGTTGAAATGTCGAGATGGTGTGCGCGTACCATAGAGAAAGATCAGGTTGACTATGAAGAACTCCTTTTTGTCTTGGAAGGACTACCTAAAAATAAGAACACAAGACCACAAGATTTTGATCAGACAATAAATGAGGAAAATGCCTTGGGCCTAGGAAATATAAAACTTCCTTTCGAAGGTGGTTAGTTTCCCTGATAATATGAATTAACACCAAAGACTGTAAAATATCAATTAAATTGCTTCGTTGAGACGGGTAAAGGAAAAGGCTGGTTTCTGGTTTTGAGTCGCAGTAACCGATACCGGTTTCTGATAACCGATATCGGTAGGGTCTAGGATCTGTAGGTTCGTTGTGTTGTGGGGTGGTTGTGTTGTAGGGTAGTTGTGTTGTTCGTAAGGCTAGTATATTGGTGATATTAGGTAATGAGGTGATGATAGGTAAATGAATGATAGTTAGATGCAATGGCACGCTTGGTAGTGGATCTAGGAATGGATTTATGAGGACTGTGATTCAAAAAGTCTAAGAAATGTTATTAAAGAGGACATGCAAGATGTAACTTACTGGTTATTGACGAAGATGCAGGTCCAAGAACTCTGATGACAAAGGCAGAACTCAGGTAGGATGGCCTGACACACAGAAGATGAGATATCTCCCTCCCGATGATGAACTGAGTATCACAGGGCTCTAGTTATTGAGCTGCAGTCTTGGGCTTGATCTCCTTTTGCTGCAACTCTTCTTGTCTCTTCACTTGTCTCCGCTCAGCCAAGTAAAGATCCGGATTCTATTGATTGCTTCTGATGATCTCCCTTGATCCAAAAATCCTTCGAACTTTGTTTCTAGTTAGGGGAGCCCATTTTACAGGGAACCGATGGCAGTTACGTAACCGACGGCGGTCGAGTAGGAACCGGCATCGGTAAGGAAAAAGTAGGCTATTTTTAGTAAAATAGACCACTTTCCCTTCTTTTCTCCTGAGGGATTAGTTGCGGGCTTGGTCAAGTCACTAGAAGGTCAGTTTTGGGTGTGAGAAAGGGGTCATTAGTCATGGGTGTAGATGTGGACCAAGTTATAGGTCTTAATTAGGTTAGTTTAGGGTTAGGACTAGGTCATGATGAGGTGGCAAAATGAGGTGGCAGGTAAGGTGATGTGGATTTATCAATTACAAGGTAATTAATAAATAATTGTGTAAGGTTTAGGTGATGAGCTTAGGTTGCGAAATGAGATGTGGGTCACAAAGGGTCATAAGACACAAATTTGGTGTCTACACTGGTAGCTCGCATGTAAGCTCACCTAAGAGAACTCACTTAGGAACTCTCTTGGGAGCTCACCTAGCATCTTGCCTAGGAGTTCATTAAACAACTCACAAAGTAGCTTGCTTGGGAGGTATTTTTGGAACTATCCTAGGAGCTCATGCAGTAACTCGACTGGGAACTCACCTAGAAGTTTGCTTGATAGCTCACATTGCTAACTCACCTTGAGGTTACCTTGCCAAATCACCTTGAGCTTGCCTTTCCATCTCACCATTAGCTCATTTGGTAGCTCACATGTAAGCTCACCTCAAAGATTACTAATAAGCTCACAAGTAGCTCACCTAATAGCTCATCTTGGAGCTCGGTAAGCAGCTCACCCAAGAGCTTGTTGACTAGATCGACTTGAGCTTACCTAAAAAATCACCTAGGAGTTCACTTGACAGCTCACCTTATCATCTCACCTTGAGCTCACCCAAAATCTTGCCAAGCAGCTCGACTTGAGCTCACCTGGTAGCTCGTGAAGTAGCTTGCATGAAAAATCACATGGGAGCTCACCTGACCGCTAGCCTTGCTAACTCACATGGGAGCTTTCCTAACAGCTTGCCTTGCTAGCTCACCTTTAGCTCACTGAGGAACTCATGTTGCTAACTCACCTTGAGCTCATATGGTAGCTCACCTTGGAGTTCATTGAGCTACTCACCAATTAGCTCACCTGGGAGCTCACCGAGTAGCTCACCAAGTAGGTTGGATTGATCTCCCTTGTGATCTCACCAAGTAGTTCACTTGGGATCTCACCTGGGAGCTTGCTGAATACCTTTCCAAGTAGCACACCTGGGAGCTCTTCTAAGAGGTCACTGATCAGCTCGAGTTGAGCTCACCCAGGAGCTCATCGAGTAACTCACCTAGGAACTCACTTGGGAGCTCACCTGATAGCTCACCTTGCCAACTTGCCTTGACCTCATCTAGTAGCTTACATGTAAGCTCAACTCAGAGATTGCCAACAAGCTCACCTTTGAGCTCACTTGGAAGCTCACAAAGCAGCTCACCTAGGATCCTAGATGGGAGCTTGGTAAGGAGATCATCCAGGAGCTCATCGAGAATCTTGACTTGAGATTTTCTAGAAACATGCATCAGAGCTCACCTAAGTTATCACCTTACCAGCTCACTCAGGAGCTCACTGAGTAGCTCAACTTGATCTCACCTAGGAGCTCATCAAGCAGCACTCCCAAAAATTCACATGGGAGCTCACCTGATAGCTTACATAGAAACTCACATGGGAGCTCACTTATCAGCTCACCTTTCCAGATCACCTTGATATCGCTGAGGAAATCACCTTACTAACTTTCCTTGAACTCATCTGGTAGCTTGCTTTAGAGTTCATTGAGTAGCTTGAAAAGTAGCTCACCTCTAAGCTCACTGAACAGCTCACCTGAGATCTCAATAAGTAGCTCACCATATAGGTTGACTTGAGCTCACTTGTGAGCTCACTAGGGACCTCACCTAGGAGCTTGCCAAGTAGCTAGCTTGGGAGCTCACCTAACACCTCACCTAGGAGCTCACCAAACATCTTTCCAAGTAGCTCAACTAGGAGCTCTTCTGGGATCTCACCGATCAGGTCAAGTTGAGCTCGCCGGGGAGCTCATCGAGTAACTCACCTGGGAAGTCACCTAGGAGATCACTTGACAGCTTGCCTTGCCAACACTCCTTGAGCTCATCTTGTAGCTCACATGTAAGCTCACCTAAGAGATTATTGACAAGCTCACCTTTGAGCTCACCTGGGAGCTCATCGTGTAGTTCACCTAGGAGCTCCGATGGGAGCTCAGTAAGTAGCTCACCAAGGAACTCATCGAGTAGATCAACTTGAACTTACCTGGAAACTCACCAGGGAGCTCACCTGATAGCTCACCTTGACATCTCATGTTGATCTCACCCAAGATCTCGTTAAGTAGCTTGACTTGAGCTCACCTGGGAGCTCACCAAGTAGCTCACCCAAAAAATCACATGGGAGCTTTCCTGATAGCTCACATTACCAACTTACATGGGAGCTCGCTTATCAGCTCACCTTGCCATCTCACCTTAAGCTTGCTGAGGAGCTCACCTTACTAACTCTCCTTCATATCATCTAGTATCTCACCTCAGAGTTCATCGAGCAGCTTGCCAATTAGCTCACCTAACAACTCACCTATAAGCTTGGGTAGGAGCTCACTGACTAGCTCACTGAGTAGGTTGACTTGATCTCACTTATGAGCTCATCAAATAACTCACTGAGGACCTTTCCTAGGAGCTCACCAAGTAGCTCCCTTGGGAGCTCACCTGGGAGCTCACCAAATAGCTCACCAAGTAGGTCACCTAGGATCTCTTCTGGGAGCACACCGATCAGCTCAAATTGAGCTTGCTTGAGAGCTCATTGAGTAACTCACATAGGAGCTCACCTAACATCTCACCTTACTAACTCACTTTGAGCTCACCTTGCCAACTTACCTTGAGCTTGCCTTGCCAACTAACCTTGAGCTCATTTGGTAGCTCACCTGTAATCTCATCAAGTAGCTCGACTTGAGCTTACCCAAAAACTCACCTTGGAGCTTACCTGAAAGATTGCCTTACCAGGTTACTTTTAGCTTTCTGAGGAGCTTGCCAAGTAGCTCAACTTGAGATCACTTAGGAGCTCCTCAAGTAGCTCACCTAAAAAATTGCATGCAAGCTAACATAATAGCTCACCCAGAAACTCACATGGGAGCTCACCTGTCAGCTCACCTTGCCATCTCACCTTGAGCTCACTGTGGATCTCACCTTGCCAAATAACCTCAAGTTCATCTAGTAAGCTCACCTTGGAGTTCATCGAGTAGCCTCACCTGGCGAGCTCACCCTAACAGCTCACTTAGGAGTTCACCTAACAGCTCGCCTAGGTAGCTCACCTAAGTAGTTCACCTGGGTAGCCTCACCAAGTAGCTTACCTGGGAGCTTTCACTAAGTAGCTCACTGAGTAGGTTGACTTGAGCTTACCTGTGACCTCACTTGTTAGGTTACTGAGTAGCTCGCTAGGGACCTCACCTAGGAGCTCACCAAATAGCTCACTGAGTAGGTTGACTTGAGCTCACTTGTGAGCTCACTGAGTAGTTCAACAGGGACCTTGCCTGAGAGCATTACCAAGTAGCTCACTTGGGAGTCTCACCTAGTAGCTCTCCTGGGAGCTTTCTAAAGCAGCTCACAAAGTAGCTCACCTAGGAGTTCTTCTTAGAGCTCTGCTGATCAGATCAAGTTGTAGCTCGCATTACTAACTCACCTTGAGCTCACCTTGCCAACTTGCCTTGAGCTGACCTTGCTAACTCACCTTGAGCTCATCTGGTAGCTTGCATATAAGCTCACCTTAGAGATTGGAAACAAGCTCCCCTTTGAAGCTCACCTGGGAGCTCACCAGAGTAGACTCACCCAGGAGCTCAGCTGGGAGCTCAGTAAGTAGCTCGCACTAGGAGCTGCTGTCGAGTGAGCTAAACTTGATTTTTCCTAAGCAACTCACCTAGGAGCTCACCTGGTAGATCACCCGATGTCAGCTTGCCTTGAGCTCACCCAGATGAGCTCACCAAGTAGCTTGACTTGAGCTCACCTCAGTTAGCTCATCAAGAAGCTTGCCCCAAAAACTCACATAGGAGCTCACCTTGAGTTTCTAACTCACCTGGAAGCTAAGCTTACCCATGTGAAGTATTACGGGTGAGATCACTTGATGACCTTACCAGCTCAACTTCAGCTCACTAAAAGCTCACCTTACAAACTCAGCCTTGAGCTCATCTGGTAGCTCACCTTAGAGTTAATTTCTGAGTAGCTCACTAAGTAGCTCACCTAGGTGAGCTCACCTAACAGCTCTCTTGGAGCTCACCTATAAGCTTGCTTGGGATCTCATCGAGAAGATCACCTAAGTAGGTTAACATTGAGCTCATCTTTTGAGCTCACTTGTGAGCTTGGACCAAGTAGCTCAAGGGGCCTTATCTAAGGAGGCTTCCCTAAGTAGCTCACTTAGGTGAGCTCACCTAGGTGAACTTTTCTTGGAGCTCACTAAATAGCTCACCAAGTAGCTCACCTGGGAGCTCTTCTGGTGAGCTACCAGATGAGCTCAAGGTGAGTTGGTAAGGTGAAATCAATAGGAGAGTTGGCAAGATGAGCTATCAGGTAGAGCTCCTAGGTGAGTTCCTTGCATGGTCCCCAGTTACTCGATGATCTCCTTCAAGAGAGCTCAACTCAAGCTAATTGGTGAGCTCCCAAAAGAGCTTCTAGGTGAGCTACTTGAGTTCAATGAGCTATTCAGTGCAAGCTACTCGGTGAGCTCCTGAGGTGAGCTCCTAAAATGAGCTACTTGGTGAGATCCTAATGTGAGTGGTCCTTAGGTAAGCCTACTCAAGGTGAGCTGATAGGTGAGCTCCCATGTGAGTTTACTGGCAAGTGAGCTGTCAGGTGAGCTCCCATGTGAGTTTTTAGTGAGCTACTTGACAAGCTCCCCGGGTGAGCTCAAGTTGAGCTACTCGGGTGAGCTCCTAGGTGAGCTCAAGGTGAAAGCTGAGTAAGGTGAGCTCCTCAGGTGAGTTTTTCTAGGTAAAGCTCAAGTCGAGCTGCTAAACAAGCTCTTGGGTGAGCTACTTTCTAAGCTCCCAGCCAAGCTCCTAGGTGAGCTACTCGGTGAGCTCCCAGGATGAGCTCAAAGGTGAGATTTTGTTGGTAATATTGTTTAGCTGAGGTTACATGTGAGTTACTAGATGAGCTCAAGGCAAGTTGGCAAGGTGAGCTCAAGTTGAGTTCAAGGTGAGCTCAAGGTGAGTTACAAGGTTGAGCTCCTGATCCCAGGTGAGTTCATAGGTGAGTTACTCGATGAGCTCCCAACAGAGAGCTCAACTCAAGCTGATTGACTGAGCTCACTAGACAAGTTCCTAGGTGAGCTACTTGGCAAGTTATTCGATGAGCTCCTAATTTGTGAGCTCCCATGTGAGGTCCTAGGTGAGCTCACTTAGTGAGCTACAAGTGAACTTAACCTACTCAGGGAGCTACTTGGTGAGCTCCCAGGTAAGAGGGTGAGCTCCTAGGTGAGTTGTTAGGTGAGCTCCTAGGTGAGCTACTTGCGAGCTACTTGATTAGAACTTCAAGGTGAGCTACAAGACGAGCTCAAGGTGAGTTGGTAAGGTGAGCTCTTCAGGTGAGCTCAAGGTGAGCTGCAAAGGTAAGCTGATAGGTGAGCTCCCATGTGAGTTTTTGCATGGTGAGCTCTCAGGTGAGCTCCCATGTAAGATCTTCGAGTGAGCTACTTGAAGAGCTCCCAGGTGAGCTCAAGGTCAAGCTACTTGGTGAGCTCCTAGGCATGCTACATAGGAGCTCCAAGGTGAGCTGGCAAGTGAGCTAATCAAGGTGAGCTCTCAGGTGAGTTTCAATGGGTGAGCTATCAGGTGAGCTCCTATGTGAGTTCCCATGTGAAGTTACTCGATGAGCTCCTAGGTGAGCTCAAGTCGAGCTTACTCAGGTGAGCTCCCAGGTGAGCTCCCAGGTGAGCTCTTGGCAAGGTGAGCTATCTCAGGTGAGCTTCCATGGTGAGTTTTTTGGGTGAGCTGCTTGATGAAGCTACTTGGTGAGATCTTAGGTGAGCTACTCGCCTACTCGGTGAGCTCCTAGGTGAGTTAAGGAACCTAGCTCAAGGGCTACTTGATGAGCTCCTGTTTGGTGAGCTGGTTGCTAAGGCCTGAGCTCCTAAGCTACTTGATGCTTTCAAGTGAGCTCCTGAGGTGAGTTAGTAATCTATGTCAGGTGAGCTACCAAATGCTACCAAAGCTCAAGGTGAGTTAGCAAGGTGAGCTCAAGGTGAGTTGGTAAGTGAGCTCAAGGTGAGCTGGAAAGGGTGAGCTCCTAGGTGAGCTCCCAGGTGAGTTACTCAGATGAGCTCCCAAGGATCCTGAGCTCAACTCAAGCTAATTGATGAGCTCCTAGAAGAGCTCCCAAGTGAGCTACTAAGGTGAGCTATTCAGTGAGCTTCCAGGTGAAGTTACTAGGTGAGCTCCTAAGTGAGCTACTATGGCTGAGCTCCCAGGGGAGGTCCTTAGGTGAGCTACTTGAGTGAGCTCAAGTCAACCTACTCTGTGAGCTCAAGTTGAGCTACTCGGTAAGCTAAATTAGGTGAGCTTCCATGTGAGCTGTTTAGGTGAGCTCCCAGGTGAGCTACTTGGTGAGCTACTTGACAAACTCCAAGGTGAGTTACCAAGATAAGCTCAAGGTGAGTTGGCAAGGTGAGCTCCTCAGCTGAGCTCAAGGTGAGCTGACAAGGTGAGCTCTATGTGAGCTCAATGTGAGTTTATGGGGTGAGCTCCAGGTGAGCTCCTATGTGAGATACTTGAGTGAGCCTACTTGGTGAGCTCAAATGTTAGGTTGAGCTACTCAGATAAGCTCCTAGGGTGAGCTCCAAGGTAAGCTACTTAGTGAGCTGTTTCAGCTGAGCTCACTAGGTGAGTTGTCTAGGTGAAGCTCCTCAGTGAGCTTCTTGGTGAGCTCCCAGGTGAGGTCCCTGGTGATTTTCTCGATGAGCTCACAATTATGAGCTCACTGTCAACCTACTTAGTGAGCTACTCAGTGAGCTCCCAGGCAAGCTGTTAGGTGAGCTTGGGAAAGGTGAGCTACTCCTTGGTGAGCTACTAGAACTCAAGGTGAGCTAAACAAGACAAGCTGATAGGTGAAAGCTCCCATGTGAGTTTTCAGGTGAGCTGATTGAGGTGAGCTCCTAGGTGAGCTCAAGTCAAGTTACTCAGTGAGCTCCTGGGTGAGCTATAGGTGAGCTGGCAAGGCAAGCTATGAGGTGAGCTCCTAGGTGAGTTTTTAGGGCCAAGCTCAAGTTAAGCTGCTCGATGAGCTCATTGGGTGAGCTACTTGTCAGCTCCCAAGTGAGCTCCTAGGTGAGCTTACTTTACTGAGCTCCCAGGTGAGCTCAAAGGTGAGCTTGTTAGAAATCTCTAAGGTGAGCTTACATGTGAGCTACTAGATGAGCTCAATGTGAGTTGGTAAGGTGAGCTCAAGGTGAGTTGGCAAGGTGAGCTCCAAGGTGAGTTGGTAAGGCAAGCTGTCAAGTGAGCTCCCAGGTGAGTTCCCAGGTAAGTTACTCGATGAGCTCCTGGGTGAGCTCAACTCAAGCTTTTCCAGTGAGCTCCCAGAAGAGCTCCCAGGTGAGCTACTTGGTGAGCTATTTGGTGAGCGGTGAGCTCCTAGGTGAGCTATTTTGGTGAGCTCCCAGGTGAGGTCCCCGGCGAGCTGCTCAAGGGAGCTCACAACCGAGCTCAAGTCAACCTACTTGGTGAGCTACTCGATGAGCTCCCAGGTGAGCTGTTAGGTGAGATCCTAGGTGAGCTACTCAACAAACTCATAGGTGAGCTACCAGAGTGAAGCTCAAGGTGAGTTGGAAAGGTGAGCTGCTTAGTGAGCTCAAGGTGAGCTGATAGGTGAGCTCCCATGGCGAGTTTCTGGGTGAGATGTCAGGTGAGCTCCCATGCAAGTTTTTAGGTGAGCTACTTGACAAGCTCCCTGGTGAGCTCAAGTCGAGTTACTCGGTGAGCTCCTAGGTGAGCTACAAGGTGAGCTGGTAAGGTAAGCTATTAGGTGAGCTCCCAGGTGAGTTTCTGGGTAAGCTCAAGTTGAGTTGCTTGACGAGCTCTAAGGTGAGCTACTTACCAAGCTCCCAGTTGAGCTCCTAGGTGAGCTACTCTATGAGTTCCCAGGTGAGCTCAAAGGTGAGCTTGTCGGTAAATCTCTAAGGTGAGCTTACATGTGAGCTACCAGATGAGCTCAATGTGAGTTGGTAAGGTGAGCTCAAGGTGAGGTTGGCAAGGTGAGCTATTAAGTTACTTGAGAGCTCCTAGGAAAGCTTAAGGTGAGTTGGCAAGGTGAGCTCCTCAGTGAACTCAAGGTGAGCTGATAGGTGAGCTCCCATGAGAGTTGGCAAAGTGAGTTTGTTAGGTGAGCTCTCATGTGAGTTTTCAGGTGAGCTACTTGATGAGCTCACTGGGTTGAGCTCAAGTCAAGCTACTCGGAAAGCTCCTGGGTGAGCTCAAGGTGAGCTCGAAAGGTAGAGCTATCAGGTGAGCTCCCAGGTAAGGTTTCGGGGCAAGCTCAGGTTGAGCTACTCGATGAGCTCATGGGTGAAACTTACTTGTCTGAGCTCCTAGCCAAAGCTCTTAGGTGAGCTGGTCAGTGAGCTCCTAAGTGAGCTCAAAGGTGAGCTTATTGGTAATCTCTAAGGTGAGCTTACATATGAGCTACAAGATGAGCTCAAGGTGAGTTGGTAAGGTGAGCTCCCGAATTGTGAGTTGGGTAAGGTGAGCTCAAGGTCTAGTTGAGTAAGGTGAGCTGTCAGGTGAGCTCTCCTAGGTGAGTTACTTGAGCTCTTAGGTGAGGTCTACTTGGCGAAGCTATTCCTAGGTGAGCTCCCAGGTGAGTTGTTAGGTGAGCTCAAGTGAGCTCCTTAGGAAGAGCTCCCAAACGAGTTGGAAATCCCTGGTGAGCTGCTCGGTGACTCAAAAGTGAGTTCAAGTCAACCTAGCTCTCAATGAGCTATTCAGTGAGTTCCTAGGTGACCTTTTAGGTGAGCTCCCAAGTGAGAAACTTGGCTGAGTTAGCTTGATGAACTTACAAGTGAGCTACCCTAGATGAGCTCAAGGTGAGTTGGTAAGGTGAGCTCATCAGGTGAAGGTTTGATAGGTGAGCTCCAATATCTTGGCAAGGTGGAGCTATCAGGTGAAGCTTTCATGTGAGTTTTTGGGTGAGCTCCTTGACAAGCTCCCAGGTGAGCTAATAGGTGAGCTCTCATGATGAGTTGGGTGAGCTGTCAGGTGAGCTCTCATGTGAGTTTTTAGGTGAGCTCCTTGATGAGCTCCTGGGTGATCTCAAGTCAAGCTACTCGGTGAGCTCCTGGGTGAGCTAAAGGTGAGCTATCAAGAGAGTTCCTAGGTGAGTTTCTAGGAAAGATCAAGTCGAGCTACTTGACAAGCTCCTGGGTGAGCTACTTACCAGAGCTCCTAGCCAAGCTCTTAGGTGAGCTAGTTAGGTGAGCTCCCAGGTGAACTCAAAGGTGAGCATATGTCTATAATCTCTGAAGGTGAGCTTACATGCGAGCTACAAGATGAGCTCAAGATGAGTTAGGTAAGGTGAGCTCAAGGTGAGTTAGCAAGGTGAGCTCAAGAAGAGTTAGTAATGTGAGCTGTCAGGTGAGCTCCCAGTGAAGTTCCCAGGTGAGTTACTTGATGAGCTCCTAATAGTGAGCTCAACTTGAGCTGATCGAGTGAGCTCCTAGAAGAGCTCCCAGGTGAGCTACTTTAGTGAGCTATTTGATGAGCTCCCAGGTGAGCTTCTAGGTGAGCTCCCAGGTAAGCTACTTGGTGAGCTCCCAGGTGAGGTCTCCAGTGAGCTGCCTTAGCAAGCTCACAAGAAAGCTCAAGTCAACCTACTTGACTCGGTGAGTTCTAGGTGGAGCTGTTAGGTGAGCTCCTAGGTGAGCTACTTGGTGAGATACTCAATGAAATCTGAGGTGAGCTACCAGAACAAGCTCAAGGTGAGTTGGCAAGGTGAGCTCCTCAGTGAGCTCAAGGTGAGATGGCAATGGGATCTGATAGGTGAGCTCCCATGGCAAGTTTGGTAAGGTGAGCTGCCAGGTGCAGCTCCCATGTGAGTTTTCAGCTGAGCTGCTTGGCTAGAGCTACCTAGATGAGCTCAAGTTGAGCTACTTAGTGAGCTCTTGGGTGAGCTCTAAGGTGAGCTGGCAAGGTGAGTTTTCAGGTGAAGATGAGTTTTCTGGCAAGCTCAAGTCGAGCTACTCGACGAGCTCCTGGGTGAGCTGCTTACTGAGCTCCCAAGCCAAGCTCCTAGGTGAGCTACTTGGTGAGCTCCTAAGAGAGCTCAAAGGTGAGCTTTTTAGGAAATATCTGAGGTGAGCTTACATGTGAGCTACCAGATGAGTAGACTAATGTGAGTTGGCAAGGTGAGCTCAAGGTGAGTTGGCAAGTTGAGCTCAAGGTGAGTTATCAAGTGAGTTCCCATCAAGTGAGTTCCCAGGTGAGTTACTTGATGAGCTCCTAGGTGAGCTCAACTCAAGTTGATCGGTGAGCTCCCAGAAGAGCTCCCAGGTGAGCTACTTGGCGCCGTTCATTCAGTGAGCTGCTAGGTGAGCTCCGAAGTGAGATACTACTTTGGCAAGCTCCCAGGAGAGGTCCCTAGTGAGCTACTCAGTGAGCTGTGAGCTCAAGTAAACCTACTGGATGAGCTACTCAGTGAGCTCCCAGGTGAGCTATTAGGTGAGCTCCCAGGTGAGCTACTTGGTGAGCTACATGAGGAACTCTGAGGTGAACTACCAGATGAGCTCAAGCTGAGTTGGCAAGGTGAGCTCCTCAGCGAGCTCAAAGTGAGTTAGACAAGGTAAGCTGATAGGTGAGCTCCCATGCAAGTTAGCAAGGTGAGCTATAAGGTGAGCTCCCATGTGAGTTTTTAGGTGAGCTACTTGACGAGCTCCCAAGGAGAGCTCAAGTTAAGCTACTTAGCAAGCTCCTGGGTGAGCTCAAGGTGAGCTGTCAGCAAGGTGAGTTGGTCAAGAAAGCTCCTAGGTGAGTTTTAGGGTGAGCTACTTGTGGAGATCCCAGTTGAGCTCCTAGGTGAGGTACTCGGTGAGATCCCAGGTGAGGTCAAAGGTAAGCTTGTCACTAATCTCTGAAGTGAGCTTACATGTGAGCTACCAGATGAGATCTAGGTGTAAGTTGGTAAGGACGAGCTCAATGTGAGTTGGAAAGGTGAGCTGTCAGGTGAGCTCTAAGGGGAGTTCCTAGGTGAGTTACTCGACGAGCTCCCAAGTGAGCTCAACTCGAGCTAATCAGTGAGCTCCCAGAAGAGACTCCCAGGTGAGCTTACTAGAAGAGCTCCCAAGTGAGCTACTTAGCTAGGTGAGTTGTTAGGTGAGCTCCAAGGTGAGCTACTTGGTGACCTCACTTAGGTGAGGTCCACAATGAGCAACTCAGTGAGCTCAAGTCAAGCTACTCAGGTGAGATCCCAAGGTAAGCTACTTGGTGAGCTCCTTGAGCTGCTCGAAACTCCAAGGTGAGATACCAGATAAGCTCAAGGTGAGTTGGAAAGGTGAGCTCCTCAAAGAGCTCAAGGTGAGCTGACAAGGTGAGTTGGTGAGCTCCCATGTGAGTTGACAAGGTGAGCTGTCATGTGAGCTCCCATGCAAGTTTTTAGGTGAGCTACTTCATGAGCTCCCAGGTGAACTCAAGTCGAGCTGCTCGGCAAGCTCCTAGTTGAGCTCAAGGAGAGCTGACAAGGTGAGCTTTCAACTGAGCTCCCAGGTGAGTTTCTAGGCTAAGCTCAAGTTGAATTACTTTAATGAGCTCCTAGGTGAGCTACTCGGTGAGATCCTCAGGTGAGCTCAAAGGTGATCTCAAATGCTTGTTGGTAATCTCTAAGGTGAGCTTAGATGTGAGCTACCATATGAGCTCAAGGTGAGTTGGCAAGGTGAGCTCAAGGAAAGTTGGCAAGGCAAACTCAAGGTGAGTTGGCAAGGTGAGCTATCATGTGAGCTCCCAGGTGAGTTCCCACGTGAGTTACTCAATGAGCTCCTAGTTGAAATCAACTCAAGCTGATTGGACAAGCTCCTCAGAAGAGCTCCCTAGGTGAGCTACTTAGCGTAAGCTATTCAGTGACATACTAGGTGAGCTGCTAGGTGAGCTCCCAAGTGAGCTACTTGGTGAGCTCCTAGGATGAGGTCCCCAGTGAGCTGCTAGGTGAGCTCATAAGCAAGCTCAAGTTAACCTACTCAGTGACCTCCTAGGTGAGCTATAATGTAGGCTCCCAGGTAAGCTACTTGGCGAGCTACTCGACAAACTTTGAGGAGAGCTACCAGAAAAGCTCAAGGTGTGTTGTAAAGGTGAGCTCCTTAGTGAGATCAAGGCGAGGCAGTAAGGTGAGGCTGGCAAGGTGGCCATACTAAGTGAGCTCCCATACAAGTTTCTGGGTGACCTATCAGGAAAGCTCCCATGTGAGTTTTCAGGTGAGCTGCTTAGATCAAGCTCTCAGGAAAGCTCTAAGTCGAGCTAGCTCAACGAGTTCCAGGGTGACAGCTCAATGTGAGATAGTAAGGTGAGCTATCAAGTGAGCTCTTATGTGAGTATTCTGGGAAATTTCAAGTCGAGATGCTCGATCGACCTACTTGTCGAGCTCCTAGCCGAGCTCCTAGGTGAGCTACTTAATGAGCTCCCTTGTAAGCTTGAAAGGTGAGTTTGTTGGAAATGTCTATAAGGTGAGGCTTACATGTGAGCTACCAGATGAGCTAAAGGTGAGTTGGCAAGGTGAGCTCAAGGTGATTTCTCAAGATAAACTGTCAGGATGAGCTCCCAAGTGAGTTCCCAGGTGAGTTACATCGACGATCTCATGGGCAAGTTTCAAATTCGAGCTTATCAGCGAGCTCCCAGAAGAGCTCCCAGGTGAAGCTACTATGTGAGCTCCCAGGTGAGGCTACTTGGTGAGTTCCCAGGTGAGTTACTCGATGATCTCCTGGGTGAGTTCAACTCGAGCTAATCAACAAGCTCCCAGAAGAGCTCCCAAGTGAGATACTTAGCGGGCTATTTAGTGAGCTATGTTCAGTGAGCTCCTAGGTGAGCTCCCAAGTGAGCTACTTGGTGAGCTCTCTAGATGAGGTCCCTCAAAGAGCTACTGAGAAAGATCACAAGTGAGCTCACAAGTGACCTCAAGTCAACCTACTTGAATGAACTACTTCGGTGAACTCCCATATCGAGCTACTTGGCGAGCTACTCAAAAAAATATGAGGTGAGCTACTAGATGATCTTAAGGTGAGTTTTGAAGGTGATCTCCTTAGTGAGATCAAGGTGATTTTCCATGAGACTAGGCAAAGTGAGTTGTTAGGTGAGCTCTCATGTAAGTTTTTGGGTCGAGTTGTTTGACAAGATCCTAGGTGAGCTCAAGTTGAAGCTGCTCGGAAAGCTCCTGGGTGAGCTGGAAAGGTGAGTTGTTAAGCGAGGTCCCAGGCAAGGTTCTCGGGTAGAGCTCAAGTTGAGCTGCTTGATGAGCTCATTGGGTGACCTACTTTCCAAGCTCCCCAACTAAGCTCCTAGGTGAGCTGGTTGGTGAGCTCCCAGGTGAAGCTCAAAGGTGATACTTGTCAGTAATCTCTGAGGTGAGCTTACATGCGAGATACAAGATGAGCTCAAGGAAAGTTGGTAAGGTGAGCTCAAGATGAGTTGGCAAGGTGAGCTAAAGGTGAGTTAGCAAAGTGAGTTGTCAGGAAATCTCCCAGGTGATTTCCTAGGTGAGTTACTCAACGAGCTCCTAGGTGAGCTCAAATCGAGCTGATCAGTGAGCTCCCCGAAGAGCTCCTAGGTGAGATGTTTGGTGAGCTCCCAAGTGAGTTGCTAGGGGATCTCCCAAGCAAGCTACTTTAGTGACCTCCGAGGTAATTTCCCTAGGGAGCTACTCAGTGATTTCACAAGCAAGATCAATTAAACCTACTCGGTAACCTGCTTGGTGAACTCCCTGGTGAGCTATTAGGTGAGCTCCTAGGTGAGCTACTTGGTGAGCTTCTCAACAAAATCTAACCCGAGCTACTAGATGAGCTCAAGGTGAGTTAGAAAGGTGAGCTCATCAATGAGCTAAAGGTGAGATGATAGGTAAACTCTAATACGAGTTGGCAAGGTGAGCTTTCAGGCGTGGACTCATGTGAATTTACAGGTGAGATATTTTATGAGCTCCTAGGTTAGCTTATGTCGAGCTACTCAGTTAGCTTCTGGATGAGCTATCACGTGAGCTATCGGGTGAGCTCCTAAGTGAGTTTCAAGGAAATATCAAGTCAAGCTTCTTGACGAGGTTTTGGGAAAGTTGCTTCCCGAGATCCAAGCTGAGGTCCTACATTAGCTACTTGGTAAGCTCCCATGTGAGCTTAAAGGTGAGCATGTCAGCAATCTTTGACATGAGATTACATGTGAGCTACCATATGAGCTCAAGATGAGTTGGCAAGGAAAGCTCAAGGTAAGTTGGCAAGGCAAGATCAAGAAAAGTTGGCAATACGAGCTGTCAGGTGAGCTCCCAGGTGATTTCCTTGGTAAATTACTCAACAAGCTCACAGGTGAGTTAAAATTGAGTAGATTAGTGAGCTCCTAAAATATCTCCTAGGTGAGCTACTTGGAGAGCTATTCAGTGAGCTCCTTGGTGAGCTACTAGGTGACCTACTTGGTGAGATCCTAGGTGAGGTCTCTGGTGAGCTACTCAGTGAGCTAACAAGCAAGCTCAAGTTAACCTACTTAGTGAGCTTTTCGGTGAGTTCCTAGGTGAGCTGTTAGGTGAGCTACTTGGTGAGTTGCTTGACAAAATCTGAGGTGAGCTATGAGACAAGCTCAAGGTGAGTTAGCAAGGTGAGCTCCTTAGTGAGTTTTTAGGTGAGCTGCTTGACAAGCTCCTTGGTGAACTCAAGTCAAGATGTTCAGCGAGATCCTGTGTGAGCTCAAGGTCAGATGGCAAGCTGAGCTGTCAGGTGAGCTCTTAGGTGAGTTTTTGGGAAAGCTCAAGTAGATCTTCTCTACGAGCTCCTAGGCAAGCTGCTTACTGAGCTCCCAGTTGAGCTCCTAGGTGAGCTACTTAGTGAGCTCCTTAGAGAGCTCAAAAGTGAGCTTATCGGTAATCTATAAGGTGAGCTTACATGCGAGATACTAGATGAGAACAATGTGAGTTGGCATGGTGATCTCAAGGTGAGTTGGAAAGGTGAGTTTAAGGGTGATCTCCCATGTGAGTTCCTAGGAAGGTTACTCGATGAGCTCCTAGCTGATCTTAGCTTGAGCTGATCAGTAAGTTACTCGGTGAGCTCACAAGTGAGCTCAAGTCAACCTACTCGATGACCTACTCGGTAAGCTCCTAGGTACATTATTAGGTGAGCTCCCAGGTGAGCTACTTAGTAAGCTACATGACGAACTCAGAGGTGAATTACCAGATGAGCTCAAGGTGAGTTGGCAAGGTGAGCTCCTTAGCAAGCTCAAAGTGAGATGGCAAGGCAAGTTGATAGGTGATATCCCATGTGAGTTATCAAGGTGAGTTGTCAAGCGAGCTCCCATTTGAGTTTTTGGGTGAACTACTTGACGAGATTTAATGTGAGCTTAAGTCAAGCTACTCAATGAGCTCTTGCGTAAGCTCAAGGTGAGCTGGCAAGGTGAGTTGTTAGGTGATCTACCAAGTAGGTTTCATGGTAATCTCAAGTCGAGCTACTCGAAAAGCTCCTGGTAGAGCTACTTACTGAGATCCCAATTGAGCTGCTAGGTGAGCCACTCGGTGAGCTCCCAGGTGAGCTCAAAGGTAAGCTTATTGGTAATCTCTGAGGTGAGTTTACATGTCAGGTGCCATATGAGCTCAAGGTGAGTTGGTAAAGTTTCTCAATACGATTTGGCAAGGTGAGCCATCAGATGAACTCCCAATTGAGTTCCTAGATGAGTTACTTGATGAGATCTTATCCGAGTTCAACTCAAGTTGATCAATGAGCTCCTTAGTGAGCTGATAGCTGAGATCATAAGTGAGCTACTTGGTAACTTCCTAGGTAAGGTCCCTACAAGTTACTCAGTGATCTCCAGTTAACCTGCTCGGTGAGATTCTCAGTGAGCTCCCAGGTGATCTCCCAAGCAAGCTACTTAGTGAGCTCCTCGATGAAATCCATGGTGAGCTAATAGATGAGCTCAAGGTGAGTTGGTAAGGTGAACCCCTTAGCGAGCTCAAGGCAAGCTGGTGAGGTGAGCTGATAGTTGAGCTCTCATGCGAGTTAGTAAGGTGAGCTATCATGCAAACTCCCATGTGAGTTTTTAGGTGAGCTAGTTCACGAGCTCCTGGGTGAACTCAAGTTGAGCTACTCAGAGATCTCCTGGGTGATCTCAAGGTGAGATGGAAAGGTGAGCTATCAAGTGAGATTCCAGGTGAGTTTCTGGGCAAGCTCAAGTCGAACTACTTGATGAGCTACTAGGTGAGCTACTTACCGAGCTCCTAGTTGACCTCCTAGGTGAGCTACTCGGTGAGCTCCCAAGTGAGCTCAAAGGTGAGCTTGTATGTAATCTCTGAGGTTAGATTAGATGTGAGCTACCATATGAGCTCAAGGTGATTTGGAAAAGTGAGCTCAAGGTAAGTTGGAGATGCGAGTTCAAGGTGAATTGCTAAGGTGAGCTACTTGGTAAGCTATTCGGTGAGATCCTAGGTAAGCTACTATGAAATTTCCCAAACGATGTACTTGGCGAGCTCCCATGAGAGCTTCTTGCTGAGCTCACAAGAGATCTCAAGTCAACCTTCTAGGCAAGTTGATTATTGAGCTCCCAAGTGAGCTATTAGGTGGGCTCCCAGGCAAGCTACTTGGTGAGCTGCTTGAAGAAATTTGAATTGAGCTACCATAAGAGCTCAAGGTGAGTTTTCAAGGTGAGATCCTCAGTGAGATAAAGGTGAGGTGACAAGGCGAGCTGATAGGTGAGCTCCCATGGGAGTTTTCAGGTGAGCTACTTGACGAGCCCCCAGGTGAGCTCAAGTTGAGCTTCTTGATGAGCTCCTAGGTGAGCTCAAGGTGACCTGGCAAGGTGAGTTATCAGGTGAGATCCCAAGTGAGTTTTCAAGAAAACTCAAGTCAATATTCTCAATGAGCTCCTAGGTGAGATGCTTACCGAGATCCCAGCTGAGCTCCTAGGTGAGCTACTCGGTGAGATCCCAGGTGAGTTCAAAGGTGAGCTTGTTAAAAATATTTGAGGTAAGCTTACATGTGACCTACAAGATGAGCTCAAGGTGAGTTGGTAAGGTGAGGTCAAGGTGAGTTGGCAAGATGAGCTATCAGGTGAGCTCCTAGTTGAGTTCCCAGGTGAGTTACTTAACGATCTCCCAGGTGAGCTACTAGGTGAGCTCTCAAGCGAGCTACTTGGTGAACTCCCATGTGAGGTCCTCGGTGAGCTCACAAGCGAGCTCAAGTCAACCCAATCAGTGAGCTACTCGAAAAAATATAAGGTGAGCCACTAAATGAGCTTAAGGTGAGTTTGTAAGGTGAGCTCCTCAGCGAGCTTAAGGCAAGCTGATAGGTGAGATCCCATCAGAGTTGGAAAAGTAAGCTATTAGGTGAGCTCCCATACAAGTTTTTGAGTGTGCTACTTGACAAGCTCTCGGGTTAGCTCAAGTTGAGCTGCTTAGCAAGCTCATGGGTGACCTCAAGGTAGATAGTAAGGTGAGCTCCCAGGTGAGTTTCCATTCGAGCTCAAGTTGATCTGCTCAACGAGCTCCTAGGTAAGCTACTTATTGAGTTCCCAGCTGAGCTCCAAGGTGAGCTTCTTGGTAAGCTCCCAGGTGAGGTCAAAGGTGATCTTGTCTGTAATATTTGAGGTGAGCTTACATGTGAGTTACCAGATGAGCTCAAGGTGAGTTGGCTAGGTGAGCTTAAGGTGAGTTAGAAAGGTGAGCTTAAGGTGAGTTGGTAAGGCAAGCTGTCAGGTGAGTTCCCAGGAAAAATACTCAACGAGATCCCAGTCGAGCTAACTCAAGCTAATCGGAGAGCTCCCAAAAGAGCTCCTAAGTGAACTATTTGGCAAGCTATTTGGTGAGATCCAAGTCAAGCTGCTAGGTGAGCTCCCAAGTGAGCTACTTGGTGAGCTCCCAGGTGAGCTATTAGGTAAGCTCCCAGGTGAGCTACTTGGAAAGCTACTAAATGAATTTTAAGGTGAGCTATAAGATGAGATAAAGGTGAGTTGGCAAGGTGAGCTCCTCAACAAGCTCAAGGGGAGTTGGCAAGGTGAGCTGGTAGGTGAGCTCCCACTTGAGTTGGTAGGGTGAGCTATCAAGCGAGCTCCCATGCAAGTTTTTGTGTGAGATGCTTGACGAGCTCCTGGGGGAGCTCTAGTTAAGCTTCTCACCGAGCTCCTATGCAAGCTCAAGGTGAGATGGCAAGGCGAGCTCAAGGTGAGATGGCAAGGCGAGCTCTTAGGTGAACTCCCAGGCAAGCTCAATTTGAGCTACTCGACGAGCTCATGGGCGACTTGCTTTCCAAGATCCTAGCTAAGCTACTAGGTGAGCTGGATGGTGAGATCTCAGGTGAGCTCAAAGGTGAGCATGTCGATAATCTCCAAGGTGAGCTTACATATGAGCTACAAGATGAGCTTAAGGTGAGTATGCAAAGTGAGCTCCCAGGTGATTTCCTAGGTGAGTTACTCAACGAGCTCGTAGGTGAGCTCAAATTGAGCTGAATGGAGAGCTCCTAGAAGAGAATTTAGGTGAGCTACTTGGAAATCTATTCAGTGAGCTCTCGGGTGAGTTATTAGGTGAGCTCGTAAGTGAGCTACTTGGTGAGCTCCCAAACAAGGTCCCCAGTGAGCTGCTCAGTGAGCTCAAAAGTGAGATCAAGTCAACCTACTTAGTGAGCTGCTCAGTGAGCTCCTAGGTGAGCTGTTAGGCAAGCTCCCAGGTGAGCTCCCAAGGTAGCTATTAGGTGAGCTCCTAGAAGAGCTATTAGGTGAGCTCCCAAGTTAACTACATGGCAAGCTGCTCAAAAAAATCTTAGGCAAACTACTAGATGAGCTCAAGGTGAGTTGGAAAGGTGAGCTCTAATATGAGTTGGCAAGGTGAGCTATCAAGTGAGCTCTCGTGTGAGTTTTCAGGTGAGCTACTTGATGATATCCTAGGTGAGCTCAAGTTGAGCTGCTCTGTGAGCTACTTGGCGAGCTTCTAGGTGAGCTAAAAGGTGAGATGTCAGGTGAGCTCCTAGGTGAGCTCGTAGGTGAGCTCAAATGTGAGCATGTCGATAATCTATGAGGTTATCTTACATGTGAGCTAACAAATGCACTCAAGATGAGTTGGAAAGGCTAGCTCAAGGTGAGTTGATAAGGTGAGCTCAAGGCTATTTGGTAATGTGAGCTGTTAGGTGAGCTCTCGGGTGAGTTCCAAGGCAAGTTACTCGATGAGCTCCTTGATGAGATCAACTCGATATGATCGATGAGCTCCTAAAAGATCTCATAGGTGAGCTACATGGTGAGCTTTTCGATGAGCTCCCAGGTGAGCTGCTAGGTGAGCTCCCAGGAAAACTACTTGGTGAGCTCCCAGGTGAGGTCTCCAGTGAACTGCTCAGGAAGCTCACAAGTGATCTCAAGTCAAACTACTTGGTGAGCTACTTTGTGAGTCCTAGGTGAGCTATCAAGTGAGCTCCCAAGTGAGCTACTTGGTGAGATACTTGAAAAACTCTTAGTTAAGCTACAAGAAAAGCTCAAGGTGAGTTGGCAAGGTGAGCTCCTCATTGAGCTCAAGGTGAGATGGCAATGGGAGCTGATAGGTGAGATCCCATGTGATTTGGTAAGGTGAGCTACCAAGTCAGCTCTCATGTGAGTTTTTGGGTGAGCTTCTTGATGAGCTCCTAGGTGAGCTCAAGTTGAGCTACTTAGCGAGCTATTGGGCAAGCTCAAGGTGAGCTGGTAAGGTGAGTTTTCAAGTGAGTTTCTAGGAAAGCTCAAGTCAAGCTTCTCGAAGAGCTCTTGGTTGAGCTGCTTGCCGAGCTCCCAGCTGAGCTCCTAGGTAAGCTGCTTGGTGAGCTCTCAAGAGAGCTCAAAGGTGAGATTTTTGGCAATCTTTAAGGTGAACTTACAAGAAAGCTACCAGATGAGCACAAGGTGAGTTGGCAAGGAAAGCTCAAGGAAAGTTGGCAAGGTGATCCCAAGGTGAGTTAGCAAGATGAGTTGTCAGGAGAGCTCCCACGGGAGTTCCCAGGTGAGTTGCTTGATGAGCTCTCAGGTGAGCTCAACTCAAGCTAATCGGTGAGCTCCTAGAAGAGCTCCCAAGTGATCTACTTGGTGAGGTCCTCTGTGAGTTGTTTAGTGAGCTTTCAAGTGAGCTCAAGTCAACTTACTAAGTGAGCTCCTCAGTGAGCTCCCAGGAGAGCTCCTAGGTAAGCTGTTAGGTGAGCTCCCAGGTGAGCTACCTTTACAAGCTACTCAACAAACTTTGAGGTGAGCTACCAGTTGAGCTCAAGGTGATTTGGCAAGGTGACCTCCTCAGCAAGTTCAAGGTGAGTTGATAGGTGAGCTCCCCGTACGAGTTGGCAAGGTGAACTGTCAGGTGAGCTCCTATGTGAGTTTTCAGGAAAGTTGTTTGACGAGCTCCAGAGTGAGCTCAAGTCAAGCTACTTGGAGAGATCCTGGGCAAGCTCAAGGTGAGCAGGCAAGGTGAGTTGTCAAGAGAGCTCCTAGGTGAGTTTCTGGGAAATCTCAATTCAACATGCTTGATGAGATTTTAGGTGAGCTGTTTGCTGATGTTATAGCTAAGCTCCTAGGTGAGATACTTGGGGAACCCCTAGGTGAGCTTGTTGGTAATCTTTGAGGTGAGCTTACATGCAAGCTACCATATGGAGCTCAAGGTGGGTTATAAAGGTGAGGTCAAGGTGAGTTGGTAAGGTGAGCTCAAGGAGAGTTGGCAAGGTGAGATGTTAGGTGAGCTCCCAAGTGAGTTCCCAGGTAAGTTACTTGACAAGCTCGTTGGTGGGCTCAACTCGAGATGATCGGTGAGCTCCCAGAAGAGCTCCTAGGTGAGCTACTTGATAAGTTTTTCAGTGAACTCCCAGGTGAGCTACTAGGTGAGTTCTCAAGTGAGCTACTTGGGTATCTTCCAGGTGAGGTCCCCGATGAGCTGCTCAGCTAGCTCACAAGGGAGCTCAAGTTAACTTACTCAGCAAGCTGCTGAGTGAGCTCCCAAGTGAGCTGTTAGGCTAACTCCTAGGTGAGCTACTTGGCGAGATGCTAGATGAACTCCAAGGTGAGCTACCTAAAAATCTTAAGGTAGGTTGGTAAGGTGAGCTCCTTAGTGAGCTCAAGGCAAGCTTATAGGCTAGCTCCTATGTGAGTTTCTAGGTGAGCTGTTAGGTGAGCTCCTATGTGAGTTTGTGAGTGAGTTGTTTGACGAGCTCTCGAGTGAGCTCAAGTTGAGTTGCTTGATGATTTCCTGTGTGAGCTCAAGGTGAGATGGTAAGGTGAGATGTTAGGTGAGCTCCCAGGTGATTTTCTGGGCAAGCTCAAGTCGAGTTACTTGACCAGCTCCAGTGTGAGCTACTTACCGAGCTCTCAATTGAGCTCCTAGGTGAGCTACTTAGTGACCTCCTAGGTGAGCTCAAAGGTGATCTTGTCAGCAATATCTAAGGGGGAGCTTTCATGTGAGCTACTGGATGAGCTAAAGGTGAGTTGGCAAGGCAAGCTCAAGGCAAGTAGGCAAGGGTGAGCTCAAGGTGAGTTAGTAAAGGTGAGATGTCAAGTGAGCTCCTATGGTGAGTTACTTATCAAGCTTCCAGCTGAGCTCAACTTGATTTGATCAGAGAGCTCCTAGGCAAGCTACTTGGTGAGGTGTTTAGCGAGCTTCCAAGCAAGCTACTAGGTGAGCTCCCAAGTGAGCTACTTGGCGAGCTCCTAAATGAGGTCCCCGATGAGCTTCTCGGTGAGATCAAAAGTGATCTCAAGTCAACCAACTCGGTGAGCTCCCAGATGAACTCTGAGATGAGCTACAAGATGAGCTCAAGGTAAGTTTGCAAGGTGAGCTCCTTAATGAGCTCAAGGCTAGCTGATAGGTGAGTTCCCCATGTGTGTTGGCAAGGAGTGCTATCAGGTGAGCTCCCACGTAAGTTTTTAGGTGAGATACTTGATGAGCTCCCGGGTGAGCTCAAATATAGTTGCTTGGCAAGAGTCCTAGGCTTACTCAAGGTGATCTGGCAAGGTGAGATGTTAGGTGAGCTCCCAGGGGAGTTTCTTGGTAAGCTCAAGTCAAGATGCTCAAGGAGCTCCTAGGTAAAGATGCTTGCCGAGCTCCTAGCTGAGCTCATAGGTGAGCTATTAGGTGACCTCCTAGGTGAGCTCAAAGGTGACCTTGACGGATATCTCTAAGGTGAGATTACATGTGAGCTACTAGATGAGCTCAAGGATGAGCTGGCAAGGTGAGCTCAAGGTGAGTTCCCAAGGTGAGCTATCAGGTGAGCTACTAGGTGAGTTCCAAGGTAAGTTACTCAACGAGCCCCCTGGGCCAGCTCAACTCAAGCTTATCAGCGAGATCCCATAATAGCTCCCAGGCAAGTTACTTGGCAAGTTTTTCTACGAGCTTCTAGGTGAACTCCCAGGTGAGGTCCCCGGTGAACTACTCAGTGAGCTCAATATTAACCTACTGGGTGAGCTACTCGGATAGCTCCTAGGTGATCTATTATCAAACTAGGTGAGCTCCCAAGAGAGCTACTTGGTGAGCTACTTGATGAATTCTGAGGTGAGATACCAGACAAGCTCAACGTGAGTTAGCAAGGTGAGCTCCTTAGCAAGCTCACGGTGAGCTGGAAAGGTGAGCTGATAGGTGAGCTCCCATGTGAGTTTCTAGGTGAGCTGTCAGATTAGCTCCGATGCAAGTTTTTAGGCAAGTTACTTGATGAGTTCCTAAGTGGGCTCAAGTCAAGAAACTTAGTGAGCTCCTAGCCAAGCTCAAGGTGAGCTGATAAGGTGAGCTCCCAGGTGAGTTTTTGTGTAAGCTCAATTCATGCTAGGAGTGCGAGATACTCGTAGAGCTCCTGGGCAAGATCAAGGTGAGATAGCAATGTGAGCTATCACATAATTTTTTAGGTGAGTATCCAGGCAAGCTCAAGTTGAGCTACTCAACAATCTCCAGGATGAGCTGCTTACCGAGCTCCCAGCTGAGCTCCTATGTGAGCTACTCGGTGAGCTCCCAGGTGAGGTCAAAGGTGAGCTTGTCAAAAATCTCTGAGGTGAGATTACATGTGAGCTACTAGATGAGCTCAAGGTGAGTTGGCAAGGTGAGCTCAAGAGGAGTTAGTGAGGAAATATCAAGGTGAGTTTGGAAGGTGAACTGTCAGGTGAGCTCTTAGGTGAGTTCCCCAGTCGAGTTACTTGACGAGCTCCCATGTGAGCTCAACTCGAGCTAATCAGAAAAATCCCAAAAGAGATCTAAGGTGAGCTACTTAACGAGCTATTTGGTGAACTCCCAGTTGAGCTGCTAGATAAGCTCCTAAGCAAGCTTCCTGGTGAGCTCCTAGGTGAGGTCCCCCGGTGAGCTCCCAGATAAGCTATTAGGTGAGCTGTTAGGTGAGCTCCCATGTGAGCTAATTGGTGAGCTACTTGATGAAATCTGAAGTGAGCTACCAGATGAGCTCAAGGTGAGTTGGGTAAAGTTAGCTCTTCAGCGAGCTCAAGGTGACCTGTAAAGGTAAGATGATAGTTTAGCTCCTATGTGATTTGGCAAGGTGAGTTCCTATGCAATGTTTTCAGGTGAGTTATTTCCACGAGCTCCCAGGTGAGATCAACTTGAGCTTCTCGGTGAGCTCCTGTGCGAGCTCAAGTTGAGATGGCAAGGTGAGATGTTAGGAGATCTCCCATGAGATTTTTTTGGGTAACCTCAAGTCGAGCTACTCGACGAGCTCCTATGTGAGATGTTTGCTGAGCTCCTAGTCAAGCTCCTAGGTGAGCTACTTGCTAAGCTCTAAGGTGAGCTCAAAGGTGAGCTTATCAGTAATTCTTCTGAGGTGAGCTTACATGTGAGCTACTAAATGAGCTCAAGGGTGAGTTGGCAAGCCGAGCTATCAGGTGAGCTCCCAGGTGAGTTTCCAGGTGAGTTACTCAACAAGCTCCCAGTCGAGCTCAACTTGAGCTCCTAGAAGAGCTCCTAGGAAAGCTACTTGGTGAGTTGTTCAGTGAGCTCCTAGGCAAGCTGTTAGGTGAGCTCCCAAGTAAGCTGCTAGGGTGAGTTCCCAAGTGAGCTCCTTAGTGAGCTCAAGGTGAGCTCCCATACGAGCTTGAAAGGTGAGCTGGCAAGTGAGCTCCCATGTGAGCTACTAGATGAGCTCAAGGTGAGTTGGCAAGGTGAGCTGAAGGTGAGTTCCCAAGGTGAGCTCCTAGGAAAGTTCCAAGGAGAGTTACTCGATGAGCTCGCAGATGAGCTCAACTCGAGTTGATCATCCAACTCCTAGAATAGCTCATAGGTGAGTTACATTGGTGAGATTTTTGGCGATTTGTTAGGTGAGCTCCCAGGTGAGTAACTTGGTGAGTTACTCAACGAACTCCAAGGTGAGCTAACAGATGAGCTCAAGGTGAGTTGGCAAGGTGAGCTCCTTAGAAAGCTTAAGGTGAGTTAGAAAGGTGAGCAGATAGGTGAGCTCCCATGTGAGTTTCTAGGTGAGCTGTCAGGTGAGCTCCCATGCACATTTTCGGGTGAGTTACTTGATGAGCTCCCATGTGAGCTCAAGTCAAGTAGCTCGGTGATCTCCTAGCCAAGCTCTAGGTGAGCTAGAAAGGTGAGCTCCCAAGTGAGGTTTCAGGGAAAGGTCAAGTCGAGCTAGCAATTCGAGCTACTCATAAAGCTCCTGGATGAGCTCAAGGTGAGCTGGCAATGCAAGCTATTAGGTGAGCTCCTAGGCAAGTTTTCAGGCAATCTCAAGTCAAGCTACTCGACGATCTCCTGGGTGAGCTACTTACCAAGCTCTCAGCTGAGCTCCTAGGTGAGCTACTCAATGAGCTCCCAAGTGAGCTCAAAGGTGAGGCTTGTCGGTAATTATTGAGGTAAGATTAAATGTGAGCTACCAGGCAAGTTGTCCGGTGAGCTCCTAGGTGAGTTACTCGATGAGCTCCTGGGTGAGCTAAACTTGAGCTGATCGGTGAGCTCCAAGAAGAGATCTTAGGTGAGGTACTTGGCAAGTTATTTAATGAGCTTCTAGGTGAGCTACTAGGTGAGCTCCCAAGTGAGCTACTTTTTGACCTCTCAGGTGAGGTCCCTCAGTGAGCTACTCGGTGAGCTCACATGTGACCTCAAGTCAAACTACTTAGAGAGTTGCTTAGTGAGCTCCCAAGTGAGCTGTTAGGCTAGCTCTAAGATGAGTAACTTGGCGAGCTACTCAACAAACTCCAAGGTGAGCTACCAGATGAGCTCAAGGTGAGTTGGCAAAGTGAACTCCTTAGTGTGCTCAAAGTAAGCTGGCAAGGCAAGCTGAAGCTCCCATGCGAGATGGCAAGGTGAGCTATTAGGAGAGCTCCTATGTGATTTTTTGGGTGAGCTACTTGACGAGCTCCTATGTAAGCTCAAGTCAAGCTACTTAGTAAGCTCCTAGGTGAGGTTAAGGTGAGCTGGCAAGGTGAGCTCCTTGTTGAGTTTTCCAGGAAAGCTCAAGTTGAGCTGCTTTACAAGCTCCTGGGTGAGCTACTTGCCAAACTCTAAGTCGAGCTTCTAGGTGAGCTGCTCAGTGATCTCCTAGGTCAGCTTGTTGGCAATCTCTGAGGTGAGCTTACATGTAAGCTACCAGATGAGCTTAAGGTGAGTTGGTAAGGTGAGTTCAAGGTGAGTTGGCAAGGCGAGCTGTCAGTGAGCTCCCAGGTGAGTTCCCCAGTGAGTTACTCGATGAGATCCCAGGTGAGCTCAACTCGAGCTGATCAGTGAGCTCCTAGAATATCTCCCAGGTGAGGTACTTGGCGAGCTATTTGGTGAGCTCCTAGGTGAGATGCTAAGAAAGCTCCCAAAGTGAGCTACTTAGTGAGCTCCCAGGTGAGGTCTCTGGTGAGCTACTTAGTGAGCTCACAAGTTAGCTCAAGTAAACCTACTCAGGGAGGAACCCAGTGAACTCCCAAGTGAGCTGATACAGATGAGCTCCCAGGTGAGATACTTGGTGAGCTACTCAATGAACTATGAGGGGAGATACCAAATGAGATCAAGGTGAGTTGGAATGGTGAGCTCCTCAGTGAGCTCAAGGTGAACTGGTAAGGTGTGCTGATAGGTGAGCTCCCATGCAAGTTTTTGGGTGAGCTGTCAGGTGAGCTCCCATGTGATTTTTTAGGTGATATGGCAAGATGAGATATCTGGTGATCTCCCAGGTGAGTTTCTGGGAAAGATCAAGTTGAGTTGCTTGATGAGCTCCTAGATGAGCCGCTTATCAAGTTCCCCAGCCGAGCTCCTAGGTGAGATACTCAGTGAGCTACCAAGTGAGGTCAAAGGTGAGCTTGTCAGTAATCTCTGAGGTGAGCTTACATGTAAGCTACCTAGATGACCTCAAGGTGAGTTGGCAAGGTGAGCTCAAGGTGATTTGGTAAGGTTAACTCAAGGTGAGTTTGGAAGGTGAGCTGTCAGGAAAGCTCCTATGTGAATTCCATGTAAGTTACTTGATGTGCTCCTAGGTAAACTCAACTCGAGCTGATCAGTGAGTTCTCATAAGAGATCTAAGGTGAGCTACTTGGCGAGCTACTAAATGAGCTCCCAAGCAAGCTATCTTGGTGAATTCCCAAGAGAGGTCCCTAATGAGCTACTCAGCAAGCTCACAAGCGAGCTCAAGTTAACCTTTTCAGTGAGTTCCTAGGCACACTGTTAGGTGAGCTCCCATGTGAGTAGTTAGGTGAACTCCCAGCTGAGCTACTTGGTGATCTACTTGACAAAATCTGAGGTGAGCTATGAGATGAGCAAAAAGAGTTGGCAAGGTGAGCTCCTCAGTGAGCTCAAGGTAAGGTGGCAAGGTGAGCTCCCATATGAGTTGGCAAGGTGAGCTGTCAGGGAAGCTCCCATGTGAGTTTTCAGTTGAGCTACTTGATGAGCTCCTAGTTGAGCTTAAGTTGAGCTACTCAGCGAGATCTTGGGTGAGCTCAAGGTGAGCTAGTAGTGTGAGCTATCAGGAGATCTCTCGGGTGAGTTCTCAGGTAAGCTCCAAGTCAAGATACTCCCAGAAGAGCTCCTAAGTGCGCTCACAAGTGACCTAAAGTAAACCTACTTGACGAGCTGCTTGGTGAGCTCCAAGATGAGCTCCCACGAGAGCTACTTGGTGAGCTGCTTGATGAACTCCAAGGCAAGCTACTAGAAAAGCTCAAGGTGAGTTAGAAAGGTGAGCTCCTTAGTGAGCTCAAGGTGAGTTGGCAAGGTAAAATTATGAGGTGAGCTGCCATGCAAGTTGGCAAGGGGAGCTGTTAGGCAAGTTCCCATGCGAGTTTTTGGGTGAGCTAGTTTGATGAGATCTTGGGTGAGCTCAAGTCAAGCTACTCAAAGAGCTCCTAGATGAGCTCAAGGTGAGCTGGCAAGGCAAGCTCCTAGGTGAGTTTCTAGGAAATCTCAAGTCGAGCTGCTCGATGAGCTCCTGGGTGAGCTACTTGCAGAGCTCCCAACCAAGCTCCTAGGTGTGCTACTTGGTGAGCTCCCAGGTGAGCTTAAAGGAAAGCTTGTAGGTAATATCTAAGGTGAGCTTACATACAAGCTACTAGATGAGCTTAAGGTGAGTTGGCAAGATGAGCTCAAGGTGAGTTGGCAAAGGTGAGCTGTCAGGTGATCTCCCAGGTGATTTCCCAGGTGAGTTACTCAATGAGCTCCTGGGTGATCTCAACTCGATCTGATCGGAAAGATCTCAAAAGAGCTCCCAGGTGAGCTACTTGGTGAGCTATTTGGTGAGATTCCAAGCGAGATGCTAGGTAAGCTCCCATGTAAGATATTTAGCGAGCTCCCCCAGTGAGCTATTGGGTGAGCTCACAAGTGAGCTCATAAGCGAGCTCTAGTTAATCTACTTGGTGAGATGCTCGGTTAGCTCCCAAGTGAGCTGTTAGCTGAGCACCGAGGTGAGCTACTTGGTGAGATACTTGACGAACTCTAAGGTGATCTACCAGATAAGCTCAAGGCTATTTTACAAGGTGAGATCCTCAGGGAGCTCAAGGTGAGCTGATAGGTTAGTTCCGATGTGAGTTGGTAAGGGGAGCTATAGGGTGAGCTCAAATGCAAGTTTTCAGGTGATCTTCTTGATGATCTCCCAAGAGAGCTAGCAAGGTGAGCTGTCAGGTGATCTCCCATGTGAGTTTCTAGGAAACCTCAAGTCGAACTTCTCAATGAGCTCCTGTGTAAGCTACTTACTGAGCTCCCAGTCGAGCTCTTAGATGAGATGCTTGGTGAGCTCCCAAGAGAGCTTAAAGGTGAGCTTGTTGGTAATCTCTTATGTGAGCTTACATGTGAGCTACTAGATGAGCTAAAGGTGAGTTCGCGAGGCAACCTCTGGCGAGTTGGTAACATGAGCTCCCAGGTGAGTTACTCGAATAGATCCTAGGTGAGGGTCAACTAAACTTGATTGTCGAGCTCCTAGAAGAGATCCCAGGAGAACTACTTTGTGAGTTGTTCAGCGAGCTACCAGGTGAGTTACTAGCTAAGCTCCTAACCAAGCTACTTGGCAAGCTCCCAGGTGAGGTCCCTGGCGAGCTAATTAGGGAGCTCACAAGTGAGCTCAAAACAACCTAATCGGTGAGCTCTCAGGTGAGCTACTCAATGAACTCTGAGGTGAGATTTGTGACGAACTCTAAGGTGAGTAACTAGATGAGCTCAAGGTGAGTTGGCAAGGTGAGATCCTCATCGACCTCAAGGTAAGCTGATAGGTGAGATCCCATGTGAGTTTCTGGGGTGAGCTGTCAAGTAAGCTCCCATGTGATTTTTTGGGTGAGCTACTTTACAAGCTCCCAGATGAGTGTAAATTCAAGATGCTCATCGAGCTCCTAGGTGAGTTCAAGGAGAGCTAGTAAGGTGAGCTGTCAGGTGAGCTCCAAGGTGAGTTTTTGGGCAAGGTCAAGTTTAGCTCCTGGGTGAGCTACTTGCCGAGATCCCAGGTTAGCTCCTAGGTGAGCTACTTGGTGAGCTCCCAAGTGAGCTCAAAGGTGAGTTTGTTGGAAATATATGGGGTGAGCTTACATGTGAGCTACCATATGATCTCAAGGTGAGTTGGCAAGGTTAGCTCAACTTGAGCTGATTGGTGAGCTCCCAGGTGAGCTACTTGATGTGCTATTCAATGAGTTTCTAGCTGAGCTCCCAACTGAGTTACTTGGAGAGCTCCTAGGTGAGGTCCTTAGCAAAGCTACTCAGTGAGCTCACAAGTGAGTTCTCAAGCAATCTCAAGTCAACCTAATCAGTGAACTACTTAGTGAGTTTCTAGAAAAAATCTGAGATGAGCTACCAGACGATCTCAAGGTGAGTTGGCAAGGTGAGCTCCTCAGTGAGATCAATGCGAGATGCCAAGGTGAGCTCCCTTGTGAGTTTTTGGGTGAGCTATCAGGTGAGATCCCATTTGAGTTTCTGGTGAGTTGCTTCACGAGCTCCTGGGTGAGCTCAAGTAAAGTTACTTGGTGAGCTCCTGGGTGAGCTGGCAAGGGGAGTTATCAGGTGAGCTCCCAGGAAAGTTTCGGGAGAAGCTCAAGTTGAGCTGCTCAATGATATCCTATGTGAACTTCATGCTAAGCTCCCATCTGAGCTCCTAGGTGAGTTGTTCAGTGAGGTCCCAGGAAATCTCAAAGGTGAGCTTGTTAGAAATCTTTGAGGTGAGATTACATGTGAGCTACCAGATGAGCTCAATGTGAGTTAGTAAGGCAAGCTCAAGGTGAGTTGACAAGGTGAGGTCAAGGTAAGTTAGCAAGGTGAGCTACTCAACTAAACCTCCTTGGTGAGTTCCCAGGTGAGTTACTTGATGAGCTCCTAGGCAAGCTCAACTCGAGATGATTAGTGAGCTCCTAGAATAGCTCCCAGGAAAGCTAATTGGTGAGCTATTCAGTGAGCTCCCAAGGTAAGGTCCTTGGTAAGCTACTTGGTGAGCTCACAATCGAGCTCATAGGTGAGCTCAAGTCAACCTAACTACTCGATGCACTGCTCAGTGAGCTCCCAGGCAAGCTGTTAGGTGAACTCCTAGGCCTATTGTTAGGTGAGATCCTAGGTGAGATACTTGTTGAGCTGCTCAATGAAATCTGAGTTGAGCTACCAAATGAGCTTAAGATGAGTTGGCAAGGTGAGCTCATCAGTGATCTCAAGGTGATCTCTCGTGAAAGTTTCTGGGTGATCTATCAAGCGAGCTCCCATTCAAGTTTTTAGGTGAGCTACTTGATGAGATCCTAGGAAATCTCAAGTTGAGCTACTCGAAAATCTCATGGGTGAGCTCAAGGTGAGTTTTCAGGCAAGCTAAAGTTGAGCTACTCAACGATCTCCTGGGTGAGTTTCTTACCGAGCTCCCAGCCAAGCTCCTAGGTGAGCAGCTAAGTGAGCTCCCAGGAGAGCTCAAACGTGAGCTTATCTGTAAACTCTGAAGTGAGCTTACATATGATTTACCAAATGAAGTAAAGGAAAGTTATTAGGGTGAGCTCAAGGCAAGTTGGCAAGGTGAGCTCAAGGTGAGTTGGCAAGGTGAGCTCCCAGGTGAGTTTCTGGGTGAGCTACTAGATGAGCTCTCAAGCGACCTGAAGTTGAGCTGCTTGATGAGCTTCTTAGTAAGTTACTTTCCTTGCTCCTAGCCAAGCTCCCAGGTGAGATTCTTGGTGAGCTCCAAGGAAAGCTATTTGGTGAGCTCAAATATGAGCTACTCAGTGAGCTCCCAGATGAGCTACTTGGGGATTTATTCAGTGAGCTTCCCGATGAGCTGCTCACTAGTGACCTACTTTAGGGTGAGCTACTGGATGAGATCATAAGATAGATCAAGTTAAGATGCTTGGAGAGCTCCCAAAAGAGCTCCCAACTGAGTTGTGGCATGAGCTCCCAGGTAAGGTCCCTGGCAAGCTAATTAGGGAACTCACAAGTGAGCTCATAAGAGAGCTCAAAACAACCCTACTCGGTGAGCTACTCGATGAGCTTCTCGGTGAGCTACTCGGTACTCGAGATCCCAGGTGGGCTACTCGATGAACTCCAAGGCAAGCTTTGTGATGAAATCTAAGGTGAGTTACTAGATGAGCTCAAGGTGAGTTGGCAAGGCGAGATCCTCACTGAGCTCAAGGCGAGCTAGCAAGGTGAGCTGATAGGTGAGCTCCCATGCGAGTTTCTAGGTGAGCTGTCAAGTAAGCTCCTATGTGAGTTTTCAGGTGAGCTACTTTACAAGCTCCCAGGTGAGCACAAGTCAAGATGCTCAGTGAGATCCTACGTGAGCTCAAGGCGAGCTAGTAAGGTCATCTATCAGGTGAGCTCCCAGGTGAGTTTCTGGGAAAGCTCTAGTTGAGCTCTTGGGTGAGCTACTTGTTGAGATCCTAGCTTAGCTCCTAGGTGAGCTTCTCGGTGAGCTCCCAAGTGAGCTCAAACATGATCTTGTTGGAAATATTTGAGGTGAGCTTACATGTGAGCTACCATATGAGCTTAAGGTGAGTTGGAAAGGTTATCTCAACTTGATCTGATCGGTGAGCTCCCAGGTGAGCTACTTGGTGTGTTATTCAGTGAGTTGCAAGTTGAGCTCCCAATTGAGTTACTTGGTGAGCTCCTATGTGAGGTCCTTAGCAAGCTACTTGGTGAGCTCACAAGTGAGCTCTCAAGTGAGCTAAAGTTAACCTAATCGATGAACTGCTCAGTGAGTTGCTAGAAGAACTCTAAGATGAGTTACCAGACGATCTCAAGGTGAGTTGGCAAGGTGAGCTCCTCAGTGAGCTCAATGTGAGATGCCAAGGTGAGCTCACTTATGAGTTTTTGGGTGAGCTGTCAGGTGAGCTCCCTTTCAATTTTCTAGCGAGTTGCTTCATGAGCTCCCAGGCGAGCTCAAGTCAAGTTAGGTGAGTTAGCTCGGGGAGTTATCAAGAGCTCCTAGGTAAGTTCCTGGGTGAGCTAACAAGTTGAGCTGATCAAGCGAGCTCCTAGGTAGAGCTGCCATGGGAAGCTCCCATTTGAGCTATTTGGTGAGATCCTATGTGAGCTGCTATGGTGAAGCTCCCATTTGAGCTATTTGGTGAGCTCCTAGGTGATGCTCAAAGGTGAGTTACTTGGTGAGATCACAAGAAATATTTGAGGTGAGCTTACATGGTGAGCTAAGAACAGTGAGCTCCCAGGTGAGCTAGTTGGCAAGGTGAGCTCAAGGTGAGTTGGCAAGGTGAGGTCCTCAAGGCAAGTTAGCAAGGTGAGCTATAAAGGTGAGCTCCTTGGTGAGTATCCCAGGTGAGTTACTCGTAGTGCGAGCTCTCAGGGTGAGCTCACCATGCAAGTCTCTAGGTGAGTTTCTTGACCTAGAATCTCACCAAGTCAGCTGGAGTTGAGCTCACCCTATGAGCTCATCGAGTAAGCTCACTGTGAGATTGCAACTCAAGCTCTTAGGTGAGCTCACCTAACAACTGAGCTTTCAAGCCAAGCTCACCTTGCCAACTGCACCTTGAGCTCACCTTAGGTGAGCTCACCTTACCAGCTCACCTGTTGACCTCATCTAGGTGAGATTCACATGTAAGCTCACCTTAGGTGATTGCTAACAAGCTCACCTTGTTAGCTCACCTCTAAGGTGATCTCACAAGAGTATCTCACCTAAGGTGAGCTTGGTAAGGTGAGCTCAGTAAGTAAAGCTCATAGCGTAGGTTCCTAGGTGAGCTTAATCAATGCATCCTCACCAACTGAGTTTAACTCACATGGGAGCTCCCCTAATGAGCTTACCTTTCGAAGAGCTCACATGGGAGCTCACCTATCAGCTTGCCTTGCCATCTCACCTTGAGCTCGCTGGAGGAGCTCACCTTGCCCAGCTTTCCTTGATACGCTAGTCTGGTGAGTTTTTCCTCAGGTGAGTTCATCAAGTAAGCTACAAAAAGTAGCTCACCTGGGAGCTCACTTCAACCTAAATCACCGAGCAACTCCTCGAGTGAGGTCTGACTTAAGCTCACTTAATGAGACTCTACCGAGTGAGCTTATTAGATGAACCTCAGGCTTGGGAGCTTGCCAAGGTAGATCAACTTAGTGAGCTAACCTAGGCGAGCTTTCCTAGGATCTCACTGAAAGGTGAGCTAACCAAGTTGCTTGCCTGGTAAGCTCAACTCTCATGTAGATTGAGTTGAGGTGAGCTCTTTGATGAGCTCGTCGAGTAAGCTCACCTGGGAGATTGACTCGATGAGCTCACCTAAGTAAGCTCACCTTGAGCTGTCAGGTGACCTTCCGTGTGAGCTCACCTTGCCAACTCACCTTGACGAGCTCATGGGCTAGCTACCTCACATATAAGCTCACCTCAACTGATTTCCGAGGTGAGATGGTCACCTTTGAGCTCATAGGTGGAGCTCAGTTAGTAGCTCACCTGAGGTGAACTTACATGCAAGCTACGAGATGAGTAAGTATCTCAAGGTAGGAGCTGGCATCGAGTGAGCTCAACTTGAGCTTGCCTAAGGTAAACTCAACTGGCGAGCTCACCCAACAGCTCACCTTGCCAGCTCAGCTGTTAAGCTCACCTAGGATGCTTTCCAAGTGAGCTCAATTTGAGCTTATGTAGGTGAGCTCCTCAATGTAGCTCACCTAAAAACTCACATGGGAGCTCACCCTGACATCACCTTGCCCAAAAACTCACATGGGATCTTACCTATGCCAGCTCACCTTTCCAGCTCACCTTAAGCTCTCAAAGGATCTAACATTGCTAACTTGCCTTGAGCTCATTCTGATAGCTCACCTTAGAGTTTTTCAAGTAGCTCACCAAGTAGCTCACTTGGGATCTCACCTAATAGCTCACCGAGTAGGTTGACTTGAGCTCACTTATGAGCTCGCTGAGTAGCTTGCCGGTGACCTTTCCTGGGAGCTCACCAAGTATCTCACTTGGGAGCTTACCTAGCAACTCACCTGGGAGCTCACTGAATATTTCACTAAGTAGATCACCTAGGAAATCTTCTAAGAGCTCACCGATTAGCTTGAGTTGAGCAAAACCAAGAGCTTATTGAGTAAGCCACCCAGGAACTCACCTAGGTGCTCACCTGATAGCTCACCTTACTAACTCACCTTGAGCTCACCTTGCCAATTTTCCTTGAGCTCATCTTGTAGCTCACATGTAAGCTCACCTCAAAGATTACCGATAAGCTCACTTTTGAGCTCACTTGGGAGCTCACCGAGTAGTTCACCTAGGATCTTAGCTGGGAGCTTGACAAGCAACTCGACTTGAGCTTGCCCAAAATCTCACCTGGGAGTATGCCTGACAGCTCACCTTACCATATCACCTTGAGCTTGCCCAAGATCTCACTGACCAGCTCAACTTGAGCTCACTCAGGAGCTCATCAAGTAGCTCACCTAAAAACTTACATGGGAGCTCACCTGACAGCTCACCTAGAAACTCACATGGGAGATTACCTATTATCTCACCTTACCAGCTCGCTGAGGAGCTCACCTTGAGCTCATCTGCTAGCTTGCCTCAGAGTTCGTTGAGAAACTCACCAAGTAGGTCACCTAGGAGCTTGCCTAATAGCTCACCTAGGAGCTCACTAAGTAGCTCGCTGAGTAGGTTGACTTGAGATCACTTGTGAGCTCACCGAGTAGCTTATTAGGAACCTCGCCTTAGAGGTTCACCAAGTATCTCGCTTTGGAGCTCGCCTAGTAACTTTCCTAGGAGCTCATTAAAAAGCTCGCTAAGTAGCTGACCTAGGAGATCTTTTAGGAGCTTACCGATCAGCTCGGGTTGAGCTCACCTAGGAGCTCGTCAGTAACTCTCCTGGGAGCTCACCTGATAGCTCACCTTGCCAACTCACCTTGAGCTCATCTAGTAGTTTACATGTAAGCTCACCTAAGAGATTTCTAAAAGGCTCACATGGTAGCTCACTGAGCAACTCACCAAGGAGCTTGGCTCAGAGATCAGCAAGTAGCTCACCTAAGAGCTCATTGAGCAACTTAACTTGATCTTACCTAGAAACTCGTATGGGAGCTCACCTGATAGCTTGCCTTGCCAACTATCCTTGAGCTCACCCAAGAGCTCACCGAGCAGGTCAAATTGAGCTCACCTTGGATCTCATCAAGTAGCTCACCTAAAAACTCACATGGGAGCTCACCTTATAGATCAACTTGTCAACTCGCATGGGAGCTCACCTTGAGCTCCCTGAGAAGATAGCCTTGCTAACTCACCTTGATCTTGTTTGGTAGCTCACCTCAGAGTTAATCAAGTAGCTTCCCAAGAAGCTCACCTGGTAACTCACCTAACAGATCACTCGGGAGCTCACCTAACATGTCACCTGGGAGCTCACTACGTAGGTTGACTTGTGCTCACTTATGAGCTCGGTGGGGACCTTGTCTGGGAGCTTACCAAGTAGCTCCTTGGGAGATTTCTTAGTACCTCACCACCTGAGAGATCAATAAATAGCATGCCAATAGGTCACCTGGGAGCTCTTATGAAGGCTCACCGATCAACTCGAGTTGAGCTCGACCAGGAGCTTTCAAGTAACTCACTTGAGAAATCACTTGAGGAGCTCACTTGATAACTCACCTTGTCAACTCACCTTGATATTTCCTTGGTAACTTGTCTTGAGCTCACCTTACCAACTCACCTTGAGCTTGCCCAAGATCTCACTGACCAGCTCAACTTGAGCTCACTCAGGAGCTCATCAAGTAGCTCACCTAAAAACTCACATGGGAGCTCACCTGACAGCTCACCTAGAAACTCACATGGGAGATTACCTATTATCTCACCTTACCAGCTCGCTGAGGAGCTCACCTTGAGCTCATCTGCTAGCTTGCCTCAGAGTTCGTTGAGAAACTCACCAAGTAGGTCACCTAGGAGCTTGCCTAATAGCTCACCTAGGAGCTCACTAAGTAGCTCGCTGAGTAGGTTGACTTGAGATCACTTGTGAGCTCACGAGTAGCTTATTAGGAACCTCGCCTTAGAGTTCACCAAGTATCTCGCTTTGGAGCTCGCCTAGTAACTTTCCTAGGAGCTCATTAAAAAGCTCGCTAAGTAGCTGACCTAGGAGATCTTTTAGGAGCTTACCGATCAGCTCGGGTTGAGCTCACCTAGGAGCTCGTCAAGTAACTCTCCTGGGAGCTCACCTGATAGCTCACCTTGCCAACTCACCTTGAGCTCATCTAGTAGTTTACATGTAAGCTCACCTAAGAGATTTCTAAAAGGCTCACATGGTAGCTCACTGAGCAACTCACCAAGGAGCTTGGCTCAGAGATCAGCAAGTAGCTCACCTAAGAGCTCATTGAGCAACTTAACTTGATCTTACCTAGAAACTCGTATGGGAGCTCACCTGATAGCTTGCCTTGCCAACTATCCTTGAGCTCACCCAAGAGCTCACCGAGCAGGTCAAATTGAGCTCACCTTGGATCTCATCAAAGTAGCCTCACCTAAAAACTCACATGGGAGCTCACCTTATAGATCAACTTGTCAACTCGCATGGGAGCTCACCTTGAGCTCCCTGAGAGAAGGATAGCCTTGCTAACTCACCTTGATCTTGTTTGGTAGCTCACCTCAGAGTTAATCAAGTAGCTTCCCAAGAAGCTCACCTGGTAACTCACCTAACAGATCACTCGGGAGCTCACCTAACATGTCACCTGGGAGCTCACTACGTAGGTTGACTTGTGCTCACTTATGAGCTCGGTGGGGACCTTGTCTGGGAGCTTACCAAGTAGCTCCCTTGGGAGATTTCTTAGTAGCTCACCTGAGAGCTCACTAAATAGCATGCCAAGTAGGTCACCTGGGAGCTCTTATGAAGGCTCACCGATCAACTCGAGTTGAGCTCGACCAGGAGCTTTCCAAGTAACTCACTTGAGAAATCACTTGGGAGCTCACTTGATAACTCACCTTGTCAACTCACCTTGATATTTCCTTGGTAACTTGTCTTGAGCTCACCTTACCAACTCACCTTGAGCTTGCCTTGCCAACTCACCTTGAAATCATCTGGTAGCTCACATGTAAGCTCACCTGAGAGATTACAGACAAGCTCACCTTTGAGCTCGATTGGGAGCTCAACAAGTAGGTTACCCAGGAGCTCATTGAGTAGATTGACTTGAACTTACCCAGAAACTCACCTGGGAGCTTTCCTAACATCTCACCTTGAGCTCACCCAAAATCTCACCAAGTAGCTCAACTTTAGCTCGCCTAAGAGCTCATCAAGTAGCTCAACTGAAAACTCATATGGGAACTCACCTGATATCTCACCCAGAAACTCACATGGGAGCTCACCTATCATCTCACCTTTCTAGCTCACTGAGGAGCTCACCTTTTTAAATAACCTTGAGCTCGTCTGATATCTCACATCAGAGTTCATTGATTTTCTCACCAAGTAGCTCACCTGGGAGCTCACCTAATAGCTTGCCTAGGAGCTCACTGAGTAGCTCACCAAATAGGTTAACTTGAGCTTACCGGGAACCTCACCCGGGAGCTTGCCAAGTAGCTCACTTCAAATCTCACCTAGCAAATTTCCTCAGAGCTTGCCAAACAACTCACTAAGTAGCTCACCTGGGAGATCTTATAGGAGGTTTCTGATCAGCTTGAGTTGAGCTCACCTGGGAGCTCATCAAGTAACTCACCTAGGTAATCACTTGGGAGCTCTCATGACAGCTCGCCTTGCCAACTCACCTTGAGCTCACCTTGCCAACTCACCTTGAACTCACCTTTCCAACTCACCTTGAGCTCATCTGGTAGCTCACATGTAATCTCACCTCAGAGATTTCTAAAAAGCTCACCTTTGAGCTCGCATGGGAGCTCACTGAGCAACTCACCTAGGAGCTCATCGAGCAGCTTGACTTGAGCTTAAATAGAAACTCACATTGGAGCTCACCTTGTAAGCACACCTTGAGCTCACCCAAAATCTCACCAAGTAGCTCACCTGGGAGCTCACCAAGTAGCTCACCTGGGAGCTCACCAAGTAGCTCACCTGGGAGCTCATCAAGTAACTCACCTAGGTAATCACTTGGAGCTCTCATGACAGCTCACCTTGCCAACTCACCTTGAGCTCACCTTGCCAACTCACCTTGAGCTCACCTTGCCAACTCACCTTGAGCTCATCTGGTAGCTCACATGTAATCTCACCTCAGAGATTTCTAAAAAGCTCACCTTTGAGCTCGCATGGGAGCTCACCAAGTAGCTCACCTGGGAGCTCACCAAGTAGCTCACCTGGGAGCTCATCAAGTAAACTCACCTAAAAAATCACGTGGGAGCTCACCTTATAGCTCGCCTTGCTAACTCACATGGGAGCTCACCGTGTATCTCACCAAGTAGGTTGACTTGAGATCACTTATGAGGTCACTGAGAAGATCGGTAGGGACCTCACCTGGGAGCTCATCAAGTAACTCACCTAGGTAATCAACTTGGAGCTCTCATGACAGCTCGCCTTGCCAACTCACCTTGAGCTCACCTTGCCAACTCACCTTGAGCTCACCTTGCCAACTCACCTTGAGCTCATCTGGTAGCTCACATGTAATCTCACCTCAGAGATTTCTAAAAAGCTCACCTTTGAGCTCGCATGGGAGCTCACTGAGAACTCACCTAGGAGCTCATCGAGCAGCTTGACTTGAGCTTAAATAGAAACTCACATTGGAGCTCACCTTGTAAGCACACCTTGAGCTCACCCAAGAGCTTTCCAAGTAGCTTGACTTGCGCTCACCTGGGAGCTCATCAAGTAACTCACCTAAAAAATCACGTGGGAGCTCACCTTATAGCTCGCCTTGCTAACTCACATGGGAGCTCACCTATCAGCTCTCCTTAAGCTCACTGAGGATATCACCTTTCCTACTCACCTTGAGCTCATCTAATGGCTCACCTTAGAGTTCATTGAGTAGCTTACCAAGTAGCTCACCTAGGAGCTCACCTAACAGCTCACCTAGGAGCTCACCTAACAACTCACATGGGAGCTCACCGTGTATCTCACCAAGTAGGTTGACTTGAGATCACTTATGAGGTCACTGAGAAGATCGGTAGGGACCTCACCTGGGAGCTCACCAAGTAGCTCCCTTGGGAGCTCACCTACATCTAACTTGGGAGCTTGCCGAATAGCTCGCTAAGTAGGTCACTTGGGAGCTTTTCTGGGAGCTCACCAATCAGCTCAAGTTGAGCTTTCCTAGGAGCTCGTTGAGTAACTCACCTAGGAACTAACCTAGAAGCTCACTTGACAGATCACCTTACCAACTCACCTTGACCTCACCTTGCTAACTCGCCTTAAGCTCCCCTTGCTAACTCGACTTTAGGTCATCTGGTAGCTCACATGTAAGCTCACCTTAGAGATTTCTAATAAGATCACCTTTGAGCTTTCTTGGAAGCTCACTGAGTAGCTCACCTAATAGCTCTACTAGGATCTTAGTAAGCAGCTCACCCAGGAACTCGTTAAGTAGCTCGACTTGAGCTCACTCGGGATCTTATCAAGCAGCTCACCTGAAAACTCACATGGGAGCTCACCTGATAGCTCACCTAGAAACTCACATGAGAGCTCATCTATCAACTCACCTTGAGCTCACCAAGGAGATCACCTTACCATCTCACCTTGAGTTCATGTGGTAGCTCACCTAAGACTTCATCGAGAAGCTCAATAAGTAGCTCACCTGGGAGCTCACCGAGTAACTCACCATGTAGGTTTTCTTGAGCTTGCTTGTGAGCTCACCAAGTAGCTTGCCAGGGAGCTCACCTGGGACCTCACCAAGTAGATCACTTGGGAGCTCACCTAGAAACTTGCCTAGGATCTCACCAAATATCTTGCAAAGTAGCTCACCTTTGAGCTCTTCTAGGAGCTCGCTGATCAGCTCAAGTTGAGATCACATGGAAGCTCATCAAGTAATTCACTTGAGAACTCACCTGGGAGATCACCTTTCCTTTCCAACTCACTTTGAGCTTGCCTTTCCAACTAATCTTGAGCTCATCTTGTAGCTCGCATGTAAGCTCACCTAAGAGAACTCACTTGGGAACTCACTTGGGAGATCACCTAGTAACTTGCCTAGTAGCCCACTAAACATCTCGCAAAGTAGCACATTCGGGAGCTCTTCTGGGAGCTTGGTGATATGCTTAAGTTGAGCTTGCCTCGAAGCTCATGGAGTATCTCAACTAGGAACTTTCCTGGAAGCTCACCTGATAGCTTGCCTTATAAACTCAAATTGAGCTTGCCTTGCCAACTCACCTTGAGCTTGTCTTGTCAACTCACCTTGAGCTTTCCTTGCCAACTCACCCTTAGCTCATCTAGTAGCTCATATGTAAGCTCACCTTAGAGATTTTTGACAAGCTCACCTTTCATCTCACCTAGGATCTCACAATTAGCTTAGCTTGGAGCTCAACAAGTAGCTTACCTAGGAGCTTGTTGACAAGATCAACTTGAGCTTACCCAAAAACTCACCTAGGATTTTTCTTGATAGCTCACCTTATCAACTCACCTTGATCTCACCCAAGAGCTCACCGAGTAGCTCAACTTGAGCTAAGCTAGGAGCTCATCAAGCAGCTCACCTGAAAACTCACATGAGATCTCACCTAACTGCTATCCTTGCTAAATCGCATGGCAGTTTACCTATAAGCTCACCTTGAGCTCACTAAGGAGCTTACCTTGCCAACTCACCTTGAGCTCATCAGGTAGCTCACCTTGGAGTTCATTGAGTAGCTTACAAATTAGCTCTCCTAGGAGCTCATTGAGCAGGTCACCGAGTAGGTTGACTTAATCTCGCTTGTGACCTCACCAAGTAGTTCACTTGGGAGCTCGCCGATCATCTTGAGTTGAGCTCACCTGGGAGCTCGTCAAGTAACTCACCAAGGAACTAACTTGGGAGCTCACATGACAGCTCACCTTGACCTCATTTGATAGCTTACATGTAAGCTCACCTAAGAGATTTCCAACAAGCTCATCTTTGAGCTCACCTGGGAGCTCACTGATCAGCTCACCTAGGAGCCTGAATGGGAGCTCACCTAATAGCTCACCTTGCTAGCTCACCTTGAGCTCACCCAAGAGCTCACCGAGAATCTCAACTTGAGCTCACCTAGGAGTTCATCAAGTAGCACTCCTAAAAACTCACATGGGAGCTCACCTAGCAGCTCACCTAGAAACTTGCATGGGAGATCACCTATCAGCTCACCTTGAGCTCATATGGTAGCTCACCTCAGAATTCATTGAGTAGTTGTCTAAGTATCTCTCCTTGGAGCTCACCTAATAGCTCAGCTAGGGGCTCACCAAGGAGCTTGATGAGTAGGTTGACTTGAGCTCACTTGTGAGCTCACCGGGGACCTCACCTAAGAGCTCACCAAGTAGCTCACTTGGGAGCTCACCTAACACCTCACCTAGGAGCTCACCGAACATCTCACCAAGTAGCTCACCTAGGAGATCTTATGGGATCTCGCTGATCAACTCAAGTTGAGCTCACCTGGGAGTTTCTCAATTAACTCACCTAGGAACTCACCTAGGAGCTCACCTAATAGCTCACCTTGCCAACTCACCTTAAGCTCATCTGATAGCTCACATGTAAGCTCATCTCAATGATTGCAAACAAGGTCACCTTTGAGCTTAGATTTGAGCTCACTGAGTAGCTCACCTAGGAGCTCAGATGGGAGCTCAACAAGCAACTCACATAAGAACTCATCGAGAAGCTCAACTTGAGCTTACCCAGAAACTCACCAAGGAGCTCACCTGATAGCTCACCTTGCCAGCTCTCATTGAGCTCACCCAAGAGATTTTTGAGTAGCTTGACTGAACTCACCTGGGAGCTCATCACGTAGCTCACATGAAAACTCACATGGGAGCTCACCTATCATCTAGCCTTGCTAGCTCACCTTTCTAGCTCACCTTGAGCTCACTAAGGAGCTCACCTTACCAAATCTCCTTGATATCATCTAGTGTCCTTCCTAAGAGTTCATTGAGTCTCTCACCAAGTAGCTTGCCTAATAGATCACCTAGGAACTCACCTATAAGCTTGCCTAGGAGCTCACCGAGTAGCTCACCGAGTAGGTTGACTTGATCTCACTTGTGAGCTCACTGAGTAACTCACCGGGGACCTTTCCTGGGAGCTCACCAAGTAGCTCCCTTGGGAGCTATCTTAGAAGCTCACCTAGGAGCTCACTGAATATCTCACCAAGTATCTTTCTTGGGAGCTCTTCTGGGAGCTCACCGATCAGCTCAAGTTGAGATCACCTGGGATCTCATCAAGTAACTCACTTGGGAGCTCACCTAACATCTCACCTTGCCAACTCACCTTGAGCTTACCTTACCAACTCACCTTGAACTTTCCTTGCCAACTAACCTTGAGCTCATCTAGTAGCTCACATGTAAGCTCACATAGGAGCTTGGAAAGTAGCTCACCCAAGATCTTGTCGAGCATCTCGACTTAGGATTCCCCAAAAACACACCTTGGAGCTCACCTAAGAGCTTGCCTTGCCAGCTTGCCTTGAGCTTGCTTAGGAGCTCACCCAGGAGCTTTCTGAATAGTTCAAATTGAGCTCACCTGGGAACTCGTCAAGTAGCTCACCTAAAAACTCACATGCAAGCTTATATAACAGCTCACCTAGAAAATCACATGAGATCTCACCTATCATTTCACCTTGTGAGCTCACCTTGAGCTCGCTATAGAGCTCACCCTACTAACTCATCTTGAGCTCATCTGGTAGCTCACTTGGGATCTCACCTAACAACTCACCTAGGAGCTCACCTAACAACTCACCTAGGAGCTCACCAAGTAGCTTGCTGAGTAGGTTGACTTGAACTCACTTGTGAGCTCATTGAGTAGCTTACTGGGGACCTCTCTTGGGAGTTTACCAAGTATCTCACTTGGGAGCTCACCAAACCGCTCACCGAGTAGGTTGAATTGAGCTCACAAGGGACCTCACCTAGGAGCTCTCCAAGAAGCTTGCTTGGGAGCTTGCCTGGGAGCTTACCAAACAACTTGGTTGGGAGTTCTTCTTGGAGCTCACCAATGAGATCAAGTTGAGCTCACCTTACTAACTCAACTTAAGCTCACCTTACCAACTTGCCTTGATCCCACCTTACCAACTCACCGTGAGCTCATCTAGTAACTCACATATAAGCTCACCTCATAGATTACCGACAATCTCACCTTTGAGCTCACTGAGTAGCTCACCTAGGAGCTCAGCTGGGATCTCGACAAGTAGCTTTCCTAGGAGCTCTTTGAGTAAATAAACTTGAGTTTTCCCAGAAACTCACCTGGGAGCTCACCTGACAGCTCACCTTGTCAGCTCACCTTGAGCTTACCCAAGAGGTCATCGAGTAGCCTGAATTGAGCTCTCCTAGGATCTTGTGAAGAAGCTCACTCAAAAACTCACATACGAGCTCACCTTACAACTTATCTTGCTAACTCACATGGAAGCTTTCCTATCACCTCACCTTGCTAGCTCAACTTGAGCTTGATAAAAATCTCACCTTACAAACTCACCTTAAGCTCATCTGGTAGCTCACCTCAAAGTTCGTTGAGCATCTCACTAAGTAGCTCACCTGGGAGCTCACCTAATAGCTCTCCTGGGAGCTCACCTATAAGATTTCTTCGGAGCTCACTGAGAAGCTCACTGAGTAGGTTTACTTGAGCTACCTTTTCAGCTCACTTGTGAGCTCTCTAAGTATCTCGCAGGGGACCTCACCTAGGAGCTCACTAAGTAGCTCACTTGGGAGCTCACCTAGAAATTCATCTGGGATATCACTTAATAGCCCACCAAGTAGCTCACCTAGGAGCTCTTCTGTGAGCTACCATATGAGCTCAAGGTGAGTTAGCAAGATAAACTCAAGGTGAGTTGGCAAGATGAGCTATCAAGTGAGCTCCCAGGTGAGTTACTTAATGATCTCCTAGCTAAACTCAACTCGAGATGATCAGTGAGCTCCCAAAAGAGTGCCCAGGTGAGCTACTTGGTGAGTTGTCTAGTGTGCTCTGAGGTGAGTCTCTAGGTGAGCTCCTAAGTGAGGTACTTGGCGAGCTCCCATGCAAGGTCAACGGAAAGCTACTCGATGAGCTCATAAGTAAGCTCAAGTCAACCTACTTGGTGAACTTATAGCCGAGCTCCCATTTGAGTTAGCAAGGTGAGATATCAGGTAAGCTCCCATGTGAGTTTTTAGGTGAGCTACTTAATGAGCTCCTGAGTGAGCTCAAGTTGAGCTTCTTGTTGAGCTCTTGGGTGAGCTCAATGTGAGCTGGTAAGGTAAGTTATCACGTAAGATCCTAGGTGAGTTTCCAGGAAAGCTCAACTCAAGTTGCTTGACGAGCTCCTGGGTGAGTTGTTTCCCCATCTCCCACCCGAGCTCCTAGGTTAGCTACTTGGTGAACTCTTAGGTGAGATTATTGGTAATCTCTTAGGTGAGCTTACATGTGAGCTACTAGATGATCTCAAGATAATTTGGCAAGGTGAGCTCAAGGTGAGTTTGCAACGTGACTGTCAGGTGAGATCCCTAGTGAGTTCCCAGATGAGTTACTTGATGAGCTTCCGGGTGAGCTCAACTCAAGCTAATCGGTGAGCTCTTAGAAGAATTCCTAGGTGAGATACCTGGTGAGCTATTCAGTGAGCTCCCAGGTGATTTTCTAGGTGAGCTCACAGGTGATTTACATGGCAAGCTCACAGGTGAGGTCTCTGATGAGCTACTTAGTAAGCTCACAAGTGAGATCAAGTCAACCTACTAGGTGAGGTAAACGGTGAGATTCTAAGTGACCTATTAGGCAAGATCCCAGGTGAGCTTCTTGGTGACCTTTTCGAGAAACTCCAAGGTGAGCTAGGAGACAAGCTCAAGGAAATTTAGAAAGGTGAGCTCCTCAGCGAGCTCAAGGTGAGCTGGAAAGGTGACTAATAGGTAAGCTCCCATGTGAGTTTCTAGGTGAGTTTTCAGGAAATCTCTCATGTGAGTTCTCAAGTGAGCTACTTGATGAGCTCCTGAGTGAGCTCAAGTAGAGCTACTCAACGAGCTCCTAGAAGAGCTCCTAGGTGAGATACTTGGAGTGCTGTTTGGTGAGATTCTAGGTAAGCTACTAGGCAATCTCCCTAGTGAGCTACTTAGCGAGCTATCAAGTGAAGTCCTCGATGATCTTCTAGGTGAGCTCATAATCAAGTTCAAGTCAACCTACTCAACAAGCTACTTGGTGAGCTCCTAGGTAAGTTGTTAGGTGAGCTCCCAGGTGAGCTACTTGGTGAGCTACTCAACAAACTCTTAGATGAGCTACAAGATGAGCTCAAGTTGAGTTGGAAAGGTGAGCTCCTCAACGAACTCAAGGTGAGCTAGTAAGGTGAGCTTATAGGTGAGCTCCCATGTGAGTTTTAAGGCAAGCTGATTAACGTGCTCCTGGGTGAACTCAAGTCGAGTTGCTCGGTGATCTCCTGGGTGAGCTGTAGGTGAGCTGGCAAGGCAAGCTATTAGGAAAGCTCCACAGGTGACTTTTTAGGAAAGCTCAAGTTAAGCTACTCGATGAGCTCTTGGGTGAGCTGCTTGTTGAACTCCAATCCGAGCACCTAGGGGAGCTACTCTATGTGCTTCTAGGTGAGCTTACATGTGAACTACTAGATGAGTTCAATACGAGTTGGCAAGGTGAGCTCAAGGTGAGTTGGAAAGGAAAGCTCAAGGTCAATTGGCAAGGTAAGCTATCAGGTGAGCTTCCACGCGAGTTCTGAGGCAAGTTACTTGATGAGATCCTAGGTGAAGTCAACTCGAGCTGATCAGTGAGCTCTTAAAAGAGATCCCAGGGAAGCTACTTGGTGAGCTATATGGTGAGCTCCCAGATGAGCTATTTGGTGAGCTCTCAAGTAAGGTTCCTGGTGAGCTACTTGGAGAGCTCACAATTGAACTCAAGTTAACCTACTCGGTGAGCTCCTAGGCAAGTTTTCAGGTGAGGTCCTAGGTGAGCTACTCAAAAAATTATGAGGTAAGCTACTTGACGAGCTCAAGGTGAGCTGGCAAGGTGAGATGCTCAGTGAGCTCAAGGTGAGCTGGTAAGGTAAGTTGATAGGTGAGCTCCCATGTGAGTTTCTGGGTGAGCTGTTAGGTGAGTTCCCATGTGAGTTTTTAAGTGAGCTACTTGATAAGATCCCTAGTGAGCTCAAGTTAAGCTACTCGGCAAGCTCCTAGGTGAGCTCAAGGTGAGCTGGCTAGGTGAGCTGTTAGCTGAGGTCCCAGGTGAATTTCTAGGCAAGATCAAGTCGAGCTACTTGAAGAGCTCCATGGTGAGATGCTTATCGAGCTCCCAGCTGAGCTCCTAGGTGAGCTACTCGGTGAGTTCCTAAATGAGCTCAAAGGTGAGCTTGTCAGTAATCTCTAAGGTGAGCTTACATGAAAGCTCCCAGATGAGCTCAAGGTGACTTGGTAAGGAAAGCTCAAGGTGAGTTGGCAAGGTGAGCTATCAGGATAGCTCCCAAGAAAGCTTAAGGTGAGTTGGCAAGATGAGCTCCTTAGTAAACTCGAGGTGAGCTGATAGGTGAGATCCTATGAGAGTTCACAAAGTGAGCTATCAGGTGAGCTCTCATGTAAGTTTTTGGGTGAGCTACTTGACGAGATCTCAGGTGAGCTCAAGTCGAGATACTCAGAAAGCTCATAGGTGAGCTCGAGGTGAGATATAAGGAGAGCTCCTAGGTAAGGTTCTGGGTAATCTCAAGTCGAGGTACTCGATGAGCTCATGGGTGACCTACTTGCTGAGTGCCAAGCCAAGCTCCTAGGTGAGCTAGTCGGTGAGTTTCCAGGTGAGCTCAAAGGTAAGCTTGTCGGTAATCTCCTAGATGACCTTATATGTGAGCTACAAGATGAGCTCAAGGTGAGTTGTAAGCAAGCTCAAAGTGATTGGTAAGGTGAGAATAGGTGAGTTGGACAAGGGCAGTTGTTAGGTGAGATCCCAGGTATGTTCCTAGGTGAGTACTCGATTGAGCTCCTGGGAGATCTCAACTCGAGCTGATCAGTGAGCTCTAGAAGAGCTGCCTAAGTGATCTTTGCAAGTTTTTTAGTGACTCTCCAAGGTGAGTTGCTAGGTGGAGCTACCAAGTGAAATATTTTGAGCTCCTAGGTGAGGTAGGCGGTCCCTAGTAGCTAATCGGTTGAGCTCAAAAGTGAGCTCAAGTCAACCTACTTGGTGAGCTGCTTAGTGATCTCACAGATGAGTATAGGTGCGGCTCCAGGAAAAAAAGCTCCCATACGAGCTAGAGAAGCTCGTAGGGATGAACCTACTTAGCGAGTTTGCTTACGAACTCTTAGGATGAGCTACCATATAACTCAAAGTGAGTTGACAGGTGAGCTCCTCATCAAGCTTCAAGTGAGTTGATAGGTGAGCTGTAATATGAGTGAAAAGGTGCACTGTCAAGTGAGCTCTTGTGTGATGTTTTCATGTGACCCTACTTGATGAGTTTCAGGTGAGCTCAAGTCGAGCTTCTCGGAAAGCTACTGAGAAAGCTAAAGGTGAGCTACCAGGTGAGCTACTGGGTGAGTTTCCAAGTAAGCTCAAGTCAAGTTTGCCTTGACAAGATCCTGGGCGAGCTACTTACTAAGGTCCTAGCTGAGCTCCTACCGTGATAATCGGGGAGCTCCTAGGTGAGCTCAAATGTGAGCGTGTCAGAAAAAATCTGAGCTGAGCTTACATATGAGCTACCACATGACTCAAGAGGTTGAGGTATGAGGCTCAGGTGAGTAAGGGCAAGCTCAAGTTGAGTGATTTGGTTAACTGTGTAGCTATGGTGAGTTGGCTAAGGCAAGTTGTTTAGGTGAGATCCCAGTATGTTCCTACGGTGAGTTACTCGATGAACTCCTGGGAGATTCTCAACTCGAGCATGATCAGTGAGGCTCCTAGACGAGCTCCTAAGTGATCTTCTTAGCAAGTTCCGTTTTTTAATGATCTCCAAGGTGAGTGCCTTGCTAGGTGAGCTCCCAAGTGAAATACTTTTGAGCTCCCTAGGTGAGGACGGTACCCTAGTTAGCTACTCGTGAGCTCAAAGTGAGCTCAAGCTCCAACCTACTTGGATGAGCTTCCTTAGTGATCTCCCAGATGAGCTATAGGTTGAGCTCCCCAGGAAAGCTCCCATACGAGCTATTAGGTAAGCTCGTAGGTGAACTACTTAGCGAGTTGCTTGACGAACTCTTAGGTGAGCTACCATACTACCTCAAAGTGAGTTGACAAGGTGAGCTCCTCATCAAGCTCAAGGTGAGTTGATAGGTGAGCTGTAATATGAGTTGACAAGGTGCACTGTCAAGTGAGCTCTTGTGTGAGTTTTCAGGTGACCTACTTGATGAGTTTCCAGGTGAGCTCAAGTCGAGCTTCTCGGAAAGCTACTGAGAAAGCTAAAGGTGAGCTACCAGGTGAGCTACTGGGTGAGTTTCCAAGTAAGCTCAAGTCAAGTTGCTTGACAAGATCCTGGGCGAGCTACTTACTAAGGTCCTAGCTGAGCTCCTACGTGAGCTAATCGGTGAGCTCCTAGGTGAGCTCAAATGTGAGCGTGTCAGAAAAATCTGAGCTGAGCTTACATATGAGCTACCACATGAGCTCAAGATGAGTTGGCAAGGTGAGCTCAAGGTGAGTTGGTAATGTGATCTATTAGGTGAGCTTCCAGGTGAGTTTCCAGGTGAGTTACTTGATGAGCTCACAGGTGAGCTCAACTCAAGCTAATTGGTGAGATCCTAGAAGAGCTCCCAGGTGAGCTACGTGATGAGCTATTCAGTGAGCTCCCAGGTGAGCTGCTAATTGAGTTCCTAGGTAAGCTACATGGTGAGCTCCCAGGTGAGGTCTCTGGTGAGCTACTTAGTAAGCTCATAAACAAGTTCACAAGTGAGCTCGAGTCAACCTACTCAATGACCTGCTATGTGAGTTCTTAGGTGAGCTATTAGGTGAGATCCCAAGTGAGATACTTGGTTATCTACTCAAAAAACTCTGAGGCAAGCTAATAGACAAGCTCAAGGTAAGTTAGCAAGGTGAGCTCCTCAGCGAGCTCAAGGAGAGCTGGTAATGGGAGCTGATAGGTGAGCTCCCATGTGAGTTGGTATGTTGAGATGTCAAGAAAGATCCCATGTAAGTTTTCAAGTGAGCTACTTGATGAGTTCCTGGGTGAGCTCAATTTGAGTTGCTCAGTGAGCTCCTAGGTGAGAACAAGGTGATCTGGTAAGGTGAGTTATTAGGTGAGCTCCTAGGTGAGTTTATGGGCAAGCTCAAGTTAAGCTACTTGACGAGATCCTGGGTGAGATGCTTGCCAAGTTCCCAGTTGAGCTACTAGGTGAACTACTCAGTGAGCTCCCATGAGATCTCAAAGGTGAGCTTGTCAGCAATCTCTGAGGTGAGCTTACATGTGAGCTACCAGATGAGCACAAGTTGAGTTGGCAAGGTGAGCTTAGGGTAAGTTGGCAAAGTGAGCTCAAGATGAGTTGGCAAGGTGAGCTCCTTGGCGAGCCGTTCGGTGAGCTTCTAGGTGAGCTCTAAAGTGAGCTAATTTGCGAGCTCCCATGAGAGGTACATGGTGAGCTACTTGCTGAGCTCACAAGTAAGCTCAAGTCAACCTACTGGACTAGCTACTCGGTGATCTCCCAGGTGAGTTGCTAGGTGAGCTCCTAGGTGAGGTACCTTGCGAGCTACATGAAGAAAACTGAGGTGAACTACCAGATGAGCTAAAGGCAATTTGGTAAGGTGATCTCCTCATCAAGGTCAAATCAAGATAGCAAGGGAAGCTGATAGCTGAGATCCCATGCGAGTTAATAAGGTGAACTGTCAGGTGAGCTCCCATGTAAGTTTTCAGGTGAGCTGCTTGATAAGATCTTGGGAGAGCTCAAGTCAAGCTACTCAGTGAGAACCTGGGTGAGGTCAATGGGATATGGTAAAGTGAGCTATCAGGTGAGCTCCTAGGTGAGTTGGAGGGTGAGCTACTTGCCGAGATCCCAGCCGAGTTCCTAGGTGAGCTACTCAGTGATCTCCCATGCAAGGTTAAAGGTAATCTTATCAGCAATCTATAAATTGAGCTTACATGTGAGCTACCAAATGAGCTCAAGGTGAGTTGATAAGGTGAGCTCAATGTGAGTTTGAAAGGTGAGTTCTCAGGTGAGCTCCCAGGTGAGTTCCCAGGTGACTTACTCGATGAGCTCCCAAGCGAGCTCAACTCTAGCTAATCGGTGAGCTCCCAAAATAAATCTTAGGTGAGCTACTTAGCTAGCTATTCAGTGAGCTATTAGGTGATCTCCCAAGTAAGCTACTTGGTGACATCCTAGGTGAGGTCCTCGACGACCTTCTCGGAAAGCTCAAGTCAACCTACTTGGCAAGCTACTTAGTGAGCTCCCAGGTGAGCTGTTAGTCAAGCTCCCAGGTGAGTTATTTTGTGAGCTCCTCGAAAAACTTGAAGGTGAGCTACCAGATAATTTCAAGGTGAGTTGGGAAGGTGAGCTCCTCAGTGAGCTCAAGGTGAGCTGATTGGGGATCTCCCATGCGAGTTAGCAAGGTGAGATGTCAGGAAAGCTCCCATGCTAGTTTTTGGGTGAGCTACTTCACAAGATCCCAAGTGAAATCAAGTCGAGCTGCTTGGTGAGCTCCTGGGTGAGCTCAAGTTGAGCTTTCAGGTGAGTTCCCAGGTGAGTTTTTAGGCAAGCTCAAATCAAACTACTTAATGAGCTCCTAGATGAGCTGTTTGCCAAGCTCTTAGCCAAGCTCCCAGGTGAGCTTCAAGGTGAGATTTTCGGTAATCTCTAAGGTGAGGTTAGATTCGAGCTACCATATGAGCTGAAGGTTAGTTGGAAAGGCAAGCTCAAGGAAATTTAGCAAGGAAAAATCAAGGTGAGTCGGCAAGGCCAGCTATCATGTGAGCTCCCAGGTGAGTTCCGAGGTGAGTTACTCGATGAAATTCTATGTAAAATCAACTCAATCTGATCAGAAAGCTCCTAGAAGAGCTCCTAGGTGAGTTACTTGGCAAGCTGTTTAGTGAGATCTCAGGTGAGCTGCTAAGCAAGCTCCCAAGTCAGCTACTTGATGAGCTCCCAGGTGATGTCCCTAATGATCTCACAAGTGATCTTAAGTCAACCTACTTGATGAGCTCCTAGGTGAGATGTAAGTTGGGCTCTCAGCTGAGCTACTTGGTGAGCTACTCAACAAACTCTAAGGGTAGCTACCAGACAAGCTCAAGGTGAGTTTTCAAGGTGAGCTCCTCAGTGAGATCAAGGTCATCCAGAAAAGTGAGCTGACAAGGTGACCATATATGCGAGCTTCTATGCGAGTTTTAGGGTGAGCTGTCAGGTGAGTTCCCATGTAAGTTTTCAAGTGAGCTGCTTGATGAGCTCCTAGGAAAGCTCAAGTTGAGATGCTTGGTGAGTTCTTGGGTGAGCTCCAGGTGAACTGGCAAGGTGAGTTATCAAGTGAGCTCCTAGGTGAGTATTTTTGCAAGCTCAAGTTGAGTTGCTTGACGAGCTACTTGTTGAGCTCCCAACTAAAATGAAAGGTGAGCTTGTCAGTAATCTTTGAGGTGAACTTACATGTGAGCTACCAGATGGCCTCAAGGTGAGTTGGAAAGGTGAGCTCAAGGTGAGTTGGAAAAATGAGCTGTTAGGTGAGCTCCCAGGTGAGTTCCCAGGTGAGCTACTCAACGATCTCTTGGGTGAGATTCAACTCGAGCTGATTGGTGAGCTCCCAAAAGATCTCCCATTTAAGCTACTATGTGAGCTCCTAGGTGAGCTATTCAATGAATTCCTAGGCAAGTTACTTGATGATCTCTTGGGTGAGCTCAACTCAAGCTGATCACCAAGCTCCCAGAAGAGCTCCCAGGTGAGCTACTTAGTGAGATGTTTAGTGAGCTCCTATGTGAGCTACTAGGTGAGCTCCCAAGTGAGCTACTTGGTGAGCTATTTGAGGAACTCCCAGGTTAGTGCAAGTTGAGCTACTCGGTGAGCTTCTGGGTGAGCTGTTAGGCAAGCTCCCAAGTGAGTTTCCAAGAAAGCTCAAGTCAATATACTTGACAAGCTCCTAGGTAAGCTACTTTCTGAGCTCCAAATCGAGCTCCTAGGTGAGCTACTTGGTGAGCTCCTAGATGAGCTCAAAGGTGATAATGTCAGAAATATCTGAGGTGAGCTCAAGGCAAGTTGGCAAGGTGAGATCAAGGTGAGTTGGTAATACAAGCTGTCAGGTGAGTTCCTAGGTGAGTTACTCTACGAGCTCTTGGGAAAGCTCAACTTGAGTTGATCAGTGAGCTGCTAAAAGAGCTCCCAGGTGAGGTACTTGGAGAGCTATTCAGTGAGCTCTTAGGTGAACTGCTAGGCAAGCTCACAAGTAAGCTCCCAGGTAAGCTCCTAGGCGAGGTCTCTGGTGAGCTTCTCAGTGAGCTCACAAGCGAGCCTAAGTCAACATACTTAGTGAGCTACTTGATGAGTTCCAAAGTGAGTTGTTAGACGAGCTCCTAGGTGAGCTACTTGGTGAGCTACTTGATGAACTCTAAGGTGAGCTACCAAATGAGTTCAAGGTGAGTTACCAAGGTGAGCTCCTTAGTGAGCTCAAGGTGAGTTGGCAAGTGGAGATGATAGGTGAGCTCCCATGTAAGTTGGTAAGGAAAGCTATCAGGTGAGCTCCCATGTGAGTTTTTAGGTGAGCTGCTTGATGAGCTCCTAGGTGAGCTCAGGTCGAGCTGCTAAGTGAGCTCCTAGGTGAGCTCAAGGTGAGTTGGCAAGGTGCACTATCATGTAAGATCCCAGATGAGTTTCTGGGTAGGCTCAAGTTGAGCTGCTTAATGAGCTCCTGGGAGACCTAATTTCCATGCTCCTAGCCAAGCTCCTAGGTGATATTCTTACTTTGCTCCTAGCAGAGCTCAAAGGTGAGCTTGTCAGCAACCTCTTAGGTGAGCTTACATGTGAGCTACCAAATGAGCTCAAGGTGAGTTGGAAAGGTGAGCTCAAGGTGAGTTGGGAAGGTGAGCTCAAAGCGAGTTGCAAGGTGAAGTCAAGGTGAGATAGAAATGTGAGTTGTTAGGAAAGCTCCCACGTGAGTTCATAAGCAAGTTAATCTATGAGCTCCTAGGTGAACTCAAATCGAGCTGATCGGTGGGCTACTCAGTGAGCTCACAAGTGAGCTCAAATCAACCTACTTGACGACATACTCAGTGAGCTCCCAGGTACATTGTTAGGTGAGCTCCCAGGTGAGCTACTTGGTGAGCTACATGATGAATTTTGAGGTGAACTACAAGATGAGCTCAAGGCAAGTTTACTACCTAGGAGCTTAGAAAGCACAAAGCAATATGGCAAGGAAAGTTGATAAGCAAGCTCCCACGTGATTTATCAAGGTGAGCTATTAGGAGAGCTCTCATGTGAGTTTTTGGGTGAGCTACTTGATGAGGTCCTGCGCAAGCTCAAGTCCAGCTGCTCAGCAAGCTCCTAGGTGAGCTTAAGGTAAGCTGGAAAGGTGAGTTGTCAGGTGAACTCCCAGGTGAGTTTTAGGGCAAGTTCAAGTCAAGTTGCTTGATAAGCTCCTGGGTGAGATACTTGCTAAGATTCCAGCTGAGCTCCTAGGTGAGCATCTCAGTGAGATCCCAAGTGAGATCAAAGGTAAGCTTGTTGTCAATCTTTAAGGTGAGCTTACATGTGAGCTACCAGATGAGCTTAAGGTGAGTTGGTAAGGTGAGCTCAATATGAGTTGGCAAGGTGAGCTGTCAGGTGAGCTCCCATCTGAGTTACTCGATGAGCTCCTGAGTAAGCTCAAATCAAGCTAATCAGCAAGCTCCTAGGTGAGCTACTTGTTGAGTTATTCGGTGACCTACAAGGTGAGCTCCCAAGCATACTACTTGCTAACCTCCCAAGTGAGGTCCCAGGTGAGCTGCTCGGTGAGCTTAAGTCAACCTACTCAATGAGCTACTTAGGGAGATGCTTAGTGAGCTCCTAGGTGAGCTGTTAGGAAAGCTCTCAGGTGAACTACTTAGCTACTAGACAAGATCAAGGTGAGTTAGAAAGGTGAGATCCTCAATGAACTGAAGGTCAGCTGGTAAGGTGAGATGATAGGTGATCTCCCATACAAGTTTGTAAGGTGAGCTATCATGCAAGCTCCCATGTGAGTTTTCAGGTGAGAAGCTTCACGGGCTCCCGAGTGAACTCAAGTCAAGCTGCTCGGAAAGCTCCTGGGTTAGATCAAGGTGAGGTGGTAAGGTGAGCTATCAAGCAAGCTCCCAGATGAGTTTTTAGGAAAGCTCAATTCAAACTACTCAATGAGCTCATAGGTGAGCTACTTGTCGAGCTCCCAGCTGACCTCCCAGGACGGATACTCAGTGAGCTCCCAAGCGAGCTCAAAGGGGAGCTTTTCATAAATCTCTAAGGTTAGATTAGATGTGAGCTATCATATGAGCTCAAGGTGAGTTAGCAAGGTGAGCTCAAGGTAAGTTGGGAAGGTGAGCTAAAGGTGACTCGGTAAAGTGAAATCAACTCAAGCTGATAGGAAAGCTCCTAGGTGAGCTAGTTAGTGAGCTGTTCGGTGAGATACTAAGTGAGCTACTAGGAAAGCTCCCAAACTAGGTACTTGGCAAGCTCCCAGGAAAGGTCCCCGGTGAGCTACTCGGTGAACTCACAAGTGAGCTCCAGTCAACCTACTCAGTAAGTTGTTCAGTGAGCTCCCAGGTGAGCTGTTAGGTGGGTTCCCTAGTGAGCTACTTGGTGAGTTACTTGAATAACTCTGAATCAAGCTACCATACAAGATCAATGTGAGTTGTCAAGGTGAGTTCCTCAGTGAGATTAAGGAAAGCTTACAAGGTGAGCTCCCATGCGAGTTTCTGGGTGAGCTGTTAGGTGAGATCCCATGTGAGTTTTCAACTGAGCTACTTGACGAGATCTCATGTGAGCTCAACTCGAGCTACTCAGAGAGCTCCTGGGTGATCTCAAAGTGAGCTATCAAGGTGAGCTTTCAGGTGAGCTCCTAGGTGAGTTTTTGGGTAAGCTGAAGTGGAACTGCACGACGAGCTCTTGGGTGAGCTGTTCGATGACCTCCCAGGTGAGTTCAAAGGTGAGCTTGTCAGAAATCTCTAAGGGGAGCTTATATGTGAGGTACAAGATGAGCTCAAGTCGAGTTTGTAAGGTGACCTCAAGGCCAGCTGGAAAAATTAGCTATCAAATGATCTCCTAGGTGAGTTCTCAAGTGAGTTACTAGATGATCTCCTGGGCAAGCTCAACTCAAGCTGATCGGTGAGCTCCCAAAAGAGATCTTAGGTGAGCTACTTTATGAGATATTCACTGAGCTCCCAGGTGATCTACTAGGCAAGCTCCCAAGTGAGCTACTTACCAAGCTTTCAGGTGAGCTCACAAGTGAGCTCAATTCAACCTACTTACTAAGCTACTTAGTGACCTACTCGACAAAATTTGAGGTAAGCTACCAAACAAGCTTAAGGTGAGTTGGAAAGGTGAGCTCCCCAGTGAGCTCAAGGAAAGCTGATAGGTCATTTCCCTTGAGAGTATGCAAAGCGAGCTATTAGGTGAGCTCTCATACAAGTTTTCAGGCTAACTTCTTGACAAGCTCCTAGGTGAGCTCAAGTCAAGATACTCAGGAGGCTCTTGAGCGTGCTCAAGGTGAGCTAGAAAGGTGAGTTCCTAGGTGAGTTTCCAAGAAATATCAAGTTGAGCTTCTTAACGAGCTCCTTGGTAATTTACTTACTAATCTTCCGGTCAAGCTCCTGGGTGAGCTCCTCAGTGAGCTCCAATGATAGGTAAAAGGTGAGCTTTTCAAAAATATTTGAGGTGAGCTTACATGCGAGCTACCACATGAGGTCAAGGAAACTTAGCAACGCAAGATCAAGGCGAGTTAGCAAGGTGATCTAAAGATGAGTTGGCAAGGTGAGCACCCAAGTGAAATACTTGACGAGCTCTTGGCCAAGTTCAACTCGAGCTAATCTACGAGCTCCCAGAAGAGATCTTAGGTGAGCTACTTAGCGAGCTATTCGGTGAGCTCCCAGGTAAGTTGCTAGGTGAGCTCCTAAGCAAGCTACTTGGAAAGATCCCATGTGAGGTCCCTAGTGAGCTGCTTGGTGAACTCACAAGTAAAGTCAAGTCAACCTACTCACTGAGCTTCTCAGTGAGCTCCCAGGTGAGTTGTTATGCGAGCTCCCAATTGAGCTACTTGGCGAGCTTCTCAATGAACTCCAAGGTGAGCTATAAGATGAGCTCAAGGTGAGTTATCAAGGTGAGCTCCTAATCGAGCTCAAGGTGAGCTAGCAAGGTTAGCTGATAGGTGAGATCCCATGCGTATTGGTAGGGTGAGCTATCAGGTGAGCTCCCATGCAAGTTTTTAGGTAAGCTACTTGATGAGCTCCTCAGTGAGCTCAAGTCAAGCTGCTCGGTGAGATCCTGGGTTAGCTCAAGGTGAGATGGAAAGGTAAGCTCTCAGGTGAGCTCCCAGGTGAGTTTCTGGGCAAGCTCAAGTCAAGCTACTTGATGAGATCCTGGATGAGCTGCTTGACAAGCTCCTAGCCGAGCTCCTAGGTGAGCTACTCCATGAGATCCTAGGTGAGTGTAGACACCAAATTCGTGTCTTACGACCCCTTGTGACCCGCATCTCATCTCGAAATATAACCTCATCACCTAAACCTTACACAATTATTTATTAATTGCCTTCTAATTGATAAATCCACATCAGCTTACCCGCCACCTCACTTTGCCACTTCATTATGACCTAGCCCTAACCCTAAAACTAACCTAATTAAGACCCATGACTTGATCTAGACTCACATCCATAACTAATGCCTCCTTACTCGCACCCAAAGCTGACCTTCTAGCCACTTGACCAAGCCCGCAACTGATCTCTCGGGAGAAAAGCAGGGAAGGTGGGCTATTTTACTAAAAATAGCCTACTTTTTCCTTATCGATGCCGATTCCTACTCGACCACCGTCGATTACGTAACCACCATCGGTTCCCTGTAAATGGGCTCCCCAAACCAAAACAAAGAATTGGAATTTCATTTTGGAGATCAGTCAAAGGATTTCTGGATCAACAGAGAGCATTGCAAGCGAGGAACAGAGTCCTGATCTTCATTTAATCAAGCAGAGACGAGTAAAGAAACCAGAAGTGCTTGCAGTAGAGGAGATCAACTTGCATCTTCGTCAAAACCAGTAAGTAATATCTTGCATGTCCTCTATTATAACATTTCTTATGCTCTTTGAATCTCAGTCCTCCTAAATCCGTTTCTGAATCCACTACCCAACGTGCCATTGCATCTAACTGTCATTCTTTTGCTTCTAATCATCCCATTTCCTAATATCATCCATAAACCAGCCTTACAAAACACCATAGCTGCCAAAAAGATCCTAGAACCCACCGGTATTGGTTATCAGTAAGCAGCATTGGTTATCAGTAACCGGCATCGGTTCCTCTGATCAAAAAACCAGAAAACCAGCCTTTCCCCTACCCAGTTCAACGAGACAATTTAATTGATATTTTGCAGTCTTTTGTGTTAATTCATATTAGTAGGGGAACTGACCACCTTCGAAAGGAATTTTTATATTTCCTGGGCCCAAGGCAGTTTCCTCATTTGTTGTTTAATCAAAATCTTGTGGTCTTGTGTTCTTATTTGCAGGTAGTCCTTCCAAGACAAAAAGGAGTTCCTCACAGTCAGCCTGATCTTTCTCTACGGTACGCGCACACCATCTCGACATTCAATAGGTATTCCTCCTAACCCTAACCTCATCTGTTTCTAAAAGGAATGAAAGGATAGAAGCAACTCTATTCCCAGAAGCCGAAACATTCCGAGTGAAACATTTTGGCATGCCCGGTAGGACCCATTTTGGGTTTCTTTCTCTTGCTTATTTTCATTTTAGGAAGCATATTTCCTGTTGCTGCTTTTGTTGTATATTTTCGTAAAGAATTTGTCTTGCTTTCCTAGTTTCGCATTAGTGAAAGTCATCTCTCTTGCTTCATCGAACATAATTTTTGATTTGGGTTTAAAACACATGCATTTCATTCCTGCTTGTTGTTCTTCAATTCTAGTGAACATAGATTAAGTAACAGGTCGTACACGTGGGGGTGATATCCATGGTATTGATAGGAAATTAACCCTAGTTTCACTGCACAACACATACTGAATCACTTCACCATTAACACAACAGATCAAACATCCCCCCTTTTTCCGCGGTATTCCTCCGCCCGATTGAGGTAACCTTATAAGCCAAAACAAACTTGACATTTCCCCTAGGTCTTGTTGTTTAGGATTCTGACATCATCTTACGTCTAAAGGCATAAGCCCACGATAACTAAAATTAACCCTAGGATTAGTCTCTGGATTTGCGTGTGCATATTGCTTGTTTTCAAATTCTGTTTTCTCTGTCATACTTTTTCTTCTGTGATCAATAAGTTGATAAATATACTCAACGTTGCTAAAAATCAAATTAGCAGCCTTTTATATCTTCTTATCCTAGACTTTTGACACCGGCATCGGTTAAGGGACCGACGTCGTTTACTCTGTGACCGACACCGGTTAGTAAACCGATATCGGTTACTGTCTTCATCAGTCCCTGACAAACCAGCAACCTGCCAAATTCATCATTCTGAGGTTGTTTTTGTTCTTGATAGATTGAAACTTTCCTATGTGTTCTTTTCCATGGTTGTCATCACTCGGAAGCAAGCCGCCGCCATGGTTTCACATGCCTGCTCTGTGTCTTTTCCTGAATCACCCCCTTCACATTCTATAGGGAACCCTACGGACACCAGTGAGATCCCCCAAATTCCTGTAGGAGACAAGGACTTTGCCAAATTTCTAGATGCTAATCCCAGCGCTGTACAATACTATTTGTCTCATGCCCCTGACCGTACGCCTAATGGTCAGCTCCTTATTGGCATGCCTATTAGTATAGCTGCTCATTTAGCTCCCACTCCTCCTGATAACACTGCCTTACTTCCTGCATCTCTAGCCCCGTCTCCCAATCTGATGGCTTCAGAGGTTCATACGACCCCGATTAGCTTTCCTTTGGTTAATCTCGGACCCCACGTATCATTACCACCAACTGCCCCTACCTCATCTCTCTTTCAGACCACCCCATTCATGACTTGCTCTCTGCCACCTACCCACACGAGCTTTCCTTCTCAAGCTCCGCCTACCTTCTCACTCCCATACACGTATCCAGTAACCTCAAAACCTTATAGGGGACATCCCTATTCTGTTGCTCCAACATACTCATCCTCCATACCTTATCAACACTTAGCCCCACCATTGTCCAGCGAAAGCCCTTGGTCCAACTTGCCTCTGTTTACCACAATCGCACCATCATCTCATCCAACCACAGATTTCATCAAACAAATGATGGACAAAATGCAAAACCTGGAGGCTTCTGTTTCAGGAATTCGTAGCGCCTTGACATACGAGCAATTTTTTCGGGAGCCCATTCACCCTTCTATCCCCCTTCATTCATATCCTCCTCAATGGGAGTTGCCAAAATTTACTCGTTTTAACAGTAAAGAGGATCCTCAACAACACTTGCGATCATTTAGACATGCTTGTTATTTGATTGCCCATGATGATGCCTTGTTACTCCGCACCTTCCCCATGTCCTTATCAGGACCTGCCTTGGAGTGGTACAGTGCTTTAACCCAGCACTCGATCTTCTCTTTTAACCAACTAGCCCAATATTTCTTGGATCATTTCTCCATTAACATTGCCAAGAAAGTATCTATCACCGACCTCTATGCCATCCAAAAATTTGAAGACGAATCTATCGCAGATTTCGTTGGACGATGGCGGGGCCTTATCAACCAACTTACGTATGCCTTGCCTCAAACTGAACTTATCAAACTATTTATGCGGGCCTGCGCTAAGCACATCTCTCCTACCCTCCAAATTCAAACTTTCCGCACATTCGACGAGGCCTTTACCATGGCTCGTAAACTAGAAATTCGAGACTTAGAAGAAGAGAAATTGCGGTTGCGTAACAAAAACCCCAATTTCCAAACTCCTGATTCTACCAACAAGCCAAACACCAGCACTCCTCATGCGTCCACTTCTGCTAAATCAAAAGGAGCTGTCCACGCGGTAATGGTTAAATCTCAAACACCGTCCAATACTCCGCCGAAAACCACTTATAAGTACAAAGCCGAGCCCACCAATTACACTCCCTTGGGAGAAACTTATGGCGTCATCCTGGAGAAATTTCTCAAAGCTGGGGCTATCACCTTGCCCCCTATTAAACCTCACTCTGGGTTTGACTCCACCCGCGCAATACCTTCCTGGTACAAAGAAAATGACTTTTGTAACTTTCACCGCGTAAAAGGACATAGTCATGAAAACTGCAAGATGTTGAAAAACATAGTGCAGGAAATGGTTGACGTAGGGGATATAACCCTCGATAATCCTAACGCCCCTGCTAACCGAAATCTAAAAATTTTCAACAAGCCATTCCCGAATCACTCGTCCAACAGTAACGTAAACCAAGCTATCTTAGCCGAGGAGAGTGTTCATGAGATCCATGTAGTCTTTGATTCTCAGCCAAAATCCTCTATTGAAATTTTTTTGAATCAAGCCTCTCCACCAACACAGGAGTCTGAACCTCCTTCACCACCATCAAGCCAAAGTGAAATCATTCCTTTACCCATAGAAGAGTTAACTACCCAGACTTCTCTTCTCATCGACGAGTCTTCTTACACCACATCCCTACAAGACTGTGAGCGGATGTTATCTAATTTATCTATTTCCCAAACGTCCCCTTCTACCGCTCTCACTGCACAAGAGGAGAGCTCGCCATTCCTTTTTTCACCTTGAGACGAGAAACTTCTTACACCGACATCACTAACTTCTTTAACCATAACGGACCCCCTCAAACACGCCCTCTTACCTATTAGTTCTTCATCGCCTAAATCTTTTCAGCGACATGTTGACCTCTTAACATCTATTGATACAGTGCCTCATCTACCCCTTGTATCACACCCGCAGTGGACTAGAATTACAACCCACCTTTCTTCCATACAAAAATTACAAATCACACCTGGAGACTGTCATTCCACAGAAGATAGACAGGCCCTATGGGAACGTTTGAGTACCCCTTTTTTCTACTCAAATGCAAATGACTGATCCTGATGTCTCCACCATATACCCGAAGTGTTTACAGAAGCTTAAAATGCCCCTGTTCTAACCCTCACCCCCTCACCTCTACCAAATGCCCCATCCACTTCTATCAACTTAACCAGATCTTCCCCTATGCTTGGGACCTCACCAATGCGCAGTCTAATGCACCCGCCTAAGCAACTCGATCTATCCAAAAATAAATCCGGCCCGCCACCTAGGAGACAAACTCAATCCATGCCTCTATCACAATCAAAACCATCATCGTCATACCTACCTTCCATATTGGGACCCCATCCCTCTACCTTACATCAATATATCATACCTCCTGTGTTTTCTTCAAAACAACCTACGCCTTCCGCACCCATACAGAAATTCCAGGGTATAGCAACACCGTCACTCCGCGTATCCTGTCCACCTATCAACCCTAAACAAATTCCATCATCAAAATATTTGTGTTCGGTCACTCCTATTTCCCCGTGGTTGTTTTCTAATACCACATCATCTGCGGCCTCATCATCCAACATAGCTTCTACGCCAAAGAAATCATGTTTATTGAAAACCACGTATCAACACCCCTCGGCTAAACCACCACCCGTGCGAACCAACCACGTCCAAACATTACCAAAACCCTCATAACCAATACCCTCATCCTCTTCTGATTTTGACCCACTCAAAGGATCTTACGCCAAAATCCTTGCTATGTTGGTGGAGAATGCGACCATTTCCCTACCTCCACTTAGACCTTATGGCCCGTCTAAACTCCGACCTATGGGTTACGATGAGTCTAAAATCTGCGCTTATCACCGCACACCAGGACATGATGTGGAGGGATGCAAAGCTCTAAAAACCATCCTTCGTCAGTCACCTCTCCCAGATAGAAAGATTAAGAAAGACAACTTACGAAGGGAGAGACCTTTAGTTTCCATTCCCTCTCCTATACCATCTGTCCCTGCCTCACCAAGATCTATCATTATTACAACCCCACCTCTTGAAGACCATGAGTTATCCCAACCATCTTCCTCATCTCAGGTCTACGAGATTAATATGATTAGTTTCGCTACTCGAGGGCAGAAAAACAATGGGAAAGCAAAAGAAAACACACCTGCGACATCTCTTTCTCCGTCAAACATCCCGATTGCACCACCACCTAAAGTGGTCATTCGCGGACCCACCTATCCCGTCTCTAATGGCATTGCCCACCGAAATATGATTAAACAGCTTCACCAATCGCCCGTAAAAATGACATTGTATGATCTCATTCAGACTTCTGAATCTCATCGACAAGCTCTCGTTGAGATCCTTCAAGGGATAGAGGTTTTACCTAATGAAACCCTGCCTGTCACCTCCATTCTAACACCCAATCACGTTGCTTCTCTCACCAAACAATCCATCTCCCCCACCACTTCTATCTCGGTACAACAAGCCGCTGCAGTTAGTTTCTCGGAAGATGAAATTGTCGACTTTGGTACAGAAGACCCTGACCCTGCCCTTTTCATCTCCGCTTACGTCCGGGACATTTGAGTACGTCAGGTTATGATTGACGGGGGCGCTAGCCTAAACATCATCTCTTCAAAAGCCTTCCAACAAATGAATATCCCTTCTAGTTGCATGTGTGCCAACCCCATCATGTTGCGGTCATTCAATGACACTATTACTTCTACCTTAGGCACCGTGATCCTCAACATTCAGGTAGGACCACGTACTTTACCCGAACTCTTCTATGTCTTGGAGGGAGAGTTTCTAATATAATATATTGCTAGGTCGTCCTTGGATCCGAGCCATGGGATGCGTTCCCTCAACATTACATAGATGCATAAAATTTGAGTACGAGGGGAAGTCCTACACCGTAAAAGCTGACCCTCCCCCCTTTAAAACCTGCAATATGTTATACCGCCCTAACGATGTGCTTATACCAATCAAGACACCCATACATCCAACCCAGCCATCCTCTTCAAATGTACCTCAACCATCCACCTCAAACCGCGCCTAAACCTTCAACTGATGAAACCACCATCACAAAAACCACTTCCCTTCCCGCAGCTAACATTCCAACCTCCGACCACCTTAGTAGATGTTTTTCAACGCCTTACACTGGGGGAGTACCGCCTATATAACGTTAGTTCTTTCCCTACCCTGCAGGAGTACGGACAATTACATGCACACCCCACCTAACGACCGTCGCATGGAGGAGGTAATCTCTTACGGACCACCCCATTGCCGCACTAACCTAACGTATGGGGGTGTTGATGCATCCTCCATTACCCCTGAACCTCCTCTTGGTGTGGTTCCCTTCCAATCCGATTTTCAATACTTGACAAATCGTCGTTTCGCCCTCACCTTCTTGACTCGTTGTGCGTGGAAAGGCTTTGGTTTTGGCCTTTACGAACAAGGCCGACATACACTCATTCCCGTGACTACCCGTAAACATAATGATACGCAGTGGTCTCGGTTTTTCCCAAAACACCTACACAGGAGACACCTCCTATCAGCTGTATCTTGGAAGAAGAAGACGTCGCCCCTACCAAAACCATCATCACCCACTTTGCCATCATCACCCACAGAATCTATAGACCCTGAATCCATCCCTCCTAACTTTTTTTTTTTTAATAAATGCTATCTTCATAGGTCCTCTCACTTATCAATGCGATAATGAGGACCCATCTTCTCTTCCCCTTCTGTATCCAAACATGATCGAAGAGGATTCGCCTTTGATTAATGTTGTTGAATGCCAGGATGACGACTCCATCCTCACTTACCTTGGCGCGGATGATTCTTATATTCAACGAGCCTTACCATCTGAAACCCAAACCATGCTGAATGAATCTACCATAGAAATCAACATCCACACGGAAGAGGATCCTCACAATGTGTGAAGATTGGACAATCCCTTAACACATCTGAACAAGCCGCCTTTACTACCTTTCTCCGGTGCTCGCAACCAAGCTTTCGCGTATGGTCTTACGCTGACATGCCAAGGAATTGATCCTACCATTGCCGTCCATAACATCACCCTAAACCCTGATTCCAAACCAATCAAACAGAAATTGAGAAAAATGCATCCACGCATTGCTCTCTTGGTCAAAGAGGAACTCCAACGACTCCTTTCTATTTTCCTTCATCTTGCCTATTGACTATCCTCAATGGATTTTCTAACATCGTACCTGTCACTAAAGCGACAGGGGGGACTTCGGATATGCACAGATTTCCGGGATCTTAACCTCGCTTGCCCCAAGGATGACTTCCCCTTACCTAGCATTGACCAACTTGTTGATCTAACTTCAGGTCATGAGATGCTCTCTCTCATGGATGGCTTTTCAGGATACAACCAAATTTTGGGTTGCCCCTGCTGATCAACACAAAACCACCTTCATAACTCCTTGGGGAACCTTCTGTTATCGTGTCATGCCATTTGGCCTTAAGAATGCTGGGTGCTACCTATCAGCGGGCTATGACCTACATTTTGTCATGACATTAATGCACCACTATCCTTGAAGATTATGTCGACGATCTTCTCGGCAAGTCTAAACATCGTAGTGAACATCTCAATGTTTTAACCATTATTTTTGATCGCACTGTTACAATATTCTGTCTCGCCTTCAACCAAAGAAATGTGTCTTTGGTGTTCATTTTGGGAAAAACTTCTTGGGCTTTATCGTCTCTTTGCATGGCATTGAGGTCGATCCATCTAAAGTCCAAAGCTATCCTAGAAATGCCCCCACCCAAAAATCTCAAATAATTGCGTAGTTTACAAGGTAAGCTCCAATCTATCCGACGTTTCATCTCCCAACTTTCGGATCGATGTCAACCTTTCCATCACCTCCTTAAAAAAGGATATTGCATTCCAATGGAGCGAAGAATGTCACCAAGCCTTCGAAGCTCTCAAATACTATCTCTTGCAGCCACCCGTGCTTATCCCGCCCCAAGACGACCGCCCTTTCTACCTTTACCTTTCCACCACCGACCACGCTGTAGGAGCCCATGCCTTGCACATCGTGACTCTGAGAATCGTGAACAAGCCGTTTATTATATAAGTCGTACTTTGATGGAATATGAGACTAGGTACACACATATAGAAAAGTTATGCCTAGCCCTATCATTCGTGGCCACCAAACTCCGACACTACCTTCTAAATCACAAGACTTTCATCATCACCAATATAGACCCCATCCATTACATGTATGCCAAACCTCATCTAAACCAACGCATTGCCAGATGGCTCATGCTTCTCGCCGACCTCGACCTTGAGTTTTGTCCACCAGAAATCAATCAAAGGACAAACCATCGCAGAGCCAACTTGCAGAAGCTCCTTTACCTGGGGAATAATTTACCAATTTCACATTTCCCGACGAACTCATCGCTACTCTTTCCCTCACGGAGGAGTCGTACCCAATGACCCTCTTCTTCGATGGATCATAAATGCCAGCGCGGCGGAGGAGCCGGCGTTGTTCTCATTCCTCTCGACGCTGAAACCTATGCCTCTTTCACTTCCGACTCGATTTCCCTTGCACTAATAATACAGCGGAATACGAGGCCCTTGTTCTGGGTCTCCAAGTTGCATTACACTTAGGCCATCAAATCTATCAACATTTTTGGTGACTCTCAATTGGTAGTCAATCAAGTTATGGGCGGTCTACCAATGTAAAAAATGAGGAACTTCAAATAATACAAACACTACGTGGATTCACTTCTAGCCTTATTTACTCACTATTCTATACAAACCATTCCACGCTCCACTAACAAATTTGTGGACACTATGGCTTGCCTAGCCTCGCAAATTCCCCGCCGCACCAACTGAATCTGAATTATTCCGTTGTTGTCAAGCAACTTTTTGCACCATCCTATTCAACCCCGGTAGTTTGTATGATAAATACTGTGTCTACTAGTTTAGCAGGATACCTGGTACCACCAAATTTCATGACTACCTTACAATCTCTGTCCTCACCACCTGACCTTACTAGTAACGGAAAACGTGCTTTTCTTAAAAGTTTTTCGCGTTATGTTGGTCATGGGGGGACTCCTCTATAAAACGTGGCTTTGATGGCATCCTCCTTCGCTGTGCTAACTGGCACGGAGGCCACTCATACCATCCAACAGGTCCCATGACGGTATTTTGTGGTGGACATTTCAGCGGCCCTTGCCCGTGGCCCAAACGAATCCTTCACCTTGGTTATTATTGGCCTACTCTCAATAACGACTGCTATGAATATGTTAAGCGTTGTGTTATGTGTCAGCAACATGCCAACCTTCAACATACTCCTAGCCACCCGCTCCAGATCGCTCAAGATATTTGGCCCTTCTCACAATGGGGTTTAGACCTTATTGGTGAGATTCACCCGACCTCTTCACAAACGTCACCGTTTGGATAATCACAGCGACCGAATATTACACAAAATGGGGTGGAGGCCTATTCCACTCATTTCAATCAAAAAAGAAAAAATTGTCGAGTTCATTAACCACCACATTATCTGTCGTTTTGGTGTTTCCTCATCGCCTGATAACAGATAATGGGAAAATCTTTCAAAAACAAGTTGTTACAAGACCTTTGTGACAACTTTTGGTATCAAACTTAGTTTCTCATCACCTTACTATCCACAAGCCAATGGGCAAGCCGAGTCCTCTAATAAAACACTAACCAAAATCCTCATGAAAGTTGTCAATGAATCCGGAAGAAATTGGCACGTATCACATTCCCTTTGCCCCTTTGGGCTTATCGTACTAGCATTCGTACCTCTACTAATGCCACACCTTTTTCTTTGGTATACTGGTACCGAGGCTGTTTTGCCTCTCGAAATACAAATACCCTCCCTTAGAATATCTCTTCAGGATATTCTCACCAAACGATGATTCCTGCCAAGAGCGGTTAGCCCAATTGGAGCTTTTTGACGAACACCGTCTTACAGCTCTTGACCACCCTTCAAATCTATCAAAAACGCAGTTAAACGTGCTTATGATAAGCGACTTCATGAGCGTACCTTTAAAGTTGGTGATCTTGTCCTCAAAGAGAATCAACATGTAACCAAACTAGAAAAGAGCAAACGTGGTGAAAATTTGCTCCCAATTGGATTGGGGCCTTACATAATCACTCACACCTATGGATTCAGGGCGCTTATCATTTAGATTCGCTTAATGGTAAAACCTGAGCCTGAGCCCCTTAATGCCTTGCATCTTCGGACCATTCTACTGTTGAAATTAGTGTTATATCACTTCTTATCTACCTGCCGCTCATCCCTTGAGCTCACTTACCACTACATACACTCTGTATCCTACACCTCATAATAACAATCAAGCTCACATAGTTTGATTCTCACCTCCCCTTGATGATGCCTTCCCCTTTTTAGTCTAGTCCATGACTTCAAAGTATTAAAATAAGCCGTATTTCTTATGGGATTTTTCTTGAGTCAAAGCTTTCCTACTAGAAACTAGATGCTTCACGCCAAAAGAACATCTAGTCATCTAAATTAAATATAGACTGCTCCCTCGAAGGACAACTATATGCCGAACTATTGCTGCTATTATATATAGACTGCTCCCCCGAAGGACAGCTATGCATTACAATCATATCTGCTACTATAAATAGACTGCTCCCTCGAAGGACAGCTATACACAGTCAGCCTTTATCAGAAGCTTCTCGCATTGATCAGCTTCGTGAAGACCTCAAGAATAATACAATCAATATCCCTTGTAGACTTCCCGCATCGATCAGTCTACATTCAATAAAATAAAAGCCTCATTCAAAAGAACTTTTGAGTCATGGACTTGTCTATTTAGGGTAGGTTTCTCTTTTCGTTAGAACACTCACTTTATAATAAGTTCTCTGCACCTCAACTATACCATCCACCTCACCTCACCATTTTTTTGTTAACTCAAGGGACGTAATGTAGACGCTCGATATATTGTGATCACACAACTCATTTCACCTATTGACTTCTCGTCTATGCAGGGTACCTAGGGCTCCAAGCTTGTTCTACGTGGTTGTGGTTTGTTTAGCTCTCTTCATCTACGGAGCACCTCTTTCCGCTTTGGCCTCACATCTAGGATTGTGTGTTGATCTTAATCAGGACATGATTCCCTTCTACTTGGGGTAGGCTAACTTTCGCTTCCCTTATACCTTTTACAACATCACCAATTCATTGCCAACACCATCCACCTTACCTTTAATAATCTTAATATTTTTACCAACCAACCAATTGCCTAAACCGTACCCAAATTGCCTGAATTCACCTCTCCCTGATCCTAAGGGAGAACTACATCGGTCTGAGGCCCCCTCCTTGCTTTGTGCAATGGGCTATGTAGGCAGCACTTTGGAGACATGGGGGTCTCCCAAGGTTTAGCTCGACCATCCCCCTACCATAACCTATCATGTGTGGTAAATATAAATATTTTTGTGTATGTCCTATTTTAATCACATTCCTCCTTTATCCTTTTTCAAAACGACCGAAAATCAAAACACAAACATTCTTATTTTTTATCGTAACTCAAATCAACATACATATCTCAGCTTTATTTAGATGTTAAACAAATACATCTTCTCTATCATCGACACGCAAGTCGGTTACTCTTATTTATTCTTATACCTTGCTAACATTTAGTCAGACCCTCACGCCTCATCCCGAACTAGGTGATGATCGTGATCGTCGGACCCCTCTCGCCGGGCCACTCTGTCCTCAAAGGTACCACGGCTATTGGTACCACCCACTGATCTGCCAATCTCTCATATAACCTATGAATACGCCCTCTTGCATGGAGGACTCCAGCCTCTAGTCTCTCCACCCGTGGACTCCGCAACCACTAACAATCCTCTTGTCTCATTCACCTGCGTTTGGAGCTGCTGAACCAAACGCTGCAGACGATCCCTCTCTGCTGTAATCACCGCTATGTCAGGACGCTCACGTACACCTCTTGCAGTTCTGCTACCCACCATAATCTATAGGCCTCTGTCGTTCCTGCGTCCATTACCCTGCGATCGGCTGCTACCTCTTCAGGACCTTCTGGAGGTGTTGGCTGGGGAGGTGAGAGTACTACCTCTGCGTCGATCCTCATATATGGTCTATAAGCCAGGGGTATATCCTGCACAAATCCAAATTGTCGCCGCACGCGATCTATAGGAATCCTCTCATGTTCACCTGGCCTGTGCCCCGCGATCCACCTCATTCGCTCTACACCCCTTAACTCCTCAGCTATGCTCTCTGTTACCATATAGTTCCCGTAAGGCCTCCAACAGATATCCGCAACCGTCACTCTCTCCCATACCTGCCTGTAATACTCAATGTCACCCGCCACGGCCTGAGATCTTGCCTCTTGTTCTGTCTGGACCCATCGTCTGAATCCCAACCTCTGTACTCCGGTCTCTCCTGCCTGGAGGGATTGGCCTACTGGTCACACACAAACAATGTGCTCATAGGCCCAACAGTGTAATAAGTATGAGCAATCCAGTGTCGTCCTGTGATTTCACCTACAAGCCCATAAACCCCTGTATAGCTCCGCCAAATATGCAGGTGCCCACGCAAACGTAACGTTCCTTTCTACCATCTCCCAGATAACACACATCAATGCCTTTGGAAATCTTCCTCCTTCTGCCCTCGGTAATGCATAATACCCTACCGCTATCATTAATATCACTGCTAACCTTGTCTCCTCAGGGTGTGCTGCATACATTACCCCATACGTAAAGGATAAACCTCGCTGTGTCAAATCTCGTGCGTTATGGACCAAATACTGCGGTTATCGCTCCCCGTGCCGCGCTAGGTAGTGCCTGATATACTGGTTCTCCTGTAATAGGGAGTCTCAAAATACGGAACACATCTTCCAATGTTACTGTCATTTCACCTGTTGGCAGATAGAAGGTATTTGTCTCAGGATTCCATCTCTCAATCAACGCCTGTAACATACCATGGTTACGTGGCGATTCGTGAATAATAACGGATTCCACTTAACCCCAAACGATTTATCAATGTCCATTCCGCTGGTGTTACATCCGCTCGGATTCGTGACAACAGCGCTGGCACACTATCATTCATCCTCAACCCTGCCTCTGCCTGCATACACCAAAACAACAAACAACCATTCAATCCGTCAGGGTTTTTCAAACATTCTGGAAATTCCTCCAGTAACCGGTAGCGGTTAGGACATAACCGGTATCGGTTCAGTAACCGATACCGGTTCTTCCTAACCACTACCGGTCACTGTCAATTACATACACCTTCCCTAAAAACAACCACCTACGACAATAATTTGCTCGTTTATTCCTTTTTATACATACAAACATACCTGAAACCCCTGATTGCCTACCCTGTAACACTTACCTCACCTGCAACCCTTGTTATCATGTTTTCTTTCTCATATCTACCCACCTACTCTCCCCCATCTTATTCACAAAACATGTCAGTAGTCAAATCACAAACAAAACGTTACCTCTTGGGTTGCAGCAGCTTGAGGTGGCCCTTGTCTTCCCTCTTGTCCCTACCTGCTGGATTGCTTCTCCTCGTTCTGCCATTACCACCACTTTTTCAAATTCACCTTTCTACTTTCTGAATCTCAGATCGCATTCACCTTCCCAATCTCTTTTCTTATCACCCAAATCTCTCATGTCTCTTTTTTTCTTATCACCCAAATCTCTCATGCAAATACCTGTCTCAGTCGTCAAAAAGCGTCGCCTTCGCGTATTTAACCTCTTGCATGGCTCTAAAATTAAAACTTAAGTTGCCACCCTAGCTTTTCTATTTTTAGAAAAGCTCATACCTAAATAACCGGTATCGGTTACTTAACCGATATCGGTCTATCAGCTACCGATATCGGTTCCTTAACCGACATCGGTTACACACCTATCTTTTCTCAACAGCGTTCTTTTCTTCATTTCTCATCTAAATTTTTATCGCACCCGCCTCTTTTCCTGCATTAAACAACACAATTTACCACATTTGTTCATCCACCACACATAGCATTACACTTTCATTAACATCATTTATTTTATACAAATACACAAACCATCAACTACGGATATCAAGCAAGCTATCAAATCTATACATCATTTGGATCCAACTCATCAGTTACATATATCACAATGTCACAAAACCAACAATTCATCACATAACCTGTCATTAATATATACGTGCAACAAAAAACAAAAACATCAACATCATCCATCTATCAACATGTCAACTAAAACTTATCATACATTCTATATATTACCAACCATTAACAAAATATTTAAACACATTTTGAACACCTACAATGTGGATCAAAACATCGTCTCTATATATATACAAGTTTTCAAAAAATACAATGTGCCCTACATCGGGGCCTCTGTGATCTCATAATCCACCAAAGCCGGCATGCAGGCCGCAATAACTGTCAAAAAATCTCGACTCGGCTCGCAAGCCGGTCCCTCGTATCAAAAATAGATATATACTCAGCTCGCAGGCCGGTATCCACTATACAACCCCTACTCGGCTCGCAGGCCGGTATACAATAAATGAATGAATGAATACATGAATAATACATAGGCACGCAGGCCTCTATCAATACACCTGGTTCGCAGACTGGTGCCCATCTCTAAAATACAACAACCATGTCTGGGATCTCTCAGCTCTCCCCACCCGCCCTCGGCACCTCTCCCCGCTTGGTCCCTGTGGTGCCTCTTGCCTCCTGCCCGTCACGGACACACCAGCTGTGGCTGCACCTCCCTGAGATCTCTGGCTGTGAGAGGTCTCTGTTTCTATGCGCTGCATAAGCCTGATACTCAACTCCAGTACCATCAAGTATATCCTGATAATATCGGGCCTCTACTCTAACCTCCATATAGCGCTCTCGAGCCACCGTACGGTAGCTGGGGCTGGTCCCCTGGCACCTACAACCAATGCCCCCTGAGTCTGTGCTGGTACTACTGGTGGTGCCTGTGTGGCCGCGGTGGTGCCTGGTACCTGTGCTACTGTCTATACCTTGCACCTATGGCTGTGGTGCTGCTAGTGGTGGTGCTGCCTGTGCCTGTGCCTTGAGCCTGTGCTACTGCCTGTACCTGCACCTATGGCTGTGGTGCTGGTGGTGGTGCTGCCTATGCCTGTGCCTGAGCCTGGGCTAGCTGCCCCTGTAAGACACCTATCTGTGCCTGTGCCGCAGCTAGCTGCCCCTGTAAGAAGCTGCACCTGACCCCTGAGCTGATCTCTCTCTCTCCTATAACTGCAGCCAAGTCTGGCTGGTGCAGGTGGGGGTACTATCCTGGCTACTCTCTGCCCAGCCCACCACACCCTGTATGCTTCTGTGCACACCAGCATCATCTACACCCTCACCTACTGGCCTCTCTGCTACCCAATCTGGATCCAAAGGCTGTGGTACATGTAGTGGGGCCTCTACATCATCTCTCCTGTATCTGAGGGAACGGGAGGTGGCTCGTCCTGTCGCAGCCCCATCTACCTGCGTACCCTCTCCAGGGGTATCCGCTCATACTCGCCTGGCCTCCGTCCGGTTATCCAGAATGTGTACTGGATTAGGCACAACTGTAAGCGGGCTCCTCTGCCAGGATGGTGACCTCTGTAGGGTCTCCATAACAATGTCTACTGCTGTAAGGCCCTCTAGCAAATGTCTATAGTATGCCACATCCTAACCTGCCATAACTGCTCGTGGCTGGCCCACAACCCCCAACCACCTCTGAAAGCCATATCGGTATATGACCTGTGGCCCTGGCTGCTGGGGTAACCCTACTAGCCTGATGTATACGATGTGCTCGTATGCCCAACAATGCAACAAAAATGTAGAAAAAATACCAAATCACCTCCTCCGGTGATAGCCCCATAGCTCCCTGTATAATTACACCAGATATACTGGTGCCCAGGCATAACAGGTGTGCTCCTCCACCATCTCCAGCAGTACCCCCATCAATGCTCATGGGAAGCGACCTCCCTCTAAGTCCGGGAGGGTGAAGCAGGTGATCCCAACTATTCATCAACACAGCCAGTCGTGTCTCGTGTCGATGCGCACGGTACATGTCACCGTACCCGATACTCGCGCTATGGTAGGTCAAGTAGCGCAGCTACATCTGTAAAAACCTGCAGTATGCTATCCATCGTAGTCTCTGAATCTACCTAGAAGACTGCCTCTCCCTCGATAAGTAACCGAAGGATGTGATACACATCCTCCAATGTGACGGTCATCTCCCCAGTCGGGAGATGGAACACATTGGTCGCCGGATCCCATCTCTCGATGAGGGTGACCATCAGGCTGTGATCTCTCTCTATCGCTCTATACCTCTGGACTCCACCGAGTCCCACCTCGCGCATGATGGCCCAAAGAGCCGTAGATACGTGTGGAGTCATCCGCACCAACAGCGGGGGGCATCCTATCCTGCATCGTCAACTGCTGACGTGACTGCAAAACCAACCCACATCCTTAGACCTACTCTTTATTACAACATCTACTTTATCATCTACACACCCCTTTTTTTATCCCCCTGACCATACCCTGACTCTCTACCGCCCCCCCCTCTAACAACCTACCACCCCTACACAACCCACACCAAACCCAACCCAACCCAAAAACCAACAAAAAACTAACCCCACACCTAACCCTTGCAACCCACCCCTACACCCAACCCCCACACCGACCCGCTAACCCACACCCAAAAACCCAAAACCTAAACCCCACACCTAAACCCTTCTCCACCCCTACACCCAACCCTTCACACCGACCCATAACCATCAAACCCAAAAACCAACAAAACCTATACCCACACCTAACCCTTGCAACCCACCCCTACACCCAACCCCCACACCGACCCGCTAACCCACACCCAAAAACCCAAAACCTAACCCCATACCTAACCCTTCTCCACCCTCTAACCCACACCCACCACACCGACCCTACAACCCAACCCTTCTCAACCCAAAACCTAACCCCACACCTAACCCTTCTCCACCCCTAACCTCCAACCCCCACACCGACCCGCAACTCCAATCCAAAAACCCAAAACCTAACCCCGCACCTAACCCTTCTCCTACCCCTAACCCAACCCCCACCTCCCACCTCACAACCCATCCAAAAAACCCAAAAACAACCAACCCAACCCCACTCCCAAACTCCCACCCACAACCCAAAACAAGCTACCGACGTCGGCCCGATACATGATCGACACCGGTCACCAACACAGTCTCCCTTTCCCTAAAATTGTTGTGTGACCGATGCCGGTCGCTTAGTGACCGACATCGGTCACTGTCCTCTCCCAGAGCCGAACCCCCGCGCGGCCCCCAAAACCCATTTTTTACCTATTTCTACCCATCTACCCACCCAAAAACCCCTAAAAACTTACCCACCTACCCACCTTAACCTATCTAGCCTATCTACCCTCTCCCTTTTTCAAATCATTTCCACTTTCTCATTATTTCCTAAAAAGGGTTAATTCCTACCCAAACCCCCAATTTAGCATAATACAACCAAATCACCAAATTAAAGCGTTTCGAATCTACCCGACACGACGACACATCGTCGTGGTGGGATGGGTGGTGGCGGTCCAGCTGGTCCAGCCCCTCCAGCTCCTCCTGCCTGTGCCATGGCTCCAATCCTGATCTGCTGGGTCCCCGGCCAATCAACTACTGCCTCCTCCTTAATCGGGCCCACTATCAACTCTCTCCGCCAATACAATAGCTCCACCTCACTCAATCAAGCCTCTAATCCCAACTCTCCACGTCAGACAAGTCGATTTGGTTTGCAAATAACGAAAAGTGACAATGACAAGCCGTATTTTTCTTTTTATAGGTTTTTCGCCTTTCACCGATATCGGTTTCATTTTTGCCCTAAGGAACCGGTATCGGTCCCTTAACCGATATATGTCACTGCAGAATCGACATCGGTTCTCTACCCAACTTTCACCCCATTCTTTGCCCTTATTTACTCCTTTTCCTTTTTTTCACCACATCTCGCCTCTATCCACCTTTGCTGACACACCATTTGTTCACTTGTCCAGCCTGACCTAAGGCCTCAACCTACCTATTCGGCCCAGCCTAAGGCCTCAACCTACCTATTCGGCCCCGACCTAAGGCCTCAACCCACCAATTGGCTCGACCCAAGGCCTCGCCCTACCTATTTGGCCCGACCCAAGGCCTCGCCCTACCCATTTGGCCCGACCCAAGGCCTCAACCTACCTAATTGGCCCGACCCAAGGCCTCAACCTACCAATTGGCCCGACCCAAGGCCTCAACCTACCTATTCGGCCTGACCTAAGGCCTCAACCCACCAATTGGCCCGACCCAAGGCCTTGCCCTACCAATTTGGCCCGACCCAAGGCCTCAACCTACCTATTTGGCCCGACCCAAGGCCTCAACCTACCTATTCGGCCCCGACCCAAGGCCTCGCCCTAACCATTTGGCCCGATCCAAGGCCTCAACCTACCTATTTAGCCCGACCCAAGGCCTCACCCTAACAATTTGGCCTGACCCACGGCCTCACTCTACCCTTATGGCCTGACGCAAGGCCAAAACCCAACAACTTGGCCCGACCCAAGGCCGTATCACTTTAATACCATACCCACAATCAACGTTTTATTTTATCCATCCATCATGTACCTTTTGTTCAATCGAGCTCACCTGTTCATGTTTTAGCATGATTAGGGTCCTTGACTTGATCTGTCGACCAACTTTGCCTAGACCTAGACCGTGATGTTTATCTCAACCAAAACCAACCATTTGGTACTGTCCGAACATGCCTAAACGTTCCTGTACCTTACCTGTTATATACCCTGGAGCTACTTCCTATGCCTTGGATACCAGGATTATATCACCCTTGTTTGGATAAACTATCGACCTTTGCCTATACATTGCTGGTTTGCTCATCAAATCATGTACCCTAGTCGTACTATTGTATTTTAACATGCGTCTACTTCCTTGGACCTACCCCACCACCTTACCATCCTCTCTACAACATGTACCCTTTATCAACCGTATCCCTGATTTCCCATTCACTCAATCGGCGATAGATTTGAGGGGGATTACCTACATCCTTCAACATGAGAAACCACTTCATATTATTGCCCGCGCAGCTTTACAGAACAAGCTACAATGACAATAAGGGGCTAATGTAGACACCAAATTCATGTCTTACGACCCCTTGTGACCCGCATCTCATCTCGCAATAATAACCTCATCACCTAAACCTTACACAATTATTTATTAATTTCCTGCTAATTGATAAATCCACATCACCTTACCCGCTACCAGGAAAGTTGACAAGGTGAGCTCCTCAGTGATCTCAAGGTGAGATGATAGGTGAGCTACCATGCGATTTGGTAAGGTGGAGATCCCATTCAAGTTTTTGAGTTAAGGTGATTAACGAGCTCCTGGGTGAGCTCAAGTTGAGCTGCTCGGCGAGCTCCTAGGTGAGATGGCAAGGTGAGCTGTCAAGTGAGCTCCGAGGTGAGTTTTAGTACAAGCTCAAGTCGAGCTACTTGATGAGCTCCTAGACAAGCTACTTCCTAAGCTCCTAACTGAGCTCCTAGGTGAGCTACTTAGTGACTTCCAAGGTGATCTCAAAGGTGAGCTTATAAAAAATCTCTGAGGTGAGCTTACATGCGAGCTACCAGTTGAGCACAAGGTGAGTTGAGCAAGGTGAGCTTAAGGTAGGTTGGTAAGGTGAGCTCAAGGAAAGTTCATGAAAAACCAGTAAGCTGTTAGGTGCAGCTCCAAAGTGAGGTTACTCAATGAGCTCCTGGGTGAGCTCAACTCAAGTTGATAAGTGAGCTCCCAAAAGAGCTCCCAAGCAAGCTACTTGGTGAGCTATTCAGTGACCTCCTATGTGAGATACTAGGCGAGCTCAGAATTGAGCTACTTGGCAAGCTCCTAGTTGAGGTCCCTAGTGAACCTGCTCAGCAAGCTAACAAGTAATCTCAAGTCAACATACTCAAAGAGCTACTCGGTGAGATTCCAAGTGAGTTTTTTAGGCGAGCTCGCAGGTAAGCTACTATGTGAGCTCAAGTCAACCTACTCGATGAGCTACCTGGTGTGCTCCAAGGTAAAGCTATTAGGTGAGCTCCCAGGTGAACTACTTGGTGAGTTATGTGACAATATATGAGGTAAACTACAAGATGAGCTCAAGTCAAGTTGGTAAGGTGAGCTCCTATGTGAGCTCAAGGTGAGCTAGCAAGGCAAGCTGATAGGTGAGCACTCACAGTGAGTTGGCAAGGTGAGTTGTCACGTGAGCTCCCATGTGAGTTATCTAGTGAGATTCTTGATGAGCTCTTGGGTGATCTCAAGATGAGCTTCTCAACGAGCTCCTAGGAAAGCTCAAGGTGATCTGGCAAGGTGAGATGTCAGGTGAGCTCCTAGGTGAGTTTTTTAGGAAAGCTCAAGCAAAGCTTCTTGACGAACTCCTAGGACAGTTACTTTCCGAGCTCCCAGCCGAGCTCCTAGGTGAGCTCAAAGGTAATCTTAGCTATAATAATCTGAGGTGACCTTACATACGAGCTACCAGATGAGCTCAAGGCAAGTTGGTAAAGCAAAACTCAAGGTGAGTTGGCATGGTGAGCAATTAGGTGACATCCCAAGTGAGTTCTTAGGTGAGTTACTTGATGAGATCTTGAGTGGGATCAACTTGAGCTGATAGGTGAGCTCCCAGAAGAGCTCCCAGGAAAGCTACTTAGTGAGCTGTTCAGTGAGCTCCTAGGTGAACTACTAGGAGAGATTCTAAGCAAGCTACTTGGTGACCTCCAAGGTGAGGTCCTCAGTGAGCTGCTCAGCAAGCTCAAGTCAACCTACTCAGAGATATACTTAGTGAACTCCCAGGAAAAGTGTTAGGTGAGCTCCCAGGTAAGCTACTTGGTGAGCTCCTCAATTAATTTTGAGGTGAGCTACTAGATGAACTCAAGGTGAGTTGGCAAGGTGAGCTCCTCAGCAAGTTCAAGGTGAGTCAGAAAGGTAAACTAATAGGTGATTTTCCCATGCAATTTTTGGAAGGAAAGCTATGAGGTGAGATCCTATGCGAGTTTTTGGGTGATATTTCTTAACGAGCTCTTGAGTAAACTGAAGTCGAGTTGCTTGGATAGCTTCTAGGTGAGATTTAGGTGAGCTCCCAAGGTGAGCTGTCAGGTGAACTCCCAGTGAGTTTCCAAGCAAGCTCAACTTGAGTTGCTCGACAAGCTACTAGGTGAGATGCTTGTCAAGCTCCTGGCTGAGCTCCTAGGTGACCTTCTTGGTGAGTGCCCAAGTGATCTCAAAGGTGATCTTGTCAATAATCTTTGAGGTGAACTTACATGTGAGCTACCATATGAGCTCAAGGTGAGTTAGCAAGGTGAGCTCAAGGTGAGTTAGCAAGGTGAGCTTAAGGTGAGTTGGTAAGATGAGCTATAATGTGAGTTCCCAGGTGAGTTACTTGATGAGATCCCAGGTGAACTCAACTTAAGCTGATCAGAAAGATCCCAGAAGAGCTCCCAGACAAGCTACTTGCGAGTTGTTCGGTGAGATTCCAGGAGAGCTGTTAGGTGACCTCCCAAGTGAGCTCCTAAGTGAGGTCCCCGGTGAGCTACTCGGTGAGCTCATTAGTAAGCTCAAGTTAACCTACTCAGTGAATTGTTCGATGAGCTCCCACGTGAGCTATTAATGAAGCTCCCAGGTGAGCTACTTGTCAAACTACTTGACAAACTCTGAGGCAAGCTACCATATGAGCTCAAGGTGAGTCGACAAGGTGAGCTCCTTAATATGATCAAGGTAACTTGATAGGTGAGCTCTCATGTGAGTTTCTGGGTGAGATTTTAGACGAGCTCCTATGTGAGTTTCTAGGTGAGCTACTTGACAAGTTCCAGGGTGAGCTCAAGGCGAGCTACTCAGTAAGCTCCTAGGTGAGATCAAGGGTGAGTTGGTAAGGCAAGCTATCAGGTGAGCTCCCATGTAAGTTTTTGAGCAAGATCAAGTCAAGATACTCAACGAGATCCTATGTGAGCTAATTTTTGAGCTCCCAGCTGAGCTCATAGGTGAGATACTCGGTGAACTCCCAGGTGAGCTCAAAGTTGATTTTGTCGGCAATCTCTGAGGTGAGCTTACATGTGAGCTACTAGATGAGCTCAAGGTGAGTTTTCCAAGGTTAAGGTGATCAAGGTGAGTTAGCAAGGTGAGTTGTCAGGTGAGCTCCTAGGTGAGTTACTTGATGAGCTCCTGGGCGTTCTATAACTCGAGATGATCGGCGAGCTCGTAGAAGATCACCTAGGTGAGCTATTAGAATGAGCTCCCAGGTGAGCTGCTAGGTGAGCTCCCAAGTGAGCTACTTGGTGAGCTCCCATGTGAGTTCTTCGGTGAGCTACTCAGTGAGCTCACAAGAAAGCTCAAGTCAACCTACTTAGGTGAGCTACTCAGGTGAGCTCCCAAGCAAGCTCGTTAGGTGAGCTCTTAAGTGAGCTATAAGGTGAGCTGATCAATAAACTTTGAGGTGAGCTACTATACAAGCTCAAGGTGAGTTGGTAAGGTGAGCTCCTCAGCAAGCTCAAGGCAAGTTAGATAGGTGAGCTCCCATGAGAGTTTTCAAAGTGAGTCTATCAGGTGCACTCCCATTCGAGTTTTTCGTGCAAGCTGCTTGATGAGCTCCTGGGTGAGCTCAAGTCGAGCTGACTCGGTAAGCTCCTGGGTGAGCTCAAGGTGAGCTGCAAAGGTGAGCTCCTAGGTGAGTTTCTGGGTAAGCTCAAGTTGAGCTACTTGATGGTGGTGAGCTTCTAGTGAGCTCTCATGTGGGTTTTCAGGTGAGCTGCTTGATGAGCTCTCTAGGTGATCTCCTAGTCTGAGCTACTCGGTGAGCTCCTGGGTGAGCTCAAAGGTGAGCTTGTCAGATAATCTCCCAAGTGAGCTATACTATGTGAAATCTTACAAGATGAGCTACAAGACGAGCTCTGGTAAGGCTAATGCTTTTAAGGTGAGCTCCCAGCCAAGCTCCTAGGTGAGTTACTCCCAGGTGAGCTCAAAGATGAGCTTGTAGATAATATCTGAGGTGAGCTCCTTGAAGAGCTCCGACAAGGTAAACTCACCTTGAGCTTGCCTTGCATGGGAGCTCACCTTGAGCTTTCCTTGTCAACTCACCTTGAGCTTGCCTTGCCAACTCACCCTTAGCTCATCTAGTTGCTCATATGTAAGTTCACCTTAGAGATTTCTAACAAGCTCACCTTTTCATCTCACCTAATGAGTCTCACAAGCTATCTTAGCTCCCAGTGGAGCTCAGCAAGTAGCTTACCCAGGAACTCACATGTTGACAAGCTCAACTTGAGCTTGCCCAAAGGTGACTCAACCTAAATGATTTTTCTTGGTATCTCACCTTATCAACTCACCTTGAGCTCGCCCAGGAGCTCACCGTGTAGCTCAACTTGAGCTCATCTGGGAGCTCATCAAGCAGCTCACCTGAAAACTCACATTGAGATCTCAGCTAACTACTAGAGTTGCTTGACTCTCACTAAGGATCTTACCTATAAGCTCACCTTGGAGCTCAATGAGTAAACTTACAAAGTAGCTCTCTCCTGGAGCTCACTGAGAAGTCAATTGGAGTAGCTTGACTCTGATAGCTTGACTAAGGATAACTCACCAAGTAGCTCACTTGGGAGCTCACCGATCAGCTCGAGTTGAGCTCACCTAAGAGCTCATCAACGTAACTCACTTGGAACTCACCTGGGAGCTCACCTGACTACTCGCATTACAAACTCACCTTGAGATTGGCTATGCCAACTCACCTTGACCTCATCTGGTAGCTCACATGTAAGCTCACCTAAGAGATTTTCCAACCTAGCTTACCTTTGGTGCTCACCTAGGGGAGCTCACTCATAAGCTCACCTAGGAGCTCGGCTAATCTTGGAAAGAGCTCACACTAAGAGCTCAGTCTAGCTAGCCTGACTGTCAGCTTGAGCTCCCAAGAGCTCACCGAGAAGAGCTTGAACTTGAGCTCACCTAGGAGTTCTCAATATCAGCTCACTCCTAAAAACTCGACAGGTGGGAGCTCACCTAGACAGCACGCTCACCTAGAAACTCACATGGGAGCTCACCTATCAGCTCACCTTGCCAGCTCACCTTGAGCTCGCTGAGGAGCTCACCTTGCCAAACTCACGTTGAGCTCATATGGTATCTCACCTCAGAGTTCATCAAGTAGCTCACCAAGTAGCTCACTTGGGAGCTCACCTAATAGCTCACCTAGGAGCTCACCGAGTAGCTCACTGAGTAGGTTGGACTTGAGCTCACTTGTGAGCTTCACCGGGGACCTCACCTAGGAGTTCACCAAGTAGCTCACTTGGGAGCTCACCTAGTAGCTCACCTGGGAGCTCACTGAAGATAGCTCCCAAGTAGCTCACCTGAGGAGCTCTTATGGGATCTCACTGATAAGCTCAAGTTGAGCTGGCCCAGGAGCTCGTTGAGTAACTCACCTTGGAACTCACCTAGGAGCTCACCTGATAGCTCACCTTGCTCAAGCTCACCTTGCCAGCTCACCTTGAGCTCATCTAGTAGCTCACATGTAAATCTCACCTTAGATGATATCCTTACCAAGGTCACCTTTGAGCTCACCTATGAGCTCACCTGTATAGCTCACCTAGGAGCTCAGATGGGAGCTCGGCAAGCAGGTTACCTAGGAGCTCCTGTCGAGCAGCTCAACTTGAGCTTACCTAGAAACTCACCTGGGAGCTCACCTGATAGCTCACCTTGCCAGATCACCTTGAGCTCACCCAGGAGCTCACTGAGTAGCTAGACTTGAGCTCACCCGGGAGCTCGTCAAGTAAGCTCACCTAAAAACTTGCATGGGAGCTCACCTGATAGCACTCCTAGCCAACCTATCAGGGAGACTCACCTTTTTAGCTCACCTTGAGCTCACTAAGGAGCTCACCTTGCCAACTCTCCTTGAGCTCATCTGGTAGCTCAACTCAGAGTTCATCTGAGTAGCTCACCAAGTAGCTTGACCTAGGAGCTCACCTAAGAGCTCACCTAGAGAGCTCATCGAGTAGCTCATTGAGTAGGTTGACTTGATCTCACTTGTGAGCTCACCTGAGTAGCTTGCTTGGGAGCTCACCTAGGAGCTCACCAAGTAGCTCATTGGGAGCTCTCTGATCAGATCAAGTTGAGCTCAGCTGGGAGCTCGTTGAGTAACTCACCTAGGAGCTTTCTTGGGAGCTCACCTGGGAGCTCACCTTGCTCAAGTTGAGCTATCACCTGAGCTCATCAAGTAACTCCTTGGGAGCTCACCTGAGATACATCTCACCTTGGGAAAGCTCACCTTGAGATGACCTTACTAATCACCAAAAGAGCTTTCCTTGAGCTCACCTTGAGCTCATCTGGTAGCTCACAGGTAAGCTCACCTAGGAGCTCGGCAAGTAGCTCACAGACAAGGATCTTGGTGAGCATCTCGAGGTTGAGCTTTACCCAAAAACTCACCTGGGAGCTCACCTGGTGAGCTCACCTTGCCATCTCACCTTGAGCTTGCCAGGAGCTCACTCAGAGCTTGCCAAGGTGAGCTCAACTTGAGCTCACCTAGGAGAGCTCATCAAGTGAGCTCACCAAAAACTCACATGGTAAGCTCGACTATAACAGCTCACCCAGAAAATCACATAGGAGCTCACCTATCTTTCACCTTGATAAGCTTGCCTTGAGCTCACTAAGGAGCTCACCTTACCAACTCCTTATCTTTAGGTGAGCTCACCTTGTGAGTTCATCTGGGATCTCACCTAAGTAGCTCACCTGGGAGCTCACCTAATGAGCTCACTTGGGAGCTCACCAAGTAGCTCGCTGAGTAGTTGACTTGAGCTCACTTGTGAGCTCCCAGGCGAGTAGCTCAAAGGGACCTCACCTGGGAATCTTTGAAGTATCTCACTTGGGAGCTCACCAGATGAGCTCACCTGGTAGGTTGACTTGAGCTCACTTGTGAGCTCAAGACCAGTTCACAGGGATCACCTAGGTGAGCTCTCCAAGGTAGCTCACTCGATGAGCTCCTGGGTGAGCTCCAAATAACTTGCTTGCTCAAGAGCTCTTAGCTGAGCTCACCAGAAGAGCTCCCAGGTGAGCTCACTTACTAACTCACCTTGAGCTCACCTTACCAAGCTTGCCTTGGTAAGCTACCTTAGCAACTTCACCATGAGCTCATCTGGTGAGCTCACATGGTAAGCTCACCTCAGTGAGATTACCGATCAAGCTCACTCTTTGAGCTCACCTGGTGAGCTCACCTAGGAGCTCAGCTACTCAGCAAGTAGCTCCCAGGAGCTCGTTGAGCAAGCAAATTGAGTTTTCCCAGAAAACTCACCTAGGAGCTCACCTGACAGCTCACCTTGCAGCTCACCTAGGTGAGCTCACCTTGAGCTTTCCCAAGTGAGTCATTGTAACACTTGAGCTCCCATGGGAGTTTTCAAGTTACTTGAGCTCACTCAAAAAACTCACATAGGAGCTCACCTTACAGCTTACCTTGCTAAGCTCCTATGGGAGCTCCTATCACCTGACCTTGCTAGCTCAAGGTGAGCTCACTACAAGGAGGTTTTGGGAAAGCTCAAGTTGAGCTCACTCTAGTAGCTCACCTGGTGAGTTCATTGAGGTGAGCTCACTAAGAGCTCACTAGGTGAGCTTTTCACCTAATGAGCTCTGAGGTGAGCTCACCTAGCTACCAGATTTCTCAAGGGAGCTCACTAAGGTGAGCTCAAGGAGAGTTGGCAAGGTGAGCTCACCTTGAGAGCTCTCTAGATGTCAGCTTGCAGGTGACTCACCTAGGAGTCTCCTAAGTGAGCTCACTTGGGAGCTCACCTAGCAAGCTGATCTGGGATGAGCTCACTAGAAGAGCTCACCAAGTAGCTCACCTGGTGAGCTCTTCTGTGAGCTCCATAAGGTGAGCTCAAGGTGAGCTTAGCTAGATGAGCTCCCAAGGCGAGTTGGCAAGACCAGGGTGAGCTTCAAGGTGAGAACTCCCAGGTGAGCTTACTCGATGATCTCCTAGTTAAAGCTCAACTCGAGCTGATCGGCGAGCTCCCAAAAGTGAGGTTCTACTTGGTGAGCTGTTAGGTGAGCTCTGAGGTGAGCTATTAGGAAGCTCCCAAGCTTGAGAGCTACTTGGCTAAGCTCACCATGAGATTGCCTTGGCAACTCCTTTGAGCTCATCTGGTGAGCTACAAGATGAGCTCATAAGTGAGTTCACAAGTCAAGACTGAGCTTGGTGAGCTCCTCAGGTGAGCTCCCATATGAGCTTGGCTAGGTGAGCTATCAGGTGAGCTCCCATGTGAGTTGTCAGGTGAGCTTGACTTTCTCCAAGTGAGCTCCCATGAGCTCAAGTTGAGCTTCACTTGCCTGAGCTCTTGACGAGCTCAAGGTGAGCTCAAGGTCGAGCTATCAATGAGCTCCTAGGTGAGTTTCCAGGAAAGGTCAAGTTGAGCTCTCGAAGTGAGCTCCTGGAAAGCTGAGCTGCCAAGCTCAAGTGAGCTCCCAGGTGAGCTCCTAGTTAAGTTCCTTGGTGAATCTCTTAGGTGAGCTTACTTGGTGAATCTCTAAGGTGAGCTTACATGTGAGCTACCAGATGAGCTCAAGGTGAGTTGGTAAGGTGAGCTCAAGGTGAGTTAACAAGGTGAGCTCAAGGTGAGTTGGAAAGGTCAGTGAGCTCCTAGTGAGTTCCCAGGTGAGTTACTCGATGAGCTCCCAGGTGAGCTCAACTCGAGCTAATCGGTGAGCTCTTAGAAGAGCTCCTAGGCAAGCTACTTGGTGAGCTATTCAGTGAGCTCCCAGGTAAGCTTCTAGGTGAGCTCCCTAGTGAGCTACTGGTGAGCTCCTCAGTGAGCTCCCAAGTGAGCTATCAAAGTCAACCTACTCGTCAAACTACTCAGTGAGCTAAGTAAGCTCGGTGAGCTCCCAGGTGAGCTATTAGGTGAGCTCCTAGGTGAGCTACTTGGTGATCTACTCAAAACTCTGAGGTGAGCTACAAGACAAGCTCAAGGTGAGTTAGCAAGGTGAGCTCCTTAGTGAGCTCAAGGTGAGCTGTCAAGGTGAGCTGATAGGTGAGCTCCCATGTGAGTTTGCTAGGTGAGCTACTTCAGGTGAGCTCCCATGTGAGTTTTTAAGTGAGCTACTTGATGAGCTCCTCGGGCGAGCTCAAGTCAAGCTACTCAGTGAGCTCCTTGGGTGAGCTCAAGGTGAGCTGGCAAGGTGAGCTTTCAGGTGAGCTCCTAGGTGAGCTTTAGGTGATCTCAAGTCCTTGTGAGATCCTTAGGTGAGCTATCAAGGTGAGATTCTTGGAATGATCTTCTAGGTGAGCTCATAGATGAGCTCAAAATGCAAGGTACTCATGGAGCTAGCTCGACCGAGCTCCTAGGTAAGTTACTTAGGTGAGCTCCTAGGTGAGCTCAAAGGTGAGTTACTCAATGATCTCTGAGGTGAGCTCAAGCGAGCTCAAGGTGAGTTGGCAAGGTGAGCTCCTAGGTGAGCTCCCAGGTGAGTTACTCGAGGTGAGCTGATAGGTGAGCTAACCATGTGATTTTTATCAGGTGAGCTACTTGGTAAGCTCCCAGGTGAGCTCAAGTCAAGTACTGCTCAGTGACCTCCTCGGTGAGCTACTAGGTGAGCTGGCAAAGGTGAGCTATTAGGAGCTCCCAGGTGAGTTTCTAGGAAAGCTCAAGTTGAGCTACTCGATGAGCTCCTGGGTGAGCTGCTTGCTGAGCTCCAACAAACTCCTAGGTGAGCTACTAGATGAGCTCCTAGGTGAGCTCAAAGGTGAGCTTTTCAGTGAGCTACTCAAGGTGAAGCTACATGGCTGAGCTACTAGATGAGCTCCTATGTGAGTTGGCAAGGTGAGCTCAAGGTGAGTTGGCAAAGGTGAGCTCAAGGTCGAGTTGGCAAGGTGAGCTATCAGGTGAGCTCCCAGGTGAGTTAGTAAGGTGAGCTACTCAGATGAGCTCCTAGGTGAGCTCAACTCGAGCTGATCGGTGAAGCTCCCAGAAGAGATCCTAGGTGAGCTACTTTGGTGAGCTCCCAGATGAGCTATCCTGGTGAGCTCTCAAGTGAGCTCAACTCAAGCCTTGGTGAGCTCTCGGTGAGCTCACAGGTGAGCTCAAGGTAACCTACTCGGGTGAGCTACTTGGTGAGCTCCCAAGGAAGTTTTAGGTGAGCTCATAGGTGAGCTACTCAATAAGCTCCCTGGTGAGCTACAAGAAGCTCAAGGTGAACTGGTAAGGTGAGCTGCTCAGTGAGCTCAAGGTGAGCTAGTAAGGTGAACTGATAGGTGAGCTCCCATGTGAGTTTGAGCTCAAGGTGAGCTAGAAATTGGCTGAGCTCTCCTTTGAGTTTTTAAGTGAGCTATTGATAAGCTCCCAAGGTGAGCTCAAGTCAACCTGCTCAGAGGCTACTCGGTGAGCTCCCAGGTGAGCTCAAGGTGAGTTGGCTAGGTGAGCTGTTAGGTGAGGTGACTCCCAGGTGAGTTTCTAGGTCAAGCTCCCAAGTTGAGCTACTTGTGAGCTCCAAGGTGAGATGCTTACCGAGCTCCCAGGTGAGCTATCTAGGTGAGCTACTCAAGTGAGCTCCTAATGAGCTCAACCTACTTGGTAAGCTCTTAGGTGCTTACATGAGCTCCCAGGTGAGCTCAAGGTGAGCTTGGTAAGCAACTCAAGGTGAGTTTGACCAAGGTGAACTGTCAGGCAAGATGAGCTCAAGGTGAGTTGGTAAGGTGAGCTCCTTAGTAAAATCTCAAGGTGAGCTGGCATAAGGTGAGCTCCCATGTAGAGTTGGTAAGAGTGAGCTATCAGGTGAGCTCCCATGTGAGTTTTTGGGTGAGCTACTTGACAAGCTCCCGGGTGAGCTCAAGTCGAGCTTCTCAGTGAAGCTCCTAGGTGAGCTCAAGGTGAGCTATTAAGTGAGCTATTAAGGTGAGCTCTTAGGTGAGTTTCCAGGTAAGCTCAAGTTGAGCTACTTGACATGAGCTTCTGGGTGACTTGCTTACTGAGCTTTTAAGCCAAGCTCCTAGGTGAGCTACTCGGTGAGCTCCCAGGTGAGCTCAAAGGAAGCTTATTTAGGTAATCTCTGAGGTGAGCTTACATGTGAGCTACTAGATGAGCTCAAGGTGAGTTGGTAAGGTGAGCTCAAGGTGAGTTGGTAAGGTGAGCTCAAGGTGAGTTGGTAAGGCAAGCTGTTAGGTGAGCTCCCAGGTGAGTTCCTAGGTGAGTTACTCGATGAGCTCTTGGGTGAGCTCAACTCGAGCTGATCGGCGAGCTCCTAGAAGAGCTCCCAGGTGAGCTACTTAGCGAGTTATTTAGTGAGCTCCAAGGTAAGCTTACTAGGTGAGCTCCCAAGTGAAGTACTTGGTGAGCTCCCAGGTGAGGTCCCCAGTGAGCTACTTGGTGAGCTCAAAAGTGAGCTCAAGTCAACCTACTTGGTGAGCTACTCAGGTGAGCTCCCAGATGAGCTATCTCAGGTGAGCTCCTAGGTGAGCTATTAGGTAAGCTCCCAGGTGAGCTACTTAGTGAGCTACTTGAAAAAACTCTGAGGTGAGCTACCAGATGAGCTCAAGGTGAGTTGGCAAGGTGAGCTCCTCAGTGAGCTCAAGGTGAGCTGATAGGTGAGCTCCCATATGAGTTGGTAAGGTGAGCTGTCAGGTGAGCTCTCATGTGAGCTTTTAGTGAGCTACTTGATTAGCTCCCAGGTGAGCTCAAGTCAAGCTTCTCAGCAAGCTCCTTGAGGTGAGCTAAAGGTGAGCTGGAAAGGTGAGCTATTAAGCGAGATCACAGGTGAGTTTCTAGGTAAGCTTAAGTCAAGCTTGCTTGACGAGATCCCAGGGGCGAGCTGCTTTACTAAGCTCCTAGCTGAGCTCCTAGGTGACCTACTCGGTGAGCTCCTAGGTGAGCTCAAAGGTGAGCGTGTCGGTAATCTCTGAGGTGAGCTTACATGTGAGCAAGCTACCAAGATGAGCTCAAGGTGAGTTGGTAAGGCAAGCTCAAGGTGAGTTAGTAAGGTGAGCTCAAGGTGAGTTGGCAAGGTGAGCTATCAGGTGAGCTCCCAGGTGAGTTCCCAGGTGAGTTACTTGATGAGCTCTTGGGTGAGCTCAACTCAAGCTGATCGATCCTAGAAGAGCTCCCAGGTGAGCTACTTGGCAAGCTATTCAGTTAGCTCCCAGGTGAGCTACTAGTGAGCTCCTAGGTAAGCTACTTGGTGAGCTCCCAAGCGAGGTCTCCAGTGAGCTACTTGTGAGCTCAAAATGAGTTCACAAGTGAGCTCAAGTCAACCTACTCGGTGAGCTGCTCGGTGAGCTCCCAGGTGAGCTATTAGGTGAGCTCCCAGGTGAGCTACTTGGTGAGCTACTCGAAAAAACTCCGAGGTGAGCTACTAGATGATCTCAAGGTGAGTTGGCAAGGTGAGCTCCTCAGCAAGAGCTCAAGGTGAGCTGGTAAGGGAGATGATAGGTGAGCTCCCATGTGAGTTGGTAAGATTGAGGTGTCAAGAAATCTCCCATGTGAGTTTTTAGGTGAGCTACTTGACGAGCTCCTAGGTGAGCTCAAGTCGAGCTGCTTGATGAAAATCCTAGGTGAGCTCAAGGTGAGCTGGTAAGGTGAGTATATCAGGTGAGCTCCCAGGTGAGTTTCTGGTGAGTTAAGCTCCTCAGTTGAGCTACTTGACGAGCTCTTGGGTGAGCTACTTTACTCGAGATCTCCCAGCGAGCTCAACTAGGTGAGCTGATCAGTGAGCTCCCATGAGAGCTCAAAGGTGAGCTTTGTCAGCAATCTCTGAGGTGAGCTTACAGGTGAGCTACCACATGAGTTCAAGGTGAGTTGGCAAGGTGAGCTCAAGGTGAGTTGGAGCAGAGGTGAGCTCAAGATGAGTTGGCATGGTGAGCTCCTTGGCAACCATTTGGTGAGCTACTTGGTGAGCTCTGAAGTGAGCTACTTGGTGAGCTCCTAGGAGAGGTCAGCGGTGAGCTCTTTCAGTGAGCTCACAAGTGATCTCAAGTTAACCTACTGGACTGAGCTACTTGGTGATCTCCTAGGTGAGCTATTTAGTGAGCTCCCAGGTGAGCTACTTGGTGAGCTACACTGATGAACTCTGAGGTGAACTACCAGATGAGCTCAAGGTGAGTTGGCAAGGTGAGCTCCTCAATGAGCTCAAAGTGAGCTCAAGGTGAGCTGATAGGTGAGATCCCATGCGAGTTGGTCAAGGTGAGCTGTCAGGTGAGCTCCCATGTGAGTTTTTAGGTGAGCTACTTGACAAGATCCTCAGGTAAGCTCAAGTTGAGCTACTCAGTGAGCTCCTAAGGTGAGCTCAAGGTGAGATGGTAAGGTGAGCTATCAAGGAATCTCCCAAGGTGAGTTTTAGGTAAGCTCAAGTTGAGCTACTCGACAAGCTCTTGATGAGCTACCTGAGCCCAAGCTGAGATCCTAGGTGAGCTACTCAGTGAGCTCCCAGGTGAGCGGTTTTAAAGGTAAGCTTGTCGGTAATCTCTGAGGCGAGCTTACATGTGAGCTACCAGATGAGCTCAAGGTGAGTTGGTAAGGTGAGCTCAATGCGAGTTGGCAAGGTGAGCTGTCAGGTGAGCTCCTAGGTGAGTTCCCAGGTGAGTTACTCGATGAGCTCCCAAGTGAGCTCAACTTGAGCTAATCGGTGAGCTCCCAGAAGAGCTCCCAGGTGAGCTACTTGGTGAGCTATTCAGTGAGCTATTAGGTGAGCTCCCAAGGTGAGCTACTTGGTGACCTCCTAGGTGAGGTCCTCGGTGAGCTCTCGGCAAGCTCAAGTCAACCTACTTGGTGAGCTACTGGGTGAGCTCCCAGGTGAGTTTTTAGGTGAGCTCCCAGGTGAGTTGTTAGGTGAGCTCCTAGGTGAGCTACTTGGTGAGCTCCTCGATGAACTCCAAGGTGAGCTACCAGATGAGCTCAAGGTGAGTTGGCAAGGTGAGCTCCTTAGTGAGCTCAAGGTGAGTTGATCAGGGTGAGCTGATAGGTGAGCTCCCATGTGAGTTGGCAAGGTGAGCTGTCAGGCAAGCTCTCATGTGAGTTTTTGGGTGAGCTACTTCATAAGCTCCCCGAGGTGAACTCAAGTTGAGCTATTCGGTGAGCTCCTAGGTGAGCTCAAGGTGAGCTGGCAAGGTGAGCTATCAGGTGAGCTCCTAGGTGAGTTCAAGCTCAAGTTGGCAACTTCTCGATGAGCTCCTAGGTGAGTAGTTTTCGAGCTCAGCTCCTAGGTGAGCTCCTTGCCAAGCTCCTAGGTGAGCTTGGTGAGCTCCCAGGTGAGATCTCAAAGGTGAGCTTGTTAGTAATCTCTAAGGTGACGCTTAGATGCGAGCTACCATATGAGCTTAAGGTGAGTTGGCAAGGCAAGCTCAAGGTGAGTTGGCAAGGCAAGCTCAAGGTGAGTTGGCAAGGCCAGCTGTCAGGTGAGCTCCCAGGCAAGTTCCTAGGCGAGTTACTCAATGAGCTCCTAGGTTCTAGCTCAACTCAAGCTGATCGGTGAGCTCCCAGAAGAGCTCCCAGGTGAGCTACTTTATGCAAGTTATTCGGTGAGATCCTAGGTGAGCTACTAGGTGAGCTCTAAAGTGAGCTACTTGGTGAGCTCCCAGGTGAGGTCCCTGGAAGTGAGCTCACAAGCTGAGCTCAAGTCAACCTACTTGGCAAGCTATTTAGATGAGAACTATAGGTGGGCTCCTAGGTGAGCTACTTGGTGAGCTACTCGAAGAAACACTGAGGGAGCTACCAGATAGAGCTCAAGGTGAGTTTTCAAGGTGAGCTCCTCAGTGAGATCAAGGTGATCCAGCAAGGTGAGCTGGCAAGGTGAGCATGATAGGTGAGCTTCCATGTGAGTTTTAGGGTGAGCTATCATGTGAGCTCCCATGTGAGTTTTTATAGGGTGAGCTACTTGATGAGCTCCTAGGTGAGCTCAAGTTGAGCTGCTTGGTGAGCTCCTGGGTGAGCTCAAGGTGAGTTTCTGGCAAGGTGAGCTATTAAGTGAAGCTCCCAGGTGAGTATTTGTGCAAGCTCAACTTGAGATGCTTTGAACTCGATAGAGCTACTTACTGAGCTCTCAGCTGAGCTATAGGTGAGCTGAAAGGTGAGCTTGTTAGTAATCTCTGAGGTGAGCTTACATGTGAGCTACCAGATGACCTCAAGGTGAGTTGGCAAGGTGAGCTCAAGGTGAGTTGGAAAAATTAGCTCAAGGTGAGCTCCCAGGTGAGCTTCCCAGGTGAGCTACTCAATGATCTCCTAGGTGAGATTCAACTCGAGCTGATCAGCTGAGCTCCCAGAAGATCTCCCAGTTGAGCTACTATGTGAGCTCTTAGGTGAGCTACTCGGTGAATTCCTAGGTGATTTACTTGATGATCTCCTGGGCGAGCTCAACTCAAGCTGATCGGAAAGCTCCCAGAAGAGCTCCAGGTGAGCTACTTAGCGAGCTGTTTGGTGAGCTCCTAGTGAGCTAAGTTTGAGCTCCTAAGTGAGCTACTTGGTGAGATACCAAGGTGGAGGTCCCCCAGAGAGCTACTTAGAAGTTCATAAGAACCTCAAGTCAACCTACTCGTGAGCTACTTAGTGAGCTCAATCCTAGCTACTTGGCAAGGCTGAGCTTGACAAGAACTCTGTGGTTAGCTACTCAGATGAGCTCCCAGGTGAGCTCAAAGGTGAGTTGGTAAGCTGAGCTCCTTAGTGAGCTCCTAGGTGAGCTACTCATGAGAGTTGGACAAGAGTGAACTGTCAGGTGAGCTCTCATGTGATTCCTTTTGGTTGAGTTCCTCAATGATGAGCTCCCAGGTGAGCTTCAAGTTGAGCTACTTGGCAAGCTCTTGGGTGAGCTCAAGGTGAGCTAGTAAGGCAAGCTGTTAGTGAAGCTCGTAGGAAAGGTTTCGGGAAAGCTCAAATTGAGCTACTCGATGAGCTCATGCACCACCTGGTGAGTTGTTCGAAAGCTCCTGAGTTGAGGTGAGATACCAGGTGATTGTTCGATGAACTCAGTTGAGTGGCTGCTGAGTTGGCAGGTGAGCTCCTCAGATGAGATTGTTTCAAGGTGAGCTCCCATGTGAGTTGGCAAGGTGAGCTATCAAGATGAGCTCAAATTTGAGTTTTCGGGTGAGCTGCTAGGAAAGCTCAAATTGAGCAACTTTGTAAGCTCCTAAGTGAGCAGGAAAGGTGAGATGTCAGGTGAGCTCCCAGGTGAGTTTCTAGGTAAGCTCAAGTCAAGTTTTACGTGAGCTTAAGCTCCTAGGTGAGATTTGCTTGCTAAGCTCCTAGGTCAAGCTCTTAGATGAGCTACTCGGTGAGCTCAAAGGCAAGCTTGTCAGCAATGAGTCTGAGGTGAAGGTCACTTTACATGTGATCTCAGGCTAATGGAAAGCTCAAAGAAAGTCATACTCAGTGAGCTCATGGTGAGCTGGTAATTAGATCCTATCAGGTGAGCTACTAAAGTGAGCTCCTCAAGGTGAGCTATCGGTGAGAAAAGCTGGTCAGGTGAGCTCCTAAGGTGAGCTACATGGTGAGCTACTCAAATGAAATCTAAGGTGAAGCTACTAGATGAGCTCAAGGCATGAGTTCAGCAAGGTGAGATACTTAGGGAGCTCAAGGCAAGCTACGAAGGTAGGTGATTGGTGAGCTCCCATGTGAGTTGGTAAGGTGAGATGTCAGGTGAAGCTCATCATGTGAGTTTATGAGGTGAGGTCCTTGGAGGAGCTCAAGGTGAGCTTCAAGTCAGAGCTGAACTCCTGGGTGAGCTCAAGGTGAGCTGGACAAGGTGAGCTGTCAGGCAAGCTCCTTAGGTGAGTTTCTACAGGGGAAGCTCAAGTCAATGAGCTGCTTGATGAGCTCCTCAGGGTAAGCTACTTTTGAAGCTCCAAGCTGAGCTCCTAGGTGAGCTACTTGGTGAGCTCCCAATGTGAATTAGGTCAAATGGAAATATCTTATTCAGCTCAAGGCATCTTGTATCAGGTGAGCACAGGTGGTTGGATGATACAAGCTATGAGATGAGATCAAGGTGAGTTACTCAAAGAGCACTCAGTAGCTCAAGGTTAGTTGGCAAGGTGAGCTCATGTCAAAGAGCTCCCAGGCAATGAGGTACTTGGAGATATAGGGCTAAGCTCTTAGGTGAGCTGCTAGGCAAGCTCACATGTAGGCAAGCTCCCAGGTGCCAGCTTACTTAGATCGAGGTCCCTGGTGAGCTTCTCACTTGAGCTTGACAAGCGAGCCTAAGTTAACCTCACTTAGTGAGCTACTTTGGCAGAGCCCCAATAGTGTTCTATGTTAAGATGAGCTCCTAGGTGAGTACTTGGTGAGCTACTTGATGAAGCTACTGGAGGTGAGCTACCAAATCGAAGTTCAAGGTGATTGGAAGGTGAGCCCCTCGAGTGAGATCAAGGTGAGTTGAGCAAGTGTCAGAATGACTCAGGTGAGCTCAATGTGAACCTCTGTAAGGCAGAGCTATCAGGTGAGCTCCCATGTGAGTTTTTAGGTGAACTGCTTGATGAGCTCCCATATGAGCTCAAGGTGAGCTGCTAAGTGAGCTCCTGGGTGAGCTTAAGGTGAGCTGATAGGCACTATTAGGCAAGCTCCCAGATGAGTTTCTAGGTAAGCTCAAGTCGAGCTGCTTGACGAGCTCTTCAGGTGAGCTACTTTGCATGGCTCCCAACCGAGCTCCTAGGTGAGCTACTCGGTGAGCTTTGCTCCCAAGAGAGCTCAAAGGTGAGCTTGTCAGCTGAGATCTCTTAGCTGAGCTCTTAGGTGAGCTACTCGGATGAGCTCCCAGGTGAGCTGGAAAGGTGAGCTCAAGGTCAGTTAGGAAGGTGAGCTCTAAGGTGAGCTTGGACATGTGAGCTACTAGATGAGCTAGAAATGTGAGTTGGCAAGGTGAGGTCCCACGTGAGTTCATAACCAAGTTAATCGATGAGCTCAAGGGTGAGTTGGCAAGGTGAGCTGATTCAGTGATCTCCTAGGTGAGCTCACTAGGGAAGCTCTAAGTGAGCCTACCATATGACGACCTGTTCAGGTGAGCTTCCTAGGTGAGCATTGTTAGGTGATGTCCTCCTAGGTGATCTACTTGGTGAGTTGCGTCGATGAAATCCAAGGTGAGCTACCAGATAAGATCAAGGTGAGTTGGACTACCTAGGTGATCTCAGAAAGCTCAAAGCGATATGAGCTTAAGCGTGAGTTGATATGTGAGATCTCATGTGAGTTGGTAAAGCTGATCTGTAAGGTGAGCCTCCATACATGTGAGTTTTCAGGTGAGATGCTTGATAAGCTCCCCGGGTGAACTCAATTCAAGCTTCTCGGCAAGCTACTGGGTGAGCTCAAGGAAAGCTGGAAAGGTGAGTTGTCAGGTGAACTCCCATGTGAGTTTCTAAGGCAAGCTTTATGTCAAGCTACTTGATGAGATCATAGGTGAGATGTACTTGTCTGAGCTTCCTAGCTAAGATCCTAGGTGAGCATGCTCGGTGAGCTCCCATGTGAGCTCAAAGCTAATCTTGTTGGAAATATTTGAGGTGAGCTTACATGTGAGCTACCAGATGAGCTCAAGGTGAGTTGGCAAGGCAAGCTCATTAGGTGATTTCCCAAGGTAAGTTACTTAGGTGAGCTCCCAGGTGAGCTCAACTTGAGCTGATCGGTGAGCTCCCCAAAAGATCTCCCAAGCGAGCTACTTGGCAAGCTATTACCAGGTGAGTTCCTAGGCAAGTTACTAGGTGTGCTCTACAAGGTGATCTACTTAGCAAGATCCTAGGGGACGTCCTTGGTAAGTTACTCGTGTGAGCTGCACAAGTGAGGCTCAAGTCAACCTACTCAGATGAGCTCCCAAGGAAAACTATTCAGGTGAGCTCTCTAGGTGAGCTACTTGGTGAGTAAGCTCTAACGTGAGCTACTGAGGTGAGCTACAAGATGAGCTCAACGTGAAATTTAGCAAGGTGAGCTCCTTAGCGAGCTCAAGGTGAGCTGGAAAGGTGAGCTGATAAGTGAGCTCCCATGCAAGTTTCTAAGGTGAGCTATCATGATGAGCTCCCATGTAAGTTTTCATGTGAGCTAGCTTGACAAGCTCACAAGCTGAGCTCAAGTCAAACTATTTGGGTGAGATCTATGAGTGAGACTAAAGGCAAGGTGGGCAAGGGTGAGCTATCAAGTGAGCTTCTAGGTGAATTTATGGGCAAGCTCAAGTCAAGCTACTCGACGAGCTCCTAGGTGAAAGCTACTTGTCAAGCTCCCAGCCAAGCTTCTAGGTGGATCTGCTCGGTGAGCTCCTAGGTGATCTCAAAGTGTGAGCTAGTTGGTTAATCTCTGAGGTGAGATTATATGAGGAGCTACCAGATACAGCTCAAGGTGAGTTAGCAAGGTGAGCTGAAGGTGAGTCTGGGAAGGTAAGACTCAAGGTGACTTAGTAAAGAAAAAGCAACTCAAGCTGATAGGAAAGCTCCTAGGGGAGCTACTTAGGTGAGCTATTTTGTGAGATACTAAGTGAGCTACTAGGAAAGCTCCCAAACTAGGTACTTAGAAATCTCCCAGGAAAGGTCCCCAGTGAGCTACTCGATGAGCTCACTAAGGTGAGCTCCAGTCAACCTACTCAGCTAAGTTGGTCAGTGAGCTCACCAGGTAAGCTGTTACATGGGTTCCCTAGGCAACCTACTTGGTGAGTTACTCGAAGAACTCTTAATCAAGTGAGATCCCAGGTGAGTTCTCAAGTGAGGTACTAGATGATCTCCTAAGGGAAAGCTAAACTCAAACTGATCGGTGAGATCCCAAAAGAGATCCTAGGTGAGCTACTTTGTGAGATATTCACCAAGCTCCCAGGTGAAAGAAAATTTCAAGTCAACCTACTTGGTGAGGTACTTAGTGAGCTCCCAGGTGAGCTGTTAGGTGAGCTCCCTGGTGAGCTACTCGATGAACTTCTGAGGTGAGCTACAAGATGAACTCAGGTGAGTTAGCAAGGTTATCTTCTCAGTGAGCTCAAGGTGAGCTCGCAATGCGAGTTGGAAAGGCGAGCTATAAGTCAAGCTCCCATGTAAGTTTTTAGGTGAGTTGTTTGACGAGCTCCTAGGTGAACTCAATTTGAGTTGCTTGGTGAGCTCCTGGGTGAGGTAAAGGCGAGCTGGTAAGGTGATTCCCAGGTGAGTTTCCAAGAAATCTCAAGTTGAGCTTCCTAACGAGCTCCTTGTTAATTTACTTACTAATCTCCCAGTGAAGCTCCTGGGTGAGCTCCTCAGTGAGCTCCAACGATAGGTAAAAGGTGAGCTTGTCAAAAATCTTTGAGGTGAGCTTACATGTGAGATACCACATGAGGTCAAGGAAAGTTAGCAAGGTAAGCTCAAGGCGAGTTAGCAAGGTGATCTAAAGATGATTTGGCAAGGTGAGCTCCCAAGTGAAATACTTGACGAGCTCTTGGCCAAGCTCAACTCGAGCTAATCTGCGAGCTCCCAGAAGAGCTCTTAGGTGAGCTACTTAGCGAGCTATTCGGTGAGCTCCCAGGTAAGTTATTAGGTGAGCTCCTAAGCAAGCTACTTGGAAAGATCCTAGGAGAGGTCCCCAGTGAGCTTCTTGGTGAACTCACAAGTAATTTCAAGTCAACCTACTCACCGAGCTTCTTAGTGAGCTCCTAGGTGAGTTGTTATGCGAGCTCCTAGGTGAGCTACTTGGTGAGCTTCTCAATGAACTCCAAGGTGAGATATAATATGAGCTCAAGGTGAGTTATCAAGGTGAGCTCCTCATCGAGCTCAAGGTGAGCAAGCAAGGTCAGCTGATAGGTGAGATCCCATGCATGTTAGTAGGGTGAGATATCAAGTGAGATCCCATGCAAGTTTTTAGGTAAGCTACTTGATGAGCTCCTCAGTGAGCTCAAGTCAAGCTGCTCGGTGAGCTCCTGGGTGAGCTCATGGTGAGATGGCAAGGTAAGCTCTTAGGTGAGCTCCCAAATGAGTTTCTAGGCAAGATCAAGTCAAGCTGCTTGATGAGATCTTGGATGAGCTGCTTGACAAGCTCCTAGCCGAGCTCCTAGGTGAGCTACTTGGTGAGATCCTAGGTGAGCTCAAAGGTGATATTGTCAATAATCTCTAAGGTGAGGTTACATGTGATGTAAAATATGAGCTCAAGGTAATCTAGTAAGGTGAGCTCCCAGGTGAGTTGGCAAGGTGAGCTCCTCAGTGATCTCAAGGTGAGATGATAGGTGAGCTACCATATGAGTTGGTAAGGTGAGATCCCATTCAATTTTTTGAGTAAGGTGCTTGATGAGCTCCTGGGTGAGCTCAAGTTGAGCTTCTCGGCGAGCTCCTAGGTGAGCTCAAGGTGAGCTGGCAAGGCGAGCTGTCAGGTGAGCTCTGAGGCGAGTTTCAGTGTAAGATCAAGTCAAGCTACTTGATGAGCTCCTAGACAAGCTACTTCCTAAGCTCCTAACTGAGCTCCTAGGTGAGATACTTAGAGACTTCCTAGGTGAGCGCAAATGTGATCTTATAAAAAATATCTTAGGTGAGCTTACATGCGAGCTACCAGTTGAGCACAAGGTGAGTTAGCAAGGTGAGCTTAAGGTAAGTTGGCAAGGTGAGCTCAAGGAACTTTTGAAAGGTAAGCTTTTAGGTGAGCTCCAAAGTTACTCAACGATCTCCTGGGTGAGCTCAACTCAAGTTGATAAGTGAGCTCCCAGAAGAGCTCCCAGGAAAGCTACTTGGTGAGCTATTCGGTGACCTCCTATGTGAGATACTAGGCAAGCTCAGAATTGAGCTACTTGGCAAGCTCCTAGTTGAGGTCCCTAGTGAACTGTTCAGTAAGCTAACAAGTAATCTCAAGTGAACATAATCGAAGAGCTACTCAGTGAGATCCCAGGTGAGTTTTTAGGTGAGCTCATAGGTAAGCTACTAAGTGAGCTCAAGTTAACCTACTCGATGAGCTACCTAGTGTGCTCCCAGGTAAGCTATTAGGTGAGCTCCTAGGTGAACTACATGGTGAGCTATGTGACAATCTCTAAGGTAAACTACAAGATGAGCTCAAGTCAAGTTGGTAAGGTGAGCTCCTATGCGAGCTCAAGGTGAGATAGCAAGGCAAGCTGATAGGTGAGCACTCATGTGAGTTGTCAAGGTGAGCTGTCACGTGAGATCCCATGTGAGTTATCTAGTGAGCTTCTTGATGAGCTCTTGGGTGATCTCAAGATGAGCTTCTCAACGAGATTTTGGGAAATCTCAAGGTGAGTTGGCAAGGTGAGATGTCAGGTGAGATCCTAGGTGAGTTTTTAGGAAAGCTCAAGCAAAGCTGCTTGATGAACTCCTAGGAGAGTTACTTTCCGAGCTCCCAGCCGAGCTCCTAGGTGAGCTCAAAGGTAATCTTGGATATAATCTCTGAGGTGACCTTACATACGAGCTACCAAATGAGCTCAAGGCAAGTTGGTAAGGCAAGCTCAAGGTGAGTTGGCATGGTGAGCAGTTAGGTGACCTCCCAAGTGAGTTCTTAGGTGAGTTACTTGACGAGATCTTGAGTGGGATCAACTTGAGCTGATAGGTGAGCTCCCAAAAGAGCTCCCAGGAAAGCTACTTAGTGAGCTGTTCAGCGAGCTCCCAGGTGAACTACTAGGAGAGCTTCTAAGCAAGCTACTTGGTGACCTCCAAGGTGAGGTCCTCAGTGAGCTGCTCAGCGAGCTCAAGTCAACCTACTTAGAGAGATACTTAGTGAACTCCCAAGAAAAGTGTTAGGTGAGCTCCCAGGTAAGCTACTTGGTGAGCTCCTCAATTAATTTTGAGGTGAGCTACCAGATGAACTCAAGGTGAGTTAGCAAGGTGAGCTTGTCAGCGAGTTCAAGGTGAGTTGGAAAGGTAAACTGATAGGTGATTTCCCATGCAATTTTGGAAGGAAAGCTATGAGGTGAGATCCTATGCGATTTTTTGGGTGATATTCTTAACGAGCTCTCGAGTGAACTTAATTTGAGTTGCTTGAAGAGCTTCTAGGTGAGATTTAGGTGAGCTCCCAAGGTGAGCTGTCAGGTGAGCTCCCAGTGAGTTTCCACGAAAGCTCAATTTGAGTTGCTCAACGAGCTGGTAGGTGAGCTGCTTGTCAAGCTCCTGGCTGAGCTCCTAGGTGACCTTCTTGGTGAGTGCCCAAGTGATCTCAAAGGTGAGCTTGTTAATAATATTTGAGGTGAACTTATATGTGAGCTACCATATGAGCTCAAGGTGAGTTGGCAAGGTGAGCTCAAGGTGAGTTAGCAAGGTGAGCTTAAGGTGAGTTAGTAAGATGAGCTGTAATGTGAGTTCCCAGGTGAGTTACTTGATGAGATCCGAGGTGAACTCAACTTAAGCTGATCGGAAAGATCCCAGAAGAGCTCTCAGACAAGCTACTTGGTGAGTTATTTGGTGAGATTCCAGGAGAGCTGCCTGGTGACCTCCCAAGTGAGCTCCTAAGTGAGGTCCCTGGTGAGCTACTCGGTGAGCTCATTAGGAAGTTCAAGTTAACCTACTCAGTGAGTTTTTTGGTGAGCTCCCAAGTGAGCTATTAATGAAGCTCCCAGGTGAGTTACTTGCCAAACTACTTGACAAACTCTGAGGCAAGCTACCATATGAGCTCAAGGTGAGACGACAAGGTGAGCTCCTCAGTGAGATCAAGGTAACCTAATAGGTGAGCTCCCATGTGAGTTTCTGGGTGAGATGTTGGGTGAGCTCCTATGTGAGTTTCTAGGTGAGCTACTTGACAAGCTCTTAGGCGAGCTCAAGTCGAGCTACTCAGTAAGCTCCTAGGTGAGATCAAGGTGAGCTAGTAAGGCAAGCTATCAGGTGAGCTCCCATGTAAGTTTCTTAGAAAGATCAAGTCAAGATACTCAACGAGATCCTAGGTAAGCTACTTTTTGAGATCTCAGCCAAGCTCGTAATTGAGATGCTCAGTGAAATCCCAGGTGAGCTCAAAGTTGATCTTGTCAGCAATCTCTGAGGTGAGCTTACATGTGTGCTACCAGATGAGCTCAAGGTGAGTTGCCAAGGTGAAATCAAGGTGAGTTAGTAAGATGAGTTGTCATATAAGTTCCCAGGTGAGTTACTTGACGATCTCCTGTGCGTGCTCAACTCGAGATGATCGGTGAGCTCGTAGAAGAGCACCTAGGTGAGCTATTCAATGAGCTCACAGGTGAGCTCCTAAGTGAGCTACTTGGTGAGCTCCCATGTGAGGTCCTCGGTGAGCTACTCAGTGAGCTCACAAGCAAGCTCAAGTCAACGTACTTGGTGAGATACTCAGTGAGCTCCCAAGCAAGACGTTAGGTGAGCTCCCAAGTGAAGTACAATGTGAGCTGCTCAACAAACTCTGAGGTGAGCTACTATACGAGCTTAGGGTAATTTGGTAAGGTGATATCCTCAGTAAGCTCAAGGAAAGTTGATAGTTGAGCTCTCATAAGAGTTTTCAAAGTGATCTATCAGGTGCGCTCCCATTCAATCTTTTGGGCAAGTTACTTGATGAGCTCCTGGGTGAGCTCAATTTGAGCTGGTCAGCAAGCTCCTAGGGGAGCTCAAGGTGAGCTACAAAGGTGAGATCCCAGGTGAGTTTCTGGTTAAGCTCAAGTTGAGCTACTCAATGGGGGTGAGCTGCTTGTGAGCTCTCGTGTGAGTTTTCAAGTGATCTGCTTGATGAGCTCTCAGGTGATCTCAAGTTTAGCTACTCAGTGAGCTCCTGGGCTAGCTCAAGGTGAGCTGTTAGGTGATCTCCCAAGTGAGTATCTAGGAAATATTAAGTTAAGCTACTCGACGAGCTCCTGGGAATGCTACTTTTTGAGCTCCCAGCTAAACTCCTAGGTGAACTCCCAGGTGAGCTCAAAGACGAGCTTGTAGATAATATCTAAGGTGAGGTACTTGGTGAGCTACATGATGAACTATGAGGAAAACTATGATATGAGATAAAGGTGAGTTAGCAAGGTGAGATCCTAAAAGAGCTCAAAGTGAGCTGACAAGGCAAGATGAGCTCCTGAGCAAGCTACTTGCTGAGATCCTAGCTGAGTTCCTAGGTGAGCTAGTCATTGAGCTCCTAGGTGACCTCAAAGGTAAGATTGTTAGCAATATCTGAGGTGAGCTTATATGTGAGCTACCATATGAGATTAAGGTGATTTGGTAAGGTGAGCTCAATGTGAGTTAGCAAGGTGAGCTATCAAGTGAGCTCCCATGCGAGTTCCTAGGTGAGTTACTCGACACACTCCTGAGTGAGCTCAAGCTGAGATGATCAGCAAGCTCCTAGGTGAGCTACTTGGTAAGTTGTTCGGTGAGCTACTAGGTGAGCTCCCAAGAGAGCTACTTGAGAACCTCCCAGGTGAGGTCCCCGGTGAGCTGCTCGGTGACCTCAAGTTAACCTACTTGGTGAGCTACTCAGTGAGCTCCCATGTGAGCTGTTAGGTGAGCTCCTAGGTGAGCTCCCAGGTGAGATACTTAGCGAGCTCCTTGATGAAATCCAAGGTGAGCTACTAGACGAACTCAAGGTGAGTTGGGAAGGTGAGCTCCTCAGGAAGCTCAAGACGAGCTGGGAAGGTGAGCTCTAATGTAAGTTGGCAAGGTGAGTTGTCATACAAGCTCCCATGTAAGTTTTTAGGTGAGCTACTTGAAGAGCTCCTGGGTGAGCTCAAGTCAAGTTTCTCAGTGAGCTCTTGGGTGAGCTCAAGGTGCGCTAACAAGGTGAGCATTTAGGTAAGCTCCCAGGTGATTTTTCAGGTAAGCTCAAGTTGATATGCTCAATAAGCTCCTAGGTGAGCTCCCAGCTGAGCTCATAGGTGAGATTTTTGGTGAGATCCTAGGTGAGATAAAGCTTAGCTTATCGGTAATCTCTGAGGTGAGCTTACATGTGAGCTACAAGATGAGATGAATGTGAGTTGGCAAGGTGAGCACAAGGTGAGTTGGTAGGATGAGTTTTCAAGCAAGCTCTAAAGTGAGTTCCCAGGTGAGTTACTTAATGATCTCCCAGGCGAGCTCAACTTGAGCTGATTGGTGAGCTCCCATAAGATCTCCTAGGTGAGCTACTTGGTGAGCTATTCGTCAAGCTCCCAAGTGAGTTTCTAGGTGAGCTACCAAGTGAGCTACTTGGCGAGCTCACAGATGAGGTCAATGACGAGCTGCTCAGTAAGCTCACAAGTGAGATCAAGCCAATCTACTCAGTGAGCTACTCAAAAAACTCTAAGGTGAGCTACCAGATGAGCTTAAGGTGAGTCAGTAAGGTGAGATCCTTAGTGAGCTCAAGGAAATCTGATAGGTGAGCTCCCATGAGAGTTGGCAAAGTGAGATGTGTGGTGAGCTCCCATACAAGTTTTTGGGAAAGCTACGTGAAGAGCTCCCTAGAGAGCTCAATTCAAGCTACTCAAGGTAAGTTGGAAAGGTGAATTCAAGGTGAGTTAGCAATATGAGCCCCCAAGTGAGTTCCTATGTGAGTTACTTGACGATCTCCTGGGTGAGCTCAACTTGAGCTGATCAGCAAGCTCCTAGAAGAGTGCCTAGGTGAGCTACTTGGCAAGCTATTCGGCAAGCTCCCAGGTGAGCTGCTAGGTGAGATCCCAAGCAAGATACTTGGTGAGCTCCATTTTGAGGTCCCTAGTGAGCTACTCAGTGAGCTCACAAGTAAGCTCAAGTTAACCTACTCGATGAGCTACTCGGTGAGCTCCCAGGCAAGCTATTAGGTGAGTTCCCAGGTGAGCTATAGCACAAGATGCTTGATGAACTCCAAGGTGAGATACTATATGAGCTTAGGGAAAGTTTGCAAGGTGACCTCCTCACTGAGCTCAAGGTAAGTTGATAGTTGAGCTCCCTTGAGATATTTCAAAGTGAGCTGTCAGGTGCGCTCCCATGTAAGTTTTAAGGTGAGTTAATTTATTAGCTCCTGGGTGAGCTCAAGTAAAACTACTCGGAAAGCTCTAAGGGGAGCTCAATGTAAGTTGGAAAGGTGAGTTCTAAGTTGAGTTTTTGGGTAAGATCATGTTGAGCTACTCGTCAAGCTCTTGGGTGAGCTACTTGTGACCTCCCATATGAGTTTTCAGGTGAGCTTCTTGATGAGCTACTCAATGAGCTCCTAGGTAAGCTAATTTTTGAGCTCCCAACCAAGCTCCTAGGTGAGCTCATAGGTGATTTCAAAGGAAAGCTTGTCAGCAATATCTGAGGTGAGATTACATGTGAGTTACCAGAAGAGCTCAAGGTGAGTTGGTAAGGTGAGTTTTAGGCGAGTTGGCAAGGTGAACTTTTAGGTGAGCTCCCAGAAGAGCAACGAGGTGAGCTAATTGGTGAACTATTTAATGAGCTCCCATATGAGTTACTAGGCAAGCTCCCAAGCGAGCTACTTGGCAAGCTCCCAGGTGAGGTACCCGATGAGTTCACAAGCAAGCTCAAGTCAACATACTAGATGAGCTACTTGAAAAAATCTTAGGTGAGCTACCAGATGAGCTTAAGGCAAGTTAGCAAGGTGAGCTCCTTAGTGAGCTCAAGGAAAGATGATGGGTAAGCTCCCATGACAGTTGGAAAAGTGAGCTTTCAGGTGAGCTCCCAAATTTTTTTTTGGGTGAGCTATTTGACGAGCTCCCAAGTGAGCTCAAGTCTAGCTGCTTGGAAAGCTCCTGGTTGAGCTCAAGGTGAGCTAACAAGGTGAGCTCCCAATCAAGTTTTTATACAAGCTCAAGTTGACCTTCTCAATGATCTTTGGGGTAAGCTACTTACCGAGCTCCCAACTGAGCTCCTAGGTGAGCTTCTTAGTGAGCTCCCAGGTGAGTTCAAAGGTGAGATTATCAGTAATCTCTGAGGTGAGCTTACATATGAGCTACCAGATGATCTCAGGGAAATTTAGAAAGGTAAGCTCAAGGTGAGTTGGTAAGAAGAGCTCAAGGTGAGGTTACAAGGTGAGCTGTCAGGTGATCTCCCAAGCTAGTTCTTAGGTGATTTATTCGACGAGATTCTGGGTGAGTTCAACTCGAGTTGATAAGAGAGCTCATAGGTGATATACTTGGCGAGCTATTTCATGAGCTCCCAAGAAAGATACTAGGTGAGATCCTAAGTGAGCTACTTGGTGAGATTCTAGGCAATGTCCCTGGTGAGCTGCTCGGTGAGCTCACAAGCAAACTCAAGTCAACCTACTTTGTGAGTTGCACAGTGACCTCCCAGGTGAGCTACTTGGCAAGCTCAAGGTGAGTTAGCAAGGTGAGCTCCTAAAAAATCTCAAGGCGAGCTGGCAAGGTGAGCTGATAGGTAATCTCCCAGGTGAGTTGGCAGGGTGAGCTGTTAGGTGAGCTCCCATGTGAGTTTTTTGGTGAGCTGCTTGACAAGCTCCTGAGTGAGCTCAAGTTGAGTTGCTCGGTGAGCTTCTAGGTGAGCTCAAGGTGAGATGGCAACACGAGCTCTTAGGTGAGCTCCTAGGTGAGTTTTTAGGTAAGTTCAAGTTGAGCTACTTGATGAGCTCCTAGGTAATCTACTTGATGAGCTCCCAGTTGAGCTCCTAGGTGAGCTGCTCAGTGAGCTACTAGGTGATCTCCTAGGTGAGCTGCTTGGTGAGATCCTAGGTGAGCAATCTCTAAGGTGAGCTTACAAGTGAGCTTAAGGTGAGTTAGCAAGGTGAGCTGTCAGGCAAGATCACATGTAATTTCCTAGGTGAGTTACTCGATGAACTCCCAGGTGAGCTCAACTAAAGTTGATTAATGAGCTCCTAGAAGAGCTCACAGGTTATCTACTTAGTGAGCTGTTAGGCAAACTCCCAAGATAGCTACTAGGAAATCTCCTAGGTGAGATAATTGGTGAGCTCTCAGGTGAGGTATCTGGTAATCTACTCAACAAGCTCACGAGTGAGCTCAAGTCAACCTACTCGGTGAGATTCTCGGTGATCTCCAAGGTGAGCTGTTAGGGGAGCTCCCAGGCAAGCTACTTGGTGAGCTACTTGAAGAACTCCAAGGTGAGCTACCAGATGAGCTTAGGGTGAGTTGGCAAGGTGAGCTCCTTAGTGATCTCAAGGTGAGCTGGCAAGGCGAGTGAATAGGTGAGCTCCCATGTGAGTTAGTAAGGAGAACTCCCATGTGAGTTTTTAGGTGATCTGTTTGATGAGCTCCCGAGTGAGCTCAAGTTGAGATACTTGGCAAGATCCTAGGTGAGCTCAAGGTGAGTTGGCAAGGTGAGCTACCACGTGAGCTCTCAGGTGAGTTTCTGTACGAGCTGAAGTCAAGCTGTTTAACGAGCTCTTGGGTGAGCTACTTGATAAGCTCCCAAATGACCTCCTAGGTGAGATGGTCAGTGGGCTCCTAAGTGAGCTCAAAGGTGAGCTTGTCGGAAATCTCTGAGGTGAGCTTACATGTAAGCTACCAGATGAGAAAAAGGTGAGTTGGAAAGGTGAGCTTAAGGTAAGTTGGCAAGGTGAGCTCAAGGTGAGTTGGAAAGGTGAGCTATTAGGTGAGCTGTAGGTCTTGTTACTCAATGAGCTCCTAGGTGAGCCCAACTTGAGTTGATAGGTGAGATCCTAGAAGAATTCCTAGGAAAGCTACTTTGGGAGCAGTTCTATAAGCTCCCATGTGAATTATTAGGTAAGCTCAGAATCGAGATACTTGGTGAGCTCCCAGTTGAGGTCCCTGATAAGTTACTCGACAAGCTCACAACCAAACTCAAGTCAACCTACTCATAGAGCTACTCGATGAGCTCCTAGGCGAGATGTTAGGTGAGCTCCCAGGTGAGATACTTGGTGAGTTCCCTGGAAAGCTTCTAGGAAAGCTCCAAAGAGAGCTACTTTGCGAGCTCCCAAGCAAGGTCCACGGTGAACTTCTCAGCGAGCTCAAGTTAACCTACACAACGAGCTACTCGGTGAGCTTCCAGGTGAGATGTTAGGTGAGATACATGAAAAAATCTAAGGAAAACTACCAGATGAGCTCAAGGTGAATTAGAAAGGTGAGCTCCTCGGTGAGCTCAAGGTGAGCTAGCAAGGCAAGCTGATAGGAGAGCACCCATGTGATTTGGAAAGGTGAGCTATTAGGTGAGCTCCCACATGAGTTTTCTTACGAAGTTCTTAACGAGCTCCCTGGAGAGCTCAAGTCAAGCTGCTCAGTGAGCTCCTGGGTGAGCTCAAGGTGAGCTGGCAAATGACCTGCCAAGTGAGCTCCTAGGTGAGTTTCTAGGAAATCTCAAGTCAAGGTGCTTGAAAAAATCCTTGGTGAGCTACTTTCCAAGCTCCCAACCAAGCTTCTCGATGAGATGTTAGGTAAGCTCAAAGGTAAGCTTGTTAGTAATCTCTAAGGTGAGCTTACATGTGAGCTACCAGATGAGATAAAGGGGAGTTGGAAAGGTGAGTTGTCAGCCAAGTTCCCAGGTGAGTTACTCGATGAGCTCCTGTTGGTCGTCAAATAGGACTTTTTAGAAGAGCAATAATCAAGGGACAAGAAGTCCCTCCTCTTTAATGGGAGAGGTTCCCTTATTCAGAAACAAACTTATTTACAAATATACAAAACGTGGTTTTATGGTTGAACTTGGATATTACAAAAGTGTTTTCCACAAGGATCATCAATTACACAAGGACTGAGGAAAGGGAATAAGAAGATGAGCAGAATAGCAACATTCAGAATTATAGATAGCAGAAATATTCTTTATGTGTGCGAAGTTCCAAAGAATTTAAGACAAGATCGTTTGCATTAAACGAACAAGATGAGATTTCCAGACACAAAGTTCTGTAAATAACCTTCTTCAGATTCATCAATCAAAGACACAAAGTTCCTTCTTGGTTTTACAAGATCACTATATTCGTAATATTTGAAAAATCATGCAATTAGTGAGACTAATGAACTAGAAACAAATGATCTTCACGAGATTAAATGAAAACACAGAGATAACAGAGATAGATAGACGATGAACGGAAAGCCCTTTTGTATTGATTTCTTTCTGATATATTTACACTTTCAGAAAATATCCAAGTTATTCTTCCCTTCTTTCAAAATGGCACAAGGAAGGCCATTATATAGCTTACAATTCGGTTACTCCTCGTAACCGTTTCTTTTAACTAGAGAATAGTTAAGGAATGCCAAACGCAATTTCTTAACTAATTACATGGAATACGAAAGGAATGGCAAGAAGAGAGAAGGAAGGGGAAGGAGACAGGTGGCCAGTTCTGAGAGGGACCCACTATTTTTAGAAATCACTGCTTGAATTTTCTTCCATGTCTGAGCCATGTCCTTGCCACAAGGGACACACCAGAATCTTCATCTTGAGGATGACAACGAATATCTTTGAAAACTGATGTAACCGGCGTCTTGAACTTCGTCCTTCGTAACTGCTTCTTTAGTTCTCCCAAGCTTCCTCCAGGAGCTTGATCTTCATATTGATAGTAACCGAGCTGCAAACCAGGATCACGTGGGTTTCCAAGTTGCAAGGGTTCGAGCGAGGGTAGCATGGAAACAACGTAAGAATTGCAAAGGTGGTTTGCTCGTTACATAGCCGTTGAGGAGAGAGAAGGATAATTAATGTGCATTTGAATTCATATTTTGAAAAATAGCATATTCGGGAAGAGTGGGAAAAACTAAGTATGGATGACCATTGGTTCACTTGGGACAAGTGAGACGTGGATGTGTAAAACACGCGGCTCGGCCGGTTCGGGCGAAACAGGGAGAGGACGCACAAATGCATTTTGGGACAATTGGGACGGAAAATAGTGAAGTGTGCAACTCGAGAGTTTCGGCTGAAAAAGGGACAGCTTGCACTTTTTAACTTTGGGACATTCGGGACAAAAAGTTCCGAAATATGCGGTTCGGGTGAATCGGCCGAAAATGAAACAGAGAGCAATTTGGAAGTCGTGACAGTTGGGACAAAATCGGGTGAATCAGGCGAAAATGGAACAAAAGGCCCATTTGAACTTGAGAAATTTGAGACAAAAAGTTCCGAAGTACGCGATTCGGCCGGTTCGGGTGAAATTGGAACAGAGCACACTTTTGAAATTGGGAAATTTGGGACAAGAAAGTGTGAAGTACGTGGTTCGGGCGGTTCGGCCGAAAATGGAATAGAGTGCACTTTAAGTTTTGGCACACTTGGGACAAAAACTTCCGACGGGCCCGGTTCAGGTGTTTCGGCCGAAAATGGAACAACTCGCATAATAATTTCGGGAAACTTGGGACAAAAACTTCTGACGGGCCCAAAAATGGGACAAATTCAAAGGTTTCGACCGATCGGAGAACAGAAGACCCGCTTGCATTTGGGATGGTTGGGACAAAAATGTCCGACAGGCCCGAAATACTTACAGAATGACCCAGAACTTAGATTTTTTTGACTTCAAGACTTTTTTCACACCACCAGCTTGACAAAAAAGACACTTAGACTCAAAATTTTGAAATTTTTACTTTTGACAGAGCGGGGAATTTTGAGTGGACAACAGCTGGCTCCTTTTGGGGATGACTTGGCATAAATTCAAGGAATGAGATAAGGCAAGAACTTAGACAAACTTGGTGAAGCAGAACAGTGCCTTATCCCTTGGGCAACGGATTCAAAAACAGACCAACACAAAGGGAAACACATAAAAGCAACAGAAGGGAAACACACCAAAAGCAGAGAAGCAAAACAACACTGTACAGAATATACAAAGGACTCCCTAGTCACCTAGGACTTGAACAACTTGAGATACTGCCCACTATAGGGAAGTGGGAGGGGAGAACCATCCATGTAATCAAGATAGAAAGAATTCTTACCAGAAAAGTGTCTGATCTTGAAAGGCCCAAGCCACAGGGAATCAAAATTTCCATGGCTGCCACGAGGTTCATGTCTTTTGTCCCATAACAGCACGGTATCTCCAACTTGGAACTCTCTGAACCTAGCTTTCTTGTCAAACAAGACCTTTACCTTCTGCTGGTGAATAGATATCTGATCAGCAACCTCCAATCTGTCCTTGTTCAGTTTGTGCAGGTACATGATTCTTTTATCCAGAGCATCACTGAAACTAGTATCCTCAATGGCCTTCATCAGGTGCAAGGCTGGCAGTTCTACAGTCACTGGCAATTGAGCTTCTACTCCATACACCACTTGAAAAGGAGACATTCCAATAGCTCTCTTTGCTGTAATCCTATCTGCCCAAAGAGCATCATAGAGCTTCTTATGCCAGTTTTGCTGAGACTCATTGACCAACTTCTTTATGATAGTCACCAGGTTTTTGTTTGTGGATTCTGCTTGACCATTTCCCTGGGGGTAATAATCTGAAGAATGAGCCAGAGAGATGCCATACCCGTAGCAGAAGTCCATTATCTCAGTTGAGGAGAAGTTCGAAGCATTATCTGTTACAATCTTGTTAGGTACACCATACCTTACCAAGATGTTCTCTTTAATGAAGTTGTACACCACTTCAGAAGTAGTGCTCTTGACTGGAATAACCTCCACCCATTTGGTGAAGTAGGCAGTGGCAGTTAGCACATGAGTGTGACCAGCACTAGAAACAGGGTTGAGTGCACCAATGAAGTCCAGACCCCACTGTTGAAATGGTTCCTCAATCACAACTGGCTTGAGAGGCAAAGAGGCCATTTTAGGTCTTCCCACAAAAGTCTGACAGGCCTCACATCTATCCACGCACTTAGATGCATCTTTGAACAAGGTAGGCTAGTAATATCCTCCCTGAAGTATCTTGTGAGCTGTGACTGTTGATGAATAGTTCCCTCCACATGCTTGATCATGAAAAGCTGAGAGAAACTTTCTCTATTGTTCCTTGTCCACACACTTCATAAATCTCCCATCTAAACCATGCTTGAACAAGGCATTTTCCCACAATACATATTGTGCTGATCTCAATTTAACCGTCCTCTTTTCTTTGGCAGTTAAATGAGAGGGGCATTCCCCATAGGTGAGAAAATGGGTGATGTTAGCATACCATTCATCAACTGAACTCAGGAATAGAACAGTGGGAAGGTCAACTTTCTCCTCCAGCAACTCATGTTTGGCTCCTTCGGCAATGAGCTCACAAAGACCTTTTCCACGAACCAGCTTGGTCGGTTTGATATCAATGTCATATTCCTAGATCTTAGCCACCCAGTTTCCTCTCTTGGATCCAAATTCTTGCTGTGTAAGAATTGACTTAACAGTTGTATCTGGAACCAACACCATAGAGTGAGAGTTGAGGATATAGAAACGGAACTGCTTGACAGCTTTGACTACTGCAAAAGCATGCTTCTCCATCATGGTGTATTTTAGCTCATGATTTTTTAGGATATAGCTCATGAAGGCAATTGGTAGCTCATGTTTATCAGAGTCTTCTTGGGTTAAGACAGCAGCCAGGGTATTATCTGTAGCCTAGCAATAGATGATGAAATCTTTGCTGAAATCAGGACAGGCCAAAACTGGAGTTTTAGCAATAGCTTTCTTGATACCCTCAAAGGATTCCTTTCCTTCAGAAGACCAACCAAATGTTTTCTTCCCTTTCATCATCTGAGAAATGTTCAAGGTCAACTCTGCAAAATCAGTGATGAACCTTCTTAAAAAATTGATCTTACCGAAGAAGGAATGCATGCCCTTTTTACTGGTTGGGAGAGGAATTTGCTGGATGGCTTGAACTCGTTCAGGATCAATCTTAATACCATCCTTAGAGATGATGTTCCATAATAGTTTTCCTTCTATAACACAGAAGACATATTTTTTAGGATTTAAAGAAATCCCATGCTCTCAGCATCTTAGCAGAACTGTTTCCAGGTGGTCGAAGTGATCCACTCTTGTCTTTGAAAACACTGTCAGGTCATCAAGGTATATGACAATACATTTCCCTTTCAAGCTTCCAAAAGCCAGATCCATAGCTCTCTGGAAAGTGGCACCAGCATTAATCAGCCCAAAAGGCATTCTCTTGTAGGCAAAGGTACCCCAAGGAGTAGTGAAGGTTGTCTTGTGTTGATCTGCAGTATCAACCTCTACCTGATTGTATCCCGAGAATCCATCAAGCATAGATAACATTTCAGATCCTGTTACTGCTTGCAAAATCTGATCCATCATAGGCAAAGGGTAATTATCTTTCAGAGAATCCTGATTCAGGTTCTTGAAATCAACACGGATGTGGATCTCACCATTCTTCTTCCTAATAAGCACAATATTTGCAATCCATGTTGAATGGTGAATGGGAAAAATAATTTTAGCCTTCAAAAATTTCTGGATCTCCTGAAATATAGTGTCAGCTATTTTGGGATTGTACTGCCTTTGTTTCTGCTTGAAAGGCTTGATTCCTAGTTTGAGAGGGATAGAGTGCTACATATATTTTGGCTTGAAGGATTTTAGATCTTTGTAAGAATATGCAAGAACATCATTATACCTCCTTAGAAGATAAATTGCTTTTCTCCTCTCATTTGCTGTGCAACATTTTCCAATATTCACCAGCTTAGGGTCATCAGAGCCCCCGATGTTGATCTTATCATACTCAGCTGATTACTGAGGTCGAGTAGAAGCTTTGGATCTCACATATCTGTCATGTTTATCAAAAAATTCTTCCAAACTCACCAAACCTTTAGGAATCTTGTTCCCTTTGAGTTTAATGCACCCTTCCTGATCTATTTCTTCTCCTTGGGTGACAGCTTGGTCAGAAGACACACTTTCACGGGGCAGCTTGTCACTTCCCTCAAAATACAGTTGTTCAAAATTACCCTTGAGTTCCAGGAAGGGAAGAAAATGCTGGTCATCATTGAAAACTTGCTAGTTATTGGTATGGTCAGGTACACTAGGCCGGTGGACCATTTCAATAGTGAACTTGTCCTGAGAGAATTCAGGATGGGGAATTAGTAGTGACCCTGAGACAGCCAGTGAATCAGCCCTGCTGTTCTTTTCTCTAGGTATTGCTTCAATGGAGAAAGCATCAAGGAATTCAATTGAATCCCAAACCTGATTCCGGTAATGCTTCAGCCTCCCATTTTTTACCTGAAAAAGGCTTCTGACTTGCTTCACAATCAGCTCTACATCACCACGAGCCAGAAGATTTTTCACACCTCATTCTTTGGCCACTTGTAGTCCAAGAATGAGAGCCTCATACTCTGCTGTATTGTTAGTGTTTTCAAACTGCAACTTAAATGAAAAAGGGTGTAGGCAGCCTTCAGGTGACACTAGCAGGGCACCAGCTCCAGAACCAGCCGAGGAACAACTTCCATCAAATTCTAAAATCCAAAAACCATTGGGATCTTTAGGTGATACTTTGGAGGGTTGGATTTCATCAGGGGACAGAATCATGTAATTACCATGACCCATGTCCTCATAGAGTATTTGTGCCTTAGGATCATCCGTTTTCTGCACAATATACTCAGATTGTTTCTCAGGCAACAGCTTCTTCATTTGTCCATTAACAGGTATGAGTGCATGTGACCAATCCATTTGAATCTCTCCACCTACATCTTTATAGAAGTTCCTACTTAGCAACATTCCATAAGAAGGAGGAATGTCTGCTACTAGGATGGTAGCCAAGACTTTCTTTTCAGGTAAAGCAGTAAAAGCCACTTGTGCATCTTTAATCCTTCCAACCAAAGGCACTTCCTTACTTTCCATGGAGTAGGAAGATCCATAAGTACGAGTGAGGGTCAAGCCTAAAGCATGAGCTACTTTAGCAGGCATCACATTATCTGAGGCTCCGGAATCTATGACACAGTTACTGAGCCTATGGCCAGCTATAAGAAGTGTTACATAAAAAGTCTTGATTTTGTCACCAGGTGAGGTGACAGCAGCTACCAGACTAGGCTGTGGTGCAGAAGGAGGAGTGGGAAAAAGGCCTTTAGAGGTGGTCTTGGAATGGGAATTAACAAATTGGATCATCTTGGCAAAAGCTTTGGGATGGGTTTGGTAATATTCAGCTTCTGAAATTTGAACCTTGGTCCTTTTTAGGTGATCAACAATATCAAAGGATCCAGAGGTGGATGGACCACCATCATTTGGAATTATAGGCTTATCAAATTTAGGAGAAAAAGAAGAAGCAATTTTGGTAGCAGGATTGACAGTACTCACCTTTGACGTAGATGGAGTCGGAAGAGGAGATCCTCTTTTTGCAATTACAGGAATAGTTACCGGCTGCTCCTTAGAATTTTTTAGGGGCTGTGTCACTTTTTCCCTCTGATGTGTCTGTTCTCGAGTCATGACAGCGAATGACTCGCTATTCATGTCTACTACCACTTCATCATAGTCATCTCCATCATCAATGCCCTCAGTGGTAAAGAAATTAACTCAAGATCCCTCAAGTTCTTCTGCCTCATCATCAAATTCCTCCACAAATTCCTCGCAAGCTTCATTATCATCATCTGGCTCTTCAACCTCACAAGTTGCATTCACAGGAACCTTAACAGGAGGTCCTTCAAGTGCTAGTCTTGTGTGAGGAGCAGGAAAACGATTTCTAGGCTGAAAATTTCTTCTTGGAACATCTGCATACGGGGCATGCTGAGCCAATTGTTTCTTTATAGCCATGAGATCATTTGCAAGTTTCTGGACTAATGGATCAGTGTTAGGTCGAGGGGTGGAAGAGGAAGAAGCAGCAGATTTAGATTTGGGAGGATCTCTTCTCAACTTCCCTGACATGATCAAGTCATCCTCGATACTAACAGCCAGTTCTTGATCCAGAATTAACGTTCCGAGATTAGCCCTTCTTAAAGCATAACTGGCTTTGGGCGTTTGGGCATTCAAAAAGAAACATTTTTGAATTTGATCAACAGGTCGGGTATTTACAGGAATTTTGTTGATCAGTCTGTTGAATCGAGCCACAAATTCTCTCATGGGTTCTGATGGATCTTTCTTTATCTGAGAAATTTGGGCAAGAAGGGCATGCACATCTTCTGTCGGCTTGAAATGGCTTTCGAACTGAGTTCTCATTGTATTCCAGTCGGTGATGGCACCAGCTAGAAGGTGATAGAACCAGTCAGCAGCATTATCTTGTAATGTCTCAACGAACAGTCTTACTGAGACGTCTTCATGTTCAACTCCCAAAACTCCACATGCAACTATGAAGGCTGCAATATGTTCATCAGGGTGTACTTTTCCATCACCTTTAAATTTGGGGAAGTTCTTCCGGTTACCTCTAGGTAACTCATGCAAAGGCTGAGTAAGGGCCAGAGGCCCGACATGTTGACCCCATGGCAATTGTGCCGCCATTCTTGGAAATACGGTTTGGAGGGGAACTGTAACACCAACAAGGATCAAAGCTCGTAGATTGGGACTAGCAGGCTCTGAAGTAATACCACCCGTAGGACTTCTATCTCAAACAGGTGGAGTGCTTGTCGAACGAGTTCTTCTATTTGAACGGAAAGGAAAACCTTGTTGCTCCAAAAGCTGAAACTAAGAATCTTTGATACCAAGGGCCCTTCTCCCTCGAGTGAAACGTGGAGTTGCCAGATCAAAGGATGATCAAAAAATTGCAGTACTAGAATGTGATTTTCCCCAGTGGAGTCACCAAAAACTATTGGTCATCAAATAGGACTTTTTAGAAGAGCAACAGTCAGGGGACAAGAAGTCCCTCCTCTTTAATGGGAGAGGTTCCCTTATTCATAAACGAACTTATTTACAAATATACAAAACGTGGTTTTATGGTTGAACTTGGATATTATGAAAGTGTTTTCCACAAGGATCATCAATTACACAAGGACTGAGGAAAGGGAATAAGAAGATGAGCATAATAGCAACATTTAGAATTATAGATAGCAGAATAATTCTTTATATATGCGAAGTTCCAAAGAATTTAAGACAAGATCGTTTGCATTAAACGAACAAGATGAGATTTATAGACACAAATTTCTGTAAATAACCTTCTTCAGATTCATCAATCAAATACACAAAGTTCCTTCTTGGTTTTACAAGATCACTATATTCGCAATATTTGAAAAATCATGCAATTAGTGAGACTAATGAACTAGAAACAAATGATCTTCACGAGATTAAACGAAAACATAGAGATAATAGAGATAGATAGACGATGAACGGAAAGCCCTTTTGTATTGATTTCTTTCTGATATATTTACACTTTCAGCAAATATCCAAGTTCTTCTTCCCTTCTTTCAAAATGGCGCAAGGAAGGCCATTATAGAGCTTGCAATTCGGTTACTCCTCGTAACCGTTTCTTTTAACTAGAGAATAGTTAAGGAATGCTAAACACAATTTCTTAACTAATTACATGGAATACGAAAGGAATGGCGAGAAGAGAGAAGGAAGGGGAAGGAGACAGGTGGCCAGTTCTGAGAGGGACCCACTGTTTTCAGAAATCGCTGCTTGAATTTTCTTCCACGTCTGAGCCATTTCCTTACCACGAGGGACACACCAGAATCTTCATCTTGAGGATGAAAACAAATATCTTTGAAAACTGATGTAACCGGCGTCTTGAACTTCATCCTTCGTAACTGCTTCTTTAGTTCTCCCAAGCTTCCTCCAGGAGCTTGATCTTCATATTGATAGTAACTGAGCTGGAAACCAGGCTCTCGTGGGTTTCCAATTTACAAGGGTTCGAACGAGGGTAGCATGGAAACAACGTAAGAATTGCAAAGGCGGTTTGCTCGTTACATAGCCGTTGAGGAGAGAGAAGGATAATTAATGCGCATTTGAATTCATATTTTGAAAAATAGCATATTTGGGAAGAGCGGGAAAAACTAAGTATGGATGACCATTGGTTCGCTTGGGACAAGTGAGATGTGGATGCGTGAAACACGCGGCTTGGCCGATTCAGGCGAAACAGGGAGAGGACGCACAAATGCATTTTGGGACAATTGGGACGGAAAAGAGCGAAGTGCGCGACTTGGGAGTTTCGGCCAAAAATGGGACAGCTTACACTTTGTAACTTTGGGACATTCGGGACAAAAAGTTCCAAAGTACGCGGTTTGGGTGAATCGGCCAAAAATGAAATAGAGAGCAATTTGGAACTCGGGACAGTTGGGACGAAATCGGGCGAATCGGCTGAAAATGGAACAAAAGGCCCGTTTGAATTTGAGAAATTTGAGACAAAAAGTTTCAAAAGTACGCGATTCAGCCGGTTTAGGAGAAATTGGAACAGAGCAAACTTTTGAAGTTGGGACATTTGGGACAAGAAAGTGTGAAGTACGCGGTTCAGGCGGTTCGGCCGAAAATGGAACAGACTGCACTTTAAGTTTTGGGACACTTGGGAAAAAAACTTCCGACGGGGCCCAAAAATGGGACAAATTCGGAGGTTTCAGGTCGATCGGAGAACAAAAGACCCGCTTGCATTTGGGACAATTGGGACAAAAATGTCTGACAAGCCCGAAATACTTACAGAATGACCCAGAACTTAGATTTTTTTCGACTTCAAGAATTTTTTCACACCACCAGCTCGACAGAAAAGACACTTAGACTCAAAATTTTGAAATTTTTATTTTTGACAGAGCGGGGAATTTTGATGTGGACAACAGCTCCCAAGCGAGATCAACTCGAGATGATCAGCGATCTCCTAGAAGAGTTCCCAGGTGAAGATACTTGGTGAGCTATTTAGAAATCTCCTAGGTGAGCTACTAGGAGAGCTACGAAGTAAGCTACTTAGCTACCCCTATGTGAGGTCCCTGGTAAGCTACTTCACTACCTTGGAGCTCACTTGATAGCTCACCTTGCCAGTTCACCTTGAGCTCACCTAAGAGATCACTGAGCAGCTCAACTTGAGCTAGCTTAGGAGCTCGTAATGTAGCTCACCCAAAAACTCACATGGGAGCTCACATGAAAGCATGCCCAAAAACTCAAATGGGAGCTTGCCTTGTCAGTTCACCTTGAGCTCGCTAAGGAGCTCACCTTGCAAACTCACATTTAGCTTGTCTGGTAGCTCACCTTATATTTTTTCAAGTAGCTCACCAAGTAGCTCACCTGGGAGCTCACCTAATAACTCACCGAGTAGGTTTGCTTGACATCACTTGTGAGCTCATCGAGTAGCTTACCAAGGACCTTGCCTCTAAGCTTGCCAAGTATCTCACTTGGGAGCTTACCTAACAGCTCACCTAGGAGCTCACCAAACAGTTCACTAAGTAGCTCACCTGGGAGATCTTCTAAGAGCTCACCAATTAGCTCAAGTTGAGCTCAACCAAGAGCTTGTCAAGTAACCCACCTGGGAACTCACCTAGGTGCTCACCTAATAGCTCTCCTTACTAACTCACCTTGCCAAGTTACCCTTAGCTCATCTTATAGCTCACATGTAAGATCACCCTAGAGATTACTGATAAGCTCACTTTTGAGCTCACTTGGGAGCTCACCGAGCAGCTCACCTAGGAGCTTAGCTGGGAGCTCAAAAAGCATCTCGACTTGAGATTACCAAAAATATCACCTAGGGAGCATGCCTAAACAGCTCACCTTACCAACTCATCTTGAGCTTGCCCAATATCTCACCAACCAGCTCAACTTGAGCTCGCTCAGGAGCTCGTCAAGCAGCTCACCTGAAAACTTGCATGGGAGCTCACCTAACAGCTCGCCTAGAAACTCACATGGGAGATTACCTATAAACTCACCTTACCAGCTCGCTAGGGATCTCACCTTACCAACTCACCTTGAGCTCATTTGCTAGCTCACCTCAGAGTTTGTCGAGTAACTCACTAAGTAGCTCACCTAGGAGCTCACCTGATAGCTCACCTAGGAGTTCAACTGAGTATCTCGTTGAGTAGTTTGACTTGAGATCACTTATGAGCTCACCAAGCAGCTTATCAGGAACCCCACCTCAGAGCTCACCAAGTAGCTCACTTCAGAGCTCACCTAATAACTTTCCTAGGAGCTCACCAAAAAATCTTGCCAAGTAGCTCACCTAAGAGATCTTTTAGGAGCTCACCAATCAGCTCGAGTTGAGCTTGCCTAGGAGCTTGTCAAGTAAATCACCTAATAGCTCACCTTTCCAACTCACCTTGAGCTCATCCGGTAGTTTACATGTAAGCTCAGCTAAGAGATTTCTAACAAGCTCATATGGGAGCTCACCGAGCATCTCACCTAGGAGCTCGGCTCAAAGATCGGTAAGTAGCTCGCCTAGGATCTCATTTAGTAACTCAAATTGATCTTGTCCAAAAACTTGTAATGGAGATCACCTGATAGCTCACCTTTCCAACTATCCTTGAGCTAACCCAAGAGCTTTCATAGTAGGTTGAATTGAGCTCACCTTGGACCTCTTCAAGTAGCTCACCTGAAAAATCACATAGGATCTCACATTATAGATCACCTTGTCAGCTCGCATGGGAGCTCACCTATCAGCTCGCCTTGAGCTCACTGAGAAGATAACCTTGCTAACTCACCTTGATCTCATTTGGTATCTCACGTCAAAGTTCATCAAGCATCTCACCAAGAATTTCACCTAGGAGCTCACCTAACAACTCACTTGGGAGCTCACCTAACAACTCACTTGGGAGCTCACCAAGTAGGTTGACTTGAGCTCACTTATGAGCTTAGTGGGGACCTTATCTAGGATCTTGCCAAGTAGCTCCCTTGGGATATTTCTTACTAGCTCACCTAAGAGCTCGCTGAATAGCATGCCAAGTAGGTCACTTGGGAGCTCTTATGAAGGCTCGCCGATCAACTCGAGTTGAGCTCGACTAGGAGCTTGTCAAGTAACTCACTTGGGAGCTCACTTGGGAGCTCGCTTGATAGCTCACCTTGTTAACTCACCTTAAGCTTTCCTTGGTAACTTGCCTTGAGCTCGCCTTACTAACTCACCTTGAGCTTGCCTTGCCAACTCACCTTGAACTCATCTGGTAGCTCACATGTAAGCTCACCTGAGAGATTACGAAAAATATCACCTTTGAGCTTACCTGGGTGCTCACTGAGCAACTCACCAAGGAGCTCGGCTGGGAACTCAACAAGTAGGTTACCCAGGATCTCGTTGAGTAGCTTGACTTGAAATTACCCAAAAACTCACCTGGGATCTTTCCTGACAGCTCGCCTTGAGCTCACCCAGGATCTCACTAAGTAGCTCGACTTGAGATCACCCAAGATCTCTTCAAGTAGGTCACCTGAAAACTCATATGGAAGCTCACTTGATATCTTATCCAAAAACTCACATGGGAGCTCACTTATCATCTCACCTTTCCAGCTCACTGAGGAGCTCGCCTTTCAAAATCACCTTTATCTCGTCTGATATCTCACGTCAGAGTTCGTTGAGCTACTCACTAAGTAGATCACCTAGGAGCTCACCTAATAGCTTACTTGGGAACTCACCAAGTAGCTCAAAAAGTAGGTTAACTTGAGCTTACCAGGAACCAAACTCGGGAGCTTGCCAAGTAGCTCACTTCTAAGATCACCTTGTAACACTCTGATTTTGTATGCTAACTTGGTGAATGTTTTACATACTGTTATGGCTCTTGGAATGAAAGCAAACATGTTAAGATATGTTTTGATCTTAAGAGAATGTGTTGCTAATCTGGATTCTTGCATACTGTGGCTTATTGCATGGACAACAAATATTGTACTTGTATGATTGCTGATGTGACGACAGATTGTCGTATAATTGCTTGCTCTTGTGCTGATTGACAGCATACCCTGAATCAATTCCATTGATTCAAGTATGCTGAGGTCCTCTTGTGTTTTCTGTGTTAATTCACACTTGAACTGGACTAGGATTATTATAAGCGTGCAGCGTCTGATTACAGGTGTGAATAGCTAGCACGAAAATGCCAACGACAGGGGTTCGATTCTTGAACCCTGTACTGTCGAATTCGGGACCTCGTGGGGCGAGAAACACCTGGACACGGGTGGCCTTGGCATGTAATCGGAAGGACGGAACGTCCTGCTCTGCGTTAACGTGGATGTTAGCAAGGGGCTGGAAGGAAGTTGTTAGTGTTAGTGGTTAGTGTGAATTAAACCTAACTAACCCTAAGACCTAACATACATCCTACACTACTATCCTAGTGGATTTTTAAATTATATATATATAAAAAAAAAGGGGGGGGGGAAAATAAATCTAAATCCTAAAACCTAAGGTCTAACTAAGGCCTAGGTTGAACACTTTATGCAACCTAGACTAATCCTAATCTAAAAGGGCGCGCAGACCCTTGGAAGGAGAGGATAAGGATGGAGGGGAGTATTCATTGGCATTAATTGAAAAGTCCATACGTGGACAGCGCCAGTTTTGGCGGGGCAGGTAGGAGATAGAGGTATCCATTTGGAAGCTTGGCTAAATTCATTTGCATGGAAAAATTTGAAAATTGGAGACTTGCCAACCCAAGTGGAGGTGGCGTAGAAAATAAGGAAAAAGGGCGAGCCTTTATTGCATTAATGGTTCTTGGTCCTCGCGACCAGTCTCGCCTTGGGAAGAGTATGAGGGAATTTTGATTTTCATTTTTTTGTTGATTCGAGCTTTTGCAAAGTTGCTCTGCATTTGGTTTCTTGGTCTGGTTCAGTCGAACCAGCTCTTGCATTTGACATTTTCTTGGAAGTTTTGAGGCTGTTGATCAGCCAAGAAGAAGGAAGAAAGTGCTGGGAATATTGTGTTGCCGTTGTGGAAGAAAAACGCGGCAAAACGAAGCTTTCTTCGAGTTCTGGAAAAGAGATAACAGGCATGTTAAGCCCTTCTCTTTAAAATCTTTGCTTGATTTAAATGTTTCATTAAAACAACCCTGCTCTTGGGTTGGGATTGCTTGATTGTTTTTGAGTTGATTTGGAAATGGATTTGTTGATTCTTGCCTTCTTTTTCTTGGAAAATGATAAGAAACGGCTTTGGTTGCTCGGCCTTGAATTGTGGTTGCTTAAATTTAGTTGGAATAGGAATTACCGTTGTGGTTGCTGACAGTGTTGTAGAAAGAAATAAACATTTTCTTCCTCTGTACATGTGGTATGGAATGGACAGGCTGTATAAACTATTCCTTATAGTGTAATCGTTCTCCTTGATGTTGCGCTTGGAACTGCTATTACCTGTGAAGAGAAAAATGGAATTACAGTCGTGTTTTGTTGCTATGATTTGGGTTTCCTTCCTTTCTTGCTGTCATTTTTGGAAATAACGGGGTACAGTCGTCCCCTTTGCTGTTGTGGTTAATCCGTCCTTGTAATTGATTGGTTGGAAACACTTCTTCGACGTGCGGGTTTGTTGACAGTATGGTGTATGAAATAGATGTTTTATAGGAACAGTACAGGCAGTGCGAATTGTTTATTTGTTGTGTGATTGTCTTTGTCACATGAACTTTTAGATAAAATGGTGAAGGCAGTGTGAACGGCTTGGCTTGTTTCTGTACTGAAGTTTCATTGAAGGAAATGAGATCTTTTGTTGCTGTATGCTTGTTTGGAATTAAAAAGAATATCATTTCTTTTGAGCTTCATGGAATGGGTTTTCACTGTTTAGAGTTTTATATCCTGAACCGGTAGACTGTATGGTTGTTTTCACCACTATGATAATGCTCTTGTCATATGGTCTTTCGTGATATGATGGTACAGGATGTATGAGAAGTTTAAGGTCGTTTTATACTGAAACTTCTTTTGAAAAGGAAATAATTTCTTTTCTCTCTCTGCTGTGTTGATTATTATGAATACAACATTGTTTTCTTTATAAGCACACGAAAGGTCTTGGGAAAAGAAAGGATGACACGTTTGGCTGTTCATTTTCTTTCTTGCTTAAAAGGGATAAGATTTCTCTCTCCCCTTGCTATTTCGGATTATGAAGAAATGGTATCTTGTATTTAAGGGAATGGACATTAAAATTTTATATGAATGTTCGTGAGAGTTGGAAAAAGGAATAGTTTTTCCTTCTGAACTCCTTAATGAAATATGACTCTTCTTACGGTGTAGATAAGATGGATTCGTTGTGTTTTCTTGATACTGTTCGGTCTTCTTAATCAGATTATTGACGCAATTATAAACTAGTTTTGTATTCTGTGCAATGAATGATTATAAATTCTTCTTGCTGTAACGAAGGTTGATCCCATTGCGTCTAGCAGTCGAAGTTTGACCTTCTGATATTATTTTGTTTTTACTATCTTGAGAATGCAAATGTGGCTGGAATGTTCATTGCTGTAGCTTGTTGGATTGCAGCTGTATTGGCTATGTGAGATGCTTATCAATGAGAACGTTTACGCTGTTATCTGTCTGAGTTGAGTTGTCTTGCTTAGAAAAACATGATTGAATGTTTTTACTTCATTCTGAAAACAATGATTGCTCTTAATGAAATAGTAGAGAATGAATTCTTCTCTTTTTTTTTTGCTATTTGGAACTCTGAAAGTAACATTGGAGTTTACTGTGCATATGCCTCGATCTTGCTGTAGGTAACAGCAATGTACAACTTGTTATTAAGAACTATATGTGTTCAGAGGTATAAAAGATTATATGAATATACATACTCGTGTGGTTGCAAAATTGTTGTTGGTTAGCTATACAGTGTAAGAAGTAGGGAATCTTCTAGTATAGCAAATACCTAATATACATATTGATATGGTTTGCTCCACGATAAATATAATGTCTTACTAACCTGTTTGGCATTCATATGAACTGGAAATAAATGAAATTATTCTTGCTGCCAGAAAGTGAATTCCGAGTGGATTTTGTAAGTTTCACTCTGAACTGTTATTTTGATTTGTCTTTCGTTTGGATTCCACTGTTAGGACAGTCATGTGGAAAGAAATAGAGATATGAATTAATGTTTTAGGAAAATGATCTTTCTTCTTTCGTTCGGTTAGGAACCTGGAATTCGTGAATGAAGAAAATTATAGTGCTTAGATGAGAGCTACTATATGCATTGCTGTTCGCTTTCTTGTTTGTACTTGAATGCCTTAAAATTAACATGCTTCATGAACGGAAAGGAAAGTAATGGATTTATATTCAGTTAGTTTCATCCTTTGCATTTGTTATTAATGAAAGGCGTGAAAAGGATAACTGTATGCTATATAGGCAGCAAGCTACTTGTATTCCTAACTTTACAAATATTGTAAATTGATACTTGCAATGATTATGTGGAAACGGGACAGCAGTCCCTTGGCTGATTGTGATGATGTTTTTGATAGTTCAGTTGTTATGCTGATTTCTCTTTTGTGACTTTCTAGATTGATGTTTGCTGTTGTTTCATAAAAGCAGGGTTCTTTTATTGAAACAGTTAGTTGAAGCATCTTATTTTAAGGATAAGTGCTTAATGTGCTCAGTTCATTGAACTGACCCGTGCAATTCATTTTGCAGATGGAATTTGATTAGAATGAAGACTTGGCTGTCTTCTGATGCCTCTTGATAAAATATAAATTAAATTGTAACTGTTGCTTTTATTCCTCTTGAGGAATTGTGAAAGAAGAAAATATATTCTTCTGCCCATGAGTTGTATGGATGCTTTGTAAAAACTATACCCAATCAGTTGGATTGGCAAATGTACAAATTATGACTTGAAATATTGAATACAGTTACAAGTGTGATATTTTCAATAATTATATCAGTTTGATATTGCTGTTTAAATTGGAAATATGGTGTTATTTCCTGATTTGGAATTGTTTCATTATCCTTGGATGGATGTTGAATTGAAACTGATATTTATTCTTACTTAAATACAACCTTTAAGTTGAACAATGCAATTAATTCATACTTGGGTAAAGATGAATTTTGAATTGACATTAAAAAGAATTAAGAGGAATATGATTTTATAATCAGAGGGTATTCAGGATTAGCTTAGGAGCTAAGGAATATCAATTTAAACTGGGAGTATTTGAACTTCGTTTTCAAACCTCATTAATGATCCCGTTTGATAAAATTCAGAATAAAGGTTATTGGATACATATATCCATAACTAATGATCCTTAACTATATAACGTTGAAGGGAAATAAATGAATTCATTTCTCAAGGATTAGACCTCGTTTGAATGACGTCTAATAAGTTAATATTCTGAAATAAGTTGCAGTTGGAAACATCTTGGTTAAGTTTAATAGGTTAAACTTATTATGTCCGTCGGTACGGACTGCTTAATCTAACGATTAAGAAATAAACCAAGTAAGGAAATGTAGCTCTTCGATACGAAGGAGACGATACATAACGAACTAATGGACAGTTTAGTCCCTCTTAGTTATATACAACTGCAACGGAAACGAGGATCAAGGGATCAGCGTGGATGCTGAAAATTGCTTAAACTATTAACTCGTGGCTAAGTCACTTGGGCAGGATGTGTATTCTCGTTGGGAGAATTCTGCAGGACATTGGCATACGCCAGCTACAGCAAGGTGTCTTCATGAAGACGGGGTCTTCATGACGACACAATGTTGCAGCTGACATATAGCAATGCCCTCCCGAATTAAAACATTGAGAATACATAGGCTGAAAGTGTAGATCTTAGCTGGGGTGGAGATAGGGTATGATTTGGTATACGGAGTGACTCCGGAATACTAAAGATAATCAGACACACGGAGTCGTGGGGTAACGACACCGTATGTCTGCGTATCTTTAGTTACCTGGAGTGCCTTCCTATACCCGCTCATATTACTGGCTGGAATCGAAAGTTTAAAACGGAACTTAAACGATGAGGACTGGTAGGAACCAGGAAAGACCATTCTAGATAACAGGTGAAGTGAAGTGAAGGACGTATTCCGTAGATGTGTATCACATTCAGGAATATGATCATGCAAAGCATGTGAAAATCTTTGGCCAAAGTATCGCAATTGCTGGTTGCGTTGTCCTTATCACTTAATTTAAGATGCAGGATGTCAGATGAATATCAGTAACAGATATTCAGATAGGCTTCTTAAATGGATCACTTCGATAACCGGGGAAGGTTATGAGAACAAGTATATAAAATATACTATGCATAAATAAACATGAAGGATCGGTTGTTGCCGAGTCATGTACATGAAGGATCGGTTGTTGCCGAGTCATGAAATGAAGGATCGTTGAAACTCCGAGCCATGAAAATGGAAGATCGGCAGTTCATCGAGTCATTTACAGCAGCATATAGAATCTGTTATGAGATTGAATGGCATTGAATGTGTGTTCCATATTGTAAATATGTGAACAGGGAACATTCGTTTTTAAAAGAAATTGTATGATCCAAACTGTGTGGTTTGGGCAGAGAACAATTACTAAATCTCGAACGTGTGTTTGAATTTTATAATTCATAACAGAGAACGTTATTTAAAAAAAAAAAAAAAAAAAATTTTCCCTTGTTCTGGTGTTTTAAAATGGGGATGTTACATCTTGGTATCAGAGCTGAAGGTTGCAGCTCTTGGACCTAATGAGTCCACGTTATTAATAAAGTTTACATTTTCTTATTGAACAGAAAATGGTCAGGACAAGAGGGAATGCTGCGAATAACCCGTTGCAGGGTGGAGAAGCAGCAACTGCCCAAAAGCTGGATGAAATCCTTGCTGCCCTACTTGATACAAGGGATCGTTTGACTGTACTGGAACAGCAGTCAATGGGCAATGAAGAGGAGGAGAATGAAGCTGAAATAAATGATCAGCTGCCTCCTGTGGACAACATCAACGGAGGGAATCCGGGTGTTGATGATAATAACGTAATTGCTCCTAATCCCCCTGAAAATAAAAGGGCAAGATTAGCAGCTGAACTTACGAATGATATAAAGAGAATAAGTCCTCCAAAGTTTGATGGAACAACTCTTGGGGACGGAGCTGAAAACTGGCTCAGTGAAATGGAGAAATACTTTGCAATAAGAAACTTCTCTGAAGAGACTAAAGCGATATGGGGAGCATATCAGCTTTCTCATGAAGCATCATCCTGGTGGGACAACCGTAAGGTTGAGCTGAATATTGTCGAATCAGACATAACTTGGGATCAATTTAAGGGATATTTTAGGCAAAGATGGCTGCCTCAACTCTATTTTGATAGGAAAATGACTGAATTTCAGAACTGGTCGCAAGGAAGGCTGTCGGTGACGGAATACTGGGAAGGGTTTACTAAACTCCTTAAGTATGTGCCGCAGTACCAAGCTGACGAGAAGTTCAGAATACGGAAATTCATAATGGGACTGAATCCCATCATTGGTGGCGAAGTGGATGTCCACGGCCCAACCACCATGGATGGAGTTGTTGAAAAGGCAATCAGACAGGAACAAAAATTGAGAGCAATCTCTGCTCACAGGGAAGAGATAAGGAAGAAGATTCCCAATCCTTCTTCGTCTCTTGCACCAAAAAGGGGACCTTGGAAAAGGTTTGGTGTGAAAAATAAAATTGTTGTAGATAACAACAAGAAACCTGTGATGAACAGACCTGTAAATAGTGTGCGGAACAGCTTTTCAAAAGTTAATGGCATTGGACAGAAGTCCTATGGAAGCCAGAACGATAACTTTAAGGCTGGTAATAAATTTGAACCTAGAAAAGGGCCAGCTGGAGGATGCTTCAACTGTGGAAAGGACCACTATGCGAATCACTGTCCTCTAAAGAAGGATGATCGCGGACAGCAGCATAGGATACATGCTGCAGTGTCTAACAGACAAGCTGAAAAGCAAGTGACGCCCATAGAAGTTACTGGTAAGCTATTCGGTAAACCTGTAGTTGTACTTTTTGATACTGGAGCTACAGAATGTTTTATTTCTACTAAACTTGCTATGAAATTAAAAAGAAAGGCTGCGAGAATGGATAAAACATGGACAGTGCATTATGGGAATAATGCTATCCACACAGTTGAAATGTGCCTTTTTGGGGCAATTCTTGACCTGCCTGGGTTCTCCACCGAAGTTGACTTGTATGTCACTCCTCTAGGATCATATGATATCATTATTGGAGTTAACTGGTTGGCTGAACATAAAGCAAAGGTTGACTGTTATGAAAAACAAATCAGTTGCCTTGATGACCTGCAGAAAGCAGCAATCATTCAAGGTGTAAAACGGGAAGTTGCAGTTAGGAAACTGACGGCTATGCAACTAAAGAGGGCTAAAAACAGAGGCTGCACTTTGTATGCGGTAAAAATGACAGAAAATGAAGAGGAAGATAATGATTTCATGGAAAGATATCCATTGTTGAGGGATTTTCGTGATGTGTTTCCGGAGGAATTGCCGGGTCTTCCGCCCAAACGTGAGTTTGACTTCGCTATAGAGATCAAACCAGGAACGGAACCCATATCTAAGGCACCTTATAGAATGACTACCATTGAGCTGGTAGAACTGAAGGCTCAGTTACAAGAACTTCTGACTAAGGGGCTGATCAGACCGAGCGTCTCACCTTGGGGAGCGCCGGTAATCTTTGTAAAGAAAAAGGATGGCACCTTGAGGTTGTGCATTGATTACAGAATGCTGAATAAAGCAACCATTAAAAATCGATACCCACTTCCAAGAATCGATGATCTGTTTGATCAGATGCGAGGAGCATCAGTCTATTCAAAAATAGATCTGCGGTCAGGGTACCATCAGCTGAGAATAAAAGAGGAAGATATTCATAAAACAGCTTTTAGAACGAGGTATGGGCACTATGAGTTCACGGTGTTGCCTTTTGGGCTGACTAATGCACCTGCCGCCTTCATGAATCTAATGAATAACATTTTTCAAGAATACTTAGACAAGTTTGTGCTTGTATTCTTAGACGACATTCTTATATACTCTAAAAATGTCGAAGAGCACCAAGAACATCTCAGGATAGTGCTGGAAATCTTAAGAAAGAGGAAGTTGTATGGCAAACTGTCCAAATGTTCCTTTTATGATGCAGAGGTGCATTATTTGGGACACGTTATAAGCAAAGACGGGATAGCTGTTGACCCTTCAAAGATCACGGCTATAACTGAGTGGCCTGCGCCTAAGAACGTGCACGAAGTAAGGAGCTTCATGGGCTTGGCTGGATATTATAGAAAGTTCGTTAAGGACTTTTCAAAAATTGCTGCCCCAATCACTTCGTTGCAGAAGAAAGAAAAGAAATTTGTCTGGACAGACAAATGTGAATCTGCCTTTAAAAAGTTAAAGGAGCAGTTAACTACAGCACCTATTTTGACTGTACCTGATCCAAATGGAGATTTTATGGTTGTAACGGACGCCTCAGGAGAAGGCCTTGGGGGTATTTTGTTGCAGAATAACCATGTTATCGCTTATGAAAGCAGAAAGCTTAAGTTACATGAACAGAACTATGCTCCACACGATCTTGAGCTCGCTGCCATAGTACATGCGCTTCAAATATGGAGGCATTACCTTCTTGGCAAGCCCTTTGAATTAAAAACAGACCATCTGGGGCTGAAGTATATTTTTACTCAGCCAAATCTGAATGCAAGGCAACGAAGATGGTTAGAATTTCTGTCTCAGTATGATTTTGATATAAGCTACATTAAGGGCAAGGAAAATAGAGTAGCAGATGCTCTGAGTCGAAGGAAGCATATCTCTGCTCTTATAACGTTAAGAACTCAGTTTAAGGATGAGGTAAAAGATGCCTTAGAATCAGATCCCTATTTTCAGCAAGTCAAATCAGCACTTGCTGCAGACCCGCAGGACAGCAGGTATAAGGGATTTCGTTTTGATAACGAAGGAGTTCTGAGGTTCGAAAACAGGGTATATGTACCTGTGGCCAATGACTTAAGAGGGAAATTGCTCACTGAATTCCATAATTCACCTTTTTCTGGACACCCTGGCATCACAAAAATGCTTGCTGATCTTAAGCAGCAATATTTTTGGAAGGGAATGAAAAAGGATGTGGTAGAGTTTGTAACACACTGCTTGGAATGTCAGCGTGTTAAAGCGGAACATATGCACCCTTCTGGATTATTGTATCCCCATAGCATTCCGCAGTATAAGTGGCAAGTGATAACGATGGATTTCGTTCAAGGATTGCCTATGTCAAGAAATAAACATGACATTATCCTGGTTGTAGTCGACAAATTGACCAAAGTGGCACACTTCATTGCTGGTAATTTGAAGGACGATGCACCAGTTTTAGCAAGAAGATTTGTACATGAAATCTTCAGGTTGCATGGAATACCGGAATTAATCATATCGGACAGAGATCCGAGGATGACATCAAGGTTTTGGCAAACGCTTAATGCAGCCTTGGGAACTAAATTAAACTTCAGTTCTGCATATCATCCAGAAACGGATGGACAGACTGAGAGAGTTAATCAAGTTTTAGAGGACATGCTGAGGATGTATTGCATGGACCAGCAGTATAAATGGGAGGAATACCTTCCGCTGGTAGAATTTGCTTACAATAACACCTATCATGCCTCTTTAAAAATGGCGCCCTTTGAAGCATTGTATGGAAGAAAATGCAGAACCCCTGTCAGCTGGGACAGCGTTGAGGACAGAGAGGTAATTGGGCCAGAAATCCTTATGGAAATGGAACAGCAAATCAAAATGATTCGGGAACATCTAAAGGAGGCTGCCAATAGGCAGAAGAGCTATGCAGACTTGAAGCGGGTTGACAGGCATTATAAACTTGGAGAGAAGGTCTTTCTTCGGGTGAAGCCGAAAAAGAGCTCCATAACCTTTGGCAGGGCTGCCAAGTTGTCACCACGTTACGTGGGACCTTTTGAAATTATTGAAATAATCAACCCTGTAGCTTATCGTCTAGCATTACCTCCTGCTTTGTCTCAAATGCATGATGTTTTTCATATTTCTTTACTTAAGAAATACGTGACAGATTTATCACATGTGCTAAATTGGAATTCCTTGCAGGTCCAAGACCCAGGAATAATCGTGGTTAAGCCCATTCGAGTGTTGGGAACTCGCCAGTTGTACTTGAGAAATCGCGAAGTGAACCAATGTAAGGTCCAGTGGGACCAGTTCAGCGAAGAAAGTGCAACTTGGGAGAATCTCGAAGAAATGAGATCTACTTTTCCACATCTGTTTAACTGAATATGAAATTCAGAGAACTGAAAATTTTACCAAATTTAGACAATTATTAGTCTATTGTACAGTTGTCTTAAAACGTTGTTTTTAAGAGAGAATCTGTTTTTGGTATGAACTTATGAATGAAAGGACAATAACTGAATTTTGTCCTATGAACTCCTTGATTTGTAAATCTGATCATCGGGACGATGATTCTTTAAGGAGGGAAGAATGTAACACTCTGATTTTGTATGCTAACTTGGTGAATGTTTTACATACTGTTATGGCTCTTGGAATGAAAGCAAACATGTTAAGATATGTTTTGATCTTAAGAGAATGTGTTGCTAATCTGGATTCTTGCATACTGTGGCTTATTGCATGGACAGCAAATATTGTACTTGTATGATTGCTGATGTGACGACAGATTGTCGTATAATTGCTTGCTCTTGTGCTGATTGACAGCATACCCTGAATCAATTCCATTGATTCAAGTATGCTGAGGTCCTCTTGTGTTTTCTATGTTAATTCACACTTGAACTGGACTAGGATTATTATAAGCGTGCAGCGTCTGATTACAGGTGTGAATAGCTAGCACGAAAATGCCAACGACAGGGGTTCGATTCTTGAACCCTGTACTGTCGAATTCGGGACCTCGTGGGGCGAGAAACGCCTGGACACGGGTGGCCTTGGCATGTAATCGGAAGGACGGAACGTCCTGCTCTGCGTTAACGTGGATGTTAGCAAGGGGCTGGAAGGAAGTTGTTAGTGTTAGTGGTTAGTGTGAATTAAACCTAAACTAACCCTAAGACCTAACATACATCCTACACTACTATCCTAGTGGATTTTTAAATTATATATAAAAAAAAAAGGGGGGAGGGGGAAATAAATCTAAATCCTAAAACCTAAGGTCTAACTAAGGCCTAGGTTGAACACTTTATGCAACCTAGACTAATCCTAATCTAAAAGGGCGCGCAGACCCTTGGAAGGAGAGGATAAGGATGGAGGGGAGTATTCATTGGCATTAATTGAAAAGTCCATACGTGGACAGCGCCAGTTTTGGCGGGGCAGGTAGGAGATGGAGGTATCCATTTGGAAGCTTGGCTAAGTTCATTTGCATGGAAAAATTTAAAATTGGAGACTTGCCAACCCAAGTGGAGGTGGCGTAGAAAATAAGGAAAAAGGGCGAGCCTTTATTGCATTAATGGTTCTTGGTCCTCGCGACCAGCTCGCCTTGGGAAGAGTATGAGGGAATTTTGATTTTCATTTTTTTGTTGATTCGAGCTTTTTGCAAAGTTGCTCTGCATTTGGTTTCTTGGTCTGGTTCAGTCGAACCAGCTCTTGCATTTGACATTTTCTTGGAAGTTTTGAGGCTGTTGATCAGCCAAGAAGAAGGAAGAAAGTGCTGGGAATATTGTGTTGCCGTTGTGGAAGAAAAACGCGGCAAAACGAAGCTTTCTTCGAGTTCTGGAAAAGAGATAACAGGCATGTTAAGCCCTTCTCTTTAAAATCTTTGCTTGATTTAAATGTTTCATTAAAACAACCCTGCTCTTGGGTTGGGATTGCTTGATTGTTTTTGAGTTGATTTGGAAATGGATTTGTTGATTCTTGCCTTCTTTTTCTTGGAAAATGATAAGAAACGGCTTTGGTTGCTCGGCCTTGAATTGTGGTTGCTTAAATTTGGTTGGAATAGGAATTACCGTTGTGGTTGCTGACAGTGTTGTAGAAAGAAATAAACATTTTCTTCCTCTGTACATGTGGTATGGAATGGACAGGCTGTATAAACTATTCCTTATAGTGTAATCGTTCTCCTTGATGTTGCTCTTGGAACTGCTATTACCTGTGAAGAGAAAAATGGAATTACAGTCGTGTTTTGTTGCTATGATTTGGGTTTCCTTCCTTTCTTGCTGTCATTTTTGGAAATAACGGGGTACAGTCGTCCCCTTTGCTGTTGTGGTTAATCCGTCCTTGTAATTGATTGGTTGGAAACACTTCTTCGACGTGCGGGTTTGTTGACAGTATGGTGTATGAAATAGATGTTTTATAGGAACAGTACAGGCAGTGCGAATTGTTTTATTGTTGTGTGATTGTCTTTGTCACATGAACTTTTGAGATAAAATGGTGAAGGCAGTGTGAACGGCTTGGCTTGTTTCTGTACTGAAGTTTCATTGAAGGAAATGAGATCTTTTGTTGCTGTATGCTGTTTGGAATTAAAAAGAATATCATTTCTTTTGAGCTTCATGGAATGGGTATTCACTGTTTAGAGTTTTATATCCTGAACCGGTAGACTGTATGGTTGTTTTCACCACTATGATAATGCTCTTGTCATATGGTCTTTCGTGATATGATGGTACAGGATGTATGAGAAGTTTAAGGTCGTTTTATACTGAAACTTCTTTTGAAAAGGAAATAATTTCTTTTCTCTCTCTGCTGTGTTGATTATTATGAATACAACATTGTTTTCTTTATAAGCACACGAATGGTCTTGGGAAAAGAAAGGATGACACGTTTGGCTGTTCATTTTCTTTCTTGCTTAAAAGGGATAAGATTTCTCTCTCCCCTTGCTATTTCGGATTATGAAGAAATGGTATCTTGTATTTTAAAGGAATGGACATTAAAATTTTATATGAATGTTCGTGAGAGTTGGAAAAAGGAATAGTTTTTCCTTCTGAACTCCTTAATGAAATATGACTCTTCTTACGGTGTAGATAAGATGGATTCGTTGTGTTTTCTTGATACTGTTCGGTCTTCTTAATCAGATTATTGACGCAATTATAAACTAGTTTTGTATTCTGTGCAATGAATGATTATAAATTCTTCTTGCTGTAACGAAGGTTGATCCCATTGCGTCTAGCAGTCGAAGTTTGACCTTCTGATATTATTTTGTTTTTACTATCTTGAGAATGCAAATGTGGCTGGAATGTTCATTGCTGTAGCTTGTTGGATTGCAGCTGTACTGGCTATGTGAGATGCTTATCAATGAGAACGTTTACGCTGTTATCTGTCTGAGTTGAGTTGTCTTGCTTAGAAAAACGTGATTGAATGTTTTTACTTCATTCTGAAAACAATGATTGTTCTTAATGAAATAGTAGAGAATGAATTCTTCTCTTTTTTTTTGCTATTTGGAACTCTGAAAGTAACATTGGAGTTTACTGTGCATATGCCTCGATCTTGCTGTAGGTAACAGCAATGTACAACTTGTTATTAAGAACTATATGTGTTCAGAGGTATAAAAGATTATATGAATATACATACTCGTGTGGTTGCAAAATTGTTGTTGGTTAGCTATACAGTGTAAGAAGTAGGGAATCTTCTAGTATAGCAAATACCTAGTATACATATTGATATGGTTTGCTCCACGATAAATATAATGTCTTACTAACCTGTTTGGCATTCATATGAACTGGAAATAAATGAAATTATTCTTGCTGCCAGAAAGTGAATTCCGAGTGGATTTTGTAAGTTTCACTCTGAACTGTTATTTTGATTTGTCTTTCGTTTGGATTCCACTGTTAGGACAGTCATGTGGAAAGAAATAGAGATATGAATTAATGTTTTAGGAAAATGATCTTTCTTCTTTCGTTCGGTTAGGAACCTGGAATTCGTGAATGAAGAAAATTATAGTGCTTAGATGAGAGCTACTATATGCATTGCTGTTCGCTTTCTTGTTTGTACTTGAATGCCTTAAAATTAACATGCTTCATGAACGGAAAGGAAAGTAATGGATTTATATTCAGTTAGTTTCATCCTTTGCATTTGTTATTAATGAAAGGCGTGAAAAGGATAACTGTATGCTATATAGGCAGCAAGCTACTTGTATTCCTAACTTTACAAATATTGTAAATTGATACTTGCAATGATTATGTGGAAACGGGACAGCAGTCCCTTGGCTGATTGTGATGATGTTTTTGATAGTTCAGTTGTTATGCTGATTTCTCTTTTGTGACTTTCTAGATTGATGTTTGCTGTCGTTTCATAAAAGCAGGGTTCTTTTATTGAAACAGTTAGTTGAAGCATCTTATTTTAAGGATAAGTGCTTAATGTGCTCAGTTCATTGAACTGACCCGTGCAATTCATTTTGCAGATGGAATTTGATTAGAATGAAGACTTGGCTGTTTCTGATGCCTCTTGATTAAATGTAAATTAAATTGTAACTGTTGCTTTTATTCCTCTTGAGGAATTGTGAAAAGAAGAAAATATATTCTTCTGTCCATGAGTTGTATGGATGCTTTGTATAAACTATACCCAATCAGCTGGATTGGCAAATGTACAAATTATGACTTGAAATATTGAATACAGTTACAAGTGTGATATTTTCAATAATTATATCAGTTTGATATTGCTGTTTAAATTGGAAATATGGTGTTATTTCCTGATTTGGAATTGTTTCATTATCCTTGGATGGATGTTGAATTGAAACTGATATTTATTCTTACTTAAATACAACCTTTAAGTTGAACAATGCAATTAATTCATACTTGGGTAAAGATGAATTTTGAATTGACATTAAAAAGGATTAAGAAGAATATGATTTTATAATCAGAGGGTATTCAGGATTAGCTTAGGAGCTAAGGAATATCAATTTAAACTGGGAGTATTTGAACTTCAGTTTTCAAACCTCATTAATGATCCCGTTTGATAAAATTCAGAATAAAGGTTATTGGATACATATATCCATAACTAATGATCCTTAACTATATAACGTTGAAGGGAAATAAATGAATTCATTTCTCAAGGATTAGACCTCGTTTGAATGACGTCTAATAAGTTAATATTCTGAAATTAGTTGCAGTTGGAAACATCTTGGTTAAGTTTAATAGGTTAAACTTATTATGTCCGTCGGTACGGACTGCTTAATCTAATGATTAAGAAATTAACCAAGTAAGGAAATGTAGCCCTTCGATACGAAGGAGACGATACATAACGAACTAATGGACAGTTTAGTCCCTCTTAGTTATATACAACTGCAACGGAAACGAGGATCAAGGGATCAGCGTGGATGCTGAAAATTGCTTAAACTAATTAACTCGTAGCTAAGTCACTTGAGCAGGATGTGTATTCTCGATGGGAGAATTCTGCAGGACATTGGCATACGCCAGCTACAGCAAGGTGTCTTCATGAAGACGGGGTCTTCATGACGACACAATGTTGCAGCTGACATATAGCAATGCCCTCCCGAATTAAAACATTGAGAATACATAGGCTGAAAGTGTAGATTTTAGCTGGGGTGGAGTTAGGGTATGATTTGGTATACAGAGTGACTCCGGTATACTAAAGATAATCAGACACACGGAGTCGTGGGGTAACGACACCGTATGTCTGCGTATCTTTAGTTACCTGGAGTGCCTTCCTATACCCGCTCATATTATTGGCTGGAATCGAAAGTTTAAAACGGAACTTAAACGATGAGGACTGGTAGGAACCAGGAAAGACCATTCTAGATAACAGGTGAAGTGAAGTGAAGGACGTATTCCGTAGATGTGTATCACATTCAGGAATATGATCATGCAAAGCATGTGAAAATCTTTGGCCAAAGTATCGCAATTGCTGGTTGCGTTGTCCTTATCACTTAATTTAAGATGCAGGATGTCAGATGAATATCAGTAACAGATATTCAGATAGGCTTCTTAAATGGATCACTTCGATAACCGGGGAAGGTTATGAGAACAAGTATATAAAATATACTATGCATAAACAAACATGAAGGATCGGTTGTTGCCGAGTCATGTACATGAAGGATCGGTTGTTGCCGAGTCATGAAATGAAGGATCGTTGAAACTCCGAGCCATGAAAATGGAAGATCGGCAGTTCATCGAGTCATTTACAGCAGCATATAGAATCTGTTATGAGATTGAATGGCATTGAATGTGTGTTCCATATTGTAAATATGTGAACAGGGAACATTCGTTTTAAAAAGAAATTGTATGATCCAAACTGTGTGGTTTGGGCAGAGAACAATTATTAAATCTTGAACGTGTGTTTGAATTTTATAATTCATAACAGAGAACGTTATCAAAAAAAAAAAAAAAAATTCCCTTGTTCTGGTGTTTTGAAATGAGGATGTTACACCTGATATGTGAGAGAGTATTGATACAAAGTTGTCATGTTTCCTTTGAGTTGCTTATTTGGATGTTGAAGTTGATATTTTTTCAGAGATCTCATACCAAGAGTGATTTTTTTGGGTGATCTCATACCAAGTGCAAGTTTTTTTGGCTATCTCACGCTAAGTGAAAGTTTTTTTGGAAATCTCATGCCAAGAGAAGAGTAGTTTGGGGAGAGTGGTCTAGTTTTTCTCTCCTTTCATGACGTTTCCCGAATATGCTCCACTACAGATGGTATGTCCCAATTTTTTTCCATTTAGTTTAGATTAGTCCCAATTGTAAGTGAAATGCACTAATAAATTGCATTTTGTAACTAGAGGAAATTGTTTGCTACTGTAGAGCTGATCTAAAAACTACTAGAGATTTTTGCTGATCTGATAAATTAAGTATGTTTTTCCCCTAGGAAACAAACACTTAGCGGGGACATAAGCACCCACCGCTACTGTCCAAGTCTGGGCACTATTTTCTACTCTATTTTTTGGACCCAAGTTTTATTTTGAACCAATATATAGCTGCATGCTTGTGCTAATTATTTATTATGTTGTATTGTACTATAGCTCTTAGCTATTTTAGGGGTGATTTGTTCACCCAGTATGTCACATCTCATAATTTTGGTTTGTTTAGATGATAAGATAAAGTTGTAAAATTTTAAATGGGTTAAGAATGCGGGAGGTATACAGCTACATGCACATATGTATATCCTAAAAAGGGTATACACGACGAACATGTAGTTGCATGCAAAACCATGCAACAACACTTATTGACTAGCATTTGTAAAGAGCTTAGTTTTGATGGGTGTATTCTTATTTTTCTTATCACTTTTATGTCCTTATCTTGGTATATATGATGATGCAATGCATTGTAGAGATATTTGGTGTTGTATCTATGAATCATTATGCACTTGGCTATATTGTGTTACTTAGCTGAAAGTGATGACTATTACATTAGTGTATTGCATGGTTATGTACCTATTTTTGTTACTCTGGTTTATCTCACTCATTGTATTTAATGGTTTGAAAGCTTGTAAAATTCTTACAACAGTAAGGTATTACTTGAATGTATTGGTATTATTTTACCTGTCCTAATAATGACTACATGATGAAAATGGTCTATTCATGATTTTTGTGATACACATTTCCTTCTTGTTGTAGATGATGATCAATTATTTGAAATGTGATCATTTTGTGACATGTTTCATTGTATGAACATTAAGTATTTAAATTGTTCATATTTCATTTGGAATAATTGTTACCCTGTTCGTTATTGTTAATAACTTCATAACAATGGAAATGTTATGCCAGGTTGGCGTTATTGTGAACAAAAATACTTGGTTGATTAGTTTCAAGGTATTTTTACGTAATACAATATGTATATATATGGTCTTAGACCATCGAGTAGAGTAGAAAGGGTTATAATATTTGTTGATCTTTTGGTTTACCTAAGTATTGAATGCCATACATAATGGAGGAACATTTTAATGTTTCTTTGGGACTTAGGTTACTTTTGAAATTGCATTGTCTAGTTAATAATCTAACATTAGTCTTTGACGACCTCAATGCATTATATAGTTTTAGAGTTTTTAAACAATATATTTGAATGAACGATTGGTTAAAATCCATATGCATTGGATTATAATTTTATGTCATGTTTAGGATGATTATTATTGGTCAAAAACCAGCCAAAATTCAAAGTGGGAGACTGGTTAGTAGATATCTCGGTCGATTATTATTATTGATTAATGATTTTAAATCATTCTTTATCATATGGGGAAACATAAGTTAATTGTTTTAATTTCTAGATCCTTTGATCAGAATAGTGACCCATATTTTATCTTATGAGGTAAATTTGGAAAAGTTATAATGTCATGCAAAATATGTGTTAAATTTTAAATTAAATGAACTACCACCAACTTTGGTGGGAATAAGCCATGTTATGCATTGGCATTGCAAAAAAAAAATCCATTTAAATCTAGCACAATCTTTTGGAAGCTCGAAGCTTCTCAAGGAAGTGAAGGGCTATGCGCAATGGGATTTCATTTTGGTTTTTCAATTTTGGTAGAGATCTGTTGAGTGAGCCATGCAGGTTTTTCAATTTTGGTAGAGATCTGTTGAGTGAGCCATGCATGAGCTCATTTTTTGTATTTACACTATTTTTTACAAGCCCATTTTTGGCAGAGCCATGCTGAAGTTAATAATGAGGTTTTTCTAGTTTCAAGTTCTCCATTTACAGAGCCATGCATGTAGGTTAAATGTGAGGTTCTGTTGAGCTATCTATAGAGTTGTGTAGCTAAAAATAATGATGTAATGTTTAGTGGTTGAATATTTTATAAAAATATGGAAGCCTGGGGTTATTATGTTTGCAACACTGTGATTGTATTTTATGAAGGTGGGTGTGTAAACTTCTTGTGAAATCATGGTTTCACCAATGGAAGATATTTCAAAGGATTTTGTGAAGGATTACAAATAATCTCATGCATGAGTAGTTTTCTTCCTTCTATTGTTATGTTTTGAACTAGTTAAGATTAATGGGATTTATATTTTAGTAGAACCATATTTGATTGTGTTTATTACATGTGATGAGATGTATTTATTGGGTAAATATGGATTTTTTTAAAGTGTATTTATTGGGTAAATATGGATTTTTTTAAAGATTAAAGGAATATTGTTTTATTCCCTTGGGGTATTTTGGGTTGACTGTGAGTTACTTTTCTTCATTGTGTAAACCTGATCAAAATTATTTTATAGTAATGCCTAACAATGATATCCTTTTGTTATTCTATATTGTTCCCCTCTATGACACCCTTGATTGAAAAATTGTACCAGGACGATGTTTAATATTCTGAACTCAGTAGGTCCAGAAAATAGAAGTCATGGGTCATTAGTCGAATCCCGCAAGGGAATGATTAACACAAAAAAAATGGTCTGCCCCTCATTCACTTTCATGCTCTCTTTTTCATATTTTAGTTTTTTATCTATTTAGAAGCCATAGTTTTAATTCTTTGCATGCTTAGTTTAGCATTGTCCAGCTGTTGGTAAGCCACATATCCAACTTGTGTAAACAGTGTTGTTGTTTTATCTAATCCATTGGAGTAGAATAGCTTAGGAACCCATTAAAGTTATAGGTTTTTCTCCTCAAATAGGATAGTTTCAGGTTCTAGATGCATTATGTTGCATGATTTGCAATAGATCCACTAGGAATTGCATAAGCCAAGCTCTGTACTCTTGCGCTATCCCTCTCCTATTCGTGTTCTAATTCAGTCTGTATTCTAAAGGTTGTCCCTTGTTCCAACACCTACTCCTGTTGATGCAAGCATTACACACTTTTCTGGATCTATGTGAGCACAAAGAATGAAGAGATCATACTGAGGGGATAAGATCACACACACACCATCGGATTTGCCACTGTTGTGGCAGAATCCAGGTTCTAGCTTTCAAAGTTGTAGTTCAGAACATCTCAAATAGAGTAGTTGTTCACTTAGATCCATCGAAGAAGAGGGTCATTGATACGACTCTTCTCCGAGCGAAAGAGTGGCGATGAGTTCGTCGGGGAAGGTAAAATTGGTAAATTGTTCCCCAGGTAGAGGGGCCTCCGCAAGTTGGTCTGCAAGAGTTTGTCCTTTGATTGATTTCTGTTGTATATAAACTCAAGGTCAAGGTCGGCGAGGAGCATGAGCCATCGAGCGATGCGTTGGTTTAGGTGTGGGTTGGCGTACATATAATGAATGGGGTCTGTGTTGGTGATGACGAAAGTTTTGTGATTCAGGAGGTAATGTCGGAGTTTGGTGGCGACGAATGATAGGGCTAGGCACAATTTTTCTACATGTGTATACCTAGTCTCGTAATCCACGAGGGTACGACTTATATAATAAACGGCCTGCTCTCGGCGTGCCGAGTCTCGATGTGCGAGCATAGCTCCTATAGCATGGTCAGTGGCGGAAAGATAAAGGTAGAAAGGGCGGTCGTCCTGGGGTGGGATAAGCACGGGTGGCTGCAAGAGATACGTTTTTTTGAGAGCTTCGAAGGCTTGGTGACACTCCTCACTCCATTGAAAGGCAACGTCCTTTTTTAGAAGGTGATGAAAAGGGTGACATCGATCCGAGAGTTGGGAGATGAAACGCCGGATGGATTGAAGTTTACCCTGCAAACTACGCAATTGTTTGAGGTTTTTGGGTGGGGGGCATTTCTAGGATAGCTTTTACTTTAGATGGATCGACCTCAATGCCACGCAAAGAGACGATAAAGCCAAGAAGTTTTCCGAAAGAACACCAAAGACACATTCTTCGGTTGAAGGCGGACAGAAATATTGTAACAGGCGATCAAAAATAATGGTTTTTTTTTAAAACATCGAGATGTTCACTACGATGTTTAGACTTGCCGAGAAGATCGTCGACATAGTCTTCAAGGATAGTGTGCATAATGTCATGAAAAATGTAGGTCATAGCCCGCTGATAGGTAGCACCAGCATTCTTAAGGCCAAATGGCATGACACGATAACAGAAGGTTCCCCAAGGAGTTATGAAGGCAGTTTTGTGTTGATCGGCAGGGGCAACCAAAATTTGGTTGTATCCTGAAAAGCCATCCATGAGAGAAAGCATTTCATGACCCGCAGTGAGATCAACAAGTTGATCAATACTTGGGAGGGGGAAGTCATCCTTAGGGCAAGCGAGGTTAAGATCCCGAAATCCGGTGCATATCCGAAGTCCCCCCGTCGCTTTCGTGACAGGTACGATGTTAGAAATCCATTGAGGATAGTCAATAGGCAGAATGAAGGAAAACAGAAAGGAGTCGTTGGAGCTCCTCTTTGACCAAGAGAGCAATGCGTGGATGCATTTTTCTCAATTTCTGTTTGACTGGTTTGGAATCGGGGTTTAGGGTGATGTTATGGACGGCAATGGTAGGATCAATTCCTGGCATGTCAGCGTAAGACCCATGCGAAAGCTTGGTTGCGAGCACGGAGAGAAAAAGGTAGTAAAGGCGGCTTGTTCTGATGTGTTAAGGGATTGTCCAATCTTCACTATGTGAGGATCTTCCTCCGTGTGGATGTTGATTTCTATAGTAGATTCGTTCAGCATGGTTTGAGTTTCAGATGGTAAGGCGCGTTGAAGATAGGAGTCGTCCGCCCCAAGGTAAGTGAGGATGGAGTCGTCATCCTGGCACTCAACAACATTAATCGAAGGCGAATCTTCTTCGATCATGTCTGGATATAGAAGGGGAAGGAAGATGGGTCCTCATTATCGCGTTGATAAGTGAGAGGACCTATGAAGATGGCATTTATGAAAAAAAAAAGTTAGGAGGGATAGATTCAGGGTCCATCGATTCTGTGGGTGATGATGGCAAAGTGGGTGATGATGGTTCGGTGGGGGCAACGTCTTCTTCTTCAGGATACAGCTGACAGGAGGTGTCTCCTGTGTAGGTGTTTCGGAAAAACCGAGACCACTTCGATCATTATGTTTGCGTGTGGTCACGGGAATGAGTGTATGTCGGCCTTGTTCGTAAAGGCCAAAACCAAAGCCTTTCCACGCACAGCGAGTCAAGAAGGTGAGAGCGAAGCGACGATTTGTCAGGTATTGAAAATCGGATTGGAAGGGAACCACCCCAAGAGGAGGTTCAGGGGTAATGGAGGATGCGTCAACACCCCCATACGTTAGGTTAGTGCGACAATGGGGTGGTCCGTAAGAGATTACCTCCCCCACGCGACGGTCGTAGGTGGGATGTGCATGTTTGTCCGTACTCCTGCGGGGGTAGGGAAAGAACTAACGTTATATATAGGCGGTACTCCCCCAGCGTGAGGCGATGAAAAACATCTACTAAGGGGTCGAGGTTGGGATGTTAGCTGCGGGAAGAGAAGTGGTTTGTGCGACGGTGGTTTCATCAGTTGAAGGCGTAGGTGCAGTTGAGGTGGATGGTGGTTGAGGTACATTTGAAGAGGATGGTTGGGTTGAATGTATGGGTGTCTTAATTGGTATAAGCACATCGTTTGGGCGGTATAACATATTGCAAGTTTTGAAGGGGGGAGGATCAGCTTTTACAGTGTAGGACTTCCCCTCGTACTCAAATTTTATGCATCGATGTAATGTTGAGGGAACGCATGAGTGGCATGCGCCTAAGAATGTGCCAAGTCCTGAGATTCCATGGGCTGGCTGGATATTATAGAAGTCGTTTAAGGACTTTTCAAAAATTGCGCCCCAATCCCTTCGTTGCGAAGAAAGAAAATAAATTGTCTGGACAGACACATGTTGAATCTGCATTTAAAAATTGAAAGGAGTAGTTAACATACAGCACGATTTTGACTGTACCAATCCCAACTGGAGGATTTATGGTGGTAACGGGAGCCTCAGGAGGAAGCGCCTTGGGGGTTGGTATGTTTGTGTGGCAGAAATAAAAATGGTATCGGCTTATGAAAGCCAGAGCTTAAGTAATGGAACAGACTATGTCAACAGATCTTGACTAATGCCATAGTACATGCGCTTCACAAATATGGAAGGCATTTACCTTCTGGCAAGACCTTTGAATTAAAAACGACCATCTGGGCTGAAGTATATTTTACTCAGCCAAAGCTGAATGCAAGGCAACGAAGATGGGTTAGAATTTCTTGTCTCAGTATGATTTTGATATAAGCTACATTAAGGGCAAGGAAATAGAGTAGCCAGATGCTCTGAGTCGAAGGAAGCATATCTCTGCTCTTATAACATTAAGAACTCAGTTTTAGGATGAGGTAAAGATGCCTTAGAATCAGATCCCTATTTCAGCAAGTCAAATAGCACTTGCTGCAGACCCGCAGGACAGCAGGTCATAAGGGATTTCGTTTTGATAACGAAGGAGTTCTGAGGTTCGAAAACAGGGTCTCTGTATCTGTGGCCAATGACCTAAGAGGGAAATTGCTCACTGAATTCCATAATTCACCTTTTTCTAGACACCCTGGCATCAACAAAAATTCTTGCTGATCTTAAGCAGCAATATTTTTGGAAGGGAATGAAAAGGATGGTGGTAGAGTTGTAAACACACTGCTTGGAATGTCAGCGTGTTAAAGCGCAACATATGCAACCTTCTGGATTATTGTATCCCCATAGCATTCCGTAGTATAAGTGGCAAGTGATAACGATGGATTTCGTTCAAGGATGCCTATGTCAAGAAATAAACATGACATTATCCTGGTTGTAGTCGACAAATTGACCAAAGTGGCACACTTCATTGCTGGCTAATTGAAGGACGATGCACAGTTTTAGCAAGCAGCTTGTACATGAAATCTTCAGGTTGCATGGAATACCGGACATTAATCATATCGGACAGAGATCGAGGATGCACATCAAGGTTTTGGGAAAACGCTTAATGCAGCCTTGGGAACTAAATTTTTAAACTTCAGTTTTGCCTATCATCCAGAACGGATGGATAGACTGAGAGGTTAATCAAGTTTAGAGGACATGCTAAGGAGTATTGCATGGACCAGCAGTATAAATGGGAGGAATACCTTCCGCTGGTAGAATTGCTACAATAACACCTATCATGCTCTTAAAAATGGCACCCTCGAAGCATTGTATGGAAGAAATTTAGAACCCCTGTCAGCTGGGACAGCGTTGAGGACAGAGAGGTAATTGGGCCAGAAAATCCTTATGGAAATGGAATAGCAAATCAAAAACGATTCGGGAACATCTAAAGGAGGCTGCCAATAGGCAGAAGAGCTATCCAGACTTGAAGCGGGTTGACAGGCATTATAAACTTGGAGAGAAGGTCTTTCTTCGGGTGAAGCCGAAAAATAGCTCCATAACCTTTGGTAGGGCTGCCAAGTTGTCACCACGTTACGTGGGACCTTTTGAAATTATTGAAATAATCAACCCTGTAGCTTATCGTCTAGCATTACCTCCTGCTTTGTCTCAAATGCATGATGTTTTTCATATTTCTTTACTTAAGAAATACGTGACAGATTTATACATGTGCTAAATTGGAATTCCTTGCAGGTCCAAGGACCCAGGAATAATCGTGGTTAAGCCCATTCGAGTGTTGGGAACTCGCCAATTGTACTTGAGAAATCGCGAAGTGACCAATGTAAGGTCCAATGGGACCAGTTCAGCGAAGAAAGTGCAAACTTGGGAGAATCTCGAAGAAATGAGATCTACTTTTCCACACCTGTTTAACTGAATATGAAATTCAGAGAACTGAACAATTTTACAAAATTTAGACAATTATTAGTCTATTGTACAGTTGTCTTAAACACGTTGTTTTTTAAGAGAGAATCTGTTTTTGGTATGAATTTCTGAATGAAAGGACAATAACTGAATTTTGTCCTATGAACTCCTTGATTTGTAAATCAGATCATCGGACGATGATTCTTTAAGGAGGGAAGAATGTAACACTCTGATTTTGTATGCTAACTTGGTGAATGTTTTTACATACTGTTATGGACTCTTGGAATGAAAGCAAACATGTTAAGATATGTTTTGATCTTAAGAGAATGTGTTGCTAATCTGGATTCTTGCATACTGTGGCTTATTGCATGGACAGCAAATATTGTACTTGTATGATTGCTGATGTGACGACAGATTGTCGTATAATTGCTTACTCTTGTGCTGATTGACAGGCATACCCTGAATCAATTCCATTAATTCAAGTATGCTGAGGTCCTCTTGTGTTTTCTGTGTTAATTCACACTTGAACTGGACTAGGATTATTATAAGCGTGCAGCGTCTGATTATAGGTGTGAATAGCTAGCACGAAAAATGCCAACGACAGGGGTTCGATTCTTGAACACTGTACTATCGAATTCGGGACCTCGTGGGGCGAGAAACACCTGGACACAGGTGGCCTTGGCATGTAATCAGAAGGACGGAACGTCCTGCTCTACGTTAACGTGGATGTTAGCAAGGGGCTGGAAGGAAGTTGTTAGTGTTAGTGGTTAGTGTGAATTAAACCTAACTAACCCTAAGACCTAACATACATCCTACACTACTATCCTAGTGGATTTTTAAATTATATATATATAAAAAAAGGGGGGAGGGGGAAATAAATCTAATCCTAAAACCTAAGGTCTAACTAAGGCCTAGGTTGAACACTTTATGCAACCTAGACTAATCCTAATCTAAAGGGCACGCAGACCCTTGAAGGAGAGGATAAGGATGGAGGGGAGTATTCATTGGCATTAATTGAAAAGTCCATACGTGGACAGCTCCAGTTTTGGCGGGGCAGGTAGGAGATAGAGGTATCCATTTGGAAGCTTGGCTAAATTCATTTGCATGGAAAAATTTGAAAATTGGAGACTTGCCAACCCAAGTGGAGGTGGCATAGAAAATAAGGAAAAAGGGCGAGCCTTTATTGCATTAATGGTTCTTGGTCCTCGAGACCAGCTCGCCTTGGGAAGAGTATGAAGGAATTTTTATTTTCATTTTTTTGTTGATTCAAGCTTTTGCAAAGTTGCTCTGCATTTGGTTTCTTGGTCTGGTTCAGTCGAACCAGCTCTTGCATTTGACATTTTCTTGGAAGTTTTGAGGTTGTTGATCAGCCAAGAAGAAGGAAGAAAGTTCTGGGAATATTGTGTTTCCGTTGTGGAAGAAAAACGTGGCAAAACAAAGCTTTCTTCGAGTTCTGGAAAAGAGAGAATACAGGCATGTTAAGCCCTTCTCTTTAAATATTTGCTTGATTTAAATGTTTCATTAAAACAACCTGCTCTTGGGTTGGGATTGCTTGATTGTTTTGAGTTGATTTGGAAATGGATTTGTTGATTCTTGCCTTCTTTTCTTGGAAAATGATAAGAACGGCTTTGGTTGCTCGGCCTTGAATTGTGGTTGCTTAAATTTAGTTGGAATAGGAATTACCATTGTGGTTGCTGACAGTGTTGTAGAAAGAAATAAACATTTTCTTCCTCTGTACATGTGGTAAGGAATGGACAGGCTTGTATAAACTATTCCTTATAGTGTAATCGTTCTCCTTGATGTTGCGCTTGGAACTGCTATTACCTGTGAAGAGAAAAATGGAATTACAGTTGTGTTTTGTTGCTATGATTTGGGTTTCCTTCCTTTCTTGCTATCATTTTTGGAAATAACGGGGTGCAGTCGTCCCCTTTGCTGTTGTGGTTAATCCGTCCTTGTAATTGATTGGTTGGAAACACTTATTCGACGTGCGGGTTTGTTGACAGTATGGTATATGAAATAGATGTTTTAAAGGAACAGTACAGGCAGTGCGAATTGTTTATTTGTTGTGTGATTGTCTTTGTCACATGAACTTTTAAGATAAAATGGTGAAGGTAGTGTGAACGGCTTGGCTTGTTTCTGTACTGAAGTTTCATTGAAGGAAATGAGATCCCTTGTTGCTGTATGCTGTTTGGAATTAAAAAGAATATCATTTCTTTTGAGCTTCATGGAATGGGTTTTCACTGTTTAGAGTTTTATATCCTGAACCGGTAGACTGTATGGTTGTTTTCACCACTATGATAATGCTCTTGTCATATGGTCTTTCGTGATATGATGGTACAGGATGTATGAGAAGTTTAAGGTCGTTTTATACTGAAACTTCTTTTGAAAAGGAAATAATTTCTTTTCTCTCTCTGCTGTGTGATTATTATGAATACAACATTGTTTTCTTTATAAGCACACGAAAGGTCTTGGGAAAAGAAAGGATGACACGTTTGGCTGTTCATTTTCTTTCTTGCTTAAAAGGGATAAGATTTCTCTCTCCCCTTGCTATTTCGGATTATGAAGAAATGGTATCTTGTATTTAAGGGAATGGACATTAAAATCTTATATGAATGTTCGTGAGAGTTGGAAAAAGGAATAGTTTTTCCTTCTGAACTCCTTAATGAAATATGACTCTTCTTACGGTGTAGATAAGATGGATTCGTTGTGTTTTCTTGATACTGTTCGGTCTTCTTAATCAGATTATTGACGCAATTATAAACTAGTTTTTTATTCTGTGCAATGAATGATTATAAATTCTTCTTGCTGTAACGAAGGTTGATCCCATTGCGTCTAGCAGTCGAAGTTTGACCTTCTGATATTATTTTGTTTTTACTATCTTGAGAATGCAAATGTGGCTGGAATGTTCATTGCTGTAGCCTGTTGGATTGCAGCTGTATTGGCTATGTGAGATGCTTATCAATGAGAACGTTTACGCTGTTATATGTCTGAGTTGAGTTGTCTTGCTTAGAAAAACATGATTGAATGTTTTTACTTCATTCTGAAAACAATGATTTCTCTTAATGAAATAGTAGAGAATGAATTCTTCTCTTTTTTTTGCTATTTGGAACTCTGAAGGTAACATTTGAGTTACTGTGCATATGCCTCGATCTTGCTGTAGGTAACAGCAATGTACAACTTGTTATTAAGAACTATATGTGTTCAGAGGTATAAAAGATTATATGAATATACATACTCGTGTGGTTGCAAAATTGTTGTTGGTTAGCTATACAGTGTAAGAAGTAGGGAATATTCTGGTATAGCAAATACCTAATATACATATGGATATGGTTTGCTCCACGATAAATATAATGTCTTACTAACCTGTTTGGCATTCATATGAACTGGAAATAAATGAAATTATTCTTGCTGCCAGAAAGTGAATTCCGAGTGGATTTTGTAAGTTTCACTCTGAACTGTTATTTTGATTTGTCTTTCGTTTGGATTCCACTGTTAGGATAGTCATGTGGAAAGAAATAGAGATATGAATTAATGTTTTAGGAAAATGATCTTTCTTCTTTCGTTCGGTTAGGAACCTGGAATTCGTGAATGAAGAAAATTATAGTGCTTAGATGAGAGCTACTATATGCATTGCTGTTCGCTTTCTTGTTTGTACTTGAATGCCTTAAAATTAACATGCTTCATGAATGGAAAGGAAAGTAATGGATTTATATTTAGTTAGTTTCATCCTTTGCATTCGTTATTAATGAAAGGTGTGAAAAGGATAACTGTATGCTATATAGGCAGCAAGCTACTTGTATTCCTAACTTTACAAATATTGTAAATTGATACTTGCAATGATTATGTGGAACGGGACAGCAGTCCCTTGGCTGATTGTGATGATGTTTTTGATAGTTCAGTTGTTATGCTGATTTCTCTTTTGTGACTTTCTTGATTGATGTTTGTTGTTGTTTCATAAAAGCAGGGTTCTTTTATTGAAACAGTTAGTTGAAGCATCTTATTTTAAGGATAAGTGCTTAATGTTCTCAGTTCATTGAACTGACCCATGCAATTCATTTTGCAGATGGAATTTGATTAGAATGAAGACCTGGCTGTCTTCTGATGCCTCTTGATAAAATATAAATTAAATTGTAACTGTTGCTTTTATTCCTCTTGAGGAATTGTAAAAGAAGAAAATATATTCTTCTGCCCATGAGTTGTATGGATGCTTTGTAAAAACTATACCCAATCAGTTGGATTGGCAAATGTACAAGTTATGACTTGAAATATTGAATACAGTTACAAGTGTGATATTTTCAATAATTATATCAGTTTGATATTGCTGTTTAAATTGGAAATATGGTGTTATTTCCTGATTTGGAATTGTTTCATTATCCTTGGATGGATGTTGAATTGAAACTAATATTTATTCTTACTTAAATACAACCTTTAAGTTGAACAATGCAATTAATTCATACTTGGGTAAAGATGAATTTTGAATTGACATTAAAAAGAATTAAGAGGAATATGATTTTATAATCAGAGGGTATTCAGGATTATCTTAGGAGCTAAGGAATATCAATTTGAGCTGGGAGTATTTGAACTTCGTTTTCAAACCTCATTAATGATCCCGTTTGATAAAATTCAGAATAAAGGTTATTGGATACATATATCCATAACTAATGATCCTTAACTATATAACGTTGAAGGGAAATAAATGAATTCATTTCTCAAGGATTAGACCTCGTTTGAATGACGTCTAATAAGTTAATATTCTGAAATAAGTTACAGTTGGAAACATCTTGGTTAAGTTTAATAGGTTAAACTTATTATGTCCGTCGGTACGGACTGCTTAATCTAACGATTAAGAAATAAACCAAGTAAGGAAATGTAGCTCTTCGATACGAAGGAGACGATACATAACGAACTAATGGACAGCTTAGTCCCTCTTAGATATATATACAACTGCAACGGAAACGAGGATCAAGGGATCAGCGTGGATGCTGAAAATTGCTTAAACTATTAACTCGTGGCTAAGTCACTTGGGCAGGATGTGTATTCTCGTTGGGAGAATTCTGCAGGAAATTGGCATACGCCAGCTACAGCAAGGTGTCTTCATGAAGACTTGGTCTTCATGACGACACAATGTTGCAGCTGACATATAGCAATGCCCTCCCGAATTAAAACATTGAGAATACATAGGCTGCAACTGTAGATCTTAGCTGGAGTGGAGATAGGGTATGATCTGGTATACGGAGCGACTCCGGAATACTAAAGATAATCAGATACACGGAGTCATGGGGTAATGACACCGTATGTCTGCGTATCTTTAGTTACCAGGAGTACCTTCCTATACCCGCTCATATTACTGGCTGGTATCGAAAGTTTAAAACGGAACTTAAACGATGAGGACTGGTAGGAACCAGGAAAGACCATTCTAGATAACAGGTGAAGTGAAGTGAAGGACGTATTCCGTAGATGTGTATCACATTCAGGAATATGATCATGCAAAGCATGTGAAAATCTTTGGCCAAAGTATCACAATTACTTGTTGCGTTGTCCTTATCACTTAATTTAAGATGCAGGATGTCAGATGAATATCAGTAACAGATATTCAAATAGGCTTCTTAAATGGATCACTTCGATAACCGGGGAAGGTTATGAGAACAAGTATATAAAATATACTATGCATAAATAAACATGAAGGATCGGTTGTTGCCGAGTCATGTACATGAAGGATCGGTTGTTGCCGAGTCATGAAATGAAGGATCGTTGAAACTCTGAGCCATGAAAATGGAAGATCGGTAGTTCATCGAGTCATTTACAGCAGCATATAGAATCTGTTATGAGATTGAATGGCATTGAATGTGTGTTCCATATTGTAAATATGTGAACAGGGAACATTCATTTTTGAAAGAAATTGTATGATCCAAACTGTGTGGTTTGGGCAGAGAACAATTACTAAATCTCGAACGTGTGTTTGAATTTTATAATTCATAACAGAGAACGTTATTTAAAAAAAAAATTCCCTTGTTCTGGTGTTTTAAAATGGGGATGTTACACACCTAGAAGCTTTCCTGGGAGCTCACAAAACAACTCACCAACTAGCTCACCTGGGAGATCTTCTAGGAGGTTTGCCGTCAGCTCGAGTTTAGCTTGCCTGGGAGCTCATCAAGTAATCCACCTAGGAAATCACTTGGGAACTCCCCTGATAGCTCACTTTACCAACTCACCTTGATCTCACCTTTCCAACTCACCTTGAACTCACCTTGCCAACTCGCCTTGAGCTCATCTGGTAGCTCACATGTAATCTCACCTCAGATATTTTTGACAAGCTCACGTTTGAGCTCGCATGGGAGCTCACCGAGCACCTCACCTAAGAGCTCGTCAAGTAGGTCGACTTGAGCTTGCCTAGAAACTCACATTGGAGCTCACCTTGTAATCTAACCTTGAGATTGCCTAAGGTCTTTCCAAGTAGCTTGACTTGCGCTCACCCAGGAGCTCGTCAAGTAGCTCACCTGAAAACTCACGTGGTAGCTCACCTTACAGTTCACCTTGCTAACTCACATGGGATCTCACCTATCAAATCACCTTAAGCTCACTGAGGAGATCACCTTTCCTACTCATCTTGAGCTCATCTTGTGGCTCATCTTGGAGTTCATTGAGTAGCTTGCCAAGTAGCTCACCTAAAAGCTCACCTGGGAGCTCACCGAGTATCTCACTGAGTAGGTTGACTTGAGATCACTTATGAGGTCACCGAGCAGCTCGGCAAGGACCTCACCTAGGAGCTCACCAAGTATATCCCTTAGGAGCTCGCCTAACATCTAACTTGGGAGCTCGCCGAATAGCTTGCCAAGTAGGTTGCTTGGGAGCTTTTCTCGGAGCTCACCAATCAGCTCAAGTTGAGCTTTCCTAGGAGCTCATCAAGTAACTCACCTAGGAACTCACCTGAGAGCTCACCTGATAACTCACCTTGCCAACTCACCTTGATCTCACCTTGCTAACTTTCCTTGTGCTCACCTTGCCAACTCAACTTTAGGTCATCTGGTAGCTCACATGTAAGCTCACCTTAGATATTTCTGACAAGTTAACCTTTGAGCTTGCTTAGAAGCTCACCAAGTAGCTCACCTAAGAGCTCTACTTGGAGCTTAGTAAACAGGTCACCCAAGAGCTTGTTAAGTAGCTCGACTTGAGCTCACCTAGGAGCTTATCAAGAAGCTCACCTGAAAACACACATGGGAGCTTGCCTGACAGCTCACCTAGAAACTCACATGAGAACCCGTCTATTAGCTCACCTTGATCTCGCTGAGGAGCTCACCTTACCAACTCACCTTGAGATCATATGGTATCTCACCTAAGACTTCATCAAGAAGCTCAATAAGTAACTCACCTAGGAGCTCTCTTAATAGCTTTCCTGGGAGCTCACCGAGTAGCTCACCAGGTAGGTTTTCTTGAGCTATCTTTTGAACTCGCCAAGTAGCCTACCAGGGAGCTTGCTTAGGACCTCAACAAGTAGCTCACTTGGGAGCTCACCTAGAAACTTTCCTAGGAGCTCATCGAATATCTTACAAAGTAGATTACCTTTAAGCTCTTCTAGGAGCTCACCGATCAGCTCAAGTTGATCTCACATAGAATCTCATCGAGTAACTCACTTTAGAACTCACCTGGGAGCTCACCTTGCCATTCCAACTCACCTTGATCTTGCCTTGCTAACTCACCTTGAGCTCATTTGGTAGCTCACATGTAAGCTCACCTAAGAGAACTCGCTTGGGAGCTCACCTAGCAGCTCGCCTGGTAGCTCACTGAATAGCTCACAAAGTAGCACACCTGGGAGATCTTCTAGGAGCTCACTGATATGCTCAAGTTGAGCTTTCCTTGGAGCTCATGGAGTATCTTGACTAGGAAATTTCTTGTAAGCTCACCTGATATCTTACCTTGCAAACTCACCTTGAGCTTGCCTTGCCAACTCACCATGAGCTTGCCTTGCCAACTCACCCTTAGCTCATCTAGTAGCTTGTATGTAATCTCACCTTAGAGATTTCTGACAAGCTCACCTTTGATCTCACCTAGGATCTCACAAGTAGCTCAGCTTGGAGCTCAGCAAGTAGCCCACCTAGGAGCTTGTCGACCAGATTGACTTGAGCTTACTTGAAAACTCACTTAGGAGTTTACTTGACAACTCACCTTATCAACTCGCGTTGAGATCACCTAGGAGCTCACCAAGTAGCTCAACTTGAGCTAACCCAGGAGCTCATTAAGCAGCTCACCTAAAAACTCACATGGGATCTCACCTAACCGCTAGCCTTTCTAACTAGCATGGGAGCTTACGTATCATCTCGCCTTGTCAGCTCACCTTGAGCTCACTAAGGAGCTCACCTTACCAACTCATTATATGTACCCAAAATTGTAAGGTAATGTACTGCGGAACAAGCATAATAAGTGCCCCAATGATGATACAGGTCTCTTCGCAAGGTGTTCAGGTTTCAAAAAAGCTCTCCGAATATGTGTTAACATCCCGCATGCCCCGCTTATCCCCCACGTACTTTTTTTTCCCCTTTTCCCCTATTTTCTTGCCCCTTTTCTCTTTATTAATAAAACCGTCGCCCTGCCTGGGTGGCAGTCTTGTGACCGCCGCCCTGAACAGGGCGAAGGTCCTATAACCGCCGCCTTGAGCAGGGTGGTGGTCCTTTACACATTTTCCAGAACATTCTTTTGACATAAATCACGTAAAAATTAACGTTTCACCAGCTTTCTTTGCCGACTTAAGCTTGCATTTATGTTTTTGGTCCCCTGGAATAGTGTTTTTCCTTTGTTTATTGTTTAGGAGTTCAGTTTGGTTTTGATCTTTGGGTGATTGAATTCCTATAAATGAATGTCTTGTGCTCAAAAAAATGGTCTGCCCCTCATTCACTTTCATGCTCTCTTTTTCATATTTTAGTTTTTTATTCTATTTAGAAGCCATAGTTTTAATTCTTTGCATGCTTAGTTAGCATTGTCCAGCTGTTGGTAAGCCACATATCCAACTTGTGTAAACAGTGTTGTTGTTTTATCTAATCCATTGGAGTAGAATAGCTTAGGAACCCATTAAAGTTATAGGTTTTTCTCCTCAAATAGGATAGTTTCAGGTTCTAGATGCATTATGTTGCATGATTTGCAATAGATCCCACTAGGAATTGCATAAGCCAAGCTCTGTACTCTTGCGCTATCCCTCTCCTATTCGTGTTCTATTCAGTCTGTATTCTAAAGGTTGTCCCTTGTTCCAACACCTACTCCTGTTGATGCAAGCATTACACACTTTTCTGGATCTATGTGAGCACAAAGAATGAAGAGATCATACTGAGGGGATAAGATCACACACACACCATCGGATTTGCCACTGTTGTGCAGAATCCAGGTTCTAGCTTTCAAAGTTGTAGTCAGAATCATATCAAATAGAGTAGTTAAGTGCTTTATTTCAGTAAATTCTATTCTCGGTATTGCCAAGGAAGCTATGGGGATTGATAGTTTCTGAGAAACTATGATTCACTCCTCACTTCTGAGGTAGGATCGAGAATCTTGCAAATAGATTAGGAAAGTTATTTCATTGTTTAGAATAGATCTACAAATTACACACACAAATAGCTACACTCAGATATTTTGTTTGTTTTAAATTATTAGTTTAGTTGTAAATTCTAAATATTTTAAATAGCTACTTTCTTAATTTCATATAGTTTTTCTGGAAAATACAAAATAGTGAAATCATATATGCTATAAAAATATTGCAAATAGTTAACTTTCATTTTATTACAGTTTGTTTACGTTGTTGCTTTTACATGACCATCACGGGACCTAGGGAGCCTAGAGAATACGTTTTCAAGCCAATTGTGCCTCAGCCCAATCTCATAACAGCAATAACTTATATTGACCAAAATCTTAAAATCCAAGTCTTCTAAACAACAGCAGACTTCCAGCAGATCAGATCTTAGTTAAGAGGATTAAACATAGAAGATGACCAAGCACATACATTTTGGTCAATTTAACCAAACTACAGATTACCCTAGGCAAAAATTCATATGACTATAGGAGGATTAGAAAGTGAAAAAACCTTTGGTTGTGATCCTTTGGTCCCACAGTCAGGTGCAGGAGATACCCTCACAGACATAGATACCAGTTTAAGGATCCAGGTTGCATGAATGCCTATGAGATATTCCAAGAAAATCATACAGTTATTGGTCTTGAATATAGAAGCTGAGAAAGCATACGATTACTAGATATTAGGGATTAGGACTTGATTCCATGCATGACTATAGCTGGTCCACAACAACCACGAATCTACGGTTGTGACCCACAAATCCCACAGCCCAACGAATCCATAAGAGAATTAGACATAGACACTAGCCTACGCACATTAGTATTTCAGTCTACTCCACTTCCACCTATTATCATTGAACAATTATCCTTGCTGGACACAACAGCTAACAAAGCTAGAGAATTCTGGACTAAGCTAGAGAACCGTCCATAGAGTTGACTGTATTCACCTTCCACCATATGACCCTATCCGGAGAAATACACAAAAATATACCACGTCATTGTCCACGTATTCCACAACCCATAGATCGAATCACGCCAAAGCTCGATATTGATTGGAGCCTTCGAGTATTCATCCTTGCTGACCGATCTATCACACTAGTCCAAGTTATAAGGGCCTTCTTTGCCTTAAATTCACAAATTCCATTAGTCCATGTCGAAGACATTAGATTTCCTAACTAGTTTTTCTGTATCCCACGCATATTCCATCCCCACCGGCTATCTCAGCACGACCTCAGGAGGTCAGGTATGCAGAAGAGTTACCTTTAGATTCGCATGCTCACTTGTCACTTTTCCAGTGTACAAAATTGTTGAACCCGGCATGAAACAAACAACTATTTCACCTTCTGCATCTTCACAAATCACCTTCGCTCCTTCCCATTATTCTGTGGGTATTTATATACCCCCCGAATATGTCAGGATTTGATGCATATGGAAAACCCCTCTTGGGTCTTGATGCATACTATGCCCAACATAATAGAAAATCATCACCCTCGTTCTCAATATGGGGTGAAAATTATTCAACAAATCAGTTGTCAACATAAACTCCAAGGAGAAGATATAGCTTGTCCTTCCAAACAGAAGGGTTGGAACAAATTGCTCAAACACAACAAACAGAGCCTTCAGGCTCAAATAATATGACGTTCATTGGAGAATCTGTTTCATCTCCTTAGGTACTACTTAGATGACACATTAGTAGACAATCAGACCCATATTTAGCTCTAGATGATGAGTAATCATCGTGTTATTCCCAGAACGAACAACACTCTCGGAATATGTATCCACCTGTAGGAGGTTTACAACCACAACCCGAGGTCTCTTTTCAAGAAAATACCTCTATGCCACTGCATATGGGGAATAATCTCGGAGAAACTTGGCAAGATAGCAATCAGTTCATAGCAAGATATCACATGCCTATATAAAACCATGGTATACAACGAACGCCATCAAGGAAAAATATCGTGACTTCACCAAATGAAGTCATCTCAACTCTAATAGAAAATGTAAGAGGGTTAGAACTTGCTCAAGCAAGTCAAAATTCTCAGTTCATGCAAGTAGGGGGTTCTAATCCTCCACACCATCCTATCCAAGTAGATCTCCTCACAGGAGTAGGCATGTTAGGCATGACTCCTCAATATTTGTAATAAATGCCAACTAGACCCACCAACCCTAGCACCATTCCTCTCAGTCTAGCGCAGAACAATCCATTCCTAGATAATACCCCTTCGTACTTAAACATGTACTCAAAATCACCACAAGGGGATATTGACTCATCTCCTGGCATGTTTACTCAAACACAGGGGTTTCCTTATGCCCCTGCCAACGCATACGCTACGCCATATCAACAACCCGTTCCACCGCCGCTCCCTCAAAAGGCACCATCAATGGTCGAAACATATGCGATAGGGAATTACTTAGAATATTTGAAAGAGCCCTTAGATTTCACCATACGAAGCGTCATGCTTCTAAGGCATCTTCCTGATTTTCCCAAATACAAAGGTGAGGGAGATCCGAATGTGCATATCAAAGCTTACGCTATAGCCATTCGAGAGCTACTCCCATGCGATGGGGTTGTTGCTAAAATATTCCCCAAAACTTTGGAAGGCATCGCCCTCGATTGGTATTATAGAATACCTGAGGCTTCCATACATTCATTTAAACAACTTGTGTCTGAGTTCATCAAGGCCTTCGATATGAACAAACTGTTAAGGATAGGAATCAGGGAGTTCTTACACATCAAGCAAGAACATAACGAATATGTCACCCATTTCATCCAAAGATGGTGAATAGTCCTTTATTCCTCAGCAAGCGCTCCAAACATGGATCAAATGGAACTATGTGACTTGTTACTTCATTCACTTAGCAAAGAAGTAAAGGAAGAGGTTCAGAAGTTCTCATTACGAACTTACGATGAGGTATTGGAGAGTGCCATTCAAATAGATCAAGTAACAATTGCTAGTGGTCATAAAACATACGGAGCAAATGGAAAGTTAATCACTCCCAATCAAAACACTACAAATTATCCCACTACCACAAACGGTAATCAAGGACCTAAAATCCTTAACAAAAATCGGGTTGTAACAACCGATGGAGTAACCAACCAACCCAAGAAGGTAAATGTTGTCAGTAATCCATCACAAACAAACAACCAAAGAAACAACAACTTTACCCTGACAATCAATACAGTGGAATTTAATCATTCACAACAACAACAACAAAAATGGTGAAACCCCACACAGGGTCCAAACAAAAACTCAGTTGGTTACCAAAACCAGAATCAAAACCAGCAACAGCAAATGCAAAACTTTATTCCAAATAGATAACGGTTTGATCAAATTTCTGGGTCACGATATGCACCAAACCAACAAACTATGAATTATAATCCTAATTCATATTGTGGCTTCCACAACATTTGGGGCCATGACACTAGAACGTGTCGTGACTACTATAAATTCATGCAACGCTTTCCAAATGAACAAAAACAAATTTTTATAGATATGTTCTTAGCAGATCCTATGTCACCAATGTCAAATAACTTTTCAGGGGAAGTTTCCCCTCAAAACACACCCCTAAAGATCTTCAACGATCCTCTCCCAAATCATTCTAACAATAACAGGTTAAATCCAAACGAGACAAACAAGGGTGCAATGGCAGAAAAAAATGATCATGAAGCCTCGACTTCACCAAATTCATCGGTTGCGCCACAATTAGGAAGTCAACCACAACCTAAGGTAGTTGGATTAGTGGAGTTAGAATCGGAATTACCCATCAAAGATGTAATAAGAAAACGAGAGTATTTCTCGCAAACAAGTCCAAATCACCTGCCAGAAATAGATAACATCCGGCAAATCATAGCAAAACCTGTGGGTGCTTACGATTTAATTAATGATCTAAAAAAAACCTTCTCGCATATTTCATTTCTCGACTTGTTGAAGAACTCTCCTGCCCACAGGGATGCTCTTTTAGAAGCATTAAGTTTAGGTCATTTAATTAACATCACTCCACCACCTGAAACACAGGTAAATCATATAGACTTTGATGTTCATCCTCTAGGACAGGCGGATAGGGATGTCGAATTCATATTCGAAATAAGTAAAATGCCTACAGATGCTAAGATTGCATGCCGAGGTGATCTAGCCTTACACTTACAAGTATGGGTTTATAATAACTACGTAAAATGGGAAATGGTTCAAGATGGGGCTGTAGTTAACATAGTCCCCTTCTCTTTCCTCCAAAAACTAGGATATGGGGAAACAAAATGTTCCACCACTCGAAATACATTAAGAGGCTATGATAGCCTTAAAGCCACTTTGATAGGAACTATAATACTATCAGTCACCTTAGGACCCAAAACAATCTTGACTAAGTTTTATATTATAGATCAGGAAACTAATTATAATATGATCCTCGACCGACCATGGATACACCACATGAAGGCAATCCCTTCTACACTATTTCAAGAAGTAAGGTTTTTACATTTAGGAAAGGTATTCATGGCCAAAGGTGATCTAAAGCCATTTGATGTGCACCTAGCTAACTTAAAGAAAAGACCAGGTGTGCACTCGGAATTTGAAATTCCAACAAACCATCTTAATAAACCTACCAATGCAAAAGCAAAAGAAAAATTGGTACCTACGACAGATCTTGAAACTGTCAGCATAGCCAAAACAAAACCAACCCCCAAAGACAAGGCTAACACTATAGAAATGGTATCATTAGGGACTACTGCCAAAATCATTGAGTTAATAGAACAAGATTTACCAATGTTCTTACCATTTGATTCAGTAGGCATAGGATGTTCCCTAGGGATTGGCTCTCTTCCAGTGGAAGATCTCTACATGGTGGAAGTAGAGTTAAAAAACACAACAAATAACCCAACATCTATATTCCTAGCTAAGTATTGGACTCTTAATTTCATTGGGGCTAGGTTCCATTACGGATCAGGGGCAGGTATAATTCTTACTTCACCCGAGGAAAAAGTATTGCCATTTGCCTTTAAACTAAATTTCGAATGCACAAACAACAGCGCTGAGTACGAAGCCCTCCTCCTTGGTCTCACCTTAGCCAAAAGAATTGGTATTGATAACATCAGAGTTTTAGGAGACTTGTAATTAGTGGAAAACCAAGTTTCTGAATTATATGAAACTAAAGCCGAACATTTACAACTTTACAAAAAAGTTGTATTAGATTTAAGCAAGGCATTTAACTTCATATCCATTGAAGCAATTCCCCGACAGAAAAATCTTCTCACCGATTCGATAGCAACTTCAGCATCATGTTTTACTCCAAACAATGAGTTAGAAGATACCCATTTCACAGTGTCCATTCATGATGAACCATTGATAAAAATAATGATAAATCCCCTTTCAAGCGGAAGTGAATCTACCGCTCCAGACCATGTTGATAATGATATGGCCACTTTGGATTACTTAAATGCCTATGCAGCACTACATCTCTCCTATCATATGCTAGATTTGTCCTTAATTCCACATTCGTCTTCCTATTTCGGAAATCCCATGATGAGTTTTCCCTCAAAAATAGAACCTAGCATATACACAATAGAAAATGGGGAGGATTTGGATTTACCCCTAGCACCGCCTGAGTTCGAAGAGGGTAACACCTCTTTGATCGAAGAAACGATCGATGTCAACATCAGAACAGAAGATGAACTGATAATTTTAAAACTAAGATCTTCATTAACACCTGAGGAAGTAGAAATACACACTTGGATCCTCAAAGAACATCAGAAGGAATTTGCATTTAAATATAAGGAAATGAAAGGGGTTACACCCCACATTACGGTACACAACCTCGTCACTAAATCTGATGTAAATCCAGTTAAACAAAAATCGAGACCCATGAAACCCAAGGTAGCCCTCATGGTAAAAGAAGAGGTAATAAAAATCCTCTAAGTACGATTCATCAAGCCATTCGATTACTCCCAATGGGTATCTAACATCATTCCTGTCCTCAAGAAGAATGGAAAGATACACATTTACATAGATTTCCGAGACATCAACAAAGCATGTCCTAAGGACAACTTCACATTGCCATCCATTGATGTCATTGTTGATGCAACAGCTAGGTTTGAACTTTTGTCTCTCATGGATGGTTTCTCAGGATACAATCAAATCAGAATATCTGAGCAAGATCAAGCTAAAACTACGTTTATAACTCCTTGGGGAACCTATTGCTATGGTGTTATGCCATTTGGTCTCAAAAACGCTGGTGCTACGTACCAGCGGGCTATGACGTATATATTTCACGATCTAATTCATAAAATCATAGAATCCTATGTAGACAACTTATTGGCTAAGGCCAAGAAGCACTGTGACCATCCGGAAGTACTCCGCGTCATTCTTTCATGTCTAATAGAATACGGAGTCATGCTAAATCCAGAGAAATGTGTCTTCGGTGTAACGGGAGGGAAGCTCCTAGGTTATATCATATCATCATGAGGAATAGATGTTGACCCAACCAAAATTTAGGCTATCCTTAAAATGGTTCCACCTTCGGATGAATCTAGAATCAGGTCATTTCTCGGAAATCTGGGTGTAATCCGAAGATTCATTCCGGACTTGAGCTTCTCTATTCATCCAATTAACAATCTACTCAAGAAAGACTATAGAATTAATTGGACCGAAGAATGCAATGAAGCTTTTGATGTAGTTAAGCGTTTCTTGTTGTCACCACCTACACTAATGCCACCTAAGCTAGACCACTCATTGATTTTATACTCACGAGCTACCAATGTCTCATTAGCTTGTATGTTGGCCCAAGAGGAAGATGACAAAAGAGAACGCACAATTTATTTCATTAGCTGAACACTGCTCGACCATGAAACGTGCTATACACAATCAGAATGAGAATGTCTCGCCATAGTCTTTGTAACCAAATGCCTAAGACATTATATGCTAAATCAAGAAATAAGGGTCGTGGTAAAAATGGACCACTTACGAACTTTCCTCACACAAGGGTCCTTGTCTAAAAAAGCTGGACATTTTATAACCTTAATGGGAGAATTCGAATTAACATTTGTAAATCAAAATTTAGTTAAGGGACAAATCATTATGGATTGGTTAGCTGATAACCCATTAGATGGAGGTGATCTAGTAGATTTGGATTTTCTAGATGAGTGTGTATACTACATCAAAACCCGACCCGTTATCTCTGAGTGTCCTTGGTACGCTGATATCATTAATTATATCATGGACCATACATATCTAGATGGAGCTACACCCCAACAAAGAAGACGATTACGCATTATTGTAGCTAAATACATCATTATAGAGAAAGTTCTCTATCGAAAGGCGTTCGATGGAATGCTCCTAAGGTGCGTTGACATAGAAGAATCCAAGAAGATTCTCCATGAATCACATAGCGGAATATGTGGAGGCCACTTCGGTGGCCATGCCACTACTCGAAAAATACATCGAATGGGCTGTTTATGGCCCACTCTAGAACATGATGCAATAGAGTTTTTACAGAGGTGTCGTAAGTGCCAATAATTCTCCCATGAGATCCACATGCCGACACAAGTCCTGCAACCAATCGCTACTCCATGGACCTTTTCTACATGGGGCTTAGAATTAATAGGGAAATCCTCTCCCTCATCCATAGATGGCCATAATTTTATAATCACAGCCACTGAATATTTCACCAAATGGGTAGAGGCTATGCCTCTTACCGCTGTACCTAGTTCTGTAATTGCCAAGTTCATTTAGAACCAAATCATTTGTAGGTACGGTATCCCATAAATCATTATCTCTGATAATTTAACTTATTTTAAGAATGAAGAGGTTCGTGAGCTATGAAATAAATTTAAGATAAGTCATCATACAGCTTCGTTGTATTATCCCCAAGCCAATGGGCAGGCTGAAGTGACAAACAAGACACTGAAAGCCATTCTCCTTAAAACGGTAAAAGAAAACAAATGAGATTGGCATTTGAAGTTATATCCAGCCTTATTGGCCCATCGAACCTCAATAAGAACACCAATGGGAGCAACTCCTTTCTCACTGGTATTTGGGGCAGAAGCAGTTCTCCCACTTGAGGTTGAAATACCCAGTCTCCGCATATCATTACAAGGGATCCTGGATGAAGATGCTTACAGAGAAGCATGCCTTTCCCAACTAGAAATCCTAGATGAAACAAGGTTAGATGCCGAATAACGACATAGATTCTATGCTGACCGGATGTGCTGGCAGTACAACAAGAAGGTCTATGAATGTGACATATACGAAGGTGATATAGTTTTAAGGCTGGATAGCTAGATCGATAAGAAGACCGGTGAAGGAAGGAAATTCTAGCCCAAATGGTTGGGCCCATACCGAGTCATAAAGGACTATGGAAATGGTGCATACCTCTTATGTATGCTAGAATGTGAGGATTTTGGAAAAACAGTCAATCCCCTACACCTCAAGCATTTCTATGCATAAATAGCTAGCGCTACTTATATAACTATCTACATTGCATTTTCATATAGATTAAGATCATTTTGTCCACTTGTTTCTTACATAACTCGTGATCAAGGAATCTATTCTCAAAGTAATTCATTACAAACTCATGATGTTTTTGGCATAAAACTCTTTAATCATACCTCTCCATCTTCATGTATCATCAAATCATCTCGGAATATTTCATCAAATAAAATCAAACATGAAAAAGTCTTAACGGTAACCATACCAAGATCTGCAAGTTCTTTCTTGCTTTTATTTATTCTTAGGATAAATGTCTTTCCCATGGTCTGTTCTAGAAGCTTCATGGTGTCACATCTATCCCATATGCATATCTCTTTGGAAATGAGCACATACTGACATTTTACTCAAATAAACAAATTAAACATTGATCAACACAGAAAATTTTAAATTTACACATTTCCTTGCCCTACAAACCTTCGGTGTTGAGCTTGCGTCTCTTACTAGTGACATAGGGTTGGGAAAGGATGGAAATGCCCTTACTCACCTACACTTTGCCCATGGTGATAAACCTATGCTTCTTACTAGTAGCGTGGGGAAAAGTGTAGGGGGTCCTCTTGACAAATAAATGTAAATGGTCATATGCAAACAATTCAAACTTTCAAACTTTGAGTCAAAAACAAATGAAACAGATGTTCAAAATTCCAAAAGAGTTAAAAAAATCCCAAAAACCTAGATTTTGTCTACCATATGGCCATCTACGGATCTAAGTCTGGATAAACCACAGGGCAAGTTGCATCCAAAACTATGAAGTCACTCGGGTGGAGTCAGCTTGTAGCTTCTAATTTGGTTCCGCCAAAGCTTTGTCTATCTTTCATCACTATCATTTCACCACATTTCATTACTTGTACCCTTCTTAGCTCTTGGTGATGAGCCCTCGCATCTTACCAGTTGCGTGGAGTTAGGAGTGGGGAAAATTAATCTGTTCATCATACTGGTTATTTTCATCACTTTACCAAAAAAAAACATGAGGTATCCAAATTGCTCATAGAAGCTAAGATTTAAAAACACAATATATCTACATTATCATGTGTCAACATCATGAAACACAAAAGAAAGCAAGCATTTACATCATTTTTTCACCACTACATATATTCTTGAAAGCATACAAAACATACATCATAGTATACACAAAGAAGCTGGAAATAGAAAGGGAAAACATGAGTGACAAGATTTTGATCCAAAAATGAATGCATATATATAAATAATCAATTTTTATATACAATGCCATCAAGCACTAGGCATGGTGAAAATGCTCAAAGAGCCCGTGATACACAAAATAATGTATAGTACAAAATACACAAGGGCCAAATGGCCTCTCAACCCCTACGCGACCCCTCCGAAGGTGTGCACCCTCACCTAGGACTCTGGATATGCTGGCGCTCTGAATGTACGAAGGGCTCAGGGTCCCGAGGGGCAGCCACGGTCTCACCACGAGAATGGCTCCTCATAAAGTGCTCAACCATCATGTAGCCTGCTAACTCTGTGCACAAGGTCGACACCATCTTGGCCATGTGCCAAATGGGAGTGAAGACATCGATATGTCTACCAGATATTGAGGGCTCCCCGGAATCTACAGACAGCTCCGCGTGGGTCCTATCCATGGGGATCATCAGGGAATCAGTACATACCTTGTGGATCAGATTCCTCCACTCGTCAATAGTCTCTGCAAACAAAGGAGAAAAAAAATTAGAAACTAGGCAAGAGGCTAAAAGATACGAGATAAAAACACAAGGAGAGATTGAAATTAAAACAAATCCTAAATTAAACAAAGATTAAGAAGAAAGAAAGGGTAACTTACTCGGATCACCGGGCCTCCAGGATGGGTCACTGGGGCCAGCACCCACCGCAGATGCCGCTACTGACTGAGGGGCTACTCCTGTGGCAGGAGCAATGTGTCACCTTGCAACGGACTCATCCTCTCCACCATGGCTCTGGGAGAGTGGCTCCTCTGAAACTAGAGTCACCCTCTCTGCACTCTCCTCAGCCCTCTCTACCTGCATAATGTCTTCAATTTCATGCCACTCAGGATCACTATCATCAGTCTACTCCTCTGACCCTCCCTTTGTGAGCTCCTCATAATCAAATTCAATATCTATGGGGTCATCGCTACTATGAGCAGGACCCGCAACAATCTGGAGTAAAGGTTCCTGAGGTGCATCGGCTCTCCCTCTAGCACGAGCTATCCTCCTGGCTACAATGGGAATGCCAGGAGTAATCACTATCCAACCTCGGCCTATAGGCCCCCCTTTAGCCTCACGGACTGATCTGTAAACTGGCACCACTGGGGGAAGCATACCCACATACGGTAGGCCAAAATATTGAGGAACTCTGCCAAAAGGATGCACCTCCACTCATCACACTCGATCAATGAGCTGCCCTATGGAGGAGCAAGAGATCAAGGTAAGAGTCTCCTCACCCCATATACCGGCCATAAGCTGGTACGGTGTCACCTCCATGTCTACAGTAGTAAGGGAGGAAACTGGCTGGTGAAGTACTCTAAGCACCGACATATCTATCCATCTACCTTCCCTCACAGCCCCAGGATCTGCCACCCTCCATGCCCCTACCATAAGGGATGAAACGCTCATACACCCAACTCATGACTAGAGTCGGGTGGCTCAATGAATGTCCCTGTAAATGGACCACCCTGTATAGATCATGGTAGGTGGTCCCCAAAATGTCTGCAGCCCAGGCGTATATCTGGCTATGCCCCTCTATCTGTGTAATGATGGGGGCCCAACAATATAACAAAGTGTCCCCTCCCTTGTCCCCGATCAGTCTCAAGGCAAGGATCCCCATGATGGCCTGGCGAAGTACGGGGATAGGAAAATAAGGAATGGATCAAACTCTCACTCCCTTCTTCGACCCCGTGGAGATGGCTGCATCTCCCATATAAGCTGTCCACTGTGCAATCTGTGCCTATGAGCCTGCTGTATCTAATGTGAGTCTCCTCCCGATGATCGGGACCCCCAAAATACGATAGAAATCCTCCAATGTGATGGTCCACTCACCACGGACCCCTACCAGTCGAAAGGTGTTCCGATCTGCATCCTAGTATGAGAATAAGTCACAAAGGATGTGACTAGATGGTGCGACATGGGGCACGTGTGATATGCGCAGTATACCAACCCTTTGTAGTGTGTCCTCCTCGTCCTGTGAGAGGGCATCTAGTACCCCTAAGAGCCAATCACACACTCTCTCTCGGATCCATCTAATGTACTCCTCCCTTGCTTGCATACACCCAAAAACACACAAAACAGAGCAAGTTAATATTTGAACAATACCGAGAGAGTCATAAAAACATGTAGAAGTGCAAAAAATACAAACACAATCTCAAATATTAGTTCTTTTTGCATTCTGTGCAGAACCGCCACCCTGAGTAGGGAGGCGGTTTTGTAATTGCCTCCTTAAAGGTGGCGGTCATGTAACCGCCACCCTAGCCAGGGTGGCTGTCATGGTCCAAAAACCCACACGGTTTTTTAATGTAAAAAAGCCTAAAACATGCAAAAAATGACCATTTAACCTAAAAATGGAGCCTACCCAGTAGGTTTCCCCCCTAGATGGACCTTTTAACACTAGCATTTTCAAAAATGACCCCCCCATTACAGTAAATTTAGCATTTCAAATTTAAGGGGGAAAAACACAAAATTGAAGAGAAATAACCTGTGATTGCTGAGGTCAGTGTTCCGCACGTGGAGGCATGATCATGATCTCATTGCGGACGTTTTGACTATACTCATGCAAGAAACCATCACAGTGGGTCCCAGAGCTCAAAAACAATCAAATCAACTCACGCAAATGAATAGGAAAATGGGCCCACTTTCATATATATAGCACTCTGCTTTATTTTAAAATGACTTTTCATAGGTTTGGAGCACTGATGGAGGTAAGTTCCTATCCCCATACGAATGGTACATTCTCATTCCCTATTATTTTAGTGTTTATTTTCCAAATTATTGTATCTATCTGCACTTGAGTTCTCCTTTCGTTTTGCAGATAGCGGGAATTTTGGATGGCGTAATTTCAACACACGGACGTGTAAGGTATAACTTCTAAACTTCCCATTTTGGGACTTCCATACTCGAACCCACCGTTTTATGCCTCTTCATGGCTAAAACACTTCTCATAGGGGGCAGTATGTACGTACCAAAAATTGTAAGGTACTGTACTGCAGAACAAGCGTAATAAGTGCCCCAATGATGATACAGGTCTCTTTACAAGGTCTTAAGGATCCAGAAAATCTCTCTAAATATGTGTTAACATCCCACATGCCCCGTTTATCCCCCACATGCTTTGTTTTCCCCTTTTCCCCTCTTTTATTGCCCCTTTTCTCTTTAGTAATGAAACCGCCGCCATGCCTGGGCGGCGGTCTTGTGACCGCTACCCTGAACAGGGTGGCGGGTCGTGTAACTGCCACCCTGAGCAGGGCGGGTGGTCCTTTACGCATTTTCCAGAATGTTCTTTTGACATAACTCACGTAAAAATCAATGTTTCACTAGCTTTCCTTTCCGACTTAAGCTTGGATTTATGTTTTTGGTCCCCTGGAATAGTGTTTTTCCTTTGTTTATTGTTTAGGAGTTCAGTTTTGTTTTGATCTTTAGGTGATTGAATTCCTATAAATGAATGGCTTGTGCTCAAACAAATGGTCTACCCCTCATTCACTTTCATGCTCTTTTTCATAGTTTAGTATTTTATTCTGTTTAGAAGCCATAGTTTTAATTCTTTGCATGCTTAGTTAGCATTGTCCAGCTGTTGGTAAGCCACATATCCAACTTGTGCACAGTGTTGCTGTTTTATCTAATCCATTGGAGTATAATAGCTTAGGAAGCCATTAAATTTGTAGGTTTTTCTCCTCAAACAGGATAGTTTCAGGTTCTGGATGCATTATGTTGCATGATTCGCAATAGATCCCGCTAGGAATTACATAAGCCAAGCTCTGTACTCTTGCACTATCCCTCTCCTATTCGCGTTCTATTTAGTCTATATTCTAAAGGTTGTCCCTTGTTCTAACACCTACTCCTGTTGATGCAAGCATTACACACTTTTTTGGATCTACGTGAGCACAAAGAACAAAGAGATCATACTGAGGGGATAACATCACACACATCCCATCAGATTCGCCACTGTTCTCTAGAATCCAGGTTCTAGCTTTCAAAGTTCTAGTCAGAATCATATCAAATAGAGTATTTAATTGCTTTATTTCAGTAAATTATATTCTCAGTATTGCCAAGGAAGCTGTGGGGATTAATAGTTTATGAGAAACTATGATTCACTCCTCACTTCTGAGGTAGGATCGAGAATCTTGCAAATAGATTAGGAAAGTTATTTCATTGTTTAAAATAGATATACAAATTGCACAAAAAAATAGCTACACTCGGCTATTTTTTTTTTTAAATTATTAGTTTAGTTGTCAATTATAAATATTTTAAATAGCTTCTTTCTTAATTTCATATAGTTCGTTAGGAAATACAAAAATAGTGAAATCATATATGCTATAAAAATATTACAAATAGTTAACTTTCATTTTATTACAGTTCGTTTACGTTGTTGCTTTTACATGACCATCATAGGACCTAGGTAGCCCAGAGAATATGTTTTCAAGCCAATTATGCCTCAGCCCAATCTCATAACAGAAATAACTTATATTGACCAGAATCTTATAATCCAAGTCTTCCAAACAACAGCAAACTTCCAGCAGATCAGATCTTATTTAAGAGGATTAAACATAGAAGATGACCAAGCACATACATTTTGGTCAATTTAACCAAACTATAGATTACCCTAGGAAAACATTCATATGATTGTAGGAGGATTAGAAAGTGAACAAACCTTTGGTTGTGATCCTTTTGTCCCATAGGTAGGTGCAAGAGATACCCTCACAGACACAGATACTAGTTTAAGGATCCAGGTTGCACGAATGCCTGTGAGATATTCTGAGAAAATCATACAGTTATTGGTCTGAAATATAGAAGTTGAGAAAGTGTATGATTACTGGATATTAGGGATTAGGACTTGATTCCACACATGACTATAGTTGGTCCACAACAACCACAAATCTACGGTTGTGACCCACAAATCCCATAGCCCAACGAATCCATAAGAGAATTAGACATAGACACTAGCCTACGCACATTAGTATTTCAGTCTACTCCACTTCCACCTATTATCATCAAACAATTATCCTTACTGGACACAACAACTAACAAAGTTAGAGAATTCTAGACTAAGCCAGAGAACCGTCCATAGAGTTGAATGTATTCACCTTCCACCATATGACCCTATTTGGAGAAATACACGAAACTATACCGGGTCATTGTCCACGTATTCCACAACCCATAGATCGAATCACGCCAGAGCTCGATATTGATTGGAGCCTTTGAGTAGTCATCCTTGCTGACTAATCTATCACACCAGTCCAAGTTAGAAGGGCCTTCTTTACCTTAAATTCACAAATTCCATTAGTGCGTGTCGAAGAAATTAGATTTCCTAACTATTTTGTCTGCATCCCACACATATTCCATCCCCACCGACTGTCTCGGTATGACCTCGGGAGGTCAGGTACACGGAAGAGTTACCTATAGATTCCCATGTTCACTTTTCACTTTTCCAGTGTACACTCACCTTGAGCTCATTAGGTAGCTCACCTTGGAGTTCATTGAGTAGCTTTCCAAGTAGCTCACCTGGTGAGCTCACTAAGCAGGTCACCTAAGAGATTTCTAATAAGCTAATCTTTTAGCTCAACCTGGGAGCTCACCGAGAAACTCACCTAGGAGCGTGAATGGGAGCTCACCTGACAGCTCACCTTGCCAGCTTGCCTTAAGCTCACCTAGGATCTCACTAAGAATATCAACTTGAGCTCACCCAAGATCTCGTCAAGGAGCACTCCCAAAAACTCACATGGGAGCTCACCTAGTAGCACACCTAGAAATTTAACATGGGAGATCACCTATCCAATCACCTTGTAAACTCACCTTGAGCTCATTAAGGAAATCACCTTACCAACTAACCTTGAGCTCATCTAGTAGCTCACCTCAGATTTCATCGATTAGCTGTCTATGTAGCTCTCCTTGGAGCTCACCTAACAGCTCACCTGGGAGCTCACCAAGTAGCTCACTGAGTAGGTTGACTTGAGCTCAATTGTGAGCTCACCAGGGACCTCACCTGGGAGCTCACCAAGTAGCTCACCTAACACCTCACCTAGGAGCTCACCAAAAATCTTGCCAAGTAGATCACCTAGGAGCTCTTTTGGGATCTCATCGATCAGCTCAGGTTGAGCTCACCCAGGAGCTCATCAAGTAACTCACTTGGGAACTCACCTAGGAGCTCACCTGATAGCTCACCTTGCCAACTCACCTTAAGCTCATCTAGTAGTTCATATGTAAGCTCACCTCAATGATTTCCAACAAGCTCACCTTTGAGCTTAGCTTTGAGCTCACTGAGCAGCTCACCTAGGAGCTCAGATGGGAGCTCACCAAGCAACTCACATAGGAACTCATCAAGCAGCTCAACTTTAGCTTACCCAGAAACTCACCAAAGAGCTTACCTGATAGCTGACCTTTCCAACTCACGTTGAGCTCACCCAGGAGCTCACCAAGTATCTCGTCAAGCAACTCACGTGAAAACTCACATTGGAGCTCACCTATCAACTAGCCTTGCCAGCTCACCTTGAGCTCGCTGAGGAGCTCACCTTAGAAAATATCCTTGAGATCATTTATTAGCTTGCCTAAGAGTTCATTAAGTCTCTGACCAAGTAGCTTGTCTAATAGCTCACCTAGGAGCTCACCTATAAGCTTGCCTAAGAACTCACCGAGTAGCTAACTGAGTAGGTTGACTTGATCTCACTTGTGAGCTCACTGAGTAGCTCACCGGGGACCTTTCCTGGAAGGTCGCCAAGTAGCTCCCTTGGGAGCTCTCATAGAAGCTCACCTAGGAGCTCACCAAATATCTCACCAAGTAGCTCTCCTGAGAGCTCTGCTGGGAGATCGCCGATCAGCTCGAGCTGAGATCACCTGAGAGCTCATCAATTAACTCACATGGGAGCTCACCTAACATCTTTTCTTGGCAACTCACCTTGAGCTTTCCTTACTAACTCACCTTGAGCTTGCCTTACCAACTCACCTTGAGCTCATCTAGTAGCTCGCATGTAAGCTCACCTAGAATCTTTGCAAGTAGCTCACCCAAGAGCTTGTGAAGCATCTCAACTTGAGATTACCCAAAAACTCACCTTGGAGCTCACTTGATAAGTTGCCTTACCAGCTTGCCTTGAGCTTGACTAGGAGCTCACCCAGGAGCTCACCGAGTAGCTCGAATTGACCTTACCTAGGAACTTGTCAAGTAGCTCACCTCAAAACTCACATAAAAGCTTACATAATAACTCACCAAGAAACTCGCATGAGATCTCGCCTATCATCTCAACTTGTGAGCTTACCTTGAGCTCACTGTGGAGCTCACCCTACTAACTCACCTTGAACTCATCTAGTAGCTCACTTGGAATCTCACCTAATATCTCACCTGGGAGCTCACCTAACAACTCACCTGGGAACTCACCAAGTAGCTCGCTGAGTAGGTTGACTTGAACTCACTTGTGAGCTCACCGAGTAGCTTGTTGGGGACCTCACCTGGGAGTTTGCCAAGTAGCTCGCTTGGGAGCTCACCAAACAACTCACCAAGTAGGTTGACTTGAGCTCACTTGTGAGCTCATTGACCAACTCACTGGGGACCTCACCTAGGAGCTCTCCAAGTAGCTTACTTGGGAGCTCGCCTGGGATCTTACCAAACTACTTACTTAGGAGTTCTTCTTGGAGCTCACTGATGATATCAATTTGAGCTTTCCTTACTAACTCGACTTAATCTTACCTTACCAACTTGCCTTGAGGCTGCCTTACAAACTCACCATGATCTCATCTAGTAACTCACATATAAGCTTACCTCAAAGATTTCTAACATGCTCACCTTTGAGCTCACCTGGGAGTTCACCAAGCAGCTCACCTAGGAGCTCAGGTGGGAGCTCGGCAAGTAGCTCTCCCAGGAGCTCGTCGAGTAGCTAAACTTGAGTTTACCTATAAACTCACCTAGGAGCTCACCTTACAGCTCACCTTGTCATATCACATTGAGCTCTCCTGGGATCTCATCAAGCAGCTCACTTGAAAACTCACATAGGAGCTCACCTTACATCTCTTCTTGCTAACTCACATGGAAGCTTGCCTATCACCTCACCTTGCTAGCTCAACTTGAGCTCGCTGAAAATATCACCTTACAAACTCACCTTAAGCTCACCTTGAAGTTCATTGAGTAGCTCACCAAGTAGCTCGCTTGGGAGCTCACCTAATAGCACTCGTGGGAGCTCACATATAAGATTTCTTGGGAGCTCACTGAGAAGCTCACCGAGTAGGTTGACTTGATCTACCTTTTATTTTGAGCTCACTTGTGACCTCACCTAGGAGCTCGCTAAGTACCTCGCTTGGGAGCTCACCTAGTAATTCATATGGGAGCTCACTCAATAGCTCAGCAAGTAGCTCACTTGGGAGCTCTTCTGTGAGCTACCATATGAGCTCAAGGTGAGTTAGCAAGGTGAAATCAAGGTGAGTTAGAAAGATGACCTATCAGGAAAGCTCCCAAGTGAGTTCCTAGGAGAGTTACTCAATGATCTCTTGGGTGAACTCAACTCGAGCTGATCGGTGAGCTCCCAAAAGAGTGCCAAGGTGAGCTACTTGGTGAGTTGTCTAGTGAGCTTTGAGGTGAGCCTCTAGGTGAGCTCCCAAGTGAGTTACTTGGAGAACTCCCATGCAAGGTCCCTAGAAAGCTGCTTGATGAGCTCATAAGTAATCTCAATTCAATCTACTCAGTGAGCTACTCGGTGAGTTGATAGGTGAGCTCCCATTTGAGTTAGCAAGGTCAGCTATCAGGAAAGCTCCCATGTGAGTTTTCAGGTGAGCTTATTAATGATATCCTGAGTGAGCTCAAGTTGAGCTTCTCACTGAGCTCCTAGGTGAGCTCAAGGTGAGCTGACAAGGTAAGCTATCAGGTGAGCTCCTACGTGAGTTTCTAGGAAAGCTCAACTTGAGCTGCTTGATGACCTCTTGGGTGAGTTATTTCCCTAGCTCCCACTCGAGCTCCTACGTGAGATGCTTGGTGAACTCAATTCGAGTTGTTCAGTGATCTTCTGGGTGAGCTACAGGTGAGCTGGTAAGGCAACCTATCAGGTAAGATCCATAGGTGAGTTTCTAGGCAACCTCAAGTTAAGCTGCTCGATGAGCTCCTGAGTGAGCTACTTACTGAGCTCCAAGTTGAGCTCCTAGGTGAGCTCAAAGGTGAGCTTGTCTGTAATCTCTGAGGTGAGCTTATATGTGATCTACTAGATGAGCTCAATGTGATGGCAAGGTGAGCTCAAGGTGAGTTGGCAAGGCAAGCTCAAGGTTAGTTCACAAGGCAAGCTGTCAGGTGAGCTCCCAAATGAGTTTTGAGGCAAGTTACTTGACGAGCTCCTAGGAAATCCCAACTCAAACTGATCGGTGGGCTCTGAAAAGATCTCCCAGATAAGCTACTTGGTGAACTATTTGGTGAGCTCCTAGATGAACTATTTGGTGAGCTCCCAGGTAAGGTCCCCACCAGTGATCAAATTTGAAGGGCAGTCCATATTTTAATTTGGCAAGATAGTTTAAGCTTTACCCTTCGTAAATGACAGATAAAATAACACATTACCATTCAATAAAAAAATAAAAAGGTTAGTTTCCTTTCAATATATATCTGATTAATTTAAATAAAATAAATATAAAAAATGTCAAAATTATTAAATATATAACATCGAATAATAATTTTAAAATTCATTTAAATTAAAAATCAAGATAAATAATTTAAATGACTATTTTACAAAATAAATAAGGGAATTCCAAACATGATTTACAAGCTAACAAAAGTTAAAACAAAATATAGCTATTTTGAAAATAGAAAGAGAAAAATAATTGTTTATTTTCTAGATATTTATCGTTTTTCCTAGTGATTTTGTGAATGATTTTTTTGAAGTGAGTGAAGATTTTTTTTAATATAGAAAATAGAAAGCTAACAAGCATGAAGTTTGTTGCTCTAATTATTATTTAATATTTTATTTATTAAAATCAATTTAACAAATTATAAAAATTAACTTAGCATACAATTTACATGAAAACTTATTTTTTAGTAAGCCCTTCTAATGAAAATTTATAATATTTAATGCCTTTTAGTATTGAAGTGTAATTTTAAATTTCAAATTTTTTTTGAAGTGTAAAATTTTAATCACCCTTCTATGACAAGCTAAAAGACGTTTGAAGGGTATTGACGACTTCAAATTTGGCCCCTGGTCCCCACTGAGCTACTTAGAGAGATCACAACCGAACTCAAGTCAACCTACTTGTTGAGCTACTCGGTGAGCTCCCAGGTAAGCTATTAGGTGAGGTACCAGGTGAGCTACTCAAAAAACTCTGAGGAAAGCTACTAGACGAGCTCAAGTTGAGTTGGCAAGGTGAGCTAGTCAGTGAGCTCAAGGTCAGCTAGTAAGGTAAGCTGATAGGTGAGATCCCATGTGAGTTTCTGGGTGAGCTATTAGGTGAGTTCCAATGTGATTTTTCAAGTGATTTGCTTGAAAATCTCCCTGGCGATCTAAAGTTGAGCTACTCGGCAAGCTCCTAGGTGAGCTCAAGGTGAGATGGTAAGGCGAGCTATTAGGTGAGGTCCCAAGTGAATTTCTAGGAAAGCTCAAGTCAAGCTACTTGAAGAGCTCCAAGGTGAGCTACTTATCGAGCTCCCAGTTGATCTCCTAAGTGAGCTACTCGGTGAGTTCATAGATGAGCTTGTTAGTAATCTCTAAGGTGAGCTTATATGCAAGCTACCAGATGAGCTCAAGGTGAGTTGGTAAGGAAAGCTCAAGGTGAGTTGGCAAGGTGAGTTGTTATGCTAGCTCCTGGGAAAGCTTAAGGAAAGTTGGGAAGATGAGCATCTTAGTAAACTTAAGGTGAACTAAGAGGTGAGCTCCCATGAGAGTTCGCAAAGTGAGCTTTCAGGTGAGCTCTCATGCGAGTTTTTGGGTGAGCTACTTGACAAGCTCCCAGTTGAGCTCAAGTCAAGATACTCAGCAAGCTCTTGGGAGAGCTTGAGGTGAGCTTTCAGGAGAGCTCCTAGGTAAGGTTTTGGGTAATCTCAAGTTGAGCTTATCAACGAGCTCATGGGTGACCTACTTGCCGAGCACCAAGCCAAGCTCCTAGTTGAGCTGGTCAGTGAGCTTCTAGGTGAGCTCAAAGGTGAGCTTGTTCGTAATCTCCTAGATGACCTTATATGTGAGCTATAAGATGAGCTCAAGGCAAGTTGGTAAGGTGAGCTCAAAGTGAGTTGGTAATGTGAGCTGTAGGTGAGTTGGCAAGGCAAGTTGTTAGGTTAGATCCCAGGTATGTTCATAGGTGAGTTACTCGACGAGCTCCTAGGTGAGCTCAACTGGAGCTGATCAGTGAGCTCCTAGAAGAGCTCCCAAGTGAGCTTCTTGGCGAGCTGTTTAGTGAGCTCCAAGGTGAGTTACTAGGTGAGCTCCCAAGCAAGCTACTTGGTGAGCTCCTAGGTGAGGTCCCCAGTTAGCTACTCAGTGAGCTACTAAGTGATCTCAAGTCAAACTACTTGATGAGCTTCTTAGTGAGCTCCCAGATGAGCTATTAGGTGAGCTCTCAGGTAAACTCCCATACAAGCTATTAGGTGAGCTCCCAGGTGAACTACTTGGCATGATGCTTGATGAACTCTGAGGAAAGCTACCAAACTAGCTCAAGGTGAGTTGACAAGGTGAGCTCCTCATCAAGCTCAAGGTGAGCTGATAGGTGAGTTGTAATATGAGTTGGTAAGGTGTGATGTTAAGTGAGCTCTCGTGTGAGTTTTTAGGTGACTAGGTTGATGAGTTTCTAGGTGAGCTCAAGTCGAGCTTCTCAGAAAGCTCATGGATGAGCTAAAGGTGAGCTACCAGGTGAGCTCCAGGGTGAGTTTCCAAGTAAGCTCAAGTCAAGCTACTTGACAAGCTCTTCGGCAAGCTGCTTACCAAGCTCCTAGTCAAGCTCCTAGTTGAGCTACTCGGTGAGCTCCCAGGTGAGCTCAAACGTGAGCATGTCAGAAAAATCTAAGGTGAGCTTACATGTGAACTACCAGATGAGCTCAAGATGAGTTGGAAAGGTTAGCTCAAGGTGATTTGGAAAGGTGAGCTCAAGGCGAGTTGGTAAGGTGAGCTCAAGGTGAGTTGGTAATGTGATCTGTCAGATGAGCTACCAGGTGAGTTCCCAGGTGAGTTACTTGATGAGCTCGCAGGTGAGCTCAACTTGAGCTGATTGGTGAGCTCCTATAAGAGCTCCCAGGTGAGATACTTGGTAATATTTTCAGTGAGCTGCTAGTTGAGCTCCTAGGTAAGCTGCTTGGTGAGCTCCCATGCGAGGTCTCTGGTGACCTGCTTAGCGAGCTCATAAGCAAGGTCAAGTTAACCTACTCGGTGACCTACTCTATGAGTTCTCAGGTGAGCTATTAGGTGATATCCCAAGTGAGCTACATGGTTAGTTACTTGACAAACTCCAAGGCAAGCTACCAGACAAGCTCAAGGTAAGTTGGCAAGGTGAGCTCCTCAGTGAGCTCAAGGAGAGTAGCTAATGGGATTTGATAGGTGAGCTCCCATGCGAGTTGGTAAGTTGAGCTGTCAAGTAAGCTCCCATGTAAGTTTTTAGGTGATCTTATTAATGGGCTCTTGGGTGAGTTGCTTTCCAAGTTCCTAGCTAAGCTACTCAGTGAGCTCCCAAGAGAGCTCAAAGGTGATCTTGTCAGCAATCTCTGAGGTGAGCTTACATGCGAGCTACGAGATGAGCTTAAGGTGTGTTGGTAAGATGAGCTATCAGGGTGAGCTGGCTAGGTGAGTTACTTGAGGTGAGCTAGCACAGGTGAGCTCAACTTGGCAAGCTGATTCGGTGAGCTCCCAAAAGAGCTCCCAGGTGAGCTATATGAAGTGAGCTATTTAGAGAGCTCCTAGGTGAGCTCCCTAGTGAGCTACTTAATGAGCTCCCAGGTGAGGTCCCCAGTGAACCTACCTGGTGAGCTCACAAACTAGCTCAAGTCAACCTACTCAGGTGAGAATCTTGGTGAGCTCCAAGGTGAACTGTACTAGGAGAGCTCCATGGATGAGTTATTAGGTGAGCTACCCAGGTGAGCTACTTGGTGAGCTACTCGATGAAATTTGAGTTGAGCTCCTCAGATGAACTTAAGGTGAGTTGGCAAGGTGAAGCTCCTCAGGTGAGATCCCAGGTGAGATAGGCAAGGTGAGATGATCAGGCAAGCTCCCATGCAAGTTTACAGGTAAGTTACTTGAAGAGGTCCCATGTTAGAGTTTTTGAGTCGAGCTCCTCAGACAAGCTCCTAGGTGACCTCAAGTTGAGCTATTTTAAGGTGAGCTCATCAGGTGAGCTCCCAGGTGAGCTAGTAAGGCAACCGACTCATCCGAGCTCCCAGTCCAAGCTCCTAGGTGAGCTGCTTGGTAAGGTCCCAGGTGCAAGCTTAAAGGTGAGCTTATCAATAATCTCTAAAGTGAGCTTACATGCGAGCTACAATATGAGCTCAAGATGAGTTGGCGAGGTGAGCTCAATGTCAGTTAGAAAGGTGAGCTATTAGGTGAGCTCCTAGAATGATTTCCTAGGTGAGCTTACTTAACGAGGTCCCCATTCGAGCTGAACTCGACCTAATCAGTGAGTTCCTAAAATAGCTCTTAGGTGAGCTAGGTAGCTAGCTATTTGGCGAGTTCCCTAGGTGAGGTCTACCAAGCAAGCTACTTAATGACCTCCCAGGTAAGGTCCCTGACGTGCTTCTCAGTGAGCTCAAGTCAACCTACTTGGTGAGATTTTAGGTGAGCTGTTAGGTCGAGATCTCAAGAGAGCTACTTGGCGAGCTATTTGATCAACTCTGAGGTAAGCTACCAGATGAGCTCAAGGTAGAGTTGGCAAGGTGAGCTCCTTAATGAGCTCAAGGTGAGCTGATAAGGTGAGCTGATAGGGGATATCCAAGTTTGAGTTGGGAAGGTGAGCTATCAGGTGAGCTCCAATGCAAGTTTTTGGGTGAGCTGCTTCTTGAGGTCCCGAGTGAACTCAAGTCAAGTTGATCGGTGAGCTCCTGGGTGAGCTCAAGCTTTTAGGTGAGCTCCTAGGTGAATTTTTAGGAAATCTCAAGTTGAGATGCTTGATGAGCTCCTCGGTGAGCTACTTGTCAAGCTCCTGGCTAAGCTCCTAGGTGAGCTTCTCGGTGAGCTTCCAGGTGAGCTCAATGGTAAGCTTTTTGGCAATCTCTGAGGTGATCTTACATGTGAGCTACCAGATGAGCTGAAGGTGAGTTGGAAAGTTGAGCTTAAGGTGATTTGGTAAGGTGAGCTAAAAGGCAAGTTGACAAGGTGACATGTCAGGTGAGCTCGTAGGTGATTTACTTGACAAGCTCTCAGGTGAGCTCAACTCGAGCTGATCGGTGAGCTCAAAGAAGAGCTCCTAGGGGAGCTACTTGGTGAGTTGTTCAGGGAGCTCCCAGGTGAGGTCCCCAGTGAGCTCACAAGTCAGCTACTTGATGACCTCCCAGGCGATGTCCCTAGTGAGATCACAAGTGATCTTAAGTCAACCTACTTGATGAGCTCTTAGGTGAGACGTAAGGTGGGCTCCTAGGTGAGCTACTTTGTGAAATACTTGACGAACTCTGAGGGGAGCTAGCAGATGAGCTCAAGGTGAGTTTTCAAGGTGATTTCCTCAGTGAGATTAAGGTGAGCCACCAAGGTGAGCTAGTAAGGTCACCATATATGCGAGCTTCCATGTGAGTTTTAGGGTGAGCTATCAGGTGAGTTCCCATGTGATATTTCAGGTGAGCTACTTGATGAGATCCCATGCAAGCTAAAGTCGAGCTGCTTATCGATTTCTTAGGTGAGCTCAAGGTGAACTAGAAAGTTAAACTATCAAGTGAGCTCCCAGGTGAGTATTTGAGCAATCTCAAGTCGAGTTGATCGATGACCTACTTGTCAATCTCCCAACCGAGCTGAAATGTAAGCTTCTCAGTAATCTCTGAGGTGAGCTTATATGTGAGCTACCAGATGAGCTCAAGGTGAGTTGGTAAGATGAGCTCAATGTGAGTTGGCAAGATGAGCTATCAGGAAAGCTCCCAGGTGAGTTCCCAAGCGAGTTACTCAATGATCTCCTAGGTGAGCTTCAACTCGATCTGATCTCCCATGTAAGCTACTATGTGATCTCCTAGGTGAGCTATTCGGTGAATTCCCAGGTAAGTTACTTGATGATCTATTGGGCGAGCTCAACTCGAGCTGATTGGTGAGCTCCCAGAAGAGCTCCCAAGTGAGCTACTTAGTAAGCTATTCGGTGAGCTCCTATGTGAGCTGCTAGGTGAGCTCCCAAGCAAGCTACTTGATGAGCTACTAGGTGAGGTCCTCAGAGAGCTACTTAGGAAGCTCACAAGTAACCTCGAGTCAACCTACTCGGTGAGCTACTTAGTGAGCTCCCATCCTAGCTACTTAGTGAGCTACTCAATGAACTCTAAGGTGAGCTACCAGATGAGCTTAAGGTGAGTTGGTAAGCTGAGCTCCTTAGTGAGCTCAAGGTGAGCTCCCATGAGAGTTGGAAAAGTGAGTTGTCAGGTGACCTCTCATGTGATTTTTTGGGTGAGTTACTTGATGAGCTCCAGGGTGAGTTCAAGTTGAGCTACTTGACAAGCTCTTGGGTGAGCTCAAGGTGATCTGGTAAGGCGAGCTATTAGGCAAGCTCTTAGGAAAGGTTCTGGGAAAGCTCAAGTTGAGCTACTCGATGAGCTCATGGGCCACCTACTTTCCGAACTCCTAACCAAGCCCTTAGGTGAGCTGGTTGGTGAGCTCCTAGTTGAGCTCCAAGGTGAGCTTATCTATAATCTCTGAGGTGAGCTTACATGTGATCTACAATATGAGCTTAAGGCCACTTGGTAAGGTGAGCTCAAGGTAAATTAGCAAGGTGAGCTGAAGATGAGTTGGCTAGGCGAGCTGTCAGGTGAGCTCCCAGGTGAGTTCGTAGGTGATTTACTTGATGAGCTCCCGGTGATCTCAACTTAAGCTTATCATGCAAGCTCCTAGAAGAGATTCCTAGGTGAGCTACTTGGTGAGGTATTTAGTGAGATTGCTAGGTGAGTTGTTAGCTGAGCTCCCATAGGTAAGCTACTTGGGTGAGCTCCTAGATGAGGTCCTTGGAGAGCTACTTGGTAAGCTGCTTAAGTGACCTAATGTCAACCTACTCGGCAAGCTACACGGTGAGCTCCCCAGGTGAGCTACTCAGGTGAGTTTCTAGGTGAGGTGTTAGAGCATGAAGAATAACTACGCCGGATCCACCGTGAGCTACTTGGTGAGCTTCTCGATGAACTCCAAGTTGAGCTACCAAGATGAGCTCAAGGTGAGTTGGCAAGGTGACCTCATCAGTGAGCTCAAGGTGAACTGATAGGTGAGCTCCAATAGGCAAGTTTGCAAGGTGAGCTATCAGGCGAGCTCTCATGCAAGTTTTAAGGTGAGTTGCTTGACAAGCTCCCAAGTTAGCTCAAGTCAAGCTGCTCAGTGAGCTTTTAGACAAGGTAAAGGTGAGCTATCAGGTGAGCTCCCAGGGGAGTTTCGTGACAAGCTCAAGTCGAGCCACTTGACGAGTTCTTGGGTGAGATGCTTACCAAGCTCCCAACCAAGTTACTTAGTGAGCTCCCAGGTGAGCTCAAAGGTGAGCATGTCAGTAATCCCTTAGGTGAGCTTACATGTAAACTAGTAGATGAGCTCAAGATGAGTTGGAAAGGTGAGCTCAAGGTGAGTGGGTAAGGTGAGGGTAAGGTGAGTTGGAAATACGAGCTCTCAGGTGAGCTCCTAGGCCAATTCCCCTGGTGAGTTACTCAACGAGCTCTCTGGCGATCACAACTTGAGCTAATCAGAGAGTTCCTAGAAGAGCTCCTAGGTGAGCTGTTTGGTGAGCTCCTAGGCAAGGTCTTCGGTGAGCTACTCCATGAGCTCACAATTGAGCTCAAGTCAACCTACTTAGTGAGCTGCTTGGTGAGCTCCTAGGTGAGCTACTTGGTGAGCTACTCGACGAACTTTGAGGTGAGCTACTAGATGACCTCAAGGTGAGTTGGCAATGTGATATCCTCAGGGGTGAGTTTATAGGTGAGTTCCCATGTAAGTTGGTAAGGTGAGCTATCACGTGAGCTCCCATGTGAGTTTTCGGAGTGAGCTACTTGAGGAGCTCCTGGGTGAGCACAAGTCGAGTTGCTCAGCGAGCTCCTAGGTGAGGGTCAAGTTAAGTTGGAAAGGTGAGCTATCAGGTGAGCTCCCAAGTGAGTTTCTGGGTAAGCTTAAGTCGAGCTGCTTAACGAGCTCCTAGTTGAGATACTTTTTCAAGCTCCCATCTGAACTCCTAGGTGAGCTAATAAGTGACGTCCTAGGAGAGCTCAAAGTCGAGCTTGTCAATAATCTCTGAGGTGAGCTTACATGTAAGCTACCAGATGAGTTGGCAAGGTGAGCTCAAGGAAAGTTGGCAAGGTGAGCTTAAAGTGAGTTAGCAAGGTGAGTTGTCATGCAAGCTTCCACATGAGTTCCTAGGTGAGTTACTCGATGAACTCCTAGGTGAGCTCAACTCAAGCTGATTGGTGAGCTCCCAGAAGAGCTACTTGGTGAGCCATTCGGTGAGCTGTTAGGCTGATATCTGAAGCAAGCTACTTGGCGAGCCCCCCAGGAGAGGTCCCCAATGAGCTGCTCGATGAGTTCACAAGTGAAGCTCAAGTTTAACCTACTCGAGTGAGCTACTCAGTGAGCTCCCAAGTGAGCTATTAGGTAAGCTCCCAGGAGTTGAGCTACATGATGAACTCTAAGGTGAACTACCAGATGAGCTCAAGGTGAGTTGGTAAAGTGAGCTCCTTAGAGATCTTTTTAAAGTGAGCTAACAAGGTAAGCTGATAGGTGAGCTCCCATGTAAGTTATCAAGGTGAGCTGTCAGGTGAACTCCCATGCAATTTTCTTGAGTGAGCTTTGTTGATGAGCTCCTGGGTAAGCTGAAGTTGAGCTGCTCAGTGAGCTCTTGGGTGACCTCAAGGTGAGCTGACAAGGTAATCTGTCAGGTGAGAGCTCCCAAGTGAGTTTCAAGGCAAGCTCAAGTTGAGATGCTTGATGAGCTCCTAGGCAAGCTATTTTCTGAGATCCCAGGTGAGCTCCTAGGTGAGCTACTTAGGTGAGTTCCCAAGTAAGCTCAAAGGTAAGCTTGTACGTAAGCTCTGAGGTGAGCTTACATGCGAGCTACCAAATGAGCTCAAGGTGAGTTGGTAAGGCATGATCAATGTAAGTTGGCAAGGTGAGCTGATAGGTGAGCTCCTAGGTGAGCTTTTTAGGTGAGTTACTTAATGAGCTCCTGAGCGAGCTCAACTCAAGCTGATTGGTGAGCTCCCAGAAGAGTTCCCAGGTGAGCTACTTGCTGAGCTATTTTGCAAGCTACTAGGCTCCTAAGTGAGCTACCAATTGAGCTCCCAAGGTGAGGTCCCTAGAAAGTGACTCTTTGAGCTCACAAGTGAGCTCAAGTCAACCTACTCGGTGAGCTACTCAGCTGAGCTCCTAGGTGAGGTCCCCAGGTGAGCTTTAGGTGAGCTCCTAGGTGAACTCCAAGGTGAGCTACTAGATGAGCTCCAAGGTGAGCTGGACTAGGTGAGCTCCACAAGCGAGCTCAAGTTGAGATAGCAAGGTGAGCTTATAGGTGATCTCCCATGTGAGTTAGCAAGGTGAGCTGTCAGTGAGCTCCCATGTGAGTTTTTAGGTGAGCTGCTTGACATGAGCTCCCAGGTGAACTCAAGTCAGCTACTTGCTGAGCTCTTGGTGAGCTCAAGGTGAGCTTACAAGGTGAGCTTTCATGTGAGCACCTAGGTGAGTTTCTAGGTAAGATCAAGTCGAGCTGGAAAGTTGATGAGCTCCTAGGTGAGCTATTTGCCGAAGCTCCCAACCGAGCTCCTAGGTGAGCTACTCGGTGAGCTCCCAACTGAGATGCTCAGTGAGCTCAAAGGTGATCTTATTGGTAATCTCTAAGGTTAGATTAGATGTGAGCTACCATATGAGCTCAAGGTGAGTTGGCAAGGTGAGCTCAAGGTGAGAGTTCAGGCAAGGTGAGCTAAGGTGACTTGGAGCTCCAGTGAGCTCAACTCGAGATAATCGATGAGAGAGCTCCCAGGTGAGCTACTAAGGTGAGCTAAGTTCGGTGAGATCCTAGTAAGTTGCTAGGTGAGATCCCAAGTAAGCTAATTGGTGAAAGCTCCTAGGTGAGGTCCCCAGTGAGCTACTTAGGTGAGCTCACAAGCGAGTCAAGTATCCTACTCGACGAGCTACTTACTGAGCTCCTAGGTGAGCTACTTAGGTGAGCTCCCAGGTGAGAAACTTGGTGAGCTACTTGAATGAACTCTGAGGTGAGCTACCATATGAGCTCAAGGTGAGTTAGTAAGGTGAGCTCCTTAGCAAGCTTAAGGTGAGCTAGCAAGGTGCTATAGGTGAGCTCCCATGTGAGTTACTAAGGTGAGCTGTCAGGTGAGCTCCCATGTGATTTTTCAGGTGAGCTACTTGATGAGCTCCTATGTGAGCTCAAGTCAAGAGCTCAAGGTGAGCTCTTAGGTGAGCTCCTCAGGTGAGCTGGCAAGGTGAGATGGTGAACAGGTGAGTTTCTAGGCAAGCTCAAGTTGAGCTATCTCGACAAGCTCCTGGGTGAGCTACTTTCGGAGCTACCCAGCTGAGCTCCTAGGTGAGCTGGTTGGTGAGCTCCCAGGTGAGCTCAAAGGTGAGCTTGTCGGCAATCTCTGAGGTGAGCTTACATGTCAAGCTACCAGATGAGCTCAAGGTGAGTTAGTAAGGTGAGCTCAAGGTTGGTAAGTTGAGCTCAAGATTGAGGGCTATTAGGTGAAGCTCCCAGGTGAGTTCCTAGGTGAGTTACTCGATGAGCTCCTAGGTGAGCTCAACTAGAGCTGATCGGTGAGCTCCTAGAAGATCTCCCAGGTGAGCTACTTGAGCTGGTCAGCATGCTCCCAGGTGAGACTGACTAGGTAAGATCCCAGTGAGCTACTTGGTGAGCTCCCAGGTGAGGTCCTGGTGAGCTACTCAGTGAGCTCACAAGTGAGCTCAAGTCAACCTACTTAGCGAGTACTTAGTGAGCTCCGATAAGATGTTGAGGTGAGCTGACCACCTACTCAACAAACTTAGCTAGAGCTCAAGGTGAGTTGGCAAAGTGAGCTCCTCATCAGTGAGCTCAAGGTGAGCTGGCATAGGTGAGCTCCCATGTGAGTTTGGCAAGGCGAGCTATTAGGTGAGCTCCTATGTGAGTTTTTTGGTGAGCTACTTGATGAGCTCCTCGGTGAACTCAAGTTAAGCTGCTCGGTAAGCTCCTGGGTGAGCTCAAGGTGAGCTGGCAAGGTGAGCTCCCAGGTGAGTTTCTAGGTAAGCTCAAGTTGAGCTACTTAATGAGTTCCTGGGTAAGCTACTTGCCAAGATCCTAGCTGGAGCTCCTAGGTGAGCTACTCGGTGAGCTCCCAGGCAGAGCTCAAAGGTGAGCTTGTTGGCAATCTCATGAGTGAGCTTACATGTGAGCTACCAGATGAGCTCAAGGTGAGTTGGTGAGGTAAGGTGAGCTCAAGGTGAGTTGGCAAGGTGAGCTGTCAGACGAGTGAGTTCCCAGGTGAGTTCCTAGGTGAGTTACTTGATGAGCTCCCAAGGTGAGCTCAACTCGAGCTGATCAGTGAGCTCCCTAGAAGAGCTCCCAAGCAAGATCTACTTGTGAGCTATTCAGTGAGCTCCCAGGTAAGCTGCTAGGTGAGCTCCTAAGTGAGCTACTTGGTGAGCTCCTGGTGAGGTCCCTGAGGTAACTTGGTGAGCTCACATTGAACTCAAGTCAACCTACTCACCCATGTGAGTTTCTAGGTGAGCTCCCAGGTGAGCTATTAGTGAGCTCCTAGGTGAGCTACTTGGTGAGCTACTTGATGAACTCTGAGGTGAGCTATAAGATGAGCTCAAGGTGAGTTGGTAAAGTGAGCTCCTTAGTGATGCTCAGGTGAGCTGGCAAGGTGAGCTGATAGGTGAGCTCCCATGTGAGTTGGCAAGGTGAGCTGTCAGGTGAGCTCCCATGTAAGTTTTTGGGTGAGCTGTTTTAACGAGCTCCCATCAAGGTGAGCTCAAGTTGAGCTACTCAGTGAGCTCCTATGAGCTCAAGGTGAGATGGTCAAGGTGAGCTATCAGGTGAGCTCCCAGGTGAGTTTCTAGGTGAAGCTTCAAGTCAAGCTTCTTGACGAGCTCCCAGGGGTGAGCTACTTGATGAGCTCCAGCTGAGCTTCTAGGTGAGATGCTCAGTGAGCTCCAAGGTGAGGTCAATCTCCTAGGTGAGCTTGAGTAATCTCTAAGGTGAGCTTACATGTGAAGCTACCAGATGAGCTCAAGGATGAATGTGAGATGGCAAGGTGAGCTCCCAGGTGAGTTCCCAAGGTGAGTTCCTTAGTGAGCTCAAGGTGAGTCTGGTGAGTTGATAGGTGAGATACCTGCGAGTTGGCTAAGGTGAGCTCCCAACTGAGCTTTTCAGTGAGATACTTGATGAGCTCTGAGGTGAGCTCAAATCAAGAGCTTGTCAAGCTCCTGGTCTGAGCTCAAGGTGAGCTGGCAAGGTGAGTTACAGGCGAGCTCCCAGAGTGAGCTTCCAACGCAAGCTAGCAAGGCGAGCTACTCGAGTGAGCTCCTAATGAGCTACTCCTCACAGCTCCCAAGGTGAGCTCTTAGGTGAGCTATTAGGTGAGCTCCTAGGTGAGCTCAAAGGTGAGCTCCCATGGCCATCTCTGAGGTGAGCTTACATGACGAGCTACCAGGATGAGCTCAAGTGAAGTTAGCAAAACTCCTGGGTGAGCTCAAGGCGAGTTAGCAAGGCAAGCTATCACATGATTGGCCAGGTGAGCTCCTAGGTGAGCTCCAAGTGAGCTACTCGATGAGCTCCAAGGTGAGCTCAACTCGAGTTATTGGCGAGCTCCCAGAAGAGCTCCCAGGTGAGCTACTTGGTGAGCTTTCGGTGAGCTCACAAGGTGAGCTTAGAATCAAGCTACTTGGTAAGCTCCCAATTGAGCTACATGTGAGCTACCAAAAAAGCTCAGTTGAGCTCCAGTCAGCCTACTCGAAGAGCTACTTGATGACAAGTGAGCTAAGGTGAGCTCCTAGGATGAGCTATTAGGTGAGCTCTTAGGTGAGCTCCTAAGGTAAGTTGTTACAAGCTCCCAGGTCCCTGGTGAGCTACTCAACGAGCTCACAAGTGAGCTCAAATCAACCTTCAACGAGCTTCTCAGTGAGCTCCCAGGTGAGCTATTAGGTGAGCTCCTAGGTGAGCTACTTGGTGAGCTACACAATGAACTCCAAGGTGAACTACAAGATGAGCTCAAGGTGAGTTAGCAAGGTGAGCTCCTAGGTGAGCTCAAGGTGAGCTGGAAAGGTAAGCTGATAGGTGAGCACCCATGCAAGTTGGCAAGGTGAGCTGTCAGGTGAGCTCCCATGTGAGTTTTCTGGTGAGCTGCTTGATGAGCTCCTGGGTGAGCTCAAGTCAAGCTGCTCAGTGAGCTCCTAGGTGAGCTCAAGGTGAGCTAGCAAGGTGAGCTCCTAGGTGAGTTTCTAGGGCAAACTCAAGTCAAGCTTCTCGATGAACTCCTGGGTGAGCTTCTTGTTGAGCTCCCAGCCGAGCTCCTAGGTGAGCTACTCAGTGAGCTGCCAAGGTGAGCTCAAAGGTAAGCTTGTCGGTAATCTCTGAGGTGAGCTTACATGTGAGCTACCAGATGAGCTCAAGGTAAGTTGGTAAGGTGATCTCAAGGTGAGTTGGCAAGGTGAGCTATCAGGTGAGTTGTCAGGTGACCTCCAGGTGAGTTACACGATGAGATCCTGTGAGCTCAACTCGAGTTGATCGGCGAGCTCCCAAAAGAGCTCCCAGTGAGCTACTTGGTGAGCTATTTGGTGAGCTCCTAGGTGAGCTGCTAGGAGAGCTCCCAAGTGAGCTACTTGGTGACCTCCCCCAGGTGAGGTCCCCTGGCTAAGCTACTCGGTGAGATCAAGTCAACCTACTCAGGTGAGCTGCTCAGTGAGCTCCCAGGTGAGCTGTTAGGTGAGCTATTAGGTGAGCTCCCAAGGTGAGCTACTTGGAAAGCTCCTTGACAAACTCTAAGGTGAGCTACCAGATGAGCTCAAGGTGAGTTTGCAAGGTGAGCTCCTCAGCGATCTCAAGGTGAGCTGGCAAGGTGAGCTGATAGGTGAGCTCCCATGTGAGTGGTGAAGGTGAGCTGTCAGGTGAGCTCTCATGTGAGTTTTTGGGCAAGCTACTTGAGGAGCTCCTAGGTGAACTCAAGGTGAGCTACTTGATGAAGCTCCTAGGTGAGCTCAAGGTGAGCTGGCAAGGTGAGCTATCAGGTGAGTTTCAGGTGAGGCAAGCTCAAATTGAGCTACTTGATGAGCTCCTGGGTGAGCTACTTGTGAGCTCCCAGCCGAGCTCCTAGGTGAGTTACTCATGGTGAGCTCCTCAAGTGAGCTCAAAGGTGAGCTTGTCAGTAATCTCTCAGGTGAGCTTAGCTATGTGAGCTACCAGATGAGCTCAAGGTGAGTTGGCAAGGCGAGCTCAAGGTGAGTTGGCAAGGTGAGCTCAAGGTGAGTTTGGCAAGATGAGCTATGTGAATAGTGAGCTCCCAGGTGAGTTACTTAGCTCTTCAGGAAAGCTCAACTCGAGCTGATCGGTGAGATCCTAGAAGAGCTCCTAGGAAAGCTACTTGGTGAGCTATTCAGTGAGCTCCCAGGTGAGTTGCTAGGTGAGCTCCTAAGCTGAGGCAAGCTCCTCAGGTGAGCTGACGAGCTAATAGTGAGCTCACAAGTGAGCTCAAGTGAACCTACTCGGTGAGCTCTATGGTGAGCTACCCAGGCTGAGCTATTAAGTGAGCTCCCAGGTGAGCTACTTGGCAAGCTACTCAGTGAGCTACTTAGCAAGCTAGGTGACAAACTGAAGGTGAGCTACCATACAAGCTCAAGGTGAGATTGCAAGGTGAGCTCCTCATCGAGATCTCAAGGCAAGCTAGCAAGGTGAGATACCATGTGAGTTTCTGAGTGAGCTGTCAGGTGAGCTCCCATGTGAGTTTTCAGGTGAGCTACTTGAAAAGCTCCTGGGTGAGCTCAAGTCAAGCTACTCAGAAAGCTCCTAGGTGAGCTCAAGGTGAGCTAGCAAGGTGAGCTGTCAGGTGAGCTCTAAAGTGAGTTTCTAGGAAGATCTCAAGTCAAGCTACTCGATGAGATCTTGGGTGAGCTGTTTGCCGAGCTCCCAGCTCCAAGCTCCTAGGTGAGCTACTTGGTGAGCTCCCAGGTGAGTTCAAAGGTGAGCTTGTCAGCAATCTCTGAGGTGAGCTTACATGTACTACCAGATGAGCTAAAGGTGAGTTGGCAAGGTGAAGCTCAAGGTGAGTTGGCAAGATGAGCTGTCAGGTGAGCTCCCAAGTGAGTTCCTAGGTGAGTTACTCAATGATTTCCTATACGAGCTCAACATGAGCTGATCGGAGAGCTCCCAGAAGAGCACCCAGGTGAGCTACTTGGCGAGCTATTTAGTGAGCTCAAGGTGAGATGCTAGGTGAGGTTCCAAGTGAGCTACTTGGTGAGCTCCCATGCGAGGTCCCCAGGTGAGCTACTTAGTGAGCTCACAAGTGAGCTCAAGGTGAGCTCCTACTCTTGGCAAGCTCCCAGGTGAGCTGTTAGGTGAGCTCCCAGGTGAGCTACTGAGCTACTTGATGAAATCCAAGGTGAGCTACCAGATGAGCTCAAGGTGAAGTTGGTAAGGTGAGCTCCTTAGTGAGCTGGCTAGCAAGGTAAGCTGATAGGTGAGCTCCCATGAGAGTTATCAAAGTGAGCTATTAGGTGAGCTCCCATGTGAAGTTTTTGGTGGTGAAAGTTACTTGATGAGCTCCTAGGGTGAGCTCAAGTTGAGCTTCTTTCAGGTGAGCTCCCAGGTGAGTCTTTGAGGGAGCTCAAGGTGAGCTTCCCATGTGAGTTTCTGGGTAAGCTCAAGTTGAGCTACTCAATCGAGCTCTAAGCTATGGGTGAGCTACTTGCTGAGCTCCTAAACCAAGCTCCTAGGTGAGTTACTTGGTGAGCTCCCAGGTGAGCTCAAAGGTGAGCTTGTCAGTAATCTCTGAGGTGAGATTACATGCGAGCTACTAGATTAGCTCAAGGTGAGTTTGGCAAGGTGAGCTGTCAGGTGAGCTCCTAGGTGAGTTCCCAAGGTGAGATACTCAAGCTTGAGCTCCCAGGTGAGCTCAAGGTCAAGTTAGCAAGGTGACGATGAGCTCCCAGGCGAGCTACCAGCTTCAAGCGAGCCTATTTGGGTGAGCTCCTAGGCAAGCTGCTAGGTGAGATCCTAGGCAAGCTGCAAGGTGAGCTCCCAAGCAAGCTCCAAGGTGAGGTCCTCAGGCGAGCTACTCAGGTGATCAGCTCCCAAGTGAACTCAAGAGCAACCTACGTGAAGAGTTACTCAGTGAGCTCCTAGAAAATTTGTTAGCCGAGCTTCTATGAAGCTCCCAGGCAAGCTCAAAGGTGAGCTTACTCTGAAAATCTCTAAGGTGAGCTCAAGAAGAGTTACCAGATGAGCTCAAGGTGAGTTGGCAAGGTGAGTTCCTCAGTGAGCTCAAGGTCAAGCTACCAAGGTGAGTTGCTAGGTGAGCTCCCAGGTGAGCTGTCAGGTGAGCTCCCATGTGCTCTCGAGTGAGCTTACTTGATTGGTGAGCTCCCAGAAGATGAGCTCAAGTTGGTGAAGCTACTTGGTGAGCTCCTAGGTGAGTTGGCAAGGTGAGCTCCAAGGTGAGCTGTCAGGTGAGCTCCAAGGTGATTTTTCTAGGAAAGCTCAAGTCGAGCTCTTAAGCAAGCTCAAGTTGAGCTACTTAGTAAGCTCCCAACAGAGCTCCTAGGTGAGCTAATTAGGTGAGCTCCCACATGAGCTCAAAGGTGAGCTCCCATATTTTCAGCTAAGGTGAGCTACTAGATGAGCTCAAGCCGAGTTGGCAAGGTGAGCTCAAGTTGATTTGGTAAGGTGAGTACAAGGTGAGTTGGCAAGGTGAGCTATCAAGTGAGCTCCCATGCAGAGTTTCAAGGTGAGTTACTCGATGAGCTCCCGATTGAGCTCAACTCGAGCTGACTTGATGAGCTCATAGAAGAGCTCCCAGGTGAGCTGGAAAGGCAAGCTATTCAGGCGAGCTCCCAGGTGAGCTACTAGGTGAGCTCCCAAGTGAGCTACTCGGTGAGCTCCCTGGTGAGCTGCTTGGGTGAGCTAACTCAAGTGAGCTTCTCAGGTGAGCTACTCGGTGAGCTCAAAGGTGAGCTTTAGGATGAGCTCCCAGGTCAGTTAAGGTGAGCTTCTAGGTGAGCTTACATGGCGAGCTACTTGATGAGCTTTGAGGTGAGCTGCAAGGTGAGCTCAAGGTGAGTTAGCAAGGTGAGCTCTGTCAGGTAAGCTCCCAGATGAGCTGGCAGGTGAGCTACTAGGTGAGCTCCCAGGTGAGTCTGGCAAGGTGAGCTTTCAGGTGAGCTCCCAGTAAGTTGAGGCAAGTAGGTGAGCTACTTGATGAGCTCCCAAGTGAGCTCAAGTGAGCTACTTAGTGAGCTATTGGGTGATCTCCTAAGGTGAGGTCCCTGGCAAGCCACTCGGTGCTCATCAAGTGAGCTCAATATCAAGTTTTTGGGTGAGCTACCTTGAAAAGCTCCTGAGGTGAGCTACCAGACAAGCTTAAGGTGAGCTCCTAGGTGAGCTCCTCAGTGAGCTATCAAGGTGAGCTATCAAGGTGAGCTCCCATGTGAATTGGCAAAGTGAGCTATTAGGTGAGCTTGCATGTGAGTTTCGGGTGAGCTGCTTGATGAGATCCTTGGTGAGCTCAAGTTGAGCTACTCAGTAAGCTCTTGGGTGAGCTCAAGGTGAGCTGGCCAAGCTCCTAGAGTTTCAAGGAAAGCTCAACTCGAGGGTACTTGATGAACTCCTGGGTGAGCTTGGTCTGCCAAGCTCCCAGATGAGCTCCTAGGTGAGCTACTCAGATGAGCTCCCAGGTGAGGTCAAAGGTGAGATTGTTGGAAATATTTGAGGTGAGCTTACATGTGAGCTACCAGATGAGCTCAAGGTGAGTTTGTAAGGTGAGCTCAAGGTGAGTTTTAGGATGAGTTACTCAATGAGCTACTGGCAAGGTGAGTTGTCAGGCAGTGAGCTCAACTCAAGAGTGATCGGTGAGCTCCGAAGAAGAGCTCCTAGGTGAGCTAACTTGGCAAGTTGATTCGGTGAGCTCCCAAGTGAGCTACTTGGTGAGATATCTTTGTGAGCTCCCAGGTGAGGTCCCAGGTGAGATACTCAGTGAGCTCACAAGCAAACTCAAGTCAACCTACTCAGCGAAGCTACTCGGTGAGCTCCCAGGTGAGCTATTAGGTGAGCTCCCAGGTGAGCTACTTGGTGAGCTACTCAATGAACTCTAAGGTGAGCTATAAGACAAGCTCAAGGTGAGTTGGCAAGGTGATCTCCTCAATGAGCTCAAGGTGAGCTGGCAAGGTGAGATGATAGGTGAGCTCCCATGTGAGTTGGCAGGGTGAGCTATCAGGTGAGCTCCCATGTAAGTTTTTGGGTGAGCTACTTGACGAGCTCCTAGGTGAGCTCAAGTTGAGCTGCTCAGGTGAGCTCCTAGGTGAGCTCAAGGTAAGATGGCAAGGTGATCTCTCAGGTGAGCTCCCAGGTGAGTTTCTAGGCAAGCTTTCAAGTCAAGATGCTCGATGAGATCCTAGGTGAGCTACTTGATGAGCTCCCAGCCGAGCTCCTAGGTGAGCTACTTGGTGAGCTCCTAGGTGAGCTCAAAGGTGAGCTTGTTGGTAATCTCTAAGATGAGCTTATATGTGAGCTACCAGATGAGCTCAAGGTAAGTCTGGTAAGGTGAGCTCAAGGTAAGTTGGCAAGGTGAGCTCCTCAGGTGAGCTCAAGGTGAGCTGCCATGTGAGGTGAGCTACTTGACGAGCTCCCATGTGAGCTTAAGTTGAAGCTGCTGTGAGCTCCCATGGGTGAGATCTCAAGTGAGCTACTTGAGCTATCAGCGAGCTCCTAGGTGAGTTTTCAAGTAAGCTCAAGTTGAGCTACTTGACGAGCTCTTGGGCGAGGTGAGCTCCTAGCAAGCTCCTCAGGTGAGCTACGTTAACGGGTGAGCTCCCAGGTGAGCTTCCAGGCAAGATTGTTAGGTCTGAGCTGAGATTACATGAGCTACCAAGATGAGCTACAAGGTGAGTTGGCAAAGGTGAGCTCCTAAGGTAAGTTGGCAAGGTGAGCTCAAGTGAGCTTGGAAAGGCAAGCTGTTTAGGTGAGCTCCCAGGTGAGTTATTCGAAAGCTCCCAGGTGAGCTCAACTTGAGTTCGGTATCCTAGGTGAGCTCCTAGAAGGCTGCCAGTTGGAAAGGTGAGCCTATCAGGTGAGCTCCCAGGTGATTTCTTTTAAGTGAGCTCATTCTTGATGAGCTCCTTTGGTGAGCTCCTATGCTGAGTCAAGCTAGGTGAGCTACTCAGTGAGCTCACAAGTGAGCTCAAAGGTGAGCCTACTCAGATAGCTACTTGAGTGAGCTCCCAGGTGAGCTGTTAGGCAAGCTTTTAGGAAGATCTAGCAAGGTGAGCTCCTCAAGTGAGCTACTTTAATGAGCTCCCAGGTGAGGTCCCCGGTGAGTTGCTCAATGACCTCTCAGGAAAACTCAGCTCAAGTCAACCTAGATGACCTTAGATGAGCTACTCGGTGAGCTACCTAGGTGAGTTATTAGGTGAGATCCCAGGTGAGTTGGCTTGGTGAGTTACAAGGTGAGAAACTCTGAGGTGAACTACCAGAGTGAGCTCAAGGAGAGTTAGTACTCGGTGAGCTCCTAGGTAATGCTCAAGGTGAGCTGGCGGTGAGCTCTGACAAGCTGATAGGTGAGCACCCAAGTTAGTTGGAAAGGTGAGCTCTGTCAGGTGAGCTCCCATGTGAGTTTTCTGGCAAGCTGCTTGACACATCAACGTCTCGGGTGAGCTCAAGTCAAGCTACTCAGTGAGCTCTTGGGTGAGCTTAAGGCAAGCTGGCAAGGTGAACTATTAGGTGAGCTCCTAGGTGAGTTTGGTGAGATCCTTGAAAGCTCAAGTCGAGCTACTTGATGAGACTCCTAGGTGAGCTAGCTTAGGATGAGCTCCCAGCTGAGCTCCTAGGTGAGCTACTTGGTGAGCCTCCCAGGTGAGCTCAAATGGTGAGGTCCTTGTTGGTAATCTCTTAGGTGAGCTTACATGTGAGCTACCAGATGAGCTCAAGTGTAAGTTGGTAAGGTGAGCTCAAGGTGAGTTGGATAAGGTGAGTTATCAGGTGACCTCCCAGGTGAGTTCCTAGGTGATTTACTCGATGAGCTCCAAAGTGAGCTCAACTCTGAGCTGATCAGTGAGCTCCCATAAGAGCTCCTAGGTGAGTTTCTTGGTGAGCTATTCAGTGAGCTCCCAGGTGAGCTGCTAGGAGAATCCTAAGTGAGCTACTTAGTGAGCTCCCAGGTGAGGTCCCTGGTGAGCTACTTGGTGAGCTCAAGTCAACCTACTATGCGAGCTTGCTCAGTGAGCTCCCAAGCAAGCTATTAGGCAAGCTGTTAGGTGAGCTCCTAGGTGAGCTACTTGGTGAGCTCCTCGATAAACTCTTAGGTGAGCTACCAGACGAGCTCAAGGAGATTTGGTAAGGTGAGCTCCTTAGTGAGCTCAAGGTGAGTTGGCAAGGTGAGATGATAGGTGAGCTCCCATGCGAGTTGGCAAGGTGAGCTATCAGGTGAGTTCCCATGTGAGTTTTCTGGTGAGCTGCTTGACAAGCACTTGGGTGAGCTCAAGTTGCACTTACTCAGCAAGCTCCTAGGTGAGCTCTCAAGGAAAGATTACTTGGTGAGTTGTCAAGGTGAGCTCCTAGGTGAGTTTCTATGCAATCTCAAGTCGAGATGCTTGAAGGAGTTCTAGGCAAGCTTCTTGCCAAGCTCCCAGTCGAGCTCCTAGGTGAGCTACTCAGTGAGCTCCCAGGTGAGGTCAAAGGAAAGCTTGGTAATAATCTCTGAGGTGAGCTTACATACGAGCTACCAGATGAGCTCAAGGTGAGTTGGTAAGGAAAGCTCAAGGTGAGTTGGTAAGGTGAGCTATCAGGTGACCTCCCAGGTGATTTCCCAGGTGAGTTACTCGATGATCTCCCGAGTGAGTTCAACTTGAGCTAATCAGTGAGCTCCCAAAAGATCTCCTAGAGCTACTTAGTGAGTTGTTTGGTGATCTCCTAGGTGAGCTGTTAGGAGAGCTCCCAAGTGAGGTCTGTAGTGAGCTACTCAATGAGATCAAGTTAAGCTATTTGGTGAGCTAATCAATGAACTCCTAAGAAAGTTGATAGGAAAGCTACAAGGCTGAGCTACTTGGTGAGCTCCTTGAGGTGAACTCTATGGTGAGCTCCCATAGATGAGCTCAAGGTGAGCTGACAAGGTGAGCACCTCAGGTGAGCTCAAGGTGAGCTGGTTAGGTGAGCTGATAGTCGAGATCCCATGCGAGTTGGCAAGGCAAGCTATTAGGTGAGCTTCCATGTGAGTTTTTGGGTGAGCTACTTGATGATCTCCTGGGTGAGCTCAAGTCGAGATGCATGGTAAGCTTTTGGGTGCAGCTCAAGGTGAGCTGGCAAGGTGAGCTATCAGGTGAGCTCCTAGGTGAGTTTCTTGGTAAGCTCAAGTTGAGCTACTCAACGAGCTCCTAGGTGAGCTACTTGCCGAGCTCCCAACTGAGCTCCTAGGTGAGCTACTCATTCAGCTCCCAAGCAAGCTCAAAGGTGAGCTTGTTCTGTAATCTCTAAGGTGAGCTTACATGTGAGCTACCAGATGAGCTCAAGGTGAGTTGGCAAGGTGAGCTCAAGGTGAGTTAGCAAGGTGAGCTTAAGGTGAGTTGGAAAGATGAGCTGTAATGTGAGCTCCTAGGTGAGTTACTTGACGAGCTCCTAAGTGAACTCAACTCAAGATGATTGGCAAGATCCCAGGTGAGCTACTCGGTAAGCTTTTCAATGAGATACTAGGTGAGCTCCCAAGTGAGCTCCCAGGTGAGGTCCCCAGTAAGCTGGTCAGTGAGCTCAAGTCAACCTACTTGGTGTAATGTTTAGTGAGCTCCTGGGTGAACTGTTAAGCGAGCTCCTAGGTGAGCTACTTAGTGAGCTACTCGAGGAACTTAAAGGTGAGCTACTAGATGAGCTTAAGATGAGTTAGCAAGGTGATCTTCTTAGTGAGATCAATTCAAGGTGAGATGATAGTCGAGATCCTATGTAAGTTTCTGGGTGAGCTGTTAGGTGAGATCCTATGCAATTTTTCATGTGAGCTACTTGACAAGCTCCCAGGTGATCTCAAGTTGAGCTACTCAGTAAGATCTTGGGTGAGATAAAGGTAAGCTAGCAAGGTGATTTATCAAGTGAGCTTCCATGCGAGTTTCTAGGAAATCCCAAGTCGAGCTGCTCGACAAGATCTTGGGTGAGCTAATTGTTGAGCTCCCAGCTGAGCTTCTAGGTGAGCTTCTTGGTGAGCTCCTGGATGAGCTCGAAGGTGAGTTTGTTAAAAATATTTGAGGTGAGCTTTAATGCAAGCTACTAGATGAACTCAAGACAATTTGATAAGGTGAACTCAAGGTGAGTTGGTAAGATGAGCTGTCAGGAAAGCTCCCATGTGAGTTCCCAGGTGAGTTAATCAATGATCTCCTGGGTGAGCTCAACTCAAACTGATCTGTGAGCTACCAGAAGAGCACCCAATTGAGCTACTTGGTGAGCTATTCAGAGAGCTCCTAGGTGAGCTTTTTGGTGAGCTCCTAGGCTCACTACTAGGTGAGCTCCCAAGTGAGCTACTTGGTGAACTCCCATGTGAGGTCCCCAGTGAGCTGTTCGGTGAGCTAACAAGCAAGCTCAAGTTAACCTAATTGGCAAGCTACTCGGTGAGCTCCCAAGTGAGCTGTTAGGTAAGATCTATGGTGAGCTATAAGGAGAGCTACTTGATGCACTCCGAGGTGAGCTACAAGACAAGCTTAGGGTAAGTTGGTAATGTGAGATCCTCAGCAAGTGTAAGGCAAGCTAATAGGTAAGCTCCCATGAGATTTTTCTAAGCAAGCTGTCAGGTGCACTCCCATATGAGTTTTCAAATGAGTTGTTTGATGAGATCCTAAGTGAGCTCAAGTCGAGCTGCTCAGAAAGCTCCTGGGGGAGCTAAACGCGAGCTAACAAGGTGAGATACCAGGTGAGTTTATGGGTAAGCTCAATTTGAGCTGCTTGACAAGTTCTTGGGTGAGCTACTTACTGAGCTCCCAGCCAAGCTCCTAGGTGAGCTAATCAGTGAGCTCCCAGGAAATCTCAAAGGAAATCTTGTTAGTAATATCTAAGGTGAGCTTACATGTGAGCTACAAGATTAGCTCAAGATGATTTGGCAAGGCGAGCTCAAGGTGAGTTGGTAAGGAAAGATCAAAGTGAGTTGGAAAGGTGAGATGTCAGGTGAGCTCCCAGGTGAGTTCCCAGGAAAGTTACTCGACAAGCTCCTTGGTGAGCTCAATTCGAATTGATTGATGAGCTCCTAGAAGAGCTCCCATGCGAGCTACTTTGTGAGTTATTCAGTGAGCTCCCATAGAAGCTACTAGGTGAGCTCATAAGTGAGCTACTAGATGAGCTGGAAAGGTGAGCTAATAGGCGAGCACCCATGTGAGTTTCTAGGTGTGCTGTTAGGCTGCTTGGCGAGCTCAAGTCGAGCTACTCAAGTCAAGCTACTCGGGAAGCTCCTAGGTGAGCTGAAGGTGACATGGCAAGGTGAGCTATCAGGTGATATCCCAAGTGAGTTTCTGGGAAAGCTCATGTCGAGATGCTTAATGAGCTCTTGGGTGAGCTACTTGCCAAGCTCCTAGCCAAACTCCTTTCTGAGCTACTTGGTGAGGTCCCATGCGAGCTAAAAGGTGAGCTTATCAAAAATATTTGAGGTGAGCTTACATGCAAGCTACTAGATGAGCTTAAGGAAAGTTGGTAACATGAGCACAAGGAGAGTTGGCAAGGTTCACTATCAGATGAGCTCCCAAGCAAGTTCCCAGGTGACCTACTTGAAGAGCTATTCGGTGAGCTCATAGGCAAGCTGCTAGGTGAGCTCCCAAGCAAGTTACTAGGTGAGCTCCCATGTGAGCTCACAAGTGAACTCAAGTCAATATACTTAGTGAGCTCCTAGGTAAGCTGTTAGGTGAGCTTCTAGGTGAGCTTTTAGGTGAGCTCCAAGGTGAGCTACTTGGTGAGCTACTCGATGAAATTTGAGGTGAGCCACAAGATGAGCTCAAGGTAATTTGGCATGTTTAGGTCCTCAAGGAGCTCAAGGCAAGCTGATAAGGTGAGCTGATAGGTGAGCTCCCATGTGAGTTGGTAAGGTGAGATCAATTCGAGATGCTCACTAAGCTCTTGGGTGAGCTCAAGGTTAACTGGTAAGGCAAGCTATTAGGCAAGTTGGTAAGGCAAGCTGTCAGGTGATGTCCTAGGCAAGCTATTTCTTAAGCTTCGACAAGAGCTCCTAGGTGAGCTACTCAGTGAGCTCCTAGGTGAGATCAAAGGTGATCTTATCAGTAATCTCTGAGGTGAACTTACATGCGAGCTACTAGATGAGCTCAAGACAGGTTGGAAAGGTGAGTATGTAAGGTGAGCTCAAGGTGAGTTGGCAAGGCAAGTTGTTAGGTGAGCTCCCAGGTGAGTTCCCAAGTGAGTTACTCGATGAGCTCCTAGGCAAGCTCAACTCAAGCTAATCAGTGAGCTCCTAGAAGAGTTCCTAGGTGAGCTACCTGGCGAGCTATACAACGAGCTCCCAGGTGAAGTGCTAGGTGAGCTCGCAGGTGAGCTACTTGGCAAGCTCTTAGGTAAGGTCTCTAGTGAGATGCTCAAAAAGCTCACAAGCGAGCTCACAAGCTAGCTCAAGTCAACCTACTTGGTGAGCTGTTTCATGAGCTTCCACATGATCTACTTAGTGAGTTACTTGATGAACTCTGAGGTGAGCTACCAGATGAGCTCAAGGTGAGTTGGCAAGGTGAGCTACTCAGTGAGCTCAAGGTGAGATGGTAAGGTGAGATGATAGGTGAGCTCCCATGCAAGTTTTTGGGTGACCTATCAATCGAGCTCCCATATGAGTTTTCAAGTGAGCTACTTGACAATCTCCCAAGTGAGCTATTTGGCGGACTCCCAGGTGAGGTCCCCGGTGATCTGCTCAGTGAGCTCACAATCGAGCTCAATTCAACCTACTAAGTGAGCTACTCGATGAGCTCCCAAGTAAGATGTTAGGTGAGCTACTTGGTGAGATACTCAGTGAACTCTTAGACAAGCTACCAAATGACCTAAAGGTGAGTTGGTAAGGTGATCTCCTCAATGAACTCTAGGTGAGCTGTCAAGGTGAGTTGATAGGTGAGATCCCATGCAAGTTTTTAGGTGAGCTAATTAATGAGCTCTTGGGTGAGGTCAGGTTGAGTTTCTCGGTTAGCTCTTGGGTGAGCTATAGGTGAGCTGACAAGGTAAGCTATCAAGCGAGCTCCCAGGTGAGTTTCCAGGTAATATCAAGTTGAGCTACTCAATGAGCTCCAAGGTGAGCTACTTGCTGAGCTCCTAGCTGTGCTTCTCTATAATCTCTAAGGTGAGCTCAAAGGTAAGCTTGTTGGAAATCTCTAAGCTGGTAAGGTGAGCTCAAGGTGAGTTGGCAAGGTGAGCTATCAGGCTAGCTCCCAGGTAAGCTTAAGGTGGGTTGGCATGGTGAGCTCCTTAACGAACTCAAGGTGAGGCAAGCTGATAGGTGAGCTCCCATGAGATTTTATAAAGTGAGCTATCCAGTGAGCTCTCATGCAAGTTTTTGGTTGAGCTACTTGACAAGATTTTGGGTGAGCTCAAGTCAAGTTGCTCGGCATGCTCCTGGGTGAGCTCAAGGTGAGCTATCAGGAGAGCTCCCAAGTAAGGTTCTGAGAAAGCTAAAGTTTAGCTACTTGAAAAGCTCATGGGTGACCTACAATCTAAGCTCCCAACCAAACTCTTAGTTGAGCTAGTTGGTGAGCTTGTTGGTAATCTCTAAGGTGAGCTTATATGCGAGCTACAAGATGAGCTCAAGGTGAATTGGTAAGGTGAGCTCAAGGTGAGTTGACAAGGTGAGATAAAGGTGAGTTAGCAAGGCGAGGTATCAGGAAAGCTCCCAGGTGAGTTCTTAGGTGAGTTACTCGATTATCTCCTGGGTGAGCTCAACTCAAGCTGATCGATGAGATCCCAGAAGAGCTCCCAGGCAAGCTACTTAGGGAGTTATTTGGTGAGCTCCCAAGCGAGTTACTAAGAAAGCTCTTAAGAAAGCTACTTGGCTAGCTCCCAGTCGAGGTCCCTAGTGAGCTACTCGGTGAGCTCTGAAGTGAGCTAGAGTCAACTTACTTGGCAAGCTACTTAGTGAGCTCCCAGGTGAGCTGTTAGGTGAGCTCCCAGGTGAGATGTTTGGTGAGCTCCCAAGAAAACTACTTTGCAAGTTACTCGATGAAATCTGAGGTGAGATACTAGATGAGCTAGAGGTGAGTTGGCAAGGTGAGCTCCTCAGCAAGCTCAAGGAAAGCTGATAGGTGAGCTCTAATATGAGTTGGAAAGGCAAGCCATCAGGTGATCTCTCAAGTGATTTTTCAGGTGAGCTGCTTGACGAGCTCTCAGGTGAACTCAAGTCGAGCTACTTAGTGAGCTCCTAGGTGAGGTAAAGGTGAGCTGTCAGGTGAGTTTTTGGGTAAGATCAAGTTGAGCAGATTTATGAGCTCCTGAGTGAGTTTCTTACCGAGCTCCTAGCCAAGATCCTAGGTGAGCTTCTCGGTGAGCTCCCAGGTGAGTAAAAAGGTGAGCATGTCGTCAATCTCTAAGGTGAGCTTACATATGAGCTACCAGATGGGATCATAATGAGTTAGAAAGGCAAGCTCAAGGTGACTTAGTAAGGTGAGCTCAAGGTGAGTTGGCAATGTGAGCTATCTGGTAAGCTCCCAGGTAAGTTCCCAAGTGAGTTACTCGATGAGCTAGTAGGTGAGCTTAACTCAAGCTGATTGGTAAGTTCCTAGAAGAGGTCCCAGGTGGGCTACTTTGTGAGCTATTTAGTGAGCTCCCAGGTGAGCTTGTAGGTGAAATCCCATGTAAGATACTTGGCAAGCTCCCAAGTGAGGTCTTCGGTGAGCTTCTTAGTGGGCTCACAAGTAATCTGAAGTCAACCTACTCGGTGAGCTACTTGGTGAGTTCTCAAGTGAGTTATTAGGTGAGCTCCCAGGTGAGCTACTTGTTGAGCTACTCGACGAACTCTTAGGTAAGTTACCAGATGACCTCAAGGTGAGTTGGTAAGGTGAGCTCCTTAGCTATCTCAAGGTGAGCTGGTAAGGGGAGCTGATAGGTGAGCTCCTATAGGAGTTGGTATGGCGAGCTGTCAGGTGAGCTCTCATGTGATTTTTTATGTGAGTTATTTGACGAGCTATTGAGTGAGCTCAAATTGAGTTGCTCAGTGAGATCCTAGGTGAGCTCAAGGTGAGCTGGCAAGGTATGCTATTAGGAAATCTCCCAGGTGAGTTTCTAGGAAAGCCTAAGTTGAGCTTCTCGATGAGATCCTAGGTGAACTGCTTGCTAAGCTCCCAGCAGAGCTCCTAGGTTAGTTGTTCGCTGAGCTCCTATGAAAGCTCAAAGGAGAGCTTGTCATAAATCTTTAAGGTGAGCTTACATGTGAACTACTAAATGAGCACAAGGTGAGTTGGCAAGGTGAGCTCCAAGAAGAGCTCTTAGGTGAGCTTCTTGGCAAGCCGTTCAGTGAGTTTCTAGGTGAGCTTCAAAGTGAGCTACTTGGTGAGCTCTCAGGAGAGGTCCCTAGTGACCTAATTGATGAGCTAACAAATTAGCTCAAGTCAACCTACTAGACAAGCTGCTCGGTAAGCTCCCAGGTGAGATGTTAGGTGAGCTACTTGGTGAGCTACACGACGAACTCTGAGGTGAACTACCAGATGAGCTTAATGTGAGTTAGAAACATGAGCTCCTCAGTAAGCTCAAAGTGAGCTGGTAAGGGAAGTTGATAGGTGAGCTCCCATTGGAGTTAGAAAGGTGAGCTATCAGGTGAGCTCCCATGTGATTTTTTAGGTGACTTACTTGGCAAGCTCCCAGGAGAGCTCAGGTCAAGCTACTCAGCGAGCTACTAGGTGAGCTCAAGGTGAGCTGGCAAGGTGAGATGTGAGGTGAGCTCCCAGGTGAGTTTCAGGGTGAACTACTTATCGAGATCCTAGTCGAGCTCCTAGGTGAGCTACTCGGTGAGCTCCCAGGTGAGGTCAAAGGTAATCTTGTTAGAAATATCTAAAGAGAGCTTACATGTGAAATAACAGATGAGCTCAAGTTGAGATGGAAAGGTGAGCTATCAGGCAAGCTCCTAGGTGAGTTCCTAAGTGATTTACTAGACGAGATCCCAACTGAGCTCAACTCAAGCTGATCGGTGAGCTCTGAGAAGAGCTCATAGGTGATCTACTTAGCTAGTTATTTGGAAAGCTGCTAGGTGATCTCCTAAATGAGCTACTTGGTGACCTCCCAGGTGATGCACTTAGTAAGCTACTCAGTGAGCTCAATTCAACCTTCTTGGTAAGTTACTCAGTGAGCTCCCAGGTGAGCTACTTGATGAGATCCTCGATGAACTCCAAGGTGAGCTACCAGATGAGCTCAAGGTGATTTTCTTAGGTGAATTCCTTAACAAGCTCAAGGTGAGCTGGTAAGGTGATCTCCCATATGAGTTGGCAAGGTGAGCTACCATTCGAGTTTTCATGTGAGCTACTTCATGAGCTCCTAGGTGAACTCAAGTTGAGCTACTCGGTAAGCTCTTGGGTGAGCTGAGAGTGAGCTGGAAAGGTGAGCTATCAGGTGTACTCCCAAGTTAGTTTCAAGGAAAGATAAAAAAGAACTGCTCGATGAGCTCCTAGGTGAGCTACTTGTCGAGCTCTTAGTCGAGCTCATAGGTGAGCTACTCAGTGAGATCCAAGGTGAGCACAAAGGAAAGCTTGTTCGTAATATCTAAGGTGAGCTTAGATGTGATTTGGTAAGGTGAGCTATCATGCAAGCTCTTAGGTGAGTTTCCAGGTGAGTTTCTCAATGAGCTCCTGGGTGAAATGAACTCAAGCTAATCAGTAAGCTCCCATAAGAGATCCCGTGTGAGCTACTTGATGAGATTATCGGTGAGATCCTAGGCGAGATGTTAGGTGATTCCCAAGTGAGCTACTTGGCAAGGTCCTAGGGGAGAAACTTAGTGAGCTACTTGATGGGCTCACAAGTAAGCTCAAGTCAACCTACTTAGTGAGCTCCTAGGTGAGCTGTAAGGTGGGCTCCTAAGAAAGCTACTTAGGGAGCTACTCTACGAACTCTTAGGGGAGCTACCAGATGAGCTCAAGGTGAGTTGTCAAGGTGAGCTCCTCAGTGAGATTAAGGCAAGCTAGCAGTAAGCCAAGCTAGCAAGGTGACCATATAAGTGAGCTCCCATGCAAGTTTATGGGTGAGCTATCAGGCAAGCTCCCATTTGAGTTTTTGGGTGATTTTCTTGACAAGCTCATGGGTGAGCTCAAGTCAAGCTACTCGGAGACTTCCTAGGTGAGCTCATGGTGACCTGAAAAGGTGAGCTATCAAGAGAACTCCTAGGTGAGTGTCCGGGTAAGGTCAAGTCGAGTTGCTTGATGAGATGCTTGTTGATCTCCTAGCCAAGATCCTAGGTGAGCTACTTGGTGAGCTCCCAAGTGAGCTCAAAGGTAAGCTTGTCAGCAATCTCTGAGGTGAGCTTACATGTAAGCTACCAGATGAGCTCAAGGTGAGCTGGTAAGGTGTGCTCAAGGTGATTTGGAAATATGAGCTATCAAGTGAGCTCCCAAGTGAGTTCCCAGGTGAGTTACTTGATAATCTACTGGGTGAGCTTCAACTTGAGTTGATTAGCGAGCTCGCAAAAGAGCTCCTAGGGGAGCTACTATATGAGGTCATATATGAGCTACTCGATGAGTTCCTAGGTGAGTAAGTCAACAATCTCTTGGGCAAGTTCAAATCGCGCTGATTGGAGAGCTCCCAAAAGTACTCCCAGGTGAGCTACTTGGTGAGCTATTTTATGAGCTCCCAGGTGAGCTCCCAAACGAGCTACTTAGTAAGCTCCGAGGCGAGGTCCCTAGAGAGTAAGTTGGCAACCTCACAAGAAATCTGACAAGTTACCTCAAGTCAACCTATTCGAAGAGCTACTCAGTGAGCTCCCATCTGAGCTACTTGGTGAGCTACTCAATGAACTCCGAGGTGAGCTACTAGATGAGCTCAAGGAGAGTTGGCAAGGTGAGTTCCTTAGCAAGCTCAAGGTGAGCTGATAGAAAAGCTTCCATGAGAGTTGGCAAAGAAAGCTATTAGGTGAGCTCTGATGTGAGTTTTTTGGGTAAGCTAATTGATGAGCTCCTGGGTGATATCAAGTTGAGATGCTTGGCAAGATCCTCTGCAAGATGGAAAGGCAAGATCCCAGGTAAGGTTCTAGGAAATCTCAAGTTTAGCTACTCAATGAGCTCATGGGTGACCTACTTGTTGAGCTCCCAGCCAAGCTCCTAGGTGAGCTGGTCCATGAGCTCCCAGGAAAGATCAAAGGTGAGCTTGTCAATAATCTTCGAGGTGAGCTTACATGCGAGCTACAAGATGAGCTCAAGGTGTGTTGGTAAGGCAAGCTCAAGGTGAATTGGCAAGGTGGGCTGAAGGTGAGTTGGCAAGGTGAGCTGTCAAGTTAGCTCCTAGGTGAGTTCCTAGGTGAGTTACTCGACAAGCTCCAAGGCGAGCTCAACTCTAGTTGATCAGTGAGCTCCCAGAAGATCTCCCAGGTGAGATACTTGGTGAGCTATTCAGTGAGCTCCCAGGTGAGTTAATAGGCAAGCTTCCAAGCGAGCTACTTGGTAAGCTCCTAGGTGAGGTCCCTAGCGACATGCTTGGTGAGTTCATAAGTGAGCTCAATTCATCCTTCTCGGTGAGCTCCCAGGTGATCTATTAGGTGAGCTCCCAGTCAAGCTTTTAGGTGAGCTACTTGGTGAGCTACTCAACAGACTCCGAGGTGAGCTACTAGATGAGCTCAAGGTGAGTTAGCAAGGTGAACTCCTCAGTGAGCTCAAGGTGAGCTGATAAGTGAGCTCCAATACGAGTTGGCAAGGTGAGCTTTCAGGTGAGCTCTCGTGTGAGTTTTTAGGTGAGTTATTTGATGAGCTCACAAGTTAGCTCAAATTGAGCTACTCAGTGAGCTTCTAGGTGAGCTAAAGGTGAGCTATTAGGAGGTGAGATTAAATACGAGCTACCATATGAGCTCAAGATGAGTTGGCAAGGTGAGCTCAAGGTGAGTTGGTAGGGTGAGATCAAAGCAAGTTGGCAATACGAGCTATCAGCTGAGCTCTAAGGTGAGTTCCTGGGTGAGTTACTTGATGAGCTCTTGAGAGAGATCTTAGAAGAGCTCCCAGGTGAGCTACTTGGATAGCTGTTTGATGAGCTCCTAGGTGAGCTACTTGGATAGCTGTTTGACGAGCTCCCAGGTGAGGTCCTAGGTGAGGTCCTAGGTGAGCTCCTAGGTGAGGTCTCTGGTGAGCTAATCAGTGAACTCACAAGCAAGCTATTAGGTGAGCTACTTGTCGAGCTGCTTGAAAAAATCTGAGGCAAGCTACCAGATGAGATCAAGGTGACGTGGCAAGGTGAGCTCCTCAGTGAGCTCAAGGTGAGCTAGCAAGGGGAGCTGATAGGTGAGATTCGATGTAAGTTGGTAAGGTGAGCTATCAGACGAGCTCTAATGTGAGTTTTTGGGTGAGCTAATTCATGAGCTCCCGGGTGAGCTCAAGTTGAGCTACTCAGTAGGCTCTTGGGTGACCTCAAGGTGAGCTGGCAAGGTGAGTTATTAGGTGAGCTCCTAGGTGAGTTTCTGGGAAATCTCAAGTCAAGCTGCTCAATGAACTCCTAGGTGAGCTGCTTGATGATCTCCCAGCCAAGCTCCTAGGTGAGTTTCTTGGTGATCTCCTAGCCAAGCTCTGGGGTGAGTTTCCAAACAAGTTCAAGTCGAGCTACTTGTTGAGATCCCAACTGAGCTCCTAGATGAGCTTCTCGATGAGCTTCCAGACGATCTCAAAGGTGAGCTTTTCGGTAATATTTGAGGTGATCTTACATGCGAGCTACCAGATGAGCACAAGGTGAGTTGGGAAGGTGAGTTCAAGGTGAGTTACTAGGTGAGTTACTTGATGAGATCCCAGGTTAGCTCAACTCGAGATGATCAGTGAGCTCCTAGAAGAGCTCCTAGGTGAGCTACTAGGTGAGCTCCTAGATGAGCTCCCAAAAGAGTCCCCAGTGAGATGCTCCGTGAACTCAAAAGTGAGCTCAAGTTTACCTACTTGATGACCTTCTCAGTGAGCTCCCAGGTGAGTTGTTAGGAAAGCTCTCAGTTGAGCTACTTGGTAAGGTATAAGATGAACTCCAAGGTGAACTGGCATGGTGAGTTGTTAGGTGAGCTCCCAAGTGAGTTTCAGGGAAAGCTCAAGTTGAGTTGCTTAACAAGCTTCTAGGTGAGCTACTTGCTAAGATCCCAGCCAAGCTCCTAAGTGAGCTCCCAGGTGAGCTCAAAGGTAAGCTTGTCGGTAATCTCTGAGGTGAGCTTACATACGAGCTACCAGATGAGCTCAAGGTGAGTTGGTAAGGTGAGCTTAATATGAGTTAGTAAGGTGAGCTATCAGGTGAACTCTCAGGTGAGTTCCCAGGTGAGTTACTTGATGAGCTCCCGAGTGAGCTCAACTCAAGCTGATCAGTGAGCTCCCAAGTGAGCTACTTGGCAAGCTATTCAGTGAGCTACTAGGTGAGCTTCCAAGTGAGCTACTTGGTGACCTCCTAGGTGAGGTCCCCAATGAGCTACTTAGTGATCTCAAGTCAACCTACTCGGAAAGCTCAATTCAACCTACTCGGTGAGCTCAAGTAAACCTACTCGGTGAGCTACTCAGTGAGCTCCCAGGTGAGTTGTTAGGTGAGTTTCCAGATGAGCTACTTAGTTAGCTCCTTGATTAACTCCATGGTGAGCTACTTAGTGAGCTCCTCGATGAACTCCATGGTAAGGTGAGCTCTTCATTGAGCTCAAGGTAAGCTGGCAAGGTGAGCTATCATGCAAGCTCTCATGTGAGTTTTTGGGTGAACTACTTCATGAGCTCCCAGGTGAATTCAAGTTGAGCTAATCAGCAAGCCCTTGGGTGAGCTCTAGGTGAGCTGGCAAGTTGAGCTATTAGGTGAGCTCCCAGGTGATTTTCTAAGTAAGCTCAAGTTGAACTGCTCAATGAGCTCTTAGGCAAGCTGTTTATCGAGCTCCCAGCCAAGCTCCTAGGTGAGCTACTTGGTGAGCTCCAAAGTGAGATCAAAGGTGAGCTTGTTGATAATCTCGGAGGTAAGATTAGATGTAAGCTACCATATGAGCTTGAGGTGAGTTGGCAAGGTGAGCTCAAGGAAAGTTTGAAAGGTGAGCTCAGGGTGAATTGGCAAGGAAAAATCAACTCAATTTAATCAGAAAGCTCCCAGAAGAGCTCCCAGGCAAGCTACTTGGCAAGCTATTTGGTGAGCTGCTAGGTGAGCTCATAAAATGAGGTATTTGGCGAGCTCCCAGGTGAGGTCCCCGTGTAACCTGCTTGAAGAGATCTCAGGTGAACTCAAGGTGAGCTATTCAGTGAGCTCTTGGGTGAGATCAAGGTGAGTTGGCAAGGTAAGCTGTCAGGTGAGCTCCTAGGTGAGTTTTCGAGTAAGCTCAAGTCGAGCTACTCGACGAGCTCCTCGGTGAGCTACTTGCCGAGCTCCTAGTTGAGATCCTAGGTGAGATACTTGGTGAGTTCCCTAGGTGAGTTAATTGAAGATCTCACTAGTTAGCTTAACTTGAGATGATCAGCGAGCTCCCAGAAGAGATCTCAGGAAAAGTGCTTGGTGATCTATTCAGTGAGCTCCCATTCAAGCTGCTAGGTGAGCTATCAAGCGAGGTCCACAAAGAGATGCTCAATAAGCTCACAAGTGATCTCAGAAGTGAGCTCAAGTCAACATACTCAGCAAGCTTCTCAGTTAGCTCCCATCTGAGCTACTTAATGAGCAACTCGATGTACTTCTAGGTGAGCTACCATATGAGCTTAAGGTGAGCTCCTCATCTAGCTCAAGGTGAGCTGATAAGTGAGCTCACATGAGAGTTGGAAAATTTAGTTTTCAAGTGAGCTCTTATGTGAGTTTTCAAGTGAGCTTCTTGACGAGATGCCCTACGAGCTAAAGTGGAGCTACTCGGTAAGCTCCTGGGTGAGATCAAGGTGAGCTGGAAAGGTGGGCTATTAGGTAAGCTCCCAAGAAAGGTTCTAGGCAAGCTCAAGTTGAGCTACTCAATGAGCTCATGGGTGACCTACTTATTTGTAATCTCAGAGGTGAGCTTACATGCGAGCTACAAGAAGAGCTCAAGGTGAGTTGGTAAGGTGAGCTCAAGGTGAGTTGGAAAGGTGAGCTGAAGGTGAGTTGGTAAGGTGAGCCCCCAGGTGAGTTCCTAGGTGAGTTAATCGATGAGCTCCCAAGTGAGTTCAACTCGAGTTGATCAGTGAGCTCCCATAAGAGCCCCTAGGTGAGCTAGTTGGCGAGTTGTTTAGTGAGCTCCCAGGGGAGTTGCTAGGTGAGCTCCCAAACGAGCTACTTGGGGAGCTCCCAGGGGAGGTCCCCGGTGAGCTACTCGGTGAGTTCACAAGTGAGCTAAATTCAACCTACTCGGTGAGCTGTTCCTTGATCTCCTAGGTGAGTTGTTAGGCAAGCTCCATTACAAGTTATTAGGTGAGCTACTTGGTGAGCTACTCAATGAACTCCGAGGGGAGCTACCAGATGAGCTCAAGATGAGTTGGCAAGTTGAGATCCTTAGGGAGCTCAAGGTAAGCTGATAGGTGAGCTCCAATATGAGTTGACAAGGTGAGCTCTCGTGTGAGTTTTCAAGTGACCTATTTGACGAGCTCCCAAGTTAGCTCAAGTCGAGCTACTTGGTGAGCTCTTGGGTGAGCTAAAGGTGAGCTGTTAGGTGAGCTCCAAGGTGAGTTTTTGGGCAAGATCAAGTCGAGCTGGTTGATGAGCTCCTGGGAGAGCTATTTGCCAATATCCCAGTCGAGCTCCTAGGTGAGCTACTCAGTGAGCTCCCAGGTGAGGTCAAAGGTGACCATGTTGGAAATCTCTAAGGTGACCTTACATGCGAGCTACCAGATGAGTTTAAGATGAGTTGGCAATGCGAGCTCAAGGCAAGTTGGCAATATGAGATATGAAGTGAGCTCCCAAGTAAGTTCCCAGGTGAGTTACTTGATCATCTCTCAAGCGAGCTCAACTTGAGCTGATCAGTGAGATCCTGGAAGATCTCCCAGGTGAGCTACTTGGCAATCTATTCAGTGAGCTCCTAGGTGAGATACTTAGTGATCTCCTAGGTGAGGTCTCCGGTGAGCTACTCAGGTAGCTCACAAGTGAGCTCATTGTCAACTTACCTGGGTGAGCTACTCAGTGAATTCCCAGGTGAGCTGTTAGGAAAGCTCCAAGGTGAGCTACTTAGTTAGTTACTCGATTAACTCTGAGGTGAGCTACTAGACAAGCTCAAGGTGAGTTGGAAAGGTGAGATCCTTAGCAAGCTTAAGGTGAGCTGGCAAGGGGAGCTAATAGGTGAGCTCCCTTGTGAGTTGGTAAGGCAAGCTGTCAGGTGAGCTTCCATGTGAGTTTTTGGGGTGAGCTGCTTGATGATCTCATGGGTGAGCTCAATTCGAGCTACTCAGTGAGCTTCTGTATGATCTCAAGGTGAGTTGACAAGGTGAGCTATCAGGCGAGCTCCCACGTGAGTTTCTTGGCAAGCTCAAGTCAAGCTGCTCGAGGAGCTCATGGGTGAGCTACTTATCTCACTCCAAGTCAAGCTCCTAGGTGAGCTACTTGATGAGCTCCTAGGAGAGCTTCAAGATGAGCTTTTTAGATTTCTCTGAGGTGAGCTTACATTCAAGCTACTAGACGAGTACAAGGTTAGTTAGGAAGGTGAGCTCAAGGCGAGTTGGAAAGGTGAGCTCAAGGTGAGTTGCCAAGGTGAGTTATCAGGTGAGATCCCATGCGAGTTCCTTAGTGAGTTAATTGATGAGCTTCTGGGTGAGCACAACTCGATCTGATTTGTGATCTCCCATAAGAGTTCCTAGGTGAGCTATTTGGTGAGCAATTCGGTGAGATGCTCGATGAGCTCACAAGTGAACTCAAGTCAACCTACTCAACGAGCTTCTCAATGATCTCCTAGATGAGTTATTAGGTGAGCTCCAAGGTGAGCTACACAAAGAAATTTGAGGAAAACTACCAGATGAGCTCAAGGTGAGTTGGCAAGGTGAGCTCCTCACCGAGCTCAAAGTGAGCTGGCAAGGCAAGCTGATAGGGTGAGTTCCCATGTGAGTTATCAAGGTGATCTGTCAGATGAGCTCCCATGTAAATTTTTTAGGTGAGCTACTTGACAAGCTCCTAGGTGAGCTCAAGTCAAGCTACTCAGCGAGCTCCTGGGTGAGCTCAAAGCAAGCTGGCAAGGCAAGCTGTCAGGTAAAATCCTAGGTGAGTTTCAAGGCAAGCTCAAGTCAAGCTACTCAAAGAGCTCCTGGGTGAGCCTGCTTGCTGAGATCCAAATTGAGCTCCTAGGTGATATGCTCGATTAGCTCCCTGGCAAGCTCAAAGGTAAGTTTGTTAGAAATCTCTAAGGTGAGCTTAAATGTTAGCTACCAGATGAACTAAAGGTGAGTATGTAAAGTGAGCTCAATGTGAGTTGACAAGGTGAGCTATTAGGTGAGCTCCCAGGAGATTTCCCAGGTGAGTTACTCGATGAGCTCGCAAGCGAGCTCAACTTGAGCTGATGAGTGAGCTCCCAGGTGAGCTACTTAGTGAGCTATTCAGTGAGCTGCTAGGTGACCTCCCAAGCGAGCTACTTGGTGACCTCCCAGGTGAGGTCCCCAGTGAATTTCTCAGTGAGCTCAAGTCAACCTACTCTATGAGATACTCACTGAGCTCCCAGGAAATCTATTAGGTGAGCTACTTAGTGAGCTCCTCATTGAACTCCAAAGCAAGCTAGTAGAATGATCTAAAGGTGAGTTGGCAAGGTGAGCTCCTCAACGAGTTCAAGGTGAGCTCCCATGCGAGTTGGCAAGGTGAGCTATCATTCAAGCTCCCATGCAAATTTTTAGGTGAGCTACTTCACGAGATCCTAGGTGAACTCAAGTTGAGCTACTCAATGAGCTCCTTGGTGAGCTTAAGGTAAGATGACAAGGTGAGCTGTCAAGTGAGCTCCTAGGTGAGTTTCTAGGCAAGCTCAATTCAAATTGCTTGATGAGCTCCAAGGTGAGCTACTTGTTGAGCTCCCAACTAAGCTCCTAGGTGAGTTAATCGGTGAGCTCCCAAGTGAGCTCAAAGGTGAGCTTGTCAGTAATCTCTGAGGTTAGATTATATGTGAACTACCATATGAGCTCAAGGTGAGTTGGCAAGGTGAGTTCAAGGCAAGTTGACAAGGCAAGCTCAAGGTGACTTGGTAAGGTGAAATAAACTCAAGCTGATTGGCAATCACTGATAAGAGATCCCACGCAAGCTACTTGGAGATTTGTTCAGTGAGATCCATGGTGAGATGGTAGGTGATCTCCCAAACAAGGTACTTGGAGATCTCCCAGGCGAGGTCCCCGGTAAGCTAGTTAGCGAGCTCACAAGTGAGCTCAAGTCAACCTACTCGCTGAGTTGTTCAGTGAGCTCCTAGGTGAGCTATTAGGTGGGATCCCGAGTCAGCTATTTGGTGAGCTGGTAGACAAACTCTGAATCGAGCTACCATTACAAGTGCAAGGAAAATGTTCAAGGGTGACCTCCTCAGTGAGGTCAAGGTGAGCTACCAGGTGAGCTCCCATACAATTTTTTCAGGTGAGCTACTTGACAAGCTCCTGGGTGAGCTCAAGTCGAGTTGCTCGGATGGGCTCCTTGGTGAGCCCAAGGTGAGCTGGCAAGGTGAGCTATGAGGTGAGCTCCCCAGGTGATTTTTTGGGCAAGCTCAAGTCGATCTACTCAATGAGCTCCTAGGTGAATTGCTTGTTGAGCTCCTAACCAAGCTCCCAGGTGAGCTTCTCGTTGATCTCCAAGGTGAGCTCAAAGGTAAGCTTATCGGAAATCTCTAAGGTGAACTTACATGTGAGCTACAAGATGAGCTCAAGGTGAGTTGGAAAGGGGAGCTCAAGGTGAGTTGGTAAGATGAGCTATCAGGTGAGCTCCCGGTGAGTTCCCAGGAGAGTTACTCAACAATCTCCTATGTGAGCTCAACTCGAGCTAATCAGCAAGCTCCCAGAAGAGATCCTAGGTGATCTACTTTGTGAGTTATTTACAAAGCTCCCAGGTGAGCTACTAGGTGAGATCCCAAGCAAGCTACTTGGTGAGCTCCCAGGTGAGGACCCCGGTAAGCTACTCGGTGAGCTCATAAGTGAACTCAATTCAACCTACTCAGTGAGCTTCTCAGTGAGCTACTTAGAAAACTCTGAGGTGAGCTACTAGACGAGCTTAAGGTGAGTTAGCAATGTGAGATCCTCAGTGAGCTCAAGGAAGGATGTTAGGAAATGTCCCATAAGAGTTGGCAAAGTGAGCTGTTAGGTGAACTCCCATAAAAATATTTGGGTGAGCTACTTGATGAACTCTCATGTGATCTCGTCAATCAGATCACCTAAAAAACATGCCTGGGAGTTTACCTGATATCTTTCCTTGCCAACTCATATGGGAGCTCCCATATCAGCTCCCCTATTAGAGTTCATCAATCATCTTTCAGAGTAGTTCACCTGGGAACTCGACGAAAAACTCACTTGGGAGCTCCCCTAAAGCCTCACCTAGGAGCTCACTGAATATCTCACCAAGTAGCTTGTCTAGGAGCTCTTTTGGGAGCTCAACGACCACCTCAAGTTGAGCTCTCCCAGGAGCTCATCGAGTAACTTACCTAGGAACTCACCTAGGAGCTCACCTAATAGCTCACCTTACCAACTCACCTTGAGCTCATTTGGTAGCTCGCACGTAAGCTCATGTACGAGATTTCTGCAAAGCTCACCTTTGGGCTCACTTGGGAGCTCACCGAGAAGCTCACCTAGGATCTTGGCTGGGAGCTTAGAAAATAGCTCACCCAGGAGCTCGTCGAGCACCTCGACTTGAGCTTTCCCAGAATCTCACCTGAGAGCTCACCTGACAGCTTGCCTTTCTACCTCACCTTAAGCTCACCCAAGAGCTCACTGAGCATCTTCACTTGAGATCACTCGAGAGCATGTAAAATAGCTCACCCTAAAACTCACATGGGAGCTCACCTAACAGCTCACTTGGAAACTTGCATGGGATCTCACCTGATAGTTCACCCAAAAACTTAAATGGGAGCTCACCTATAAGCTCACCTTACTAGCTCACCTTAAGCTGACTGAGGAGCTCACCTTGCCAACTGACTTTGAGCTCGTCTAGTAGCTTTCCAAAAATTTCATCGAGCATCTTGCCAAGCACCTCACCTAGGAGCTCTCCTAACAGCTCACCTAACAGCTCACCTAGGAACTCACCGAGTAGGTTGACTTGAACTCACTTGTGAGCTCACTGAGTAGCTCACCAGGGACCTCACCTGGGATCTCACCTAACATCTCACCTTGCCAACTCCCATTGATCTCACATTATCAACTCACCTTTAGCTCATCTGGTATCTTTCACGTAAACTAACCTCAGAGATTTCCGATAAGTAGCACACCTAGGAGATCCTTGAGTAGCTCAACTTGAGCTTGCCAAGAAAATCACCTAGCAGCTCACCTGATAGCTTGCCTTGCTAGCTGCTCAACTTGAACTCACCTGGGAGTTTGTCAAGAAACTCACCTAAAACATTACATGAGATCTCGCTTGATAGATCACTTAGAAACTCATGTGGGAGCTCACCTATCAGCTCACCTTGCCAGCTCACCTTGCCAGCTCACCTTGAGCTTGCTTGGGAGATCACTTTGGCAATTCACCTTGAGCTTGTCTGGTACCTCACCTCAAATTTTATCACGTAGCTCACCAAGTAGCTTGCTTAAGAGCTCATCTAGGAGCTCACCAAGTAACTCATCAAGTAAGCTAACTTGAGCTCACTTAGTAGCTCATTGGGGACCTCACATGGGAACATGCCAAGTAGCTCACTTGGGAGCTCACCTAATAGCTCACTTAGAAGCTTGCTGAAAAGCTTGTCAAGTAGCTCGCCTAGGAGCTCTTATAGGAGCTCACCAATCATCTTGAGTTGATCTCACCCAGCAGCTCATAAAGTAACTCACCTAGGAACTCACATCTCGTCCAAGAGCTCATCAAGTAGCTCGCCTGAAAAATCACATTGGAGCTCACCAGACAGCTTTCCCAGAAACTCACTTGGGAGCTTTCCTGACAGCTCACCTTTCCAGCTTTCCTTGAGCTCACACAGGAGCTCACAAAGCTACTCAACTTGAGCTCACCTAACAGCTCAATTGAAAAATCACATGGGATCTCACCTGATATCTCACCCAGAAACTCATGTGGGATCTCACCTATCAACTCACCTTGAACTCACTTAGGAGATCACCTTTCCAATTCACCTTAAGATTTTCTTGTAGTTCACCTTGAATTTTGTCAAGTAGCTCACCAAGTAGCTCACTTAAGAGCTCGCCTTGGAGCTCACTGAATAGCTCATCGAGTAGGTTGACTTGAGCTCACTTGTGAGCTCGCCGAGGACTTCAGATGGGAGCATGCCAAGTAGATCACTTGGTATCTCACCTAGTAGATCACCTACAAGCTCACACAACAGCTTGTTATGTATCTCACCAAGGAGCTCTTCTCGGAGCTCGAAAATCATCTCGAGTTGATCTCACCCAATATTTTGTCGAGTAACTCACCTGGGAACACAAAACTCATCCAAGAGCTCGTCAAGTAGCTCACCTAAATACTTGCATGGGAGATTACCTTGTCATCTCACCTTGAACTCACTAAGGAGCTCACATTTCTAACTCACCTTGAGCTCATTTAGTATCTCACCTTGGATTTCATCGAGTAGCTCACCAAGTAGCTCACCTGGGAGTTCACCTAACAACTCACCTGGGAGCTCACCTAACAGCTCACTTGTGAGCTTACTAGGGACCTCTCCTGGGAGCTCTCTTAGTAGATCGCTTGGGAGCTTTCCCAAAAAATCACATGTGAGCTCACCAAATAGTTCACCAAGTAGCTCGCCTGGGAGCTCTTCTGGGAGCTCACCGATTAGCTCGAATTAAGCTTGCATGAGAACTTGTCGAATAAATCACCTGGTAACAAACCTGGGATCTCACCTGATAGCTTGCCTTGCCAACCTAGCTTGAGCTCATCTGGTATCTCACATATAATCTCACCTCAGACATTGCCTACAATCTCACATTTGAGCTCACCTAAGAGCCCACCGAGTAGCTCACCTAGGAGTGCAGCTTGGAGCTCGACAAGCATCTCACCCAAGTGCTTGTCAGGTAACTTGACTTGAGATTACATGGAAACTCACCTGGGAGCTCACCTAATAGGTCACCTTGCCATCTCACCTTGAGCTCACCCAGGATCTCACCGAGCAGCTCGAATTGAGCTCATTAAGTAGCTCAACCAAAAAATCATGTGGGAGCTCACCTTACAGACTTGCATGGGAGCTCACTTATCAGCTTGCCTTGCTAGCTAACCTTGAGCTCACTGAGGAGCTCACCTTACCAACTCACCTTGAGTTCATCTAGTAGCTCACCTCTAAGTTTTTCGAGAAACTTGCCATGTAGTTCACCTGAGAGCTTTCCTAATAACTCACCTAGGGAGCTCAACAAGAATCTCACTGAGAAGGTTAACTTGAGCTTAACTTGACATCACCTAGGAGATTACCAAGTAGCTCGCTTGAGAGCTCACCTAACAGATCACCTAGGAGCTCACCGAACAGTGTGCAAAGTAGCTCACCAGGGAGAATCTTCTGGGAGCTCAATGAATCAGCTCGAGTTGAGCTCACCTGAGAGCTCATCGAGTAAATCACCTGAGAAATTACCGGAGAGCTCACCTGATAGCTCACCTTACCAACTTACCTTGAGCTCTCCTTATAAAATTTCCTTGAGCTCACCTTGTAACTCACCTTGTGCTCATCTGGTAGCTCACATGTAAGCTCACCTCAGAGATTTCTGTCAAGCTAACCTTTGAGCTCTCCTGGTAGCTCATTGAGCACCTCACCTAGGAGCTCAGTTGGGAGCTTGATAAGTAGATTGAATTGATCTTCCCTAGAAACTCACCTAGGAGATTTCCTGATAGCTCACCTTGCCAGCTCAGTTTGAGCTTGCCCAGGAGCTCACCGAGCAAGCTTGACTTGACCTCTCATGAGAGATTGTCAAGTATCTCACCTAAGAACTCACATAGGAGCTCGCTTTACCAGGTCACCTTGATCTCACCTAGGAGCTTTATGAGCTCACATAATAGCTTGCCTTGCCATCTCACATGGGAGCTTGCCTTGCCAACTCACCTTGAGCTCACTGAGGAGCTCACCTTGCCATCTCACCTTGAGCTCGTCTGGTAGCTCACCATGTAGTTTATCGAGTAGCTCACCTAGGAGATCACCTAACAGCTCACCTGGGAGCTCACTGAGAAGCTTGTTGAGTAGGCTAAATTGAGCTTTCTTGTGAGCTCACCGAGCAACTCATTGGGGTCCTTTCTTGGGAGCTTGCCAAGTAGCTCACTTGGGATATCACCTAGCAGCTCACCTAGGGAGCTCACCAAATAGCTCACAAACTAGCTAAGCTTAGGAGCTCTTCTTTGAGCTTGCTTATAATCTCAAGTTGAGGTCTCCTGGGAGCTCATCAAGTAACTCACCTGGGAGTTCACCTAACACCTCACCTTTCCTAACTAGCCTTGAGCTCACCTTACCAACTCACCTTGAGCTCACCTTACTAACTAACCTTGAGCTCATCTGGTATATTATATGTAAGCTCACCTTAGAGATTTTTGATAAGCTCACCTTTGAGCTCACCTGGGAGCTCACTAAACAAATCACCTAGGAGCTTAGCTGGGAGCTCAGAAAGTAGCTCACCCAGGATTTCATCAAGTAGCTCAACTTTTTCTTTCTCAGAAACTCACCTAGGATCTCACCTTTCTAGCTCACCTTGAGCTCACCCGGGACCTCACCTAGAAGCTCGAATTGAGCTCACCTAGGAGCTCATCACGACTCTCACCTAAAAAATTGCATTGGAGATCACCTGACAACTCACCTTACCAACTCACATGGGAGATCACCTATCAACTTGCCTTAAGCTCACTGAGGAGCTCACATTTCCAACTCACCTTGAGCTCATCTAGTAGCTCACCTAAGCATTTATCAAGTAGCTCGCCATGTAGCTTGCCTATCAGCTTACCTGGGAGCTCACCTATAAGCTCACCTAGGAGATCACCAAGTAGCTCACCAATTAGGTTGACTCGAGCTTGTGTGTGAGCTAACCAAGTAGCTCACTAAGGACCTCACCTGGGAGCTTGCTAACTAGCTTGCTTAGGAGCTCACCTAAAAGCTCACCTAGGAGCTCACTGAATAGCTCGCTACGTAGCTCACTTAGGAACTCTTCTGGGAGCTCACTGATCAACTTGAGTTGAGCTCACTTGGGAGCTCATTAAGTAACTCACCTAGCAACTCTCCTAGGAGCTCGCCTGACAACTCACCTTGCCAACTCATCTTGAGCTCACCTTGCCAACTATCCTTGAGCTCACCTTGCCAACTCACCTAGAGCTCATATGGTAGCTCACATATAAGCTCACCTAAGAGATTGCTGACAAGCTCACATTTGAGATCACCTAGGATCTCACCAAGTAGCTCACCTAGGAGATCAACTTGGAGCTCACCAAGCAGCTCACCCAAGAGCTCGTCAAGTAGTTTGACTTGAGCTTTCCCAGAAACTAACCTGGGAACTCACCTTACATCTCACCTTGCTAGCTCATCTTGAGCTTACCTAAGAGTCCACCAAGCAGCTTGACTTGAGCTCATTAGGGAGCTCATCAAGCAGCTCACAAAAAAAATCAGATAGGAGCTCGCCTGACAGCTCACCTTCCCAACTCACATGGGAGCTCACCTATTAGCTCGACTTGCTAACTCACCATGAGCTCACTAAGGAGCTCACCCTACCAACTCACCTTGAGCTTGGAAGGTAGATCACCATGGAGTTTGTCAAGCAACTCTCCAAGTAGCTTGCCTGGGAGCTTTCCTACCAGCTTGCCTAAGATCTCACCTAACAGCTTACCTGTGAGCACACCAAGTAGGTTGACTTGAGCTCACTTGTGAGCTCGCCAAGGACCTCACCTAGGATCTCACCAAGTGGCTCATTTAGGAGGTCTCGTAGTAGCTCACCTAAGAGCTCACCGAATAGTTCGCCAAGTAGCTCACCTGGGAGCTCTTATGGGAGCTCATCGATCAGCTCGAGTTGAGCTCACCTGGAAGCTCGTTGAGTAATTCACCTGGGAACTCACATGGGAGCTCTCCTGAGAGCTCACCTTACCAACTAGCCTTGAGCTCACCTTGCCAACTGGCTCACCTTTGAGCTCTCCTGGTAACTCACTGAGTAGCTCAACTAGGATCTCAGTTGGGGGCTCGACAAGTAGCTCACTTAGGATCTCATCGACTAGGTCAACTTGAGATTTTCTGAAAATCTCCCCTAAGAGCTGGCTTGATAGCTCACCTTGCCAAATCACCTTGAGCTCACCTAGGAGCTTTCCAAGCAGCTAAACTTGAGCTCACCCGAGAGCTTGTCAAGTAGCTCACCTAGGAGCTCGTCAAGTAGCTCATAGGAAAACTCACATGGGAGCTCACTTGACAGCTTGCCTTACTAACTAAGATGGGAGCTCACCTATCTTCTCACCTTGAGCTTGCTGAGGATCTCACCCTACCAACTTAACTTAAGCTCGTCTAGTAGCTCAATTCGGAGTTCTTCGAGTAGCTTGCCAAGTACCTCATCTGGGAGCTCACCAAACTTGAGCTCACCCATGAGCTCATTAAGTAACTCACTCAAAAACATGCATGGGATATCACCTAATAGCTTGCCTTTCCAACTCACATGGGAGCTCTCTTATCAACTCCCCTATCAGAGTTAATCAGGTAGCTTACCAAGTAGCTCGCTTGTGAACTTAAATAACAACTCACTTGGGAGCTCGCCTCACAGATCACCTAGGAGCTCACCAAGTAGCTCACCAAGTACGTTGACTTTAGCTCACTTGTGAGCTTTACCGAGTAGATCACCAGGGACCTCACTTGGGAGCTCACCAAGTAGCTCAGTCAAGAGCTCACCTAGCAGCTCACTCGGGAGCTTGCCTAATAACTCACCAAGTAGCTCACCTAGGAGCTCTTCTTGGAGCTCACTGATAAGCTCAAGTTTAGCTCACTCGAGAGCTCGTCAAGTAACTCACCTGGGAACTCACCTCGGAGCTCACCTAATAGGTCACCTTGCCACCTCACCTTGATCTCACCTTGCCAACTCACCTTCAACTCATATGGTAGCTCACATATAATCTCACCTCAGAGATTGCCAACAAGCTCACCTTTGAGCTCGCATGGGAGCTCACAAAGTAGCTCATCTAGAAGCTTGGGTTGGAGCTTGGCAACAGGTCACCTAGGAGCTCGTCGAGTAGCCCAACTTGAGATTTCCTAGAAACACACCTGGGAGCTCACTTAATATTTCCCCTTGCCATCTCACCTTAAGCTCACCCAGGTGCTCACTGAACAGCTTGACTTGAGCTCACTTAGGATCTTGTCAAGCAACTCACATTAAAAATCACATGGGAGATCACCTAACAGCTCACCCAAAAACTCACATGGGAGGTCTCCTTATATCTCACCCTAGAAACATGGATGGGATCTCACCTCTCAGCTCACGTTTCCATCTCAAGTTAAGCTTGCTAAGGATCTCAACTTTCCAACTCACCTTGAGCTTATCTAGTAGCTTACCTCAGAGTTCATCGAGAAGCTTGCTAAGTAGCTCACTTGGGAGCTTACCTAACAACTCACCTGGGAACTCACCTAACAACTCACTTGGGAGCTCATTGAGTAGCTCATCAAGTGGGTTAGCTTGAACTCACTTGTGAGCTCACCGATAACCCCACTTGGGAGCTCACCAAGTAGCTCACTTGGGAGATTTCCTAGTAGCTCACCTTGGAGATCACCAAATAGTTCACCAAGTAGCTCACCTGAGAGCTCTTCTAGGATCTTTCTGATCAGCTCGAGTTAATCTCACCCAGGAGCTCATCGAGTAACTCACATCAGAACTTTCTTGGGAGCTCACATGATAGGTCACCTTTCTAACTCCCATTGAGCTCACCTTTCCAACTCACCTTGAGCTCATCTACTAGCTCACATGTAAGCTCACCTAAGAGATTTTTGACAAGCTCACCTTTGAGCTCACCTGGTAGCTAACCAAGTACCTCACCTAGGAGCTTGGTTGGGAGCTCAGCAAGTAGCTCATCTAAGATATCCTCGAGTAGCTCGACTTGAGCTTACCCAAACACTCAACTAGGAGCTCACCTGATAGCTCACCTTGAGCTTGCATAGGAGCTTGCTGAGTAGCTTCAATTGAGTTCGCATGGGAAATCGTCAAGTAGCTCACTTGAAAAATCACATGGAAGCTCATCTGATAGCTCACCCAAAAACTTGTGTGGGATCTCACCTATCAGCTTGCCTTACTAGCTCACCTTGAGCTCACTTAGGAGGTCACCTTGCAAATTCACCTTGAGCTTGTCTAGTAGTTCACCTCAAAGTTTTTCGAGTAGCTCACCAAGTAGCTTCACTTAAGAGCTTTCCTGGAAATGCACTAACAAACTCATAGAATAGGTTGACTTGAGTTCACTTGTGAGCTTACTAGGGATCTCACATGGGAGCTCACCCAGTAGCTCACTTGGGAGCTCACCTAGCTGCTCACTTGGGAGCTCACCTAGTAGCTCGCCTAGAAGCTCACCCAATAGCTTATCAAGTAGCTCACCTAGGAGCTCTTTTGGGAGCTTTCCAATCATCTCAAGTTGATCTCACCTGGAAGCTCGTCAAGTAACTCACCTTGGAATTCATAGCTCATCCAAGAGATCGTCAAGTAGCTCACCCAAAAACTCACATGGTAGCTCACCTTGCCATCTCACCTTGAGCTCACTAAGGATCTCACCTTCCAACTCACCTTGAGCTCATCTAATAGCTCACCTCGGTGTTCATCGAGCAGCTCACCAAGTAGCTCACCTGGGAGCTCACCTAATAGCTCACTTGTGAGATCGATAGGGACCTCGCTTGGGAGATCACCAATTAGCTCATTTGGGAGCTAACCTATTAACTCACCTGGAAGCTTACTAAATAAATCACTAAGTAACTCACCTATGAACTCACCTAGGAGCTCACCTGATAACTTTCTTTGCCAACTCACCTTGAGGTTAACTACTAGCTCACATATAAGCTCACCTCAGACATTACCGACAAGCTCACCTTTAAGCTTTCCTAAGAGTCCACCAAGTAGCTCACATAGGAACTCAATAAGTAACTCATCAACCAGCTTGACTTGAGCTTGTATAAAAAATCACTTGGGAGCTCGCTTTGATAGATTGCCTTGAGTTTGCCATGTAGCTCACCCAAAAACTCACATGGGAGCTCTCTTGAAAACTCACCTTACCAACTCGAATTAGAGCTTCCCTTACCAGCTCACCTTGAGCTCACTAAGGAGCCCACCTTTCTAAATCACCTTCATCTCATCTGGTAGCTCACCTCTAAGTTCATCAAGTACCTTACCATGTAGCTCACCTAGGAGCTCACCTGGGAGCTGAATGAGTAGCTCACTGAGTAGGTTGATTTGAGATAGATTGTGAGATTTCTTGTGAGCTCACCAAGCAACTCACCAGGGACCTCACCTGGGAGCTTGCCAAGTAGCTCACTTGGGAGTTTTCTTAGCAACTCACCTAGGAGCTCACAAATAGCTTGCAAAGTAGCTCACTAGGGAGTTCTTCTGGGAGGTCAACAATTAACTTGAGTTGAGCTCACCCGGAAGCTCATCAAGTAACTCACTTGGGAAATTACCTGGGAGTTCACCTGATAGCTCACCTTACCAACTTACCTTGAGGTCACATTGCCAAATTGCCTTGAGTTCACCTTTCTAACTCACCTTGAGCTCATCTGGTAGCTTCCATGTAAGCTCACTTTAGAGATCACCGAGCATCTCACATAGCAGATCAACTTGGAGCTCGACAAGAAACTCACCCAGGATCTTGTCGAGTAGCTCGACTTGAAATTCCCTAGAAACTTACCTAGGATCTCACTTGATAGCTCACCTTACCAGATCACTTTGAGCTCACCCAGGACCTCGCTGAGCACCTTGACTTAAGATTTCCTAAGAGCTTGTCAAGTAGCTCACCTTAAAATTCACATAGGAGCTCACCTGATAGTTCTCCCTCACAACTTGCATGGGAACTCACCTATCAGTTCACCTTGCCAGCTTACCTTGAGCTCGTTGAGGAGCTCACATTGATAACTTACCTTGACCTCATCTGGTAGCTCACCTTGGATTTCGTTGAGTAGCTTGCCTAGCAGCTTGCCTGGGAGCTCACAAAATAGCTCGTTGAGTAAGATGACTTGAGCTCACTTGTGAGCTCACAGAGCAACTTGATGGGGTCCTCACCTAGGAGCTCAACTGAAAGCTCACCTTTCTATCTCTCCTTGAGCTCACCTTGCCAATAATCCTTGAGCTTAGCTTGCCAACTCACCTTAAGCTCATCTGGTAGCTCACATGTAAGCTCACCTCAGAGATTACTAACAAGCTCACCTTTGATCTCACCTAAGAGTTCGTTGAGCATATCAACTTGAGCTTGCCTAGAAACTCACCTAGGATCTCAAATGATAGCTCACCTTACTAGCTCACCTTGAGCTCACCCAGGATCTCACCTAGTAGCTCACAAAGAAATTAACCTAGGAGTTCACCTTTCTAGCTCACCTTGAGCTCACCTAGAAGCTCACCAAGGAGCTCACTCAAAAATTTGCATGGGAGCTCACCTAACAACATGCGTTTCCAACTTGTATGGGAGCTCACCTATCAAGTCACCTTAAGCTCACCTGGTAGCCCACCTTAGAGTTTGTTGAGTAGCTCCCCTAACAACTTACCTAGGAGCTCACCTTAGAGCTCGCTGAGTAGCTTGCTAAGTAGCTTGACTTGAGCTCATGTGTGAGCTTACTGAGTAGCTCACCAGGGACCTTTCCTGGGAGCTTGCTAAGTAGCTAACTTGGGAGCTCACTTAGTAGCTTACATGGGAGCTTACCAAATAGCTTGCCAAGTAGCTCACCTGAGAGCTCTTCTGGGAGCTCATCAATCAACTAGAGCTGAGCTCGCCCAAGAGCTTGTCAAGTAACACACTTAGGAACTCACCTGGGAGCTCACCTGATAGCTCACCTTGCTAACTCACCTTGTGCTTTCCTTGCTAACTCACCTTGGGCTCACCTTTTTAACTCACCTATAGCTCATCTGGTAGCTCACATATAAGCTCACGTAAGAGATTAATGATAAGCTCACCTTTGAGCTCTCCTAGGATCTCATCAAGTAGCTCACCTAGGAGCTCGTCACGCAGATTGACTTGAGCTTGCCCAGAAACTCACCTGGGAGTTCACCTAACAGCTTGCCTTCAATTTCACCTTGAGCACACCCAGGAGCTTTCTCAGCATCTCAACATGAGCTCTCTCGAGAGCTCATTCAGCAGCTCACCTGAAAAACATTAATGGGAGCTTAGATGATAGCTTGCCTTGCCAACTGACATGGGAGCTCCCCTATCAGCTCCCCTATCAGAGTTCATCAAGCATCTCACCAAGCAGCTCACCTGGGAACTCAATTAACAGCTCACTTGGGAGCTCCCCTAAAGCCTCACCTAGGAGCTTGCCAAAAATATTACCAAGTAGCTCACCTGGGAACTCTTTTAGGAGCTCAACGATCAGCTCAAGTTGATCTCAGCTAGGAGCTCATCAAGTAACTTACCTAGGAACTGACCTGGGAGCTCACCTAATAGCTCACCATGCCAACTCACCTTGAGCTCATCTGGTAGCTCACATGTAAGCTCACCTATGAGATTTTTGACAAGCTCACATTTGATCTCTCTTAGGAACTCACCAAGTAGTTCACCTAGGAGCTTGGCTGGGAGCTCGACAAGCAACTCACCTAGGAGCTTGTTGAGTAGCTTGACTTGAGCTTTCCTAGAATCTCACTTGGGATCTCACCTAACAGCTTGCCTTGCCACCATGCCTTAAGCTCACCCAGGATCTCACTGAGCAGCTTGACTTGAGCTCACCTGGGAGCTCATTAAATAACTCACCCTAAAACTCACATGGGATCTCACCTGACAACTCACTTGGAAACTTACATTGGATCTCACCTGTAAGCTCATCTTGCTAGCTCAACTTAAGCTCCCTAAGGAGCTCACCTTGCTAACTCACTTTGAGCTTGTTTGGTAGCTTTCCATGAAGTTTTTCGAGCAACTTGTAAAGCACCTAACCTAGGACCTCACCTAAGAGCTCACCTAATAGCTCACCTAGGAACTCACCGAGTAACTCACTGAATAGGTTGACTTGAGCTCACTTTTGAGCTCACCAAGTAGCTCATTGGGGACCTCACCTTGGAGCTCACCAAACAACTCGCCAAGTAGCTCACCTGGGAACTCTGCTAGGAGCTCACCTGGGAGCTCTGCTAGGAGCTCACCTAATAACTCACCTGGGAGCTCATCAAGTAGCTCACCGAGTGGGTTGGCTTGAGCTCACTTGTGAGCTCACCGAGAACCTCACCTGGGAGCTCACCAAGTAGCTCTCTTGGGATCTTACCAAGTATCTCACCTTAGAGCTCACCAAATAGCTCACCAAGTAGCTCACCTGAGAGCTCTTCTAGGAGCTTTCCGATCAGCTTGAGTTTATCTCACCCAGGAGCTCGTTTAGTAACTCACCTCAGAATGTACCTGGGAGCTTGCTTGACAGGTCACCTTGCCAACTCCCCTTGAGCTCATCTAGTAGCTCACATGTAAGCTCACCTTAGAGATTTTTGACAAGCTCTCCTTTGAGCTTGTCTGGTAGCTAACCGAGTAGTCCACCTAGGACCTTTGTTGGGAGCTCAGCAAGTAGCTCACCCAGGAGCTCCTTCAGCATCTTGACCTGAGATTTCCCAAAAACTCAACTAGGAGCTCACCTGATAGCTCACCTTGAGCTTGCATAGGATCTCACCGAGTAGCTCAAATTGAGCTCACATGGGAACTTGTCAAATAGCTCACTTGAAAAATCACATGGGAGCTCACCTGACAGCTCACCCAAAAACTTGTGTGGGATATCACCTATTAGCTTATCTTACTAGCTCACCTTGAGCTTGCTTGGGAGGTTTCCTTGTAAATTCACCTTGAGATTGTCTGGTAGTTCACCTATAAGTTTTCCAAGAAACTCACCAAGTAGCTTGCTTAAGAGGTTGGTTGGAAGCCCACTGAGAAACTCATTGAGTAGGTTTACTTGAGCTCACTTGTGAGCTTACCAGGGATCTCACATGGGAGCTCACTAAGTAGCTAACTTGGGAGCTTGTCTAGCTACTCAGTTAGGAGCTCACCTAGCAGCTCGCCTAGAAGCTCATCAAATAGCTTGTCAAGTAGCTCACCTAGGATCTCTTTTGGGATCTTTCTGATCATCTCAAGTTGATCTCACCCAGAAGCTCATCAAGTAACTCACCTTGGAATTCATAGCTCATCCAAGAGATCATCAAGCAGCTCACTAAAAACTCACATGGGAGCTCACCTTACCAGCTCACCTTGAGCTCACTAAGGAGCTCACCTTCCAACTCACCTTGAGCTCATCTAATATCTCACCTTATTGTTCATCGAGTAGCTCACCAAGTAGCTCACCTAGAAGCTCACCTAATAGCTCACCTGGGAACTCACCTAACAACTCACTTGTGAGCTCGACAGGGATCTCACTTGGGAGACCACCAAGTAGCTCATTTGGGAGCTAACATATTAACTCACCTGGAAGCTTACTAAATAACTCGCTAAGTAGCTCACCTAAGATCTCTTCTGGGAGCTCACCGATCAACTCAAGTTGAGGTCACTCAAGAGCTTGTTGAGTAACTCACCTAGGAGATCACCTGAAAGATTACCTTGCTAACTCACCTTGAGCTCAGCTAGTACCTCACATATAATCTCACCTAAGACATTACCAACATGCATGCCTTTAAGCTTTCCTAAGAGCCCACCAAGTAGCTCACCTAGGATCTCAACTTGAAGCTCAATAAGTAACTCATCAAATAACTTGACTTGAGCTTGTACAAAAACTCACCTAGGAGCTTGCTTTACTAGCTTGCCTTGAGTTCGCCAAGTAGCTCACCCAAACACTCACATGGGAACTCTCTTGAAAACTCACCTTACTAACTCAAATTATAGCTCACCTATGCAGCTCACCTTGAGCTCACTAAGGAGCCCGCCTTGCCAAATCACCTTCAGCTCATCTGGTAGCTCACCTCTGAGTTCGTTGAGTAGCTTGCCAAGTAGCTCACCTAGGATCTCACCTTGGAGCTCAATGAGTAGCTCACCGAGTAGGTTGATTTGAGCTAGCTTGTGAGCTTAATTATGAGCTCGCTGAACAGCTCACCAGGGACCTCACCTGGGAGCTCACTAAGTAGCTCACCTAAGAGCTTGCGAATAGCTCGAAAAGTAGCTCACCAGGGGGCTCTTCTTGGAGGTCAACAATCAACTTGATTTGAGATCACCTGGAAGCTCATCAAGTAACTCACATGGGAAATTACCTAGGAGTTCACCTGATAGCTCACCTTACCAACTTGCCTTGAGCTCACATTTCCAACTTACCCTGAGCTCACCTTGCCAACTCACCTTGAGCTCATCTGGTAGCTTGCATGTAAGCTCACCTCAGATATCACTGAGCAGCTCACCTAGTAGATTAGCTAGGAGCTCAACAAGAAGCTCACCTAGGAGCTTGTCAAGCAGCTCAACTTGAACTTCCCTGGAAACTTGCCTGGGAGCTCGCTTGATAGCTCACCTTACCAGCTCACCTTGAGCTCACCCAAGACCTCGCCAAGCACCTTGACTTAAGCTTTCCTAAGAGCTCATCAAGTAGCTCACCTGAAAATTAACATAGGAGCTCACCTTAAATTTCACCCTGACAACTTACATGGGAACTCACCTATAAGTTCACCTTGCCACCTTAACTTGAGCTCACTAAGGAGCTCACATTGAAAACTTACCTTGAGCTCATCTGGTAGCTCACCTCGTAGTTCTTCGAGTAGCTCACCTAGCAGCTTTCCTAGGAGCTCACCAAATAGCTCATCGAGTAAGATGACTTGAGCTCACTTGTGAGCTCACTGAGAAACTCGATGAGGTCCTTGACTTGGAGCTCAACTGAAAGATCACCTTACTAACTCTCCTTGAGCTCACCTTGCCAAATCTCCTTAAGCTCAACTTGCCAACTCACCTTAATCTCATCTGGTACCTCATATGTAAGCTCACCTTAGAGATTACTAACAAGCTCACCTTTGAGCTCACCCAAGAGTTCGTTGAGCATATCAACTTGAGCTTACCTAGAAACTCACCTAGGAGCTCAAATGACAACTCACCTTCATAGCTCACCTTGAGCTCACCCATGAGGTCACCTAGCAGCTCACGAAGAAACTAACCTAGGACTTCACCTTGCTAGCTCACCTTGACCTCACCCAGGAGATCACCCAGGAGCTCACTCAAAAACTCACATGGGAGCTCACCTGAAAACACGCCTTTCCAGCTCGTATGGGAGCTCACCTATAAGGTCACCTTAAGCTCACTGAGGATCTCACCTTGCCAACTCCTCTTCAGCTCATTTGGTAGCTTTCCTCAGAGTTTGTTGAGTAGCTAACCTAACAATTTTCTTGGGAACTCACCTTGGAGCTCGCTGAGTAGCTTACTGAGTAGGTTGACTTGAGCTCACGTGTGAGCTTACTGAGTAGCTCACTAGGCTTTCCTGGGAGCTTGCTAAGTAGCTCACTTGGGAGCTCACGAAGTATCTTTCATGGGAACTCACCAAATAGCTTGCCAAGTAGCTCTCCTGAGAGCTCTTCTAAGAGCTCACTGATCAACTAGAGTTAAGCTCACCCAAGAGCTTTTCAAGTAACACACTTAGGAAATCACCTGGGAGCTCACCTGACAGCTCACCTTGCCAACTCACCTTGTTCTTACCTTGCTATCTCACCTTGAGCTCACCTTGTCAACTCACCTAGAGCTCATTTGGTAGCTCGCATATAAGCTCACGTAAGAGATTACCGATAAGCTCACCTTTAAGCTCTCCTAGAATATCATCAAGCAGCTCACCTATGAGCTCATCATGTAGATCGACTTGAGTTTACCTAGAAACTCACCTGGGAGTTCAACTGACAGCTTACATTCGAGCTCACCTTGAGCACACCTAGGAGCTTTCTCTGCGGCTCGACTTGAGCTCTCTCAGGAGCTCGTCTAGCATCTCACCTAAAAAACATACATGGGAGCTTAGGCTGACAGCTTGCCTTGCCAACTGACATGGGAGCTCCCCTATCAGCTCCCCTATCAGAGTTCATCAAGCATCTCACCAAGAAGGTCACCTGGGAACTCAACTAATAGCTCACTTGGGAGCTCCCCTAAAGCCTTACCTAGGAGCTTGCCAAAAAGCTCGCCATGTAGCTCACCTGGGAGCTCTTTTGGGAGCTCAAAGATCATCTCAAGTTGAGGTCATCTAGGAGCTCGTCAAGTAACTTACCTGGGAACTCACCTGGGAGCTCACCTAATAGCTCACCTTGCCAACTCACCTTGAGCTCATCTGGTAGCTCACACATAAGCTCAACTACAAGATTTATGACAAGCTCACCTTTGATCTCACTTGGGAGCTCACTAAGTAGCTCACCAAGGACCTCGGCAAGTAGCTCACCCAGGAGCTTGTTGAGAAGCTTGACTTGAGATTTCCCAAAATCTCACCTGGGAGATCACCTAAGAGCTTACCTTACCACCTTGACTTAAGTTCACATAAGATCTCACCGAGCAGCTTGACTTGAGATCACCTGGGAGCTTTTCAAACAACTCACCCTAAAACTCACATGGGATCTCACCTAACATCTCACTTGGCAGCTAGAAACATAAATGGGAGCTCACCTATAAGCTCACCTTGTTATCTCAACTTAAGCTCCCTGAGTATCTCACCTTGCCAACTCACTTTGAGCTCATCTGGTAGCTTTCCACGAATTTTGTCGAGAAACTTGCTAAGCAACTCACCTAGGAGCTTGCCTAACATCTCACTATGAGAGCTCACCTAACAGCTCACCTAGGAACTCACCGAGCAGCTCACCAAGTAGGTTGACTTGAGCTTGCTTTTGAGCTCACTTGTGAGCTCACCGAGTAGGTCACCGAGGACCTCACCTAGGATCTCACCGAACAACTCGCCAAGATGCTCACCTGGGAGCTCTTCTAGGAGCTCACCTGGGAGCACTTCTAGGATCTCACCTAATAGCTCAAGTTGATCTCACCCATGAACTCATCAAGTAACTCACCTGGGAGCTCACTTAGGAGCTCACTTGATAGCTTGCCTTACCAACTCACCTTAATCTCACCTTGCGAACTCACCTTGAGGTCACCTTACTAACTCACCTTGAGCTCATCTGGTAGCTGAACATCTAAGCTCACCTGGGAGATTATCGACAAGCTCACCTTAGAACTCACCTAGGAGCTAACCAAGTAGCTCACCTACGGTCTTGGTGGGGATCTTAATAAGAAGATCTCCTAAGAGCTCGTCGAGTAACTCGACTTGAGATTTCTCAGAAACTCACCTGGGAGCTTTCCTAAGAACTCACCTTGCCATCTCAACTTGAGCTCACCCAAGAGCTCACCGAGAAGCTCAAGTTAAGCTCACCCAGGATATCATCAAGTAGATCACACAAAAACTCACATGGGATCTCACCTGACAGCTCATCCAGAAACTCACATGGGAGCTCACCTTGCCATCTCAATTTGAGCTCACTAAGGAGCTCACGTTTCTAACTCACCTTGAGCTCATCTGGTAGCTCACCTCAAAGTTTTTTCGAGTAGCTCCCCAAGTAGCTAGCCTGGGAGCTCACTTAATAGCTCACCAAGGAGCTCACTGAGTAGCTTGTCAAGTAGGTTGACTTGAGCTCGCTTGTGATCTCACCGAGCATCACACAAGGGATCTCACCTGGGAGATTGCCAAGTAGGTCACTTGGGATCTCACCTAGCATCTCACTTGGGAACTCACCAAATAGCTCAGCAAATATCTCACCTAGGAGATTTTCTTATAGCATGCTGAGTAGCTCTTTGAGTGGGTTGACTTGAGCTCACTTATGAGCTCACTTGAAAGCTCACTGAGTAGCTCACAAGGGACCTCACCTAGGATCTCACCAAGTAGCTCGATTGGAAGCTCATCTAGCATTTTACCTAAAAGGTAGCAAAGAAAATCACCTGGGAGCTCTTCTGGGAGCTCGTCGATTAGATCGAGTTGAGCTTTCCTAGGAGCTTGTCTAGTAACTCACCTAGGAACTCACCTGAGAGCTCACCTGATAGCTCACCTTACCACCTCACCTTGAGCTCACATTACCAACTCAAGTTGAACTCACCTTGCCAACTCTCCTTGAGCTCACCTAGGAGCTCATCAAGTAGCTCAACTTGAGATTACCGAGAAACTTACCTGGGAGCTCGCCTTATAGCTTGCCTTGCCATCTCACCTTGAGCTCACCTAGGAGCTCACCGAGAAACTAAACTTGAGCTCACTCGTGAGTTTGTCAAGTAGCTTACCTGAAAAATCACATAGGAGCTCACCTGATAGCTCACCTTGCTAACTTGCATGGGAACTCACATTGTCAGCTTTCCTTGAGCTCACTGAGGAACTCACATTACCAACTCACCTTGAACTCATGTGGTAGCTCACCTCAGATTTTGTCGAGAAAATCACCAAGTAGCTCACCTAATATCTCACCTAGGATTTCACCGACCAACTCAATGAGTAGGTTGAATTGAGGTTGCTTATGAGCTTACCAACCAGCTCACTGGGGAACTCACTTGGGAACTCACCAAGTAGCTCACTTGGGAGCTCACCTAGTAGCTTACCTGGGAGCTTGTCGAATATCTCGCCAAGTATCTCACCTGGAGATCTTCCTGGAGCTGTCTGATTAGCTCGATTTGAGCTCACCCAGAAGCTCATCAAGTAACTCACCTAGGAGCTCACTTGATAGCTCACCTTGTTAACTCACTTTGAGCTCGCCTTGCTAACTCACCTTGAGCTCACCTTACCCCTTACCTTGAGCTCAACTAGTCCCTCACATTTAAGCTCACCTCATAGATTACCGATAAGCTATCCTTTGAGCTCGCCAAGGAGTTCACTGAGAAGCTCACCTAGGAGCTCCTTTAGGAGCTCAGCAAGTAGCTCACCCAGAAGCTCATTGAGCAGCTCAACTTGGGTGAGCTCCCATGCAAGTTTTTGGGTGAGCTATTGATGAGCTCACCCGAGAAGTCATCAATAGCTCACCCAAAAACTTGCATGGGAGCTCGCCTGACAACTAACCCAGAAACTTACATAGGAGCTCACCAATACGCTTGCCTTGAGCTTTCTAAGGAGCTCACCTTCCCAACTCACCTTGAGCTCATCTGGTAGCTCGCATCATATTTTTTAAAGTATCTCATCAAGTAGATAACCTAGGATCTCACTGAAAAACTCCCCGAGTAGGTTGACTTGAGATTACTTGTGAGCTCACTAGTGAGCTCGCTGAGTAACTCACAAGGGACCTCACCTGGGAGGTCACTGAATAGCTCATAAAGTAGCTCGCCTAGCAGCTCTTATGGGAGCTGGATGATTAGTTCCAGTTAAGCTCACCTGGTAACTCACCTGGGAGTTATCCTAATAGATCACTTCGTTAAATCACCTTGAACTTTCCTTACCAACTCAACTTGAGCTCATCTAGTAGCTCACATGTAAGCTCACCTCAGAGAATGCTGACAAACTCACCTTTGAGCTAACCTAGGAGCTCATCAAGAATCTCACCTAGGTCACCCAGGAGCTTGCATTGCCAACTTTCCTTGAGCTCATTGAGTAGCTTGACTTGAGCTCGATCGGGAGCTCATCAAACATCTCACCGAAAAAATCACATGGGAACTCTTCTAACAGATCACCTTGCCAACTCACATGGGAGCTCACCTATCATCTTGGCTTACCATCTCACTTTGAACTCATTAAGGATTTCACCTTTCGAATTCACCTTGAGCTCATGTCAAATCTCACCTTAGAGTTCATTGATTAGCTCACCAATATGCTTGCCTAACAGTTCACCTGGTAACTCACCTAATAGCTCACTTAGGAGATCACCGAGTAGCTCACCGAGTAGGTTGGCTTGATCTTGTTTATGAGCTCATTGAGTAGCTCATCAAGTAACTCACCTGGGAACTCACATTGGAGCTCACCTGATAGCTCACCTTGGAAACTCACCTTGACCTTGCCTTACAACCTCATCTTGACCTCACCTTGCCAACTCACCTTCAGCTAATTTGGTAGCTTACATGTAAGCTCACCTTAGAGATTACTAACAAGCTCGTCTAGGATCTCTTCTGGGAGCTCATCGATCAACTCGAGTTGAGCTCGCGCTAGAGCTCTCTGAGTAACTTTCCTGGGAACTCACCTAGGAGCTCACCTAATAGCTCACCTTGCCAACTCACCTTGAGATCACCTTATCATCTCACCTTGAGCTCATCTGGTAGGTCACATGTAATCTCACCTAAGATATTGTCGACAAGCTCACCTTTGAGCTCACCTAGAAGCTCACTGAGCAACTCACCTAGGAGCTCAACTGGGAGCTCGGAAAGCATCACGCCTAGGATCTCATCATGCAGATCGACTTGAGCTTACCCAGAAACACACTTGGGATTTCACCTGACAGCTTACCTTCAAGCTCATCTTGAGCACACCCAGGAGCTTTCTCAGTAGCTCGACTTGAGCTCTCTTGGGACCTCGTCATGCAGCTCACCTGAAATTCATACATGGGAGGTTTCCTAATAGCTTACCTTACAAACTCACATGGGATCTCCCCTATAAGCTCCCCTATCAGATTTCATCAAGAATCTTGCTAAGTAGCTCACCTAGGAACTTGACTAACAACTCACTTGGGAGCTCCCCTAAAGCCTCACCTAGGATCTCACCGAACAGCTCACCAAGTAGCTCACCTAGGAGCTCTTTTGGGAGCTCAATGATCAGATCAAGTTGAGCTCGACCATGAGCTCATAAATAAATTTTCCTAGGAACTCACCTAGGAGCTCACCTAATAGCTCACCTTTCCAACTCACCTTGAGCTCATCTGCTAGCTCACACGTAAGCTCACCTACGAGATTTTTGACAAGCTTACCTTTGAGCACACTTGGGAGCTCAATGAGTAGATCACCTAGGAGCTCGGATGGGAGCTCAGGAAGTACCTCACCTAGGAGCTTATTGAGCATCTCAACTTGAGCTTGCTCAGAATCTCACCTGGGATCTCACCTCACAGCTTACCTTGCCACCTCGCCTTAAGCTCACCTAGGAGCTCCCTGAGTAGCTCTACTTGAGCTCACCCAGGAACTCATCAAATAAATCACCCTAAAACTCACATGGGAGCTTACCTGACCACTCACTTGGAAATTCACATGGGAGCTTTCCTGATAGCTCACACAGAAACTTAAATGGGAGCTCACCTTGCTAGCTCACCTTAAGCTTAATGAGGATCTCACCTTACCAACTCACTTTGAGCTCATCCGGTAGCTTTCCATGAAGTTTATCGAGTAGCTTGCCAAGCACCTCAACTGGGTTCTCTCCTAATAGCTCACCTGAGACCTCACCTAACAGCTCACCTAGGAACTCACTGAGCAGCTCACTGCGTAGGTTGACTTGAGCTTGCTTGTTAGCTCACTTGTGAGCTCACTTATTAGCTCACTTGTGAGCTCACTGGGGACCTCACCTAGGAGCTTGCCAAGTAACTCACTTAGGATCTTACCTAGTAGCTCAACTTGGAGTTCACCAAATGGCTTGCCAAGTAGATTTCCTGAGAGCTCTTCTGGGAGCTTGCTGATCATCTAGAGTTGAGCTCACCCATGACCTCATCTAATAACTCACCTAGGAGCTTGCCTGATAGCTCACCTTGCCAGATCCCCTTGATCTCCCATTGCCAACTCACCTTAAGCTCATCTGGTATCTCACATGTAAACTAACCTCAGATATTTCCGAATAAGTAGCACACCTAAGAGCTCCTTGAGTAGCTTGACTTGAGCTTGCCAAGAAAATCACCTAAGAGCTCACCTGAAAGATCACCTTGCCAGCTCGCCTTGCTAGCTGCTCAACTTGAGATCTCCAAAGATTTCATCAAGTAACTCACCTAAAAACTCACATGAGATCTCACCTGATAGCTCACTCAAAAACTCGTGTTGGAGCTCACCTATCATCTTGCCTTTCCAGCTCTCCTTGAGCTCACTTAGGAGATCACCTTGGCAAATTAGCTTGACCTTTTCTAGTAGCTCACCTCAAATTTTATCAAGTAGCTCACCAAGTAGCTCACCTAAGAGCTCACCTAGGAGCTCATCGAGTAGCTCATCAAGTAGGTTAGCTTGAGCTCACTGATTAGATCGCTAGGGACCTCCAACGGGAACATGCCAAGTAGCTCACTTGGGAGCTCACCTAGCAACTCACCTAGAAGCTCGCAGAATAGCTTGTCAACTAGCTCACCTAAGAGCTCTTCTGGGAGCTTACCAATCATCTCGAGTTGATCTCACCTAGGAGCTCATCAAGTAAATCATCTAGGAACTCACAGCTCATCAAGGATCTTGTCAAGTAGCTCACCTGAAAACTCACATTAGAGCTCACCTGACAGCTTGCCCAAAAACTCACCTAGGAGCTTACCTGATAGCTCACCTTCCCAGATCACCTTGAGCTCTTACATGAGCTCACAACACTGCTCAACTTGAGCTCACCTAGTAGCTCGATTAAAAACTCACATGGGAGCTCACCTAACAGCTCATTGAGAAACTCGTGTGGGAGCTCACCTATCAACTCACCTTGAGCTCTCCTAGGAGATCACCTTTCCAATTCACCTTGAGCTTTTCTTATACTTCACCTTGAAGTTTGTCGAGCAGATCACCAATTATCTCACTTAAGAGCTCACTTTGGAGCTCACTGAATAGCTCGTCAAGTAGGTTGACTTGGGCTCACTTGTGAGCTCACCAGGGACTTCACATGGGAGCATGCCAAGTAGCTCACTTGGGAGCCTGCCTAACAACTCACCTATAATCTCACCGAATAGCTAGTTAAGTAGCTCACCTAAGAGCTCTTATGGGAGCTCACCAATCATCTCAATTTGATCTCACCCAAGATCTCGTCGAGTAACTCACCTGGGAACACACAACTCATCCAAGATCTCGTCAAGTAGCTCACCTAAAAACTCACATGGGAACTTTCCTTACCAGCTTGCCTTATGCTCACTAAGGAGCTCACATTACCAACTCACCTTGATCTCATCTAGTAGCTCACCTTAGAGTTCGTTGAGTATCTCACCAAGTAGCTCACCTGGGAGCTCACCTAACAACTCACCTGGGATCTCACCTAACAACTCACTTGTGAGCTTACTGGGGACCTCGCCTGGGAGCTCTCTACGTAGCTCATTTGGGAGCTCACCTAGAAACTCACCTAGGAGCTCACCTGACAGCTTTCCTTACTAACTCACCTTGAACTTAGCTGGTATCTCACATATAATCTCACCTCAAACATTACCAACAAGCCCACCTTTAAGCTTGCCTAAGAGCGAACCAAGTAGCTCACCTAGGAGCTCAGCAAGGAACTCATCAAGTATCTTGACTTGAGCTTACATGAAAACTCACCTGGGAGCTCACTTTTCTAGCTCACCTTGAGTACGCCAAGTATCTCACCCAAAATATCACATGGGAGCTCTTCTGACAGCTCGCCTTACCAACTCAAATTAGAGCTTACCTTGTCAGCTAACCTTGAGCTCACTAAGGAGCCCACCTCATCAAATCACCTTAAGCTCATCTGGTATCGCACCTCTGAGTTCATTAAGTAGCTCACCAAGTAGCTCACCTAAGATCTCTCCTGAGATCTCAACAAGCATCTCACCAAGTAGGTTGATTTGAGCTAGCTTGTGAGCTCACTACAGAGCTCACCGAGCAGCTCACAAGGGACCTTACCTGAGAGCTCACCAAGTACCTCACTTGAGAGTTCACTTAGTAGCTCACTGAATAGCTTGAAAAGTAGCTCACCAAGGAGATCTTCTGGGAGGTCAACAATCAACTCAATTTGAGATCACCCAGAAGCTCATCGAGTAACTCACCTAGGAACTTTCCTGAGAATTCACCTGACAGCTTACCTTACCAATTTACCTTTAGCTCACCTTGCCAACTCACCTTGAGCTCATCTGGTAGCTTTCATGTAAGCTCACCTAAGATACTTCCAACAAGCTCAATTTAGACCTCACCTGGGAGCTCACCTAACAGCTCAGTTGGGAGCTCAACTAGAAGCTCACCCAGGAGCTTGTCAAGCAACTCGACTTGAACTTCCCTGGAAACTTTCCTAGGAGCTCTCCTAACAACTCACCTTACCAACTCACCTTGAGTTCACATAGGAACTCACCGAGAACCTCTACTTAAGCTTTCCTAAGAGCTCTTCAAGTAGCTCACCTGACAATTCACATAGGAGCTCACCTGATAGTTCACCCTGATAACTCACATGGGAAATCACCTATCAGTTCACCTTTCCACCTTAGATTGAGCTCACTGAGGAGATCACATTAATAACTCACCTTGAGCTCGTCTGGTAGCTCACCTTAGAGTTCGTTGAGAAAATCACCTAACAGCTTGCCTAAGAGCTCACCAAATAGTTCATCGAGTAAGATGACTTGAGCTTACTTGTGAACTCAATGAGCAGCTCGATGGGGTCCTCGCTTGGGAGTTCACCAAGTATCTCACTTGGGAGCTCAACTGATAGCTCACCTTTCCAACTCTCCTTGATCTCACCTTGCTAACTCACCTTGAGTTCACCTTGCCAAATCACCTTAAGCTCATCTAGTAGCTCACATATAAGTTCACCTTAGAGATTACTGACAAGCGTGCCTCTGAGCTTGCCCAAGAATTTCGTCGAGCATCTCAACTTGAGCTTTCCTGGAAACTCACCTAATAGCTCACCTTGCTAGTTCACCTTAAGCTCACCCAGCAACTCACCAAGAAACTAACCTAGGAGTTCACCTTGCTAGCTCACCTTGAGCTCACCCAAGAGCTCACTCAGAAACTCGCATGAGAGCTCACCTAACAACATGCCTTGCCAACTCGTATGGGATCTCACCTATCAGGTCACCTTAAGCTCACTGAGGAGCTCACCTTGCCAACTCCCCTTAAGCTCGTCTGGTAGCTTGCCTCAGAGTTTGTTGAGTAGCTCACCTAATAGCTTGCATGAGAGCTTACCTTGGAGCTCACTGAGTATTTTTCTGAGGAGGTTGACTTGAGCTCACATGTGAGCTTATTGATTAGCTCACTAGGGACCTTTCCTGGGAGCTTACTAAGTAGCTCACTTGGGATCTCACCTAGTAGCTTGCATGGAAGCTCACCGAATAGCTTGCCAAGTAGCTCACCTAGGAGCTCTTCTAGGAGCTTTCTAATCAACTAGAGTTGAGATCACCCAGGAGCTTGTCGACTAATGCACTTAGGAACTCACTTGGTAGCTCACCTTGCTAACTCACCTTGTGCTTACCTTGCTAACTCACCTTGATCTCAACTTTTCAACTAACCTGGAGCTCATCTGGTAGCTCACATATAAGCTCACCTAAGAGATTACTGACAAGCTCGCCATTGAGCTTGCCTAGGATCTCATCAAGTAGCTCACCTAGGAGCTTGGCTGGGAGATTGGTAAGTAGCTCGTCCAAGATCCTATCGAGAAACTTGACTTGATCTTTTCTAAAAACTCACCTACGAACTCACCTGACAGATCACCTTTCTAGCTCACCTTTAGCTCACCTAGGAGCTTGGTGAGCAGCTCAACTTGAGCTCGCCTGGGATCTCATTAAAAAGATCACCCAAAAAATCACATGGGAGCTCACCTAATAGCTCACCTTGCCAAATTGCATCAGAGCTTACTTATCAGCTCACCTTGCTAACTCACCTTGAGCTAGGTGAGGAGCTCACCTTCCCAACTCACCTTGACCTTGAGAGGTAGCTCACCTCAGAGTTTTTTGAGCAGCTCAAGTTGTGTTCACCTGGGATCTCATTGAGTAACTTTCTTGGGAACACACCTAGGAGCTCACTTGAAAACTCATCTTTCCAACTTCCCTTGAGCTCATTTTGTCAAATGGCTCACCTTTGAGCTCACCTGGGAGCTCACCTAGTAAGTCACCGAGGAGCTAGGATGGGAGATTAACAAATAGCTCACCTAGGAGTTCAACAAGTAGCTCAGCATGGAGCTCGTTGACCAGCTCAACTTGAACTTACCCAAAAACTCACCTAGGGAGCTCACCTTGCCATCTTTCCTTGAGCTTGCCCAAGAGCTTGCCAAGTAGCTCAACTTTAGATCACCCAGGAGCTCATTAAGCAGCTTGTGTGAAAAATCACATGGGATCTCACCTTACAAAATTGGTAGGGAGCTCACCTTATCAACTCACCTTGAGTTCATCTAGTATCTCACCTTGAATTTCATCAATCAACTTACCAAGTAGATCACTTGGGAGCTCACTAAGTAGCTCGCCGAGTAGGTTGACTTGATCTTGCTTTTCAACTCACTTATGAGCTCACCGACCAACTCACCGGGGACATCACCTTGGAGCTCGCTAAGTAGCTCACTTGGAAGCTCACCTAGGAGCTCAATGAACAACTCACAAAATAGCTCACCTAGTACCTCTTCTGGGAGCTCACCGATCAGATTAGGTTGAGCTCATCTAGGAGCTCATTGAGTAACTCACCTAGGAACTCACTTGGGAGGTTTTCTGAAACCTCACCTTGGAAACTCACCTTAAGCTCATCTTGTAGGTCACATGTAAGCTCACCTCAGAGATTGCTGACAAGCTCACCTTTGACCTCAATTATGAGCTCACAAAGCAGCTCACCTAGGAGGTCAGCTAGTAGCTCGGCAAGTAGCTCACCCAGGAGCTCATTAAGTAGCTTGACTTAAGCTTACACAGAAACTAACCTGAGAGCTTGTCTTGGTATCTCACATATACCTCATAAATAAGATCACCCAAAAAATCACATGGGAGTTCACCTGATAGGTCATCTTGCCAACTCACATAGAAGCTCACTTATCAGCTTGCCTTGCTAGCTTTCCTTGAGATCGATGAGGAGCTCACTTTTCTAACTCACCTTGAGCTCATCTTTTAGCTCACCTTGGAGTTTTTTGGGCAGCTCGTGGAGTAACTCACCTAGAATCTCACCAAACAGCTCACCTTGGAGTTTGTTAGGCAGCTCATGGAGTAACTCACCTAGAATCTCACCAAACAGGTCACCTGGGAGATTTCCTAGGAACTAGCCTAACAACTCACCTGGGAGCTCACCAAGTAGCTCACTAAGTAGGTTTACTTGAGCTTGCTTGTGAGCTCATTAGGGACCTCAACTTGGAGCTTACCAAGTAGCTCACTTGGGAGCTCACCTAGCAGGTCACTTGGGAGCTTGCCGAATAGCTCACCAAGTAGCTCACCTAGGAGCTCTTCTAGGAGATCACTGATCATCTTGAGTTGAGCTCACCTATGAGCTCATCAATTAACTCACCTAGGAGCTCACCTGATAGCTTGCCTTGCCAACTCACCTAGAGCTCACCTTGCCAAATTACCTTGAGCTCAACTTGCCAACTCACCTTGAGCTCATCTAGGTAGCTCTCATGTAAGCACACCTCAAATATTACCAACAAGCTCACCTTTGAGCTCACATGGGAGCTCCCTAAGTGGCTCACATAGGAGCTTACCTAGGAGCTTGGAAAAAAAGCTCACCCAGGAGCTCGTCAAGTAGCTTGATTTGAGCTTAGCTAGAAACTCACCCGGTAGCTCATCATGTAGCTCACCCAAAAACTTGCATGTGAGCTCGCCTATAAGGTCACCTTTCTAGGTCACCTTGAGCTCACTGAGGAACTCACCTTGCCAACTCACCTTGAGCTCATCTAGTAGCTCACCTCGGAGTTCGTTGAGTAGCTTTCCAAGTAGCTCATCTAGGAGCTCACCTAACTGCTCACCTAGGAGCTCACGGAGTAGCTAACCAAGTAGGTTGACTTGACCTCACTTTTTATCTTACTTGTGAGGTCACCGAGCTAATCAAAGGGGACCTTGAATAGGAGCTCGCCATGTAGATTGCTTTAGATCTCACCTAGTAACTCACCTAGGAACTCGATGAATAACTCACCAAATATCCCGGGGGCTTGTTGAGTTACTCACTTGGGAACTCACTTGGGATTTCACCTGACAGCTCACCTTTCCAACTCACCTTAAACTCACCTTACCAACTCTCCTTAATCTCACCTTGCCAACTTACCTTAAGAGGATCTGGTATCATGCATGTAAGTTGACCTTAGAGATTGTTGACAAGCTCACCTTTGAGCTCGCTTGGGAGCTCACCGAGTAGCTCACCTAGGAGGTGGGCTAGGAACTCAGTAAGCAGCTCACCCAGGAGATCATAGAGTAGTTTGACATGAGATTTCTCGGGAGCTCGTCAAGTAGGTCAACTAAAAACTCAAATAGGATCTCACCTGACAGCTTGCCTTGCCAACTCACATGGGAGATCTCCTATCAACTCACCTTGCTAGGTCACCTTGAGCTCACTGAGGAGCTTACCTTGTTAACTCACCTTGAGTGCATCGGGTAGCTCACCTATGAGTCTTTTTGAGAATCTCGCCAAGTAGCTCACCTGGGATCTCACCTAGTAGCTTACCTAGGAGCTCAGCAAGAAACTCATTGAGTAGGTTGACTTGAGCTCACTTGTGAGGCCACTGAGAAACTTGCAAGGGACCTTGACTGGGATCTCGCTACGTAGTTCACTTTTGAGATCACCTAGTGGCTCACCTGGGAGCTCACTGAATAGCTCACCAAGTAGCTCACTTGGTAGCTCACCTTAGAGATCACCTAATAGCTCACCTGGGGGAACTCACCGTGTAGCTCACCCGAGTAGGTTGACATGAGCTCACTTGTGAGCACGCTAAGTAGCTCACAAGTGACCTCACCTAAGGAGCTCACCAAATAGCTCACTTGGGAGCTCACCTAGTAGTTTTCCAAATAGATCACCAAGTAGCTCACCTAAGAGATCTTCTGGGAGCTCATTGATCAGCTTGAGTTGAGCTCGCCCAAGAGCTCATCGAGTAATTTTCCTAGGAACTTACCTGGGAGATCACCTAAAAGCTCACCTTTAACAATTATCCATTACTAACTCAATTTCATCTCACCTTTCCAACTCACCTTGATCTCATCTTGTAGCTTTTATGTAATCTCACCTTAGAGATTACCAACAAGCTCACCTTTGAGCACACTTGGGAGCTTACCAAGTAGCTCACCTAGGAGCTCGACTAGGAGCTCGGCAAGTACCTCAACTTGAGCTTGTTCTAAAAACTCACCCTCAGAGATTACCTGATAAGCTCACCTTACAAGCTCACCTATAGCTTACGCAAGAATTCAAAAGAGCAGCTCACACATAAATTTGACGTACAGCTCACCCTAGAAACTTACATGAGAGCTCACCTTACCAGCTCACCTTGAGCTCGCTAAGGAGCTCACCTTTCCAACTTGCCTTGATCTTGTATTGTAGCTCACCTTGGAGTTCATCGAGTAGCTCACCAAAGTAGTTCACCTGGGATCTCACTAAGAATCTCACCAAGGACCTCACCTGGGAGCTCACCAAGTAGCTCATTGGGGATCTAATCTAGCAACTCACCTGGAAGCTCACCGAACAACTCGCTAAGTAGCTCACCTAGGATCTCTTTTGGGAACTTTCTGATCAGCTCAAGTTAACTTCACCTGAGATCTTGTATAAGTAACTTTCTCTAGGAACTCACCTCAGAGCTCGCCAGACAGGTTTCCTTGCCAACTCATCTTGAGCTCAGCTGGTAGCTCACAAATAATCTCACCTAAGACATTACCAAAAATCTCACCTTTGAGCCTTGCCTAAGAGCCCACTGAGTAGCACACATAAGAGCTCAGATGGGAGCTCAACAAGTAGCTCATTGAGTAGCTTAACTTGAGCTTGCATGAAAACTCACCTGGGAGCTCACCTTGAGCTTGCCAAGTAGCTCACCCAAAATATCACATAGGAGCTCACCTGACAGCTTACCTTAACAAGATCAAATTTGAGCTTCCCTTGCTAGCTCACTTTGAGCTCATTAAGGATCCCACCTTGCCAAATCACCTTGAGCTCGTCTAGTAGCTCACTTCTGAGTTCATCGAGTAGCTCGCCAAGTTTCTCACTTGGGAGCTCAACATGCAGCTCACTGAGTAGGTTGACTTGAGCTATCTTTTGAGCTCACTGGTGAGCTTGCTGAGTAGACTGGTAAGGGACCTTTCCTAGGAGCTTGTTAAGTAGCTCGCTTGGAGTTCACTTAGAAGCTCATAAAGTAGCTCACAAAGTAGCTCACCAGGGAGCTCTTCTTGGAGGTTAACAATCAGCTCAAGTTGAGCTCACCTGAGAACTCATCGAGTAACTCACCTAGGAAATTTCCTAGGATTTCAATTGACAGCTCACCTTACCAACTTGCCTTGAGCTCACCTTTCCAACTTTTCCTTGAGCCTTCCTTGCAACTCACCTTGAGCTCATCTGGGGGGGGTAAGGCTCACATGCAAGCTCACCTTAGATATTACGGACAAGATCACCTTTGAGCTCATCGAGTAGCTCACCTAGTAGCTTGACTGGGAGATCAACAAGTAGCTTACCTAGGAGCTCATCAAGAAGCTCGACTTGAGCTTCCATGGAAACTTTCCATAGGAGCTCGTTAAGCAGCTCACTTGAAAACTCACATAGGAGCTTACCTGATAGCTCACCTTGCCAACTCACATGGGAACTCACCTATCATCTCACTTTGCTAGTTCACCTTGAGCATAGTGAGGAGTTCACCTTACCAACTGCACCTTGAGCTCAGAATGTTGCTCACCCTAATATTTTTTCCAGTATCAAAAGTTGAGTTCACTCGGGAACTCATCGAGTAACTCACCTGGGAACTCACCTAGGAGCTCACCTAACAGCTTGCTTTACCAACTCACCTTGAGCTCACCTTGCTAAATGGCTCGCCTTTGAGCTCACCTAGGAGCTCACCTATCAGTTCACCTAGGAGCTAGGCTGGGAGCTCAGAAAGTAGCTCACCGAGGAGCTTGACAAGTAGCTCACCATAGATCTCATTGACCAACTTGACTTGAGCTTGCCCAAAAACTCTCCTGGGGAGCTTGCCTTGACAGCTTGGCTTGAGATTTCCTAGGATCTCACCGAATAGCTCAACTTGAGCTCCACCTGGGAGCTTTTCAAGTAGCTCATGTGAAAACTCACATGGGAGTTTACCTTATAAAATTAGATGGGAGCTCGCCTTGCCAACTGACGTTGAGCTTGCTGAGGAGATCACCTTATCAACTTGCCTTGAGCTCATCTGGTATCTAACCTTAGAGTTTGTTAAACTACTCACCACATACCTTACTTGGGAGCTCACCTAACATCTCACTGAGTAGGTTAACTTGATCTTACTTTTCAGCTCACTTATGAGCTCACCGAGTAGCTCACCGGGGACCTCACCTAGGAGCTCGCTAATTAGCTCACTTAGGAGCTTTCCTAGTAGCTCACCTGGGAGCTCACTTAAAATCTCATGAAGTTAGCTCTTCTGGGAGCTCACCTTGCCAGCTTACCTTGAGCTTGCCTAGGATGCTCGCCAAGCAACTTAACTTGAGCTCACCTGGGATCTCGTCAAGCAACTCATGTGAAAACTCACATGGGAACTCACCTTATAAAATCAGATGGGAGTTCACCTTCCTAGCTCACCTTGAGCTTGCTGAGGAGCCCACCTTGTCAACTTTCCTTGAGCTCATCTGGTAGCTCACCTTAGATTTTTTTCAAGTAGCTTTGCCAGAGTAGCTTACCTGGGAGCTCACATAACAACTTGCCTAGAAGCATACTTAGTAGCTCACCGAGTAGGTTGACAAATCTCAGTTGTCAGCTCACCGAGTAGTGTTTGACCAAGCATCTCAGTTTCCATCTCACCTTGGAGCTCATTAAGTATCTCACTTGGGGATCTCACCGAGCAGCCTCGCCTAGGAGATTGCCAAATAGCTCATTAAGTAGCTCAACCAAAAAGCTCATTCTGGGGGCTCACCTTACCAGATAAAGTTGAGATTTCTTGGGAGCTCATCTTAGTCAGCTTGCACTTGCTAGCTAACCTTGGGAGCTCACTTGAGGAGCTCACCTTACCAAACCTCACCTTGAGTTCATCTAGTAGCTCACCTCTAAGTTCACCTCGAGAAAACTTGCCATGATAAGTTCACACTGAGAGCTTTCCTAATAAGCTCACCATGGGAGCTCAACAAGGAGATCTCACTGAGAAGGTTAACTTGTAGCTTAACTTGGGGCATCACCTAGGAGATTAGCTCAAGTTGAGCTCGCTCAGAGAGCTCACCTAACAGATCAACCTAGGTAGCTCACTTGAACAGTGTGCTTAAGTAGCTCCACCTTAGGGAGAACTCTTCATGGGAGCTCAATTTGATCAGCTCGAGTTGCCAGCTCACCTGGAGAGCTCACTCGAGTAAAGTCACCTTGCTAGAAATTACCGGAGGAGCTCACCTGAGGATCTCACCTTACCAACTTACCTTGAGCTCATCCTTATAAAATTTCCTTGAGCTCACCTTGTGGGAGCTCAGCCTAACAACTCATCTGGTAGCTCACATGATAAGCTCACCTCAGTAGATTTACTGTCAAGCTAACCTTGTGAGCTCATCCTGGTAGCTCACATGGGAGCTCACCAAAAAATTTTGCATTGAGAGCTCACCTAACATCTGTCCTTGCTAACTCACATTGGAGATCACCTATTAGCTCACCTTACCAACTAACCTTGATCTCACTAGGATCTCACCTTGCCAACTCACCTACTCAGAAGGTAGCTTGCCTTTAGGAGCACGTTTGTCAAGCAAATTTCTTGAAAACTCACCTAGGAGCTCACCAGATAGCTCACCGTACCAGCTCACCTTAAGCTCACACAGGAGCTCACCGAGTAGCTTGAATCTCAGCTTGTATGGGATCTCATCAAGTAGCTCACCCGAAAAAGCACATGGGAGCTTGCCTGATAGCTCACCCAGAAACTCACATAGGAGTTGGCCTATCAGCTTACCTTGAGCTCACTTACAAGATCACATTAACAACTCACATTGAGCTTGTCTGGTAGCTCACCTCAGAGTTCATCGAGTAGCTCCCCAAGTAGCTCACTGAGGAGCTCACCTAGGAGCTCACCGAGTAACTTGTCGAGTAGGTTGACTTGATCTTACTTGTGAGCTAACTTGTGAGCTCACTGAGTAGTTTACCAGGGACCTCACCAAGTAGCTCTCTTGGGAGCTCACCTAGCAGCTCACCTAGAATCTTGCCAAACATCTTGTTAAGAATCTCACCAAGTAACTCACCTTGGAGATCATCAAGTAGCTCACTTAAAAAAATCACATAGGAGCTCACCTTACTAGCTCACCTTGAGCTCACTGAGGAGCTCACCTTGCCAACTCTCCTTTAGCTCATCTCAGATTTTTTCCAACAGCTTGCCAAGTACAAACTCACCTAATAGCTTTCCTGGGAGCTCACCTAATAGCTCACTTATAAGCTCGCAAGGGACCTTACTTGGGAGATAGCCAAGTAGCTCATTTGGGAGCTCACCTAACAACTCACCTGGGAGCTCACTGAATAACTCGCTAAGTAGCTCACCTAGGAGCTCTTCTGGGAGCTCACTAATTAGCTCGAGTTGAGCTTTCCTGAGAGCTATTCAATTAAGTTTCCTAGGAACTCACCTAGGAGCTCACCTAATAGCATACCTTACAAACTCACCTTGAGCTCAGCTGGTAGCTCACATATAAGCTCACCTCAAACAATTTTTGACAAGCTCACCTTTGAGCTTGCCTAAGAGCTTGTCTAGTAGCTTGACTTGATCTTGCATGAAAACTCACCTAGGAGCTCACCTTATCAGCTCACTCTTGAGCTTGCTCAGGAGCTCGTCAAGCAGTTTGACTTGAGCTCATCAAGTATCTAACCCAAAAAATCACATCAGAGCTTTCCTAATAGCTCACCTTACCAACTCAAATGTTAGCTCACCTTTCCAACTTTCCTTGAGCTCATTAAGGAGCTTGCCTCACTAACTTGCCTTGATCTCGTCTTGTATCTCACCTCTGAGTTCATTGAGTAGCTCACCAAGTAGCTCACCTCAGAGCTCACCTAAAAACTCACTTGGGAGCTCAACGAGTAGCTAACTTAGTAGGTTGACTTGAGCTCACTTGTGAGCTCACACAATAGCTTGTCATGGACCTCACCTGGGAGATTTCTAAGTAGCCTGCTTAGGAGCTCACCTACCATCTCACCTGGGACCTTGCCGAATAGCTCATAAAGTAGCTCATCAGGGAGCTCTTCTTGGAGCTCGATGATTAGCTTGAGTTGAGCTCACCTAGGAGCTTATAGAGTAACTAACCTGGGAACTTACCTGGGAGCTCACCTGATAGCTTGCCTTGCCAACTTACCTTGAGCTCGCCTTGCCAACTTGCCTTGAGCTCACCTTGCCAACTCACCTTGAGCTCATCTGGTAGCTCGCATGCAAGCTCACCTTAGATATTTATGATAAGCTTTCCTTTGAGCTCACCTAGGAGCTCACTGAGTAGCTCACCTAGGAGCTCAGGTCAAAGCTCAACAAGCAGCTCACCTAGGATCTCATCAAGTAGCTCAACTTGAGCTTCCCTAGAAACTTTCCTGGGAGCTCACCTGACAGCTCACCTTACCAACTCACCCAGGAGCTCACCGAGCACCTTGACTTAAGCTCACTCAAGAGCTCATCAAGTAGCTCACCTGAAAACTCACATAGGAGCTCACTTGATAGCTCACCCTGACAACTCACATGGGAAATCACCTATCAGCTCACCTTGCCATCTCACATTGAGATCACTAAAGAGCTCACCTTGCCAACTTGCCTGTAGCTCATCTATTAGCTCACCTTAGAGTTTGTTGAGAAACTCACCTAACAGCTCACCTCGGAGCTGACCAAGTAGTTCGTCGAGTAAGATGACTTGAGCTCACTTGTGAGCTCGATCAGTAGCTCACCGAGGTCCTTTCCTGGGAGCTCGCCAAGTAAATCACTTAGGAGATAACCTAGCAGCTCAACTGGGAGCTTGCCTTCCAAACTCACCTTGAGCTCACCTTTTCCAACTCACCTCGAGCTCATCTAGTAGTTCACATGTAAGCTCACCTTAGAGATTGCTAACAAGATCACATTTGAGCTCACCCAGGAGTTCGTCAAGCATCTCAACTTGAGCTTGCCTGAAAACTCACCTAGGAGCTCGCCTGAGCTCAGAACTTACCTTGCTAGCTCACCTTGAGCTCACCAAGGAGCTTACCTGGTAACTCACCAAGTAACTAACCTAGGATCGCACCTTGCTAGCTCAGCTTGAGCTCATCCATGAGCTCTCCTAGTAGCTTGCTCAAAAACTCGCATGGGAGGTCATCTGACAACTCACCTTTCCAACTCATATGGGAGATCACCTTGAGCTTGGTGAGAATTGCTGAGGAGCTCACCTTGCTAACTCACCATAAGCTCATCTGGTAGCTCACATCAGAGTTTGTCGAGTAGCTTGCCTAACATCTTGGGAGCTCTAACAGCTCACATGGGAGCTCACCTAACAGCTCACATGGGAGCTCACCTTGGAGCTCACTAAGTAGCTCACCAAGTAGGTTGACTTAAGCTCATGTGTGAGCTTAGCGTGGACCTCACCTGGTAGCTTGCTGAGTAGCTCACTTGGGAGCTTACCTAATAGCTTTCCTGGGAGCTCACCAAATACCTCGCTAAATAGCTCTTCTAGGAGCTCTTCTGGGAGCTCATCATCGAGTAACTCACTTGGGAACTCACCTGGGAGATCTCTTGACAGCTCACCTTGCCAACTCACCTTGCTAAATCCACCTGGAGGTCATCTAGTAGCTCACATATAAGCTCACCTAAGAGATTACCGATAATCTCACCTTTGAGCTCACCTGGGATCTCACGGAGTAGCTCACCTAGGAGCTCAGCAAGGGGGGGGTAGCTCATCCAGGAGCTTGTCAAGCAGATCAACTTGAGCTTTCCCAGAAACTCACCTAGGAACTCACCTGATAGCTCACCTTCTAGCTTACCTTGAGCTCACCCAGGAGCTCAGTGAGTAGCTTGACTTGAGCTCACCTAAGAGCTCATCAAGGAGCTCACCCAAAAACTCACATGGGAGCTCACTTGACAGCTCACCTTGCCAACTCGCATGAGATCTCACCTATCAGCTTGCCTTGCCAGCTCACCTTGAGCTCAGTGAGGAGCTCACCTTACTAACTCACCTTGAGCTCAAAAGGTAGCTTACCTTCAGACTTTTTCGAGTAGCTCGAATTGACTTATCTAGGGAGCTCATCAACTAACTCACCTGGGAACTCACCTGGGAGCTCGCCTGATAGCTCACCTTACAAACTCACCTTGAGCTCAAACCTTACCAAATGGCTCACCTTTGAGCTCACCTAGGATCTCACCTATCAAGCTCACCTAGGAGGTAGGTTGAGAGCTTAGAAAGCAGCTCACTTAAGAGCTCGTCAACCAGCTCAACTTGAGCTTACCCAAAAACTCACATGGGAGCTCGCCTGATAGCTTGCTTTGACAACTTGCCTTGAACTTACCCAAGAGCTCCCTGAGTAGCTCAACTTGAGGTCACCCTAGAGCACATCAAGCAACTCATACAAAAACTCACATGGGAGCTTTCCTTATTAAATTAGATGAGAGTTCACCTTACTAACTCACCTTGAGCTCATTGAGGAGCTCACCTTGCCAACTCACCTTGAGCTCATTTGGTAGCTCACCTCAGAGTTCATCAAGAGGCTTGCCAAGTAGCTCACCTGGGAGCTCACCTAACAGATCACTTCGGAGCTCAACGAGTAGCTCACTAAGTAGGTTGACTTGATCTCACTTATCAGCTCACTTGTGAGTTCACCGGGGGACCTCACCTAGGAGCTCACTTAACATCTCACCTAGGAGATCAGCGAATAGCTCTTCTGGGAGCTCATCCATCAAATCAAGTTAAGCTCACCCAGGAGCTCATCAAGTAACTCACCTGGGAAGTCACTTGGGAGGTCACCTGAAAGCTCACATTGCCAAATCACCTTGAGCTCATCTAGTAGCTCACATATAAGCTCATTGTAAAGATTGCTAACAAGCTCACCTTTGAGCTTGCTTGTGAGCTCACTGAGCAAACTCACCTAGGAGATATGATAGGATCTTGGCAAGTAGCTTACCTAGGAGCTCATTGAGAAGCTTTCCCAAAAAACTCACCTGGGAGCAATCCTGATAGCTCACCTTTGCAGCTCACCTTGATCTCACCCAAGAGCTCATCGAGCAACTCAACTTGAGATCACCTATGAGCTCGTCAAGTAGCTCACTCAAAAACTCACATTGGAGCTTTCCTGTCAGCTTTCGTTGCCAACTCACATAGAAGGTTACCTTGCTAGCTTACCTTCAGATCGCTGAGGAGCTCACCTTTCCAAATCACCTTAAGCTCATCTTATAGCTCACCTCAAAGTTCATCGAGTAGCTCACCAAGTAGCTTGCCTAGAAGCTCACCTAACAGCTCACCTAGGAGCTCACCTAATAGCTCACCTAGGATCTTGCCTAATAGCTCACTGGGGAGTTCACCAAGTAGCTCACTGAGTAGGTTTACTTGAGCTTTCCAAGTAGCTCACTTCAAAGCTCACTTCAAAGCTCACCTAGCAGCTTGACTGGGAGCTCCCTGAACAGCTTGCCTAGGAGCTCTTCTAGGACCTTACTGATCAGCTTGAGTTGAACTCACCTGGGAGCTCATCGAGTAACTCACCTGGGAGCTTTCCTAACAGGTCACCTTGCCAACTCGCCTAGAGCTCACCTTGCCAACTCACCTTGAGCTCACCTTACCAGATCACCTTGAGCTCATTTGGTATCTCGCATATAAGCTCACCTCAGAGATTACTGATAACCTCACCTTTGAGCTCACATGGGATCTCACCGAGTGGCTCACCTAGGAGCTCACCTGGGAGCTTGGTAAACAACTTGCCAAGGAGCTCATCTAGCAGCTCCACTTGAGCTTTCCTAGAAACTCACCTAGGAGTTCATGTGACATCTCACCTAAGGAGCTCATTGAATAGCTTGACTTGAGCTCGCTCAGGAGCTCGTCAAGAAGCTCACTTGAAAACTTGCATGGGATCTCACTTTTCCTAGCCATAAGGTCACCTTGCTAGCTCACCTTGAGCTTACTGAGGAGCTCAACTTGCCAACTCACATTGTGCTTGTCTGGTAGGTCAGCTTAGAGTTCGTCGAGTAGCTTGCCAAGTAGCTCACCTGGGAGCTTGCCCTAACAGCTCGCTTGTAAGTTCACGAAGTTTCTCGCTGAGTAGGTTGACTTGACCTCACTTTTAAGCTCACTTGTCAGCTCACTAAGTATCTCATCGGGGATGTCACTTGGGATATCGACACATAGATCAGTTGGGAGCTCACCTACCATATTGCATGGGAACTCACAAAATAGCTCACTAAGTAGCTCACTTGGGAGATCTTTTGGGAGCTCACTGATCAACTAGAGTTGAGCTCACCCAGGAGCTCATCGAGTAAGTAACTTGGGAACTCACCTAGGAGCTCACCTGACACCTTGCCTTTCTAACTAACCTTGAGATCACCTTTCCAACTCTCCTTGAGCTCACCTTTCAAACTCACCTTGAGCTCATCTTGTAGCATGCATGTAAGTTAACCTCAGAAATTATTGACAACTCACCTTTCCAACTAGCCTTGAGCTTGCCTTGCCAACTCACCTTCAGCTCACCTTGGCAACTCATCTTGAGCTCATCTGGTAGCTCACATGTAAGCTCACCTAAGAGATTACCAACAAGATATTGTAGACACTTAAAATTGGTTACTCAATTTAGTGTCCCTCACATTCATTTACCTACTCAGATAACCTGGGGCACGTTTATGTCACCACTATCCCCTTGGGATATTATCCGATTTGTGATTTAAACACCTATCTTAAGTTTAATTCACCCCATTATATCTTACCCGTGAGTAATTAAATATTAACTATTTAATTACACCTCTTCCCATGTATCTTAACCACTTATCTACCCCAAATTTATTCTATCTATGTATCACCCCTATTTTTCCTCTTCCCCAAGCGTGATATTTCCCATATTTGGGGTAACTCTTATCTTTCTAGAAATCATTCATTTTGGCCATATCGGGAGTCTATTCCGCGATCGGCGCTGACTGGTACGGTCGGCGCCGATTTTTTAGGAGCGTCGCCAATTATAAATAGAAGCCCAGAACTCAATTCTAGGGATGAAAAAAAGGAGGAAGAACACACGCACGAATGGAGAGAAAGAGAAAGAGACAGATCATGACACAGAGACACAGGTTGTAAGAAAGAGAGATCTTTTAGCATCAAGTGTATCAAAAGAGAGCGGATCCTGTCTGAATCAATCCCTGAGAGGAGCACCGTTACTCTGCTCCTATCACATCAACATCGCACGTATCCATCGATCTTCTGGTGACTCTGTTCCAATATCTCACCAACTTCGGCACATCCAGCAGACATTGATGATCTAGCCTTCACTTTCTGATTTCCTAATCTTTTTGCACTGTCCCTGGTCGACGCCGATCTTATCGATGCAGATCTTATACAGTCGACGCCGATTCTTCATAACCGACACCGATCACATCAGTCGATGCCGATTATACATAATCGACGCCGATCATCCTACAAATAGGTAAAAGGACACAGGTAACACAAATCCAACTTTATTTCATAGTTTCCTATTTTCTATTGCTTTCTGTCTACTGTTTAGATTCTGTTTCATTACTGTAATCAGAAAATCTAGTCTTTACGTACATCTTTTATCATGTATGCTTCTCTGCTTAATTGAAAATGTGGACTGACATCCGCCGAGGAAGCTTATCGCTTCCCAGACCCGCTTCTCGGGCAATCCACCCAAATAACTTTTAACGTGGTCTTTTTCTATCAAGCATCAGTGTCTTGTAGGTTACTCGGATCTATTGTGTGAATTGTTCGTGTGCGCCCGTGTTATCTACATCGGCTTCCTCATCCGTCTACATCTTCGGATCTTATCCATCAGGTATCAATTTCATTGGAGTTTTTCAGGGTTTTTGTGTTTAGTTTGGTGCATTAACTTGGACAGGTAACAAGCGCAAAATTCTTGATCTACATTCTAGCACGCCCGTTGGGACCTAACCAAAGTCCCTTATTGGCAAGTTCATTTCTTTTCTAGTTTTGAGCTTTGTTCTTTTTCTTCACTGATTTCTATCAGTTCTTGCTTGAGCATTTCCTTTCATCGCTTTAATCTTGCTCTTTTTGTGAAATTTTTATTTCCTTGAAATTTTCCTACTTCCTTGAAATAGAAATTTCCGTTTCACCATTATCCGGATATATCTTTCTGGGTTTTGTTTGGTGTTTGCTTAACCTCTTCTTGCGGAGGACTTTGCTTGTTTGTGGGATTGTTCAAGGGGAAGAGCTCAACAACGCACTTTTTGAAGTCCACACACCTTGGAGAGCTAAATCTACAGGTATTTCTCTTTTACGGTGTTTTCTCCTTTTTAGGAACTAAACTATATATAAAAAAAAAAATTTCTTTGTTTGTTGTCTATCACATTCGAACATTTCAATTTTTGGTGCTTAAAAAGAATTTAATCGCATTTGGGAAAGAATCTGTTTGACTTGTCTTCATCGAAATCAAACACTTCGTTTTTAAGTGCTTAAAAAGAACCTTTTCTTTGTCATTGCTGCTACATGTTTCTCATCTAGTTTTAATTAGGCTGGAAAATTGATCAAAATCGGTAGTGACACTATTTGATTTTTATTTTTCACCCTTGCACACAAAGCCAAAATCACTAGGTATAAAGCATTTAAACAAAAATTCCTTCCCTGGCCTTGCCTACTTGGAAGTGACATCCAAGAGGAAGAGCCTACGCGGTACTCGGGCCGCGCTATAAATTCATGGAAGTTCTGGTATATATTGGCAAAGCACCCGACTCCCTTATCGCAGCGGTGTGTGAAGTGTGGGGGTAGGCCCCTATATCAAGCCACGTACCGGTCTTTTACTGAAGTGCCTTCGGGACTCCTCACCAAACATTCCCCAAACCATCCTTAGTTTGGCTATCTGAGTAGTTCCTGTTCTAAAAAGCCTTCCCTAATATTTTTCTTTCTTAAAAGCATCAAAAACTTAAAGGAGATAATCACCTGCGCTGCTTGAATTGTCTGTGCATTAGTTAGGTCAATCTTCTTTTTTGGCGTGTTTATGACGGTCATCACTCGGTTACAATCTAGAAGAATGGCTCAACTGGCCCCTTCTTCTTCCGAGATTACCACTAGTGTGGATGTTTCGGCCCCCCCCCAAATCTTCCTTGGGACCGCTGTTAGTTGGTTCCCCATCCTGGTCATATAATCCTTTCTATCAAGCCAAAGCAACCCCATCACGTCCAGCTTCCCCTAGTCCTTCAGAAATATCATCTACTTCTGACTCAGAGTATGTTCCACGTGGGGATCCTGAATTTCAGGCGTTCCTAGATCGCAATCCGGTAGCCCTCATGGACTACCTAGTACACAAGTCTATTCAAATATCTGATCAAGGACCACCAATCCAGCAAGTGTATGATTATTTCTCGTGAACCATCCCAGGCCTTTGTAGAACAATTTGCATCGTCTCTCTCGCCTCGAGTCACAGAGAATGGGTGGGGCCCCTGTGCCTCCTTTTTCTCTTCCACACCGACCATATCGACTAGTTCTCAAATAGTCTTACCTATTCCTAACACCGTTAGCTACCTCGAATATTCCACAACCTACTTCTGAGAGGTCCTCTCTACCCTGGCTATAATGAGTGCATCTGCGCACCCGCATATTGCTGTTAATTCATCTATGCCCTCCATCGGTGTCCCAAGGTCAGTACCCCCCTTATGAGCCAACCCCCCTCCGAATAGTCAGTTGGTTCCTACTTCTCGTCCTCCAGTGGGTCTTTCTTCCAATGTTCCAGCAATAGTGACCTTCGCCCATCCTCTAGCATCGGCACCCCTTAATGCCTAATCTGGCAGTAGAAAGCCTCTTTCAGGCCTTGTTCCCCAATGTGTCCAATCAAAATCGGTACTCATGGTCCTCAATCTATCCCGATTCAGTCAACAAGCATAGGAGTCCACCAATCACAGGCTCCATCCGTCATCCAACCTTCATTTTCTCAACCACTTATTATCCCACAGCCTGCCTATACACAAGCTACTTCACAACAAATACCCCACCAGGTGTCACCCAGAACCCCTGGTTACTCCTCTTATCATCCTATCAATCAACAGATGAATCCCCCGTTGACACCTCAACAACATCCACCATTTGCTTCTTATGTAGGACATGCCAGTGTGCCTCCTCCTCAATCTGACGTGGTTCAAATTCTTTTCAAGAAAATCACAGACTTGGAAGCCTCCACAAAAGGGGCTCGTCCTTCATACTCCTTTGAAGAAGTGTGTAATGAACCCATTCATCCCTCAGTGGCTTTTAAGCCTTATCCTCCCCAATGGGAACTTCCTAAATTTTCAAAATTTCATAGTCGAGAGGACCCTCAACAACATTTGCGAGCATTCAAACATGCTTGCTACCTCATAGTCCAGGATCAGGAGCTTATGCTCCGTACTTTTCCTATGTCGCTAGCGGGTCCTACTTTAGACTGGTACAATAACATTCCTCAACATTCCTTGTTTTTCTTTCTCTCAATTGGCCCAGATGTTTGTTGAAAACTTTTCAATAAATATCACGCATAAGATCTCGATTACAGATCTTTATAACATTCATCAATTCGATGATGAGTCTATTGCAGACTTTGTCGCTCGTTGGAGAGGGATAATCAACCAATTGTCTTTCTCCCTTCCTCAATCCCAACAGATCGAGTTGTTTACTCGATCTTGTGCTAATCATATTTCTTCCACTTTAAGGATCCAAACTTTTCATACCTTTGAAGAAGCCTTTACGATGGCACGCAAACTTGAATCTCGCGCCATTGAACAAGGGAAGCTAAAACTTCGCTCTAAAATCTAAACCCAGATTTTTCTTGATTTACCAAACCAAATTCTTCCCCTTCTAAAGACAAGAATCAGGGATCCACCAACGCTATCGTATTAAAAACATCACGAGCCGATAATACTTCTAATCAAACACCACGGAGAGACTCCTCATCTTCTCGAAAAGGGTCCTCGTCATCTCGATCTTTCACTTCGTTGGGAGAATCATATGCCTCTATCTTAGAGAAAATGTTGGAAGTTTGCATGATCGAACTTCCCCCCATTAGGAATATTGATGAAAACCAAGAACGTCCATTTTGGTATAGGGAAAATGATTTCTGTCATTATCATAGAACCAAAGGTCATGACATTCGAACGATGTCAAACTTTCAAAAATCTTGTCCAGAAATTCATTGATAAAGGCGAGCTCATTCTGGATAACCCAAATGCTCCCCCAAATCAGGCGCTGGATGTTTTTAAACAACCTTTTTCCCCCCAATCATTCCCCAAACCATAATGCTTCAGAGTCTCAAAAACCAAACACTCATACTATCAACTTCATCTCTACTGAAGAATCTTCTTCTGAAACCAAGCCATCTGCGAACACATCAACCGAACCAGAATCTCCTTCCACTTCGTCAATCACTGGAATTCCACCATCTTCAGATAGCCCATCTTTGAATATTCCTACATTGTTAGATACTGGTTCATCTCTCTTCCGCTCCTTTTGTCTGACCTTCCATCCATACCCGAGATAGTGTCATCCTCATCTGTCTCACCGTCAAACATTATTTCAATGCTCGAGGCAATTACTTCCCTTCGAGTTTCCACTGCAGATACATCTACTTTTGTTGCTCCCATTCTCACTGCAACTATGCCCCTGGTGAATGTACCTATAATGTGCCAACTCCGATGGAAGCGTCTTCGATTTTGACCCTTCCTGTCTCTTTTCCTACAGTAGTTCCACCCATAATTACTGCACCAGAAGTAGTCCCTTCACAAGGAACTGCTTCTTCATCACTCACTTCTTCCACCACTAATGTTGCTTCACCCATTAAAGGAAAATCATAAGAAGTAGCACCAACACCTATACGCTCGGTTCCTGAACTTAAACCAAGACAACCAAAATCTAACATTGCGCCATCAGTACCTCCCCACTTGCTTCCTCCGAAAAGGTTACAATCAGCTTATGCCGTTGAATTTGTCACCATCCCTGAAAAAGGAAAGCCCATATTTCAAACCATCAAGACCCTTGGTACTTTCCCACAAAAATATCTCTCTATGCCCCATAAAAGATTGGATTTATCCATTGAGAAGGTGTCTTCTTCTACACACTTATCAAAACCATCATCTTCTTCTACAACACATCCTTCACCAACACCCCGAAAAGCCGACTTACCTACTAAAAGGACGTCACCTCTTCTATCAGAATCATCATCTTCATTACAAAAATCCAGGGTGCCCTATGTCCCTCCGATTACACCTACTTTGGGAGCTTCTTCCTATTCTAAATTGACATTATCTAAATCATCAGTAAATTCGACCAAGCAACCTCCTTTATCTTTGAAGACCACAACACTTGTCACATCTCCATCATCTTCAAAATCTATTTTAGGGGCTCCCCCTCCACCAAAATCAATCATGTCTCACTTACTTCCATCTCAAATGCCCAATCCTACTCCAGATGTCCAAAAAATAAGATGATCCCTAAAAATACTATCAAACCTGAAATGCAGGTTCTTTTGCCTCGGCAGTCTGTTAAGGTAAAAGAGGCACCTTCATCACCTCTATCCTCATCTTCGTCTACCAGGTTCTACACCGAAATCCTTCACCAACTTATCCAATCTTCATCCATATCCCTTCCCCCGATTAAACCCTATAACCCTAAAGGAGTTAAACCTACCTAGTTTAACTCTGATCTGATTTGTGCTTACCACCATACCCCGGGTCATGATACTGAGGGATTTAAAGCTCTTCAAGCTGTTGTCAACAACCTTTTGGAAGAAAGTGATATTTTACTGGAGGAGGAGGAATAAGTATCTCCTATCATCTTAGCCCCATCTGAGCCCCAATGATCCACTCAGACCTCTAGTTATTCCACTCTAATTAATCTTCCACCTTCTCAAATTGACACAATCCATATTGCCACTAGAACCCAACACTATGATAATCCATCTTCATCTACAACATCTCGACCACGGGTTGTCATTTCTACAGCCCCTGAAGGAGTTCCTCCTTCCTCATTAGCCCCATGACCTCGGGTCTCTATTCGTGCTGCACCTCGGGCTCAAATTCCCGTGTCAGTTGAGGAGAGTGTTATGAAACAACTCACCCAGGCTTCAGTCAAAATGTCTCCTTTTTACCTCATCCAATCCTCTCCACAACATCGCCAGGCCCTGATTGATAATCTGCATCACATCGCAGTGAATTCAGATGAGCCCCAGCCCTTCGATTTGGTTGTTGGATTGAATAGACCATCAACCGCCCTTTATTTTGAAGATTCGGAAATTCCTCCTCTTTCTCCAGAGGATTTGGAGGCTCCCCTCTTTATCACAGTCCAAATTGACAACACTACATTAAAACACGTTATGATCGACAGTGGAGCTGCACTCAACATCATCTCCTCACACACATTAGAGAAACTTAAGTTACCAAAGAATGTAGTGTCACCCCCGCCTTTCACCCTTCGATCATTTAACGATCAGCTAGCAGTTACTTTAGGAACTGTGGTCTTACCCATTCGAGTAGGTAAGAAGCTGCTTCACGAACTCTTCTACATTGTCGAAGGAAAATTCCACTATAATATGATCCTCGGATGCTCCTGGATTCATAATGCATTGTGTCCCATCCACCCTCCACCGATGCTTAAAATATCAATATGAGGGCAAGGTATATACTCATCCAGGAGATCCTTTTCCTTCCACACAATGCGACATGACCACAAGGTCTGCCCCTCTAAAGGAAAATGCTTTCTCTCCTAACAGGGCCTCATCTTCTTCCATACCTATAACCAAACTACTGGATTTACAAAATCTAGAAGAGACATTGCAGCGTTTCTCACTGGGAGAGCTTCCTCTTTTTTCTTTCGACGCCCATCTCAAACCTAGTGAGTATGGTACGCCAGAAAAACAACCTGAATATCAACCAGGTCTCGGTCACATCGTCACCATTGGTCTTCCCAATCAAAAGACTAATTTCATCTACCGTGGTCTTGATACACCTCACTATCGCCTGGATTCTCCTCCTAGGACCAAACCTTACTTAACAGGGTTCGATTATCTACAGAATCCCACGTTTGCAAAAAATTATTTATATCGATGCGCGTGGAAGGGTTTTGGCCTAGGAAAATATGAACAAGGTGTGCATGACCTCAAATCCATTCCTACTCTCATGCCACATCAAAAATTTGGTTTAGGATTTAAACCTCTTTCAAAATCCACCGTCACTATCCTCGATGAGCCTCTTCCTATTAAGGAACCATCTTCTCCCCCTAAGTCAGAAGCATCACTCGATGTGGATGATGACATTTCCATCCCGTCTAACTTTTTTTTTGATCAATACCATTTCCTTAGGGCCGCTAGCCTATAAGACTAACAACCGGTCCGCTTCCATACCATTAATCTTCCCTGAAATAGTTGGAGACGACTCTCCTACTATCAACACTATCCACTGTGCGGATGATGATTCTATCCTCACCTATCTGGGGGCAGAGGATTCATATCTTCCCAAGACTATTCCTTCTGACATGTCTACGCTTCTCAACGAAGCCACTGTCAACCTTAATATAGGGACTTCTAAAGACCCTCACATCATTAAGGTCGGCCAATCCCTTAATCCATAGGAGTTAGGAGATTTTACCACTTTTCTTTCCAAACATTGTCAAGCCTTTGCTTGGTCATATGAGGATATGCCAGGACTTGATCCTGATATTGTGGTCCACAATATCGTTACTCTTCCCAACATCAAACCAGTTAAACAAAAATTACGTAAAATGCACCCTAGAGTAGCCCTTCTTGTTAAAGAAGAATTACAGTGCTTGCTCTCGGCTAACTTCATCCAACCCATCGATTATCCATAATGGGTTTCCAATGTAGTACCAGTAACTAAAGCTACTGGGAAAATTCAAATTTGTACCGACTTCCGGGATCTTAATCTTTCTTGTCCAAAAGATGATTTTCCTCTACCTAATATCGACCAACTCGTGGATTTAACTGCGGGTCATGAGATGCTTTCTCTTATGGATGGTTTTTCTGGATATAATCAAATTATCATCACACCAGAAGAACAACATAAGACTTCTTTCATAACTCCTTGGGGGACCTTTTGTTATCACGTCATGCCTTTCGGTCTTAAGAACGCAGGAGCAACCTATCAGCGAGCAATGACCTACATCTTCCATGATCTCTTACACAAAACTGTGGAAGATTACGTTGACGATCTCCTCGGTAAGTCCAAACGTCGTCAGGATCATCTTTTCATCCTTGCACCTCTCTTTGAGAGGCTTATCCGCTTCTATCTTCGTCTAAATCCATCTAAGTGCGTGTTTGGCATTCTCACTGGTAAACTTTTAGGTTTTATCATTTCCATCAGGTGTATTGAAGTGGACCCCGTAAAAATAAAAGCTATCCTTGAGATGCCTCCCCCTTCTAACTTAAAGCAACTCCACAGTCTCCAAGGACGTCTTTAATCAGTGCGTCATTTTATCTCACAATTTTCGGACCGTTGTCAACCTTTCCATCATCTCCTCCGTAAGAATGTTCATTTTGAATGGGATGAACATTTCCAAAAGGCCTTTGATGATCTCAAAGCTTATCTTCTTTCTCCACCTGTGCTTACACCTCCATGCGAGGGGGAGCCTTTCTATCTTTATATCTCTGTGAATGACCATGCTCTGGGAGCCATGATCTCGCATCGGGACACTTGTGGTAAAGAACAAGCTATCTATTACATCAGTCGCACTCTCCATGAGTATGAAACACGTTACTCCAAAGCTGAAAAGCTGTGTTGTGCTCTCTTCTTCGTAACTTCTAAGCTTCATCATTACCTCCTTAATCACAAAACTTACATTGTCACAAGTGTCAATCCACTCAAGACAATTCATGCAAAGCCTTATCACAATGATCGTATCACTCGTTGGCTCATGCTTATGACAGAATTTGACCTCGAGTTTATCCCGCAAAAGTCTATCAAGGGTCAGGTTATTGTAGATTAATTAGCAGATGCTCCTCTTCGAGACACTCAAGACCCCCTTACTCAATTCCCCAATGAATATATCCAACAAATTGATTTTGGTCTATCTCCATTTAAAGTAAAGCTCTTCTTTGATGGATCCAAATTCCAGCAAGGGGGAGGTGCAAGTTTCATAATGATTCCTCCTTGGGGTAAACCTATCCCAGTCGTACACAAATTGAACTTTGAGTGCACCAATAATATGGCTGAATACGAAGCTCTTGTCTTAGGTATTGAAAATGCCATTAATCTCGGTGCTCGTCATATTGACATCTTTGGTGATTCTGAACTCATCGTTAATCAAGTCATGGGTGTCTATCAATGCAAGAATGATATCCTTCAAAAATACTGTGATATCATTCTTGCTTAGCTCTAATCTTTCGATAAATTCACTATCCAAGCTATTCCTCGCACTGCAAATCGATTCGCAGATACAATGGATTCCTTAGCCTCACTTATCCCACCTTTTACCGAGGACTCGCGACTTTATGTGGCTGTACAATGATTAGATCAACCATCTCATCTTAGGCAACTAACTTCGGTCCATGTTGTTACAACCCATACTCAGGATGAGTGGTATCAATAGATTGTTGATTATCTATCTCATTCGGTGCTTCCTCCAGATCTGAATTCCAATGGTAGAAGATCTTTTATCCAACGCGCTAATCTCTATACTATCCTAGGTGGGATTCTTTACAAATGCGGCTTTGATGGTATTTTTCTTCGGTGCCTCAAAACCCATGAATCATCTAAAGCTATCCAGGAGGTCCATGACAGTATCTGTGGTGGACATTTTAGTGGCTTGGCTGTGGCTAAACGCATCTTACATTTGGGATATTATTGGCCTTCTCTTAATCGAGATTGTTGTGAATACACTAAGAAATGCATCAAGTGTCAACAACATTCCAATCTCACACACATCCCTAGTCAAGCTTTACAACCTACAGCGGATTTGTGGCCTTTTTCGCAATGGGGTCTTGATCTTATTAGTCTCATCAATCCCCGTTCTTCACAGCATCATCATTCTATCATTACTGCCACTGAGTACTTTACTAAGTGGGTGGAGGCTATCCCTCTTTCTTCAACAAAGGCTAAACCCATAGTTGATTTCATCTATCAACACATCATTTGTCGCTTTGGTGTCCCACACAAAATCATCACAGATAATGGTAAGTCTTTCAAGAACGTTGATTTGCAGAACCTCTGCAATGCTTTCAATATCAAACTCAGTTTTTCTTCTCCATACTATCCTCAAGCTAATGGTCAGGCCGAAGCTTCCAATAAAACTTTGCGTAATATCCTCGCAAAGGTAACTAGTCGAGCTGGTAGGGATTGGCATTTACATATCCCTTTTGCTCTCTGGGATTATCGGACTATCATTCGTACTCCTACTGGTGCTACTACCTTCTCTCTCGTCTATGGGTCTGAGGCTGTTCTTCCTTTGGAAGTCCAAATCCCATCTCTTCGTGTTTCTCTTAAAGAATTTGTCTCCGATGAGGACTATCATCAAAATCGTCTAGCACAACTTGAATTATTAGATGAGCGGCATCTCAATGCTCTTGAACATCATCAAGTCTATCTTGAGCATGTCAAACATGCTTATAACAAGCATTTGCAGCACCGTGACTTCAAAATTGGTGATCTTGTTCTTAAAGAAAATCAAAATGTCACTACACTCGAAAGAAGTCAACGTGGTAAGTTTGCTCCCAACTTGATAGGCCCATACATTATCACTCATAAATATGGGTCTGGGGCTTATCGTTTATCTTCCATGGATGGTATACCTGAAGCGGAACCTCTTAATTCCTTGCATCTATGGCCCTTCTACTGTTAAAATCTATCTTACACAAGTCTAGTCGCAACACAGATCTTTCATCCGTCTAAAACAACTAGTCATATACTTTCATGGTGATTTGAAACTATGTGGTTCTCTGCCTATTGCCTCTTTTACCTTAAAATATGAGTATCGCGGCTCTACTCATTGCATGTTTCTTTTGGATATGTTCCTCCTCATGGTAGGAATACCTTAATCACCACTTCATCTCTCCCAAGTACTTATCTTAATCAGATCTACTCGGGGCATGAGTGCAGGTTCTTTTATGTTCTCTTCCCCTCCATCTGATCTATCTAGGTCTAAACTCAGCTTCTTCTAAAAATATTTTCAAAAAAAAAAAATAAATAAATAAAAGAGATGCTATCCAAAAAGATAGACTGATCCCTTGAAGGACAGCTATCCCTACATTATCAAATGAATCAAAAAAAAAATATAGACCATACCCTCGAAGGATGGCTATCATTAAAATTCAAAATACAGACCGTTCCCTTGAAGGACGGCTATTTCTCAAAGACATATTCAAGGCTTCTTGCAATTAATCAGCCTTTCAGTCAGTTTATAAACTTTTTAGCATCACTGAAAGACTTCTCGTATTGATCAGTCTTTCCATATCAAGCAAACTTCCCGCATTGATCAGTTTTCTTTTCTGCTAAAATCATGAAGCTGAGATTTAAGACCTTTTGTCGATCATATGGAGAATCCTATTTTCCCACTATGGACATGTATTCTGTCCCTTGTAAATTCCGACAAGATACTTACTTACTGCTCCTTTCATTTCCCTCCTAGATCTATTTTGCGGCTAGTTAGTGTCAGGTTTATTTTAACCTCATATAGGGCCTTACATGCATGATATTGTGGTTTCCTATCCAAATTCTATCTATGGTCGGTTGGGAGTCCAACTTATCATTTTCTTTCTTATCCGGGTATATTTTCTTTATTTCTAGTCAAGGTCGTTTTCATTACATCCTTGGCTCTCGCAAAGAGTATTCCCCATTATTCTTTGTTTTTCATCCAGTCAAATTGAAATTTCACATGTTAATTCAATCAAAATTTATCTTCTATCTAATTTCATCTTATCTATCAAAGCATCTATTATCAACACATGTGGATCTGGCTATCTATTTTCATCAAAATTAAATTAACATATCAAACATGCTGAGTACATCAATCACATCTATCTATCTATCCATCAAAATATCTAAAAACTGGTGCATCCAAGTTACTCTACATCTATCTATGTCCATTTTTCATCAAAATAAAATCCACACATCTATCTATCTATCCATCGAATAATTTAAAAACTTGTACATCCAAGTTACATTACATCTATCTATCTCTATTTTTCATCAAAATTATATCCACATATCAATCACATCAAATCACATCTGTTTCTATCCTCTATCAGTCTATATTTATCCAATCACATATATTCATCATCTATTAGTCTATATCTATATCCATCACAATTACGCTACATCTATCCATGTATATCAAAATCAAAAGCATGAGAACAATTATATGACAAATGAAATGATGAATCTATATATATACATGTGTGTCTGTACAACAAAAATGGGTGACTTTCAATCAAGCCATCTATACAATGACTTCCAATCGAGGCTACATCACTACACGGATATAAAATAAATCAATACCTATATAGTAAAGTCCGATGCATGGAGGAAACTATCTCCTCCACCCTCCTCTAGACTAGGCTGTCTCTCCTGGCCGCCACCTATTGAGCTAGATGCACCTGCTACTCGAGGTCTCTGTCCACCTCGGTCTCTCCCGGTGCTCCCTCCACCTGAGGCCCCACTCGCCGTGGCCATCACTGATCTCCTCCTCGCCCCGTACCAAGGCACATCTGGGGCATGCTGCGCTAAGGCATCCTCATAGTATCTCACCTCAGCAAGGAGAGAATGATATGTGCTCAAGCTCACAGTACCAGGTGCTCGTAATGATGCTGCTAGTGCTACTGGGGCTACTGGCGCTGCTGGTGGTGCTCCTCCTAGGGTCGTACCCTGTGTACCAGACTCCGACATGGTACCTGTCTCCCCATATTTGGCTCTGAGGGCCTCCCTATTTCGAAGGTAGCGATCCCTCTGCTGGATCGCTGTATCTCACTCCTGGCGAGTGGTGTCTCTCTCCAAAATTACGGCATCCCTCTCCTCTGTCAGAGCCCTGATCTCCTCGAGAGCTACCTGATGTGTCTGTGTCAAGGTGGCATGCTCTCCCTCTAGTCTATCCAGCATCGTAGCTATGTCCTCCTCGTCGGCATCTATAGATGCCGGGAGATGTCGTGGTAGCTCTATATCATACCATGCTGCATAACCCTCATCTACCCCTGTGTCATCATCGCTGTCTGTGGAGGGTGGGACCTCTCTCAATGGATCTGCCAGGATCAAAATCGGCAGATCAGTCTCCCTGCTATCTTGCCTATAAGGTGTGTAAGTGGTCGGCACTGTCTACACTAGGCCGAACTATCTCAATACTCGCACAAATGGGACTCGCTCCCACATATCAGGTCTGTGGACACTAACCACCCTACTCCGTCTCAATGCCACCAAGTGAGCATCCTGACCAGCCCATGTCAGAAATACCTGATATGGCCTCCAGATGACCTGATCCGGTGTCAGTGTCCTGAAACACTCTGTATACCAATCGCCCCGATCTCCCTGTATCCCCAGCGGCCATGTCAGCCCGCCATCGCCAGAATCCATAATCAATACCTCCCACTGCTGTTGGCATCCAAGGAAGCCCGGATGGCCTGATCACCACTATATGCTCATATGCCCAGTAATGGAGCACAAAACTGACATCAATACCTGTCCTCCGGCTGGTGGTGTACATCTATAGCTCGTAATATATCTGAGCTATCAAGGCATCAACAAAGGCAAATACCTGCCTGAACTGCAAAATGTCACAAACGCAGTCTAATAATAATAGTGGGAATCTCCCACCTCCTAAATCTGGTAGAGAAAAATAGGATATCGCCATCTGAATCAGAACTATCCGTTTGCTCCTGGGGCTATCCTGTCTATACTGTGAGGCTATCCGCACTGCCCCAGACACTATCTCTGAATTATCTACCCTATCTCTATATAATCGAACTAGGGCCCTCTGCTGCTACTCTCGCGGTGTAATCTCGATCGGGTCCCCAGTGATCGGTAGTCTCAAAATCCTATATATATCCTCATGGGTGATGGTCATCTCACCTGTCCTGAACCAAAAAGTGCACGTATGGATATCCCACCGTCGCACTAGTGCCCGCATCAACTCTACATCTCGCGGCACTCATCTGTAGTATCTAAAGCCCCCAAGCCCGGCTAACTCTAAATGCCGCCAATCTGCATCAGTCACATCAGGGAGAATAGTCTCTAGTAACTCGGGAATAGCATCCCTCATGTGTAGAGCCTCTCGTGCCTGCACCCACGACAGCAAGAGCAATGTTAGTCTCGTATTTACCCAAATAAGAACATCAAAAAAAAAAACAAAAATTTTATCTATTCCAATCGGCGTCGATTTACTAAAATCGGCGTCGTTTATTTCTAGTCGACGCTGATTAATATCAATCGATGCCGCTCAAACAACAATCGACGCCGATTATACCAATCGACGCCAATTGACTGTCCGGACATAAATCAGACCCTGGCCTCCCACAAAAAAAAAAATCAAACACAAAAAAAAAAAATGAAATACAACAGGTTCAAGAAGAACCACTTACCCCAGGTCGTGTCCTCCTGCGCTTCTGACCACTCCCAGAGGCTTCCATGGTGCTCAAATCCAAATTCTGACTCTCTCTGAATTAATCGTCACGATGAAAATAAATCATTTATGTTTTCCGTTCGCATATTTATATGCGCTACGATTGGTCAGTGCCGATTTTGTTGATCGACGCCGTTTATCTTGGTCGTCGCCGATTGCTCTGATCACCGATTTTACGTATCTGTTTGCCATAGTGTTGATGCTTGGCTTACTTATCTATCTGATCATTATTATGTGCTGAATATTGCCTTTCGGCGCATCTTTTCGATATCACCATCTATTTCGGGTTTCTTCCCTTTGCGTGGGACACTCGGACTATTTTGTAGCCCTCCTTACACTCATGGGTCTGTAGGTACTAACGTCATCTCATGAGGAGACCGTCTAGTTTTCCCTACCAATGTGAGTTCCTTAGGTTGCTGCCTTTTTATTTATTTTTGTACATCGTTAATGATCAGATCTACTCCAGACATCCGACTGAGGCATCCTGTGTTTTCTTCTACCTCTTTCAAACTTGGGATCATCTGTTTTATCACCCATCCCATCCCTAGTTTGAGGGGGATCACATCATCACTTTTTCTTCCCTTCTTCCATCTCCTTGTTTTTGCCTCATAACCTTGCTTATCGCAAGTTACTTGACAAAAAGGGGAAAAATATAGACACTTAAAATTGGTTACTCAATTTAGTGTCCCTCACATTTGTTTACCTACTCAGATAACCTGTGGCATGTTTATGTCACCACTATCCCCTTGGGATATTATCCGATTTGTGATTTAAACACCTATCTTAAGTTTAGTTCACCCCATTATATCTTACCCGTGAGTAATTAAATATTAACTATTTAATTACACCTCTTCCCATGTATCTTAACCACTTATCTACCCCAAATTTATTCTATCTATGTATCACCCCTATTTTTCCTCTTCCCCAAGTGGGATATTTCCCATATTTGGGGTAATTCTTATCTTTCTAGAAATCGTTCATTTTGGCCATCTCGGGAGTCTATTCCGCGATCGGCGCCGACTGGTACGGTCGGTGCCGATTTTTTAGGAGCGGCGCCGATTATAAATAGAAGCCCAGAACTCAGTTCTAGGGACGAAAAGAGGAGGAAGAACACACGCACGAACAGAGAGAAAGAGAAAGAGACAGATCATGACACAGAGACACAGGTTGTAAGAAAGAGAGATCTTTTAGCATCAAGTGTATCAAAAGAGAGCGGATCCTGTCTGAATAAATCCCTGAGAGGAGCACCGTTACTCTACTCCTATCACATCAACATCACACGTATCCATCGATCTTCTGGTGACTCTGTTCCAGTATCTCACTAACTTCGCACATCCAGCAAACATTGACAATCTGGCCTTCACTTTCTGATTTCCTAATCTTTTCACACTGTCCCCGGTCAACGCCGATCTTATTCAGTTGACGCCAATTCTTCATAACCGACGCCAATCACATCAGTCAACGCCGATTATACATAATCGACACCGATCATCCTGCAGACAGGTAAAAGGACACAGGTAACACAAATCTAGCTTTATTTCATAGTTTCCTATTTTCTATTGCTTTCTGTCTGCTGTTTAGATTCTGTTTCATTACTGTAATAAGAAAATATAGTCTTTACGTACATCTTTTATCATGTATGCTTCTCTGCTTAATTGAAAACGTGGACTGACATCCGCCGAGGAAGCTTATCGCTTCCCAGACCCGCTTCTCGGGCAGTCCACCCAAATACCTTTTAACGTGGTCTTTTTCTGTCAAGCATCGGTGTCTTGCAGGTTACTCGGATATATTGTGCGAATTGTTCGTGTGCGCCCATCTTATCTACATCGGCTTCCTCATCCATCTACATCTTTGGATCTTATCCATCAGGTATCAATTTCATTGGAGTTTTTCAGGGTTTTTGTGTTTATTTTGGTGCATTAACTTGGACAGGTAACAAGCGTGAAATTCTTAATCTACAGATATTCTTTGAGCTCACTTGGGAGCTCACAGAGAAGCTCACGTAGGAGCTGGGCTGGGAACTCGACAAACAGCTTACCCAGGAGCTCGTAGAGCAACTCAAATTAAGCTTGCCTAGGAGATCATCAAGTAGCTTACCTAGAAACTCAAATGGGATCTAAGATAACAGCTCGTCTTGCCAACTCATATTGGAGCTCTCCTATCAAATCACCTTGCCAACTAGCCTTGAGCTCATTGAGGAGCTCACCTTGGCATCTCACTTTGAGTGCATCCGGTAGCTCACCTATGAGTTCGTCGAGTAGCTCACCAAGTAGCTCACCTGGGAGCTCGCCTAGAAGCTCACCTGGGAGCTCACTGAGTAATTCACTGAGTAGGTTAACTTGAGCTTACTTGTGAGTTCACTGAGCAGCTCTCCAGGGATGTCGACTGGGAGCTTACCAAGTAGTTCACTTTGGAGATAACCTAGCAGCTCACCTGGGAGCTTGCCAAATAGCTCACCTGGTAGCTTGCCTTAGAACTCACCTAATAGCTCACTTGGGAGCTCACCTAATAGCTTACCTAGGAACTCACCGATTAGCTCACCGAGTAGGTTGACATGAGCTCACTTATGAGCTCACTAAGTAGCTCACCAGGGACCTCACCCGGGAGCTCACCAAGTAGCTCACTTGGGATCTCACCTAGAAGTTCACCTGGGAGCTCACCGAATAGCTCACATGGGAGCTCTTCTAGGATCTTGCTGATCAACTCAAGTTGAGCTCACCTTGGAGCTCGTTGAGTAACTCATTTAGGAACTCACCTAGGAGCTCACCTGATAACTCACCTTGCTAATTCACCTTGAGTTCACCTTACCAACTTGCCTCTGAGCTCACCTATCCAACTCACCTTGAGCTCATCTGGTAGCTTGTATGTAAGCTCGCCTCAGAGGTTACTGATAAGCTCACCTTTGATCTCACATGGGAGCTTACCTAGCAGCTCACCTAGGAGCTCAACTGGGAGCTCAGTAAGTACCTCACCCATAAACTCATCAAGCAACTCAACTTGAGCTTGCACAGAAACTCACCTGGGAGCTCACCTTGAAAGCTCATGTTGAGCTTACCCAAGAGTTCACTGAGCAGCTCAACTTAAGCTCACCCAAGAGCTCGTCAAGTAGCTCACTTGAAAACTTGCATGGGATCTCACCTTACTACTCACCTTGCCAACTCACATGTGAGTTCCCTATCAGCTCACCTTGCCAGCTTGCCTTGAGCTCGCTGAGGAGCTCATCTTGCCAACTCACCTTGAGCTCGTTTGGTAGCTCACATAAAAGTTTATCGAGTAGCTTGTCAAGTAGCTCACCTGGGAGTGAGACTAATAGATAACCTGGAGCTCACCTAACAGATGACCTGGGAGCTCACCAAGTAGCTCATAAAGTAGGTTGACTTGAGCTCACTTATGAGCTCACCGAGCAGCTCATCGGGGACCTCACCTTGGAGCTCACCAAGTAGTTCACTTCTGAGCTTGCCTAGCAGCTCACCTAGGAGCTCGCCAAAGAGCTCACCAAGTAGCTCACCTGGGAGCTGTTCTGGGAGCTCTCTGATCAGCTTGAGTTGAGATTTCCTTGGAGCTCATTGAGTAAATTACCTAAGAACTCGACTAGGAGCTCACCTAATAGCTCACCTTACCAACTCACCTTGAGTTCACCTTACCAACTCACCTTAACCTCAGCTTTCCAACTTACCTTGAACTCATATAGTAGCTTACATGTAATATCACCTCATAGATTACCAATGAGCTCACCTTTGAGCTCACCTAGGTGCCCACCAAGTAGCTCACAAAGAAACTTGCATTGGAGCTCACCCTGCCAGCTTGCCTTGAGCTTACTAAGGAATTCACCTTGCTAACTCACCTTGAGCTTTTCTAGTAGCTCACGTTAGAGTTCATCCATTAGCTCAAAAATAGCTCACCTAGGAGCTCACCGAGAAGCTCTCTGAGTAGGTTGACTTGAGCTCACTTGTGAGTTCACCAAGCAGCTCTACAAGGACCTCACCTGGGAGCTCACTAAGTAGCTCACTTGGAACCTCACCTAGTAGCTCACCGGGAAGCTCACCAAATAGCTCGCTAATTAGCTTTCCTTGGATCTCTTCTGGGAGCTCGCCGATTATATCTATTTGAGATTTCCTAGGAGCTCATCGAGTAACTCACCTGGGAACTCACATGGGAGCTTACCTAATAGCTCACCTTGCCAACTCACCTTGAGCTCACTTGTCCAACTCGACTTGATCTCACCTTGCCAACTCACCCTGAGCTCATCTAGTAGATCACATGGAAGCTCACCTCAGACATTGCCAAAAATCTCACCTTTGATCTCACCTAGGAGCTCACAGATTAGCTCATTGAGTAGCTCCACTTGAGCTTACCTAGAAACTCACCTGAGAGCTTGCCTTATAGCTTGCCTTGAGATTTCTTAGGAGCTTGTTGAGTGACTCAATTTAAGCTAGCCCATGAGTTTGTCAAGAAGATTTCCTGAGAACTCTCATCAGAGCTCACATGATAGCACACCTAGCCATCTCGCATTGAGCTTGGTGAGGAGCTCACATTACCAACTCACCTTAAGCTCATCTGGTAGCTCACCTTAGATTTTGTTAAGTAAATCTCAAAGTAGCTCACCTAGGAGCTCACCTAACAGCTCACCTGTGAGGTCACCTGGGAGTTCACCGAGTAGCTCACCTAGTAGGTTAATTTGAACTTACTTGTGAGCTCACCGACTAGCTCACCAGGGACTCACATTGGATTTCACCAAGTAGCTCACTTGGGAGCTCACCTAATAGCTTACCTGGTAGGTTGCAAAATAGCTCCCCAAGTAGCTTGCCTTGAGCTCTTTTAGGATCTCACTGATTAGCTCAAGTTGAGCTCACCGAAAAGCTCATTGAGTAACTCACCTAGGAGCTTGATTGATAGCTTAGCTTGCTAACTTGCTTTGAGCTCACATTCCCAACTCACCTTGAGCTTGCCTTGGTAACTCACCTTGAGCTCAAATTTGAGCTCACCAGGGATCTCACCAAGCATCTCACTTAGGACCTTGGATGGGAGCTCAGCAAGTAGATCACCCAGAAGCTCATCAAGCAGGTCTACTTGAGCTTTCCCAGAAACTCACCTAGGAGCTCACTTAACAGTTCACCTTGTCAGCTCACTTTTAGCTCACCTAGGAGCTCACCGAGTAGCTCGACTTCAGCTCACCCAGGAGCTCATCAAATAGCTCACCCAAAAACTCGCATGGGAGCTCACCTGATATCTCACCCATAAACTCACATGGGAGCTCACCTATCAGCTCGCCTTAATAAATCACCTTGAGCTCACTGAGGAGCTCACCATCCCAACTTTCCTTGAGCTCGTCTAGTAGCTCAGCTAAGAGTTTATCAAGCAGTTCACCTGGGAGCTCACTGAGTAGCTCATTGAGTAGGTTCACTTGAGCTCACTTGTGAGCTTACTAATGAGCTTGCTGAGTAACTCACTGGGAACCTCACTTGGGAGCTTTCCATGTAGCTTTCTTGGGAGCTCACCTGATAGCTCACCTTACCAACTCACCTTGACCTCACCTTACCAACTCGCCTTGAGCTCACCTAGCCAACTGACCTTGAGCTCATCTGGTAGCTCACATTTAAGCTCACCTCAAATATTACTAACAATCTCATCTTTGAGCTCGCATGGGAGCTCACCGAGTAGCTCACCTAGGAGCTCAACTAGGAGCTCGAAAAAAATCTTTCCCAGGAACTTGTCAAGCATCTCGAGTTAAGCTTGCCTAGAAATTCACCTGACAACTCATATGATAGATCACCTTGCTAACTCACCTTGATCTCACCAAGTAGCTTGACTTGAGCTCAATCAGGAGCTCATCAAGCAGCTCACTCGAAAACTCACATGGGAGCTCACCTGACAACTCACCTTGCCAACTCACATGGGAGCTCACCTAGTAGCTCAAATTTCCAACTCACCTTGAGCTAGCTGAGGAGTTCACCTTACCAACTGGCCTTGACCTCATTTGGTAGCTTACCTCAGATTTTATCGAGAATCTCACCAAGTAGCTCACCTAACATCTTGCCTGGGAACTCACCTAACAGCTCACCTAGGAGATCACTGAGTAGCTCTCTGAGTAGGTTTACTTGAACTTGCTTATGAGCTTACCAAGCAACTCGTCGAGTAAATAGCATGGGAACTCACCTTGGAGCTCACCTGATAGCTCACCTTGCCAACTTTCCTTGAGCTCACCTTGTCAACTCACCTTGAGCTCACCTTGATAACTTGGCTTGAGCTAATCTGGTAGCTCGCATGTAAGCTCACCTCAGAGATTTCCGACAAGCTTACTTGGGAGCTCTTTTAGGAGCTTATTGATTAGCTATAATTGAGCTCACCTAGGATCTCTTCAAGTAACTCACCTAGGAACTCACCTAGGAGCTCACCTAATAGGTCACCTAAAAGCTCACCTAGTCAACTTGCCTCGAGTTCTCCTTACTAGCTTACCTCAAGCTAATATGGTAGCTCGTATGTAAGCTCACATTAGAGATTACTAATAAGCTTACCTTTTAGCTCACTTGGGAGCTCACCTAGGAGCTTGACTAGGAGCTTGATAAGCAGCTTGTCCAGAAGCTCATCAAGAAGCTCGACTTGAGCTTACCTTTAAACTCACCTGGGAGCTCACCGGAAAAATCACCTTGCAAGCTCACCTTGAGCAAACCTAGGAGCTTGCTCAACAGCTCGAATTGAGATCACCTAGGAGCTCATCAAGTAGCTCACACAAAAATGTGCATAGGATCTCACCTGATTCCTTGCCTTACCAACTCACATGGGAGCTCCCCTATCAGCTCCCCTATTAGAGTTCATTGAGTAGCTCACCAAGTAGTTCACCTGGGAACTTGACTAACAGCTCACCTGGGAGCTTGCCAAGTAGGTTGACTTGAGCTTGCTTGTTAGCTTGTTGAGTAACTCACCGTGGACCTCGCCTGGGACCTCACCAAGTAGCTCACTTGGGAGGTTTCTAGCAACTCACCTGGGAGCTCACCAAAAATCTCACCAAGTAGCTCACCTAGGAGATCTTCTGGGAGCTCACCGATCAGCTCAAGTTGAGCTCACCTAGGATCTTGTCGAGTAACTTATATGGGACCTCACCTTGCAGCTCAACTTGTCAGCTTGCCTTGCCTTTGAGCTCATCTGGTAGCTCACATGTAAGTTCACCTTAGAGATTACTGACAAGCTCACCTTTGAGCTCACCTGGGAGTTCACCTAGAAGCTCAGCTAGGAGCTTGGAAAGTAGCTCATTGAGGAGCCCATCGAGAAAATTGACTTGAGCTTACTCGAAATCTTTCCTCAGAGCTCACCTGATAGCGCGCCTTAAGCGTACCCTGCCAGCTAGCCTTAACCTTTCCCAGGAGCTCACCGAGAAGCTTGACTTGAGCTCACCCGAGATATTGTCAAATAGCTCACCCTAAAACTTACATGGGAGATCACTTGATAGGTCACCTGGAAACTCACCTAGGAGATCACCTAATAGCTCACAAATAAACTCACATGGGAGCTCACCTATCAAGTCACCTTATCAACTCATCTTAAGCACGTTGAGGAGCTCACTTTTCCAACTTTACTTGAGCTCATTTGGTAGCTCACCTTAGAGTTCATTAAGCAACTTACCAAGTACGTCACCTGGGAGCTCACCTAATAGCTCACCTGGGAGGTCACCTAACTACTAACTTGGGAGCTCACCAAGTAGCTCGCTGAGTAGGTTGACTTCAGCTCGCTCGTGAGCTCACATGTGAGCTTGCTGAGCAGCTTGCCATGGACCTCACCTAAGAGCTCACCAAGTAGCTCACTTGGGAGCTCACCTAGAAGCTAACCTTGGAACTCGCCAAACATCTCACCAAGTAGCTTGCATAAGAGATCTTCTGGGATTTCACCGATCAGCTCAAGTTGAGATCACCTGGGAGCTTGTCGAGTAACTCACCTATGAACTTTGTCGAGGAGCTTGTCGCCTTGCCAACTACCCTTGTTAAGGAGCTTGTCACCTTGCCAACTACCCTTGAACTCACCTTGCCAACTCACCTTAAGCTCATCTAGTAGCTCAAATGTAAGCTCACCTCACATATTACCAACAAGCTCACCTTTGAGCTCACCTAGGAGCTAACCGAGTAGGTCACCTAGGAGCTCAGCTGGGAGCTTGGTAAGCAGCTCGTCTAGGAGCTCCTCTAGTAGCTTGACTTGAGCTTTCCTAGAAACTCACCTAGGATCTGACCTGACAGATCACCTTACCAGCTCACCTTGTGCTCACATGGGAGCTCTCCTGATAGCTCACCCAAAAACTCACGTGGGAGCTCACCTATAATCTCACCTTGGCAGTTCACCTTGAGCTCGCTTAAAATATCACCTTTCCAACTCACCTTGAGCTTGTTTGGTAGCTCACCTCAGAGTTCATCGAGCATCTTGTTAAGTAGCTCACATAAGAGCTCACCTAAAAACTCTCCTAGGAGCTCACTGAGCACCTCATCGAGTAGGTTGACTTGAGTTTGCTTGTGAGCTCATCAAGCAGCTCACTGGGGACCTCGCATGGGAGCTAAGAAAGTAGCTCACTTGGGAGCTCTAATAGTAGCTCGCCTAGTAGCTCGAAAAGAAGCTCACTGAAATGCTTCTCAAGTAGCTCACCTAGGACCTCTTCTAGGAGGTCACCAATCATCTCGAGTTGATTTCACCTAGGAGCTAGTTGAGTAACCAATGTGAGAACTCACAGCTCATTCAGGAGCTCGTCAAGTAACTCACCTAAAAACTCACATGGGAGCTTGCCTTGCCATCTCACCTTAAGCTTATTGAGGAGCTCACCTTGCTAACTCACCTTGAGCTCATCTGGTAGCTCACCTCGGAGTTTGTGGAGTAGCTTGTCAAGTAGCTCACTTGGGAGCTCACCTAACAGCTTTCCTCAGAGCTCACCTAACAACTCACTTATGAGCTTACTAGGGACCTTGCCTGGGATCTCGCCAAGTAGATTTCTTAGGAGCTTTCCTAGCAACTCACCTGGGAGCTCACCGAATAGCTAACCATGTAGCTCACCTTGGAGCTCTTCTGGGAGCTTTCCGATTAGCTCGAGTTGAGCTCACCTAAGAGCTCATTGAGTGAGCTTGGCTAGGGAACTTGCACTTGGGAGCTCACCTGATACCTTTCCTTACCAACTCATCCTTGAGCTCACCTTTCCAGCTCACCTATAAGCTCACCATTATGCCAACATTGCCTTGGAGCTCATTCTGGGAGCTTTCATGTAAGATCACCTCGAGTTATGAGCTCACCTTTGAGCGTACCTAAGTAGCTCACCCAGGAGCTCAGTTGATACCTTACTTGAGCTTACAGTGAAACTCACCTATGAGCTCACCTAGACAGGTCACCTTGCCAGCTCACCTATGAGCTTTCCTAGCAAGCTTGACCCTTGAGCTCACCTAAGAGCTCATCAAAGTAGCTCACCTAGGTAAACTCACCCATGGGAGCTCACCTCTCAAACAAATTTTACATGGGGATCTCACCTATCAAACCTTACTAACCTTGAGCTCACTGTGGATCTCACCTTTCCAAATCACCTTGAGCTTGTCTAGTAGCTCACCTAGGATTTCATCGAGAAGGTCACCTTGAGCTCATTAAGGAGCTCACCTTCAAAACTCACCTTGGAGCTCACCTTGCATCTCACTTGGTAACTCACATGTAGGCTGACCTTAGATATTTCACAAGCTTTCCTGAGCTTTCCCAGCATTTTGTCACCTGGGATCTCGACCTTGGGAGCTTGCCAAAACTCACCTTGGGAGCTCACCTAGAAGTTCAGCTCACCTTACCAACTCACCTTGAGCTCATTAAGGAGCTCACCCAGCATTCACTGAAAAATTCACCTTGAGCTCGACCTTGCTAACTCACCTGGTAGCTCACCCAGTACAGCTCACCTTAGATAGCTCAAGTTGGAAGCTTTCATTTCTGAGCTCACCTTGACAACTTTTGCCAACTCACCTTGACCTCACCTTGAGTTAGCTCACATGAGAAGCTCACCTTATCCAGATCTCACCTGACACATCCAATAGCTCACCTTTGCTAGCTTGCCTTCGGAGCTCATCGAGTAGCTCACCTAGGAGCTCACCTTAGAAAGTATCTCACCTAGAGCTCGCCTTGCTAACTCACCTTGAGCTAACCGAATAGGTTGACTAGAGCTCGCCTTGAGCTCACCTTGGAGCTCACGACCAGGAGACTCACTTGAACAAACTCACCTAGTAGCTCACATGGGAGCTCACCTTTCCATCTCTGCCTTGAGCTCATTTAAGGAGCTCACCTTGAGTTTTTCGAGTAGCTCACCTTGAGCTCACCAGGGAGCTCACCGATCAGAGCTTGCGCTTAAGCTATCTCACCTAGCAGCTCACCTGAAAACTCACCTGGAGAGCTCACTCAATAGGTTGACTTTAGCTCAACTTAGCCTGTGAGCTCACCTATGCAACTCACCTAGGACCTCACCTCCTGTAGAGCTCACTAAGTAGCTCACCTTGGAGCTTGACTATGTAAGATCACCTTTGAGCTCACCTAGAATAGCTCACCAAGTAGCTCACCTAGGAGCTCTATTGGGAGCTCACTGATCAAATCGAGTTGAGCTCACCTAGGAGCTCATTGAGTAACTCACCTGGGAACTCACTTGAGAGCTCACCTGACAACTCACCTTACCAACTCACCTTGAGCTCACCTTGCCAACTCACCTTGAGCTCACCTTGCCAACTCACCTTGAGCTCATCTGGTAGCTTGCACATGTAAGCTCACCTCATAGATTACTAATAAGCTCACCTTTGAGCTCACTTGGAGCTTTCCTAAGCTCACCTTACCAACTCACCTAGGAGCTCACTGAGTAGCTCACCAAGATCTCAGGTTGACTTGAACTCACTGGTAAGAGCTCACCAAGTAGCTCATCTTGAGCACCTCGACTTGGGAGCTTTCCAAGAAACTCACTTGGGAGCTCACCTATAGCTCACCTTGGGAGCTCACCTTGATCAGCTCACCAAGTAGCTCACTTGGTAGCTCAGACTTGCTAAGCTCACCCGATCAGCTCGTGTCAAGTAGCTCACCTAAAAAAGCAATGGGAGCTCACCTGGAAGAGCTCACCCAAAAACTTTACTAGGAGCTCACCTGATCAGCAGCCTTGAGCTCAACTTGAGCTCACCTTTCCAACTCACCTTGAGCTTGCATCTAGTAGCTCACCTTGGAGCTCATCTAGAGCTCACTGTAAAGATCACCTCAGAGCTCACTTGACAGCTCACCTTGTCGAGAGGTTGACATCCTAGAAGGTGAGCTCACCTAGGAGTTTACCTAGCTTCAAATGGAGCCTTGAGAGCTCACTTGAAGGAGCTCACCTGAGCTCACCTTCTTGCCAGCTCACCTTAGCTCACCTAGGAGCTCACCAAGAAGCTCAACTTTGAGCTCACCTAGGGAGCTCATCGAGTAGCTCACCTAGGAGCTGAAAACTCACATGGGAGCTCACCTAACCAAGCTCACCCTGCCAGCTCACCTGAAATTGGCTCACCTTGCCAGCTCACCTTGAGCTCACTTAGGAGCTCACCTTGCCAACTCACCTTGAGCTCACCCTGGTAGCTCACCTAATTTATCAGAGTTCATCGAGTAGCTTTCCCAAGTAGCTCACCTGGGAGCTCACCTAAAAGCTCACCTAGGAGCTCACCTAAAAGCTCACTTGGGAGCTCACTTGAGCAGCCCTCCGAGTGCATTGACTTGTAGCTCACTTGAGATCACCGAGCAACTCACCTGGGACCTCACCTGGGAGCTCACTAAGTAGCTCACTTGGGAGCTCACCTAGCAGCTCACCTGGGAGCTCACTGAAAAGCTTGCCAAGTAGCTCACCTAGGAGCTCTTCTAGGAGCTCACCGATCAAGCTCAAGTTGAGCTCACCTGGGAGCTCACAAGTAGCTCACCTAGTTGATCTTCACCCTAGAGCTCACCTGTAACTCACCTTAGCTTGTCTCACCTTGAGCTCACCTTGCCAACTCACCTTGAGCTCACCTTGCCAACTCACCTTGAGCTCATCTGGTAGCTCACATGTAAGCTCACCTTAAAGATTGCCAACAAGCTCACCTTTGAGCTTTCTTGGGAGCTCATCTAAGTAGAACTCACCTAGGAGCTTAGGGGAGCTCAGGTAGCTCACTCAAGAGCTCATCAGAGTAGCTTTCCTAACTTGAGATTTCCTAGAAACTCACCTGGATCTCAATTGATAGCTCTCCTTGCCAGCTCACCTTGAGCTCATTAAGGAGCTCACCGAGCAACTCAACTTGAGCTCACCCTTGAGCTTGCATCAAGTAGCTCACCTTGGGAACTCACCTGGGAGCTCACCTGATAACGCTCACCTTGCCATTGAGCTCGCCTTGAGCTTGCCTTGGAACTCAGCCTTAGCCAGCTCACCTGAGAGCTTAACTTATCAGCTCACCTGTGAGCTCACTGAGTAGCTCACCTTGAGTAACTCACCTGGGAGCTCACCAAGTAGCTCACTTAGAGCTCACCTAGGAGCTCATCGATTAGACTTGAGTTGAGCTCACCTGGGAGATCTTGTCGACTTAACTCACTTGGGAGTTCACTTAGCTCATCTTGAGCTCACCTTGCCAACTTGAGAAGTAGCTCACCTTGCCAACTTGCCTTGAGCTCATCTTACCAAGCTCACCTAACAGAGCTCATTCAGAGAGGAGCTCACCTAACATCTCACCTTATAAGCTCACATAGGAGCTCACCTTGAGCTCACCAAGAGCTCATTGAGTAACTTGACTTGAAGCTCACCTCAATGAGCTCACTTGAGTAGCTCACCCAGAAACTCACAAGGGAGCTCACCAACTCCGCTCACTTGGAGATCACCTTAGCTTCACCTTAAGCTCACTTAGGAGCTCACTTACCAGCTCACCTTGATCTCACCTAGTAGCTCGACCTAAGCTCATCTTAGCAGCCATGGCTCACCTCACCTGGGAGCTCACCTAGGAGCAGCTCGACTGGGAGCTCACCTAACAACTCACCTGGGAACTCACCTCGATAGCTCACCTTGCTAGGTCGAAGTTGAGCTCACTCTTGCCAACATGCTCTCTCATCTAATAGCTCACTGATAAACTCAACCTAGGAGCTCACCTGAGTAGCTCACCTTGGATCTCACCAAGTAGCTCATCCGAAGTAGCTCACTTGAAAACTCACTGGGAGCTCACCTTGAGCTCACCTGGGAGCTCACCTTGTAACTCACCTGGGAGCTCACCTTGAGCTCACTGAGGAGCTCACCTTCCCAACTCACCTTGAGCTCACCTTGCCAACTCAGGATTGAGCTCACCTTTCCTTTGGAGCTCACCTGGGAGCTCACCTAGTAGCTCACCTAGCAGAGATTCAGCTTTGAGCTTGCAATAAGAGCTCACCCAGGAGCTCATCAAGTAACTCGACTCTTGAGCTTCCTAGAAAATCACCTAGGAGCTCACCTGATAGCTCACCTTTCCATCTCACCTTGAAGCTCACCTAGGAGCTCACCAAGTAGGTCTTGACTTGAGCTCACTTGTGAGCTCATTAGCAAGCTCACCTTGAGCTAACTCACATGGGAGCTCACCTGAGGAGCTCACCTGAGAAAATCACATGGGAGCTCACCTAATAGCTCACCTTGAGCTCACTTGGGAGCTCACCTTGAGCTCACCTTGCCAACTCACCTTGAGCTCATCTATAGCTCACTTAGAGTTTTGAGTCTTAGCAATAGTCATCACCTAACAGCTCACATGGGATCTCACCAAGGAGCTCACCTGAGTAGCTCACCTTGAGCTCACTTGTGAGCTCACCTTGAGTAACTCGCCGAGGACCTCACCTGGGAGCTCACCAAGTAGCTCACTTGGGAGCTCACCTAGTAGCTCACCTGGGAGCTCACCAAATAGCTTGCACCTAAGTAGCTTTCCTGGGAGCTCACCTGGGAGCTCACATGATCAGCTTGAGTTGAGCTCACCTGGGAGCTCGTCAAGTAACTCACCTGGGAACTCACCTAGGAGCTCACCTGATAGCTCACCTTGCCAATTCAACTTGAGCTTACCTTTCCTTAACTCACCTTGAGCTCATCTGAGTAGCTTGTAGCTATGTAAGCTCACCTCATAATTACTAACAAGCTCACCTTTGAGCTCACCTGAGGGAGCTTACCAAGAAGCACATGTAGGAGCTCAGCTGGAGCTCAGCTAAGTAGCTCACCTAGGAACTCATCCAAGTAACTCAACTTGAGCTTACCTAAAAACTCACCTGGGAGCTCACCGAACATCTCACCTTGTAGCTTACCTTGAGCTCACCTGGAGCTCACCTGAGCAACTCAACTTGAGCTCACCCAGGAGCTCATCAAGCAGCTCACCCGAAAACTCGCATGGGAGCTCACCTGATAGCTCACCTTACCAACTCGCATAAGAGCTCCCCTCATCAGTTACCTTGCAGCTCACCTTGAGCATGCTGAGGAGCTCACCTTACAAACTTGCCTTGAGCTCATCTGGTAGCTCACATCAACAGTTCATGGAGCTTCGCAAAGTAGCTCACCTTGGAGCTCGACTAACAGCTCACCTGGGAGAGCTTGCCTAGGAGCTCACTGAGTAGCTCACCTTGAGCTTGAGCTCATGAGTTACTGAGTAGCTCATGAGACCTCACCTTAGGAGCTCACTAAGTATCTCACTTGGGATCTCACCTAGCAGCTTTCCTAGGAGCTTGCCAAATAGCTCACTAAGTAGCTCACCTGGGAGCTATTCTAGGAGCTCACCGATCAGCTTGAGTTGAGCTCACCTTGGAGCTCATCAAGTAACTCACCTGGGAACTCGACTAGGAGCTCACTTGACAGCTCACCTTACCAACTCACCTTGAGTTTACCTTGCCAACTCACCTTAAGCTCACCTTGCTAACTCACCTTAAGCTCATCTAGTAGCTCACATGTAATCTCACCTTAGAGATTGGATGAAAAGCTCACCTTTGAGCTCACCTAGGAGCTCATCGAGCAGCTCACCTAGGAGCTCAGCTGGGAGCTCAGAAAGTAACTCACCTAGGAGCTCACCTGATAGCTCACCTTGCCAGCTCACCTTCAAGTAGCTCACCCAAGAGCTCAGCTGAGCAGCTTGACTTGAGCTCACCTAGGAACTCATCAAGTAGCTCACCTCAGATGGGAGATCACCTTACCAACTCATGGGAGCATGCTTAGGAGAGCTCACCTTACTCAACTCACCTTGCCATCTTGCTCTGGAAGCTCACCTCAGAGTTCATCGAGCCAACTCACCAAGTAGCTTGGGAGCTGGTAGGTTGCCTGAGAGCTCACCTAATAGCTCACCTGGGAGCTCACCAAGAAGCTCACTCGAGTAGGTTCACTTGACTTGAGCTCACTTGTGAGCTCAACTGAGTAGCTCACTGGGGACCTCACCTAGGAGCTTGCCAAGTAGCTCACTTGGGAGCTCACCTAGCAGCTCACCTGGGAGCTCTTCTTGGGAGCTCACCTTACAAATCTTTTTGGAGCTCACCTTGAGCTCACATGTGGAGCTTACCTTGAGTAACTCACCTGGGAACTCACCTTGCCAACTTACTTGGGAGCTCACCTGACAGCTCATCTTGCCAGACTTGCCTTGAGCTCACCTTGAAACTTGCACTTGAGCTCACTTGCCAACTCACCTTGAGCTCATCTGGTAGCTCGCATGTAAGCTCACCTTAGAGATTACCAAGTAAGCTCACCTTTGAGCTCACCTAGGAGCTCATCAAGTAGCTCACCTAAGAGCTTGTGAGCTCATTAACAAGAGCTTGGATGAGATTTCAAGTAGCTCAACTTGAGCTTCCCTAAAACTCACCTAGGAGCTCACCTAACAGCTCACCTTGCCATCTCACCTTGAGCTCACCCAAGAGGATCTTGCCAAGAAGCTCGACTTGAGCTCACCCGAGAGCTCATCAAGTAGCTCACCTGGGAACTCACATAGGAGCTCACCGAATAGCTCACCCTGACAACTTATCAGCTCATTGGAGCCTCACCTATAAACTCACCTCACCTTCCGAAGCTCACCTTGAGCTCATCTGAGGAGCTCACCTTGCCAACTCACCTTGAGCTCATCTTACTATCTCACATCAGAGCTCATTGAGTAGCTCACCTAACAACTCACCTAGGAGCTCACCTAACCAACTCACCTTAGGAGGTCATCTAGGAGCTCACCTAACAGCTCACCTAGGAGCTCACCAAACAGCTCATCGAGTAATATGACTTGAGCTCAACTTGTGAGCTCACTGAGTAGCTCACTTGAGGACCTTGATCCTGGCAAGAGCTCAGAAAGTAGCTCACTTGGGAGCTCACCTAAGTAGCTCACCTGGGAGCTCACCTGAATAGCTCATGCCAAGTAGCTCACCTGGGAGCTCTTCAAGGAGCTCGACTGATCAGCTCAAGTTGAGCTCACCCAGAAGCTCATCGATTAACTCACCCGGAACTAAAACTCACAGGGGAGCTCATCCAGGAGCTCACCTTGCCAAATCACATGGAAGCTCACCTTGCCAGCTTACCTTGAGCTCACTAAGGAGCTCACCTTGCCAACTCACCTTGTAGCTTATATGGTAGCTCACCTTAGAGATTTTTCAAGTAATCTCACCAAGTAGCTCTCCTAGGAGCTCACCTAACAGCTCACCTAGGAGCTCATTGGGAGCTCACCAAGTAGGTTGAGTTCATCTTGCTTGTGAGCTTCACTAGTAGCTCACTAGGGACCTTCACCTAGTAGCTCACCAAGTAGGCTTACTTGGGAGCTCAAGAAGCTCACTAGGGAGCCTTAACATAAGCCGCACTTGAGAGCTCATCTAGAGATCTCACTGATCAGCTTGCAGTTAGAGCTCACCTGGGAGCTCACTCAAGTAAGCTCACATAGGGAAGTCACCTAGGAACTTGAGTTAAGACTCACCTTGCCATCTCACCTTGAGATCTGCACTTGGGAGCTCACCTTGAGCTCACATAACTCAGCTTGAGCTGGTGCCAACTCACCTTGGACTTATTTGGTAGCTCATGTAAGCTAACAGCTTATGTGACATCGAGTAACTCAACTGGGAGCTCACCTGAGTAGCTCACTTGGGAGCTCACCTTGAGTAACTCATCGAGTAAGAGCCTTGACCCAAGAGCTCATCCGAGTAGCTCAACTTGAGGTCACCCGGAAACTCACCTGGGAGAAGCTCACCTTACTAGCTTGCAACTTGAGCTCACCTAGCCATACTCAGCTTGCCGAGTAACTCACCTTGCCAACTCACCTGGGAGCATCACCTTGCCAGCTTAAAACTTGAGCTCATCTTGACAAGCTCACCTTACCATCTCACATATTATTGACCTTTCCCAGCTCACCTTTGAGCTCACCCAAGAGTTCATTTACCATCTTGAGCTCACCTTACCATCTCAGTCTTGTAGCTCACCTCTGGTTCACCTAGAGCTCACCTAATAGCTCACCTGGGAGCTCACCTCGAGAATTTTTTCAGTAAGCTCACCTCTGAGCTTACTTGTGAGCTCACCAAGTAGAGTAGGTTTGGCTGGGAGCTCGAGCTCCTTGTCTAGGAGCTTACTCAAGCAACTCACTTGGGAGATTTCTCACTCACCTGGGAGCTCACCGAATAACTCAACTCAGCCTTGAAGCTATTCCAGGAGCTCGGCCTAGCAGCTCAAGTTGAGCTTGCTCGAGGAGCTCATGTCATGTAACTCACCCCAAAAAACTCACCTTGGAGCTCACCTGATAGCTTTCCTTGCTAACTCACTCGCCTTGTCACCCTGAGCTCACCTTACCAGCTCACCTTGAGCTCATCTGAGGATCTCACAATGTAATCTCACCTCAGAGATTGCTGACAAGCTCTCACCTTTGAGCTTGCTTACGAGCTCAAGTAGCTCACCTATGAGTTTGGCTGGGAGCTCTGTAAGTAGCTCACCCAGGAGTTCATCAAGTAGCTCCTTGCCAAATCGCATTGAGCTTGACCTTGAAAACTCACCTCATGGGAGCTCGCCTAACAGCTCACCTTTCTAGCTCACCTTGAGCTCACCAAGGAGCTCATCGAGCAAGCTCAACTTGAGCTCACCTGGGAGAAGTAGCTCATCCAAAAACTCACATGTAGAGCTCACCTTATCAAATCAGATTAGCATGGGAGATCACCTTGCCATCTCACCTTGAGATCACTAAGAAACTCACCTTGCCAAGCTCACCTTGATCTCATCTGGTAGCTCGCTTCAGAATTTTGTCAAGTAGCTCTGCCAAGTACCTTGCCTAAGCTCACCTAGGAGCTCACCTAATAGCTTTCCTGGGAGCTCAACGATGTAGCTCACCGAGTGGTTGACTTGAGCTCACCAAGTGAGTTCCTCGAGTTGAGCTCACTGGAGGACCTCACCTGGGAGCTCACTAAGTAGCTCACTTGGGAGCTCACCTAATAGCTCACCTAGGAGCTCACCGAATAGCTCACCAAGTAGCTCACCTGGGAGCTCTTCTAGGAGCTCACTGATCAACTCGAGTTGAGCTCACCTGGGAGCTCATTCGAGTAACTCACCTGGGAACTCACCTGGGAGCTCACCTGATAGCTCACCTTTCTAACTCACCTAGAGCTCACCTTAGCTCAGAACTCACCTTGAGCTGACCTTACCAACTCACCTTCGAGCTCATATGGTAGCTCACATGTAAGCTCACCTAAGAGATTACTAGAGCTCGAAAAGTAGCTCACCTTTGAGCTCACCTTGGGATCTCACCGTTAGCTCATCTTGAGCTCACCTAGGAGCTCGAGCTGGGAGCTTGAGCACAAGTCTCAGCTCACCCAAGAGCTCATCGAGGAGCTCAACTTGAGACTTGCTCAGAAAACTCACGTAGGATCTCATGTATCAGCTCACCTTTAGCTCACTAGGATATCACCTTGCCAGCTCGACCTTGAGCTCAGAAGCTTGTTAAGCAGCTCACCTCGGAGTTTAACTTACAGCTGGCCAAGAGCTCACCTATAAGCTCACCTGATACCTCACCTAACAGGTTTCCTAGGAGCTCACTGAGTAGGTTGACTTGAGCTCACCTTGTGAGCTCACCTGTGAGCTCATCTAGCAGACTCACCTCAGAGTTGGGAGCTCGACCAAGTATCTCTCCTGGGAGCTCACTGAATAAGCTTGCCAAATACCTCACCTGGGAGCTCACTGATTAGCTCGCTGAGTTGAGTTTACCAAGGATCTCATCGAGTAACTCACTGATTGAGCTCACCTTGCCAACTCACCTTGAGCTCAGAAGGTAGCTCACCTCAGAGTTTGTCAAGAAGCTCACCAAGTAACTCACCTGGGAGCTTTCCTAACAGCTCACCTGATATCTCACCTAACAACTTGCCTAGGAGCTCACCGAGTAGGTTGACTTGAGCTCACTTGTGAGCTCATCAAGTAGCTCATCAGGGACCTCACCTAGGATCTTGCCAAGTATGTTACCTGGGAGCTCACCTAGCAGCTCACCTGGGAGCTCACCAAAAATAGCTTGCCAAGTAGCTCTCTTGGGAGCTCTTCTTGGAGCTCACTATGATCAGCTTGAGTTGAGCTCACCTGGGAGCTCGTTGAGTAACTCACCTAGGAACTCACCTAGGAGCTCACCTTGACAACTTACCTTACCAACTCACCTTGAAGCTACACCTTGCCAACTGGCTCACCTTTGAGCTCACTTAAGAGCTCAGCAACTTAGTAGCTCAGCTAGGAGCTCAGCAAGTAGCTCACCCAGGAGCTCATCGACCAGGTCAACTTGAGCTTTGCCTGAAAAACTCACCTAGGAGCTTGCCTAAGAGCTCACCTTACCAGCTCACCTTGAGCTCACCCAGGAGCTCACCAAATAGCTCAACTTGAACTCACCCAGGAGCTCGTCAAGTAGCTCCCCTAGGAGCTCATCAAGTAGCTCACATGAAAACTCGCATGGGAGCTCACCTGAATAGCTCAGCCTTACCAGCATCAGATGGGAGCTCACCTAACTAGCTCAGCTACACCTTGAGCTCACTGAGGAGCTAATGCTTACCAACTCACCTTGAGCTCATCTGGTAACTCACCTCAGAGTTTTTTCAAGCAGCTTGCCAAGTATCTTACCTGGGAACTCACCAAGTAGCTCACCAAGAAGCTTTCCAGTAGGTTGACTTGAGCTCACCAGGGAGCTTGTCAAGTAGCTCACTGAAAAATGTGCATGGGAGCTCACCTGATAGCTTTCCTTACCAACTAACATGGGAGCTCCCTTATATCCCCTAAGACTTCATCAAGTATCTTGCCAAGTAGCTCGCTTGGGAACTTGACTAACAGCTCACCTAGGAGCTCACCTAATAGCTCACCTAGTAGCTCACCGAGTAGGTTGACTTGACCTTGCTTATGAACTCACCGAGTAGCTCATCAGGGACCTCACCTGGGAGCTCACCAAGTAGCTCACTCAAGAGCTCACCTAGCAAGCTCACTATGGGAGCTCATCAAATAGCTCACCAAGTAGCTCACCTGGGAGCTCTTTAGGGAGCTCTTCAGGGAGCTCACCGATTAGCTCAAGTTGAGCTCACCGGGGGAGCTCGTCGAGTAACTCACCTGGGAGCTCACCTAGGGATCCCACCAGATAGCTCGCCTTGCCAACTCACCTTGAGCTCACCTTGCTAACTCACCTTGAGCTCACATTAGCCAACTCACCTTGAGCTCATCTGGTAGCTCACATGTAATCTCACCTTAGACATTTCCGACAAGCTCACCTTTGAGCTCACCTAGGAGGTCACCCAAGCAGCTCACCTAGGAGCTTGACTTGGGAGTTCGACTAATAAGTCACCCAGGAGCTTGTCAAGCAGCTTCAACTTGAGCTTACCCAGAAAACTCACCTAAGAGCTCACCTAAGAGTCTCGACCTTGCCAGCTTACCTTAAGCTTGCCCAGTTAGCTCACCGAGAATCTCACTTGAGCTCACCTAGGGAGCTCATCAAGCAACTCATCCTAAAACTCGCCATGGGAGCTCACCTTGATAGCTCACTCAGAAACTCACATGGGAGGTCACCTATATAGCTCACCCAGAAACTCACCTTGAGTAGGTCAATGACTTGAGCATCACTTGTGAGTTTAAATTGAGTAGCTCACCTTACCAGCTCATCTTGGGAGCTCGCCAAGTAGCTCACTTTAGAGTTCGTCAAGTAGCTCACCTAGCAGCTCACCTAAGAACTCACCTGGGAGCTCACCTTGCAGTAGCTTAACTTAGGAGCTTCACCTTGAGCTCACTAACTAAGCTTGAGTGAGCTCACTGAGCAGCTCATCAGGGAACTCACCCTGGGAGCTCGCTCAAGTAGCTCGCCTATGACTATCTCACCTAGAAAGCTCACCTTGGGAGCTCACCTAATGAGCTCACATTTCTAGCTCACCTTGAGCTCGCTTGGGAGCTCACTGATTAGCTCAAGTTGAGCTCACCTTAGAGCTTTCTTACAAGTAGCTCACCTTAGAGTTCATGTGAGTAGCCTGCCAAGTAGCTCACCTTGCCAGCTTTCCTTGGGAGCTCACTAACTTGCCTAGCCAGCTTACCTTGACTTCACCTTGCTAGCTCACCTTGAGCTCACTCAGAGCTCACCAGCATAGCTCACTGACGAGCGTCACCTGGGAACTTACCAAGTAGCTCAGGGAGCTCACCTAGGAGCTCACCTTGGGAGCTTCACAAGTAGCTCACCCAGAGAGCTCCTCATTAGAGCTTGACCTGAACATTCTTAAATTGATCTCACCTAACAGCTTCATGCGAGATCTACCTTAGGAGACTCACATCCAGGAGCTCGACGAGCAGCTCACCTTGAGCTCACATTGGAGCTTGACTTTGGTAGCTCTCCTTGTAGCTCACCATGGGAGCTCACCTTACCAACTCACCTTGAACACTCATCATGGGAGCTCACCTAACAGCTTCGACCTTGAGTAGCTCACCGAATGTAGCTCACCTTGAGTAGATCTCCTTGAGCTCGCGTAGTGTGCTCACCTAGCTCATGAGCTTCACTTAGTAGCTCACCTCAGGAGCTTTCACCGAGTACCTTGCCAAGTAGCTCACTTGGAAGCTCACCTAATAACTCCCCTGAGCTCACCGAGTAGCAAGTTGAGTAGGTTGACCTGGGAGCTCATCAAATAAGCTCACTTGTGAGACTTACCAAGGGAGCTAGCCTTGGTAATCTCACCAAATCCAACTTGTCAAGTAGCTCACCTTGGAGACTCACTTGAGAGCTTTCCTTGTCGATACTCACCTTAAGCTCAGTTGGTAGCATGCATGTAAGCTCACCTCAGACATTTTTTAACAAGCTCATCTTGGAGCTCACCTAAGAGAACTCACCGATGCAGCTCACCTAGGAGCTCTACTGAGAGCTTTCACAAGTAGCTCACCTTGGATGCTCATCGATTAGCTTGACTTGAGCTTATCCTGGAAACTCACCTCACATGAGCTCGTCTCACCTTAGCTCACCCAGGAGCTCATCACAGCTAAGCTTGAGCTCACTTGGAGCGTCACTAGTAACTCACCCAAAAACTCACATGGGAGCTTGTCCTGACAGCTCACCTTGCTGAACTCGCATAGGGAGCTCACCTTGGGAGCATCACCATGAGCTCATGCTGGGAGCTCACCTAGTAACTGGCAAGCTTCATCTGAATAGCTCACAAGGTAGCTCACCTAAGAATCTTCTGGGATCTCAATAACTTAGCTTGAGACACCTGAGAGCTTGACCGAGTAGCTTGACTTTACTAGCTCACTTGGGAGCTCACCACAGATAGCTCACCGAGCTAGCTCACCTGAGCTCAGCATAAGTATCTCACATTAAGCTCACCTCAAAATTGACCTGAGAGCTCACCTGAATAGCTCACAAAGTAGCTCACTAGGAAGCTCTTCTAGGAGCTCAATGATTAGCTCAAGTTGAGCTCACCTGGGAGCTCATCAAGTAACTCACTTGGGAACTTACCTTAGAGCTCACTTGATATCTCACCTTGCCAACTTTCGCATTAGATCACCTTTCCAAGCTCACCTTAAGCTCATCTGGTAGCTCACATGTAAGCTCACCTTAGAGCTTACTAAAAATATCACCTTTGAGCTTTCCTGGGATCTCACCTAGGAGCTCAGATTGGAGCTTAACAAGTAGGTCACCTAGGATCTCAGCTCAAGAAGCTCACCTTGAGCTTCCCAAGAAACTCACCTAGGAACTCACTTGACAGCTCACCTTACCAGCTTGCCTTGAGCTCACCCAAGTAGCTCACAAAGTACCTCAACTTAAGCTCACCTAAGAGCTCATCAAGTAGCTCACCCAAAAACTCGCATGGGATCTCACCTGATAGCTCACCCTGACAACTCACATGGGAGCTCACCTATTAGTCTCATCTTACCAGCTCACCATTGAGCTCGCTAAGGAGCTCACCTTGCAAACTCACCTTGAGCTTGTCTAGTAGCTCACCTCAGAGTTCATCGAGCAGCTCACCTAACAACTCACCTGGGAGCTCACCTAACATCTCACCTGGGAACTCACCAAGTAGCTCATCGAGTAAGATGACTTGATCTCACTTGTGATCTCACCGAGGTCCTCACCTGGGAGCTCACCAAGTAGCTCACTTAGGAGATCACCTAGTAGCTCACCTGGGAGATCCCCTGATAGCTCAACTTGCTAACTTACCTTGAGCTCACCTAGCCAACTCACCTTGAGCTCATCCGGCAGCTCACATGTAAGCTCACCTTAGAGATTACCAAAAATATCACCTTTGAGCTTGCCTAGGAGCTCACCAAGAATCTCACCTAGGAGCTTAGCTTGGAGCTCGACAATTAGGTCACCTAGGAGCTCATTGAGTAGCTCAACTTAAGCTTCCCTAGAAACTTACCTAGGAACTCATGTGACAGCTTGCCTTACAAACTTCCCTTAAGCTTACCTAGGAGCTCACTGAGCACCTTGACTTAAGCTCACCCTAGAGCTCATCAAGTAACTCACCCAAAAACTCACATAGGAGGTCGTCTGATAGCTCACCCTAATAACTCACATGGGAACTCACCTTACCAGCTCACCTTTAGCTCACTAAGGAGCTCACCTTACAAACTCACCTTGAGCTTGTCTAGTAGCTCACCACAGAGTTCATCAAGTAGCTCACCTTAAAACTCACCAAGTAGCTCGTTGATTAAGATGACTTGAGCTATAACATCCTCATTTTAGACAATAGAACAAGTCAATTTTTTTTTTTTTTTTGATAATTACATACTGGTTCTAAATACATAATTTAGAACTCACAATTCAAATAACCATTCATATAACAGACAACCATATGCAGCTGTAATGACTCGGAATACCTCCGATCTATTCATTCCATGACTCGGTAATCCACCGATCTATTCATGAGTAAAAAGAGTTAGTGTTTTTATTTAACACAACACTCTTGCGGTTCTCTTCCCTAATCTGGGATTCAGAATGCTCTGTCCAAGGAATCTAACTGAATAACTGTTACCATTATTCATCGGCATCTCATCCCTTAGACTAGGTGAATTAGGACAACGCAATCAGCAGCTTGCGATACTTTGGCCAAAGATTTGAAACATACTGTTCATGTCTCGTATTCCTTAACGGCATACTCGTCAATCTGGAATACGTCCTTCACCCCATTCATATGTTATATAGAATGTCTTATACTGACTACTGTCAGTCCTTCCTTTCACAACTGAATCACTCGGAGGCAGATTAACAAGGTGATAATGTTATATGGTTGCCCACGAGGATTAGGGATATGATGACATACTGGTTCAACCTTGCAGTTCAACCAGTGTGTCATGATACCCCAAATCTCCGAGGCAGTCTTATAACATGACCACGTTCTTAATCGGTCCCAGGGTAACTCGTGCGAAATCAAGTGTAAATCTTAGCGATCAATGCAAAGGGTGTCGCCATAAGTCACCTGCATTGTTGTAACTTCGAGAAGATCCTAATCTTCTCGGAGGTACAGCCCTGCAGTCGACTTTATGTCGTCAACCTTTAAATCCGCCTCGAGAAGATCTACCCAATAACAAGCGTTACGCACCTGAGTTTAAATTACTTTTAAAGACTTTTCCCTAAGGTTAGCCTTTCCAAATCCCTGGATTCTTTGTCTTAAGACGACCCTCCTCTAAAAGACTCATTACTTGGTAGAGGTATTACGGTCACGCTCTCATCAAGGAGTCATTAGAATACACCTGATTCTAAAGCAACAGAATGGAACAATATCTCATAACCTTTACTGAGATTGCCATCTGAACTCCATTGATTGCCTATCAGTTCTCTTAACTGAATTTATATCATACTTTTAAGTTTAAAGGTATAAATGATTAAGAATCCAATTTACTATTGTCCTTTCATTCTTAGGACTAGGGATTAGTAATTTAATCCAATTTGTTTAGCGTTCTCTTTTAGGCTCAATTTTAACCTATCTTCTAGAGAGACAATAATTTAATTCCAATACTGCTTCTACTAGAACAAATTAGAACTACTAAACACTCATAAGAATTTAATCTCTTATTACTTACAAGCTTTCATTGTCAATCACAAAAGCATCCATATTATACAATGATAACAATGCCCCTTCATTACATAAACCGAAGAAGGTCAACCTTCAGAAATAGAATACAATACATAAGTTTCAAACACTTATTTTCATTCCTTTCAGAACTTATACAATTACATTTTTATGCAACAACATACTTGATATAATGCTAACGGAAAAGAAACATCTTTTCACATATAGTACATCTTATAAAATCAAGCTGTAATTCTTTATAAATCAAATAAACAATCTGATCAGCCTGTCAGATCTGCATTGCTTTTACCTCTTACGGCAACCATCTGCAAAAATAGTCAACATGAGTCAGTTCAATGAACTGAGCATGATAAGCACTAACTTTTAAAACAATTGCAATCCATCAATTGTTTTCATTAAACACCCTGTTTAAATGAGATCAGATATTCACATAAGTAAACATAATCAGACTAAGCCCTTGTAATACAAAATGATTACAAATATGTAACTCTATAAATGTTACAGAATAGTCTTAATCACTTTCTAATATTTCATCAAATATGAAGAAACAAGGAACGAATGTACACTAACAATCAATGAATCCAAAATCACAACATTGGTCAGATTGTTTCATTCTTCCAAAAAGGAAATAACATAACAATTCGGGATTCCACCAATATGTTACAAAACAATTTCCCACTGATAGATAAATATCAATAAGTATTAAATAAAGGAAGAGAAAGAACCAAACCATTCATACTTCCTTTCACATAAGTTCATCACTGTACCATCTTCACATATGAAAACATTCAACCAGTATATAAATGAACAAGTTAGACAAGCCGCAAGCAAGATCACTGTTCTAAATCAAGAAATAGAAACACAGCAAACTCCTGTACAGCAACTAACACATCAACAATTCATGTATCAATCCTAACTCCCAATACTAGTTCCTTTTACACAGTAAGGCTTTGACACAAGTTGAAAACAAGAAACTACAAGCGTATCGCTGAAAACAACAACCTCATTGCATCAAGCAATCTAAGGTTTCCAATGAACTATGCTACGTTGCCACACAATATTTCCAAATCATGCACAGTCAATCGGACAGATTAATTGGAAAAGAACATAGCATACATATTCTTGCTCAGTCAAAATCGGACTGAAGTAAAAGAAAGGAATTCAACCAAACGATCCTTACCTTGCCGCATGCAAGTCTTGGTGTGATATTCGCGACTTACCCAAACAAGGTCAGAACACGAAACGGTCATCCATGCTCAAGGACCTCAAAAAGTGACAAAGACAGTGTCCAAGGTCAAGCTCAGAAAGAGACAGAAGTACTAGTTACCTTTCCAGAATTCCAATGATTCAAACGGAGGTAACAATTCAAGCAAATGAATATGAATTCATACTGATATTCATCAACGAAGCATAACAAGAATCAGACAACAAATTACTCTCTGCCAATCATTTTACACTAATTTGCACAGGTCGAAGACGTACATGTCCACCTAAGAATCTGTACCTCAAAATCCCAAAAACACGAAGGAATTCCAATCACAATAACAAGATCGAAATACATGTTATTCCATTAAGTCGCCGGCACTTAAAATACCAACAACTTAACTTTATTCAGCTCAAAAATAAAATGAATCATTCAATCGACTCCTCAGAGTCGTCCAATTCACAATAGTATAAATCTATATATTCACACTGTAACTGTTAAAGGTTTTGCACTCATAACCACTGAACCCTACAGCAACGTACTATGAAATTGGTTGATAAATCCATATATGCCATTCATGGCTAACAATCAGAATGAAACAAGTGAAGCAAATCGAATACCCATTTCAAGCAAGGAAATCTATTGGGCCGCTTCGAAACTTTCGAACAGCTTTCACATAGAAATGAAAATGCATACACAGGAAGTCTTTATCCTTTAATTATTTCAAATAACAGTAGCCAAAAGCCCTGTTTCATCTTACCAGGCTTTCACAAAAAAAAAAACCATTCACAAAACTTATGGATGAATCTACATTCCCAGCAATAGATAGCAATATACGATTCAATCATCGACTCCACTGAGTCGATACAACAAAGTACAGGTGTATCTATATTATACACAGTCCACAAGTAATCCCGCTAACCTAATAACAAGGAAAACAACTCCCGCTAGGTCGAAAAGACTACGGTAACACTACAGTTGCCTGTTCCAAGCCAAAAATTGAATACAAATGAAACCCAAAAGTATCATTAGTCGCTGTCAACAAATCCCACGACAGAGTACCCAAAGAAGCGATAATACTAATCAATCTTACTGTATTCATCCAAATCATTCCATACGGTTTCTATAACAAGAAACAGCGACCACGAATTAAGACATACAGTGGTCTTATACTGCACACAGGTATATTCTAAGGGCTCACGCCAAACAGGCCGAACACTCAAACCTTTATAAATAAATACCTCACATGCATAAGCCAGAATAAATACTCAAACAAATAGAGTCGAAGTTCGATTTCAACAAACACCCATCAAGCGGAAATTGAAAAATCGAACCAGAAGAGATACAGTGCCAAAAATCAAACTAGATCTCATAGAAAATTCATCTAATCTTCTCAAAACATTTGAACAGAGTTTTTTTAATGAAAGCACTTGAAAGACAGCAAGATATTTAAAGGTTAGGGCCTAGCATGCCTGTATTTTGATCAAATTTCCGAAGCAGACCACAGGAAGAGCTCAAACTTCCTTTTCTTTTTCCACGATAAAGCGACCAACAAAATTTCGCTGTCTCCTTCACAAATATATCCTCCATGACAGAGAAAAGAGCCAGAGAAATTCATTCTTGCCATGCAACTCAAAGAGAACTGGTGCGAAGAACCAGTAAACAAGCAGAGCAAAAACTGAAAATCGCGATAAGCCAAACAAACCCACAAACTTCCTGTTGCATGCCTTCTCGCGAGTTCCGAGCTCGCTTTCCGAGAAAATTAAATGCCATTAAACCAATTTTCCCGCTTAAACTCTACTCCCACCGACCGCCAGAATTGGCGACAGTCCATCTAAAAACTCAAGTTCATTTCCAAACTTAGCAATTGCCAAGTCTGCACAGATTAGCCGCCGCTTAAGCCTCCGCCATTGACCTGTCCCTCATCCTTATCCCTTACATTAATTGCCATGGAAAACACCGCCGATGGTTCGCCACCCTTCATAGGCCCCTTCATAATCTCTTCATTAGTTAGGTTAGTATCTTAGGTTAGAGTTTAGGGTAATACCCACACTAACAAATTTACACAAAGATACTAACTTAGGATATTAACAAATAGCCTAGGTCTAGGTTAGACTAACAATAATCTAACCCCTAGGTTAGGTTTTAGTTTTAGGTTACTAACCCTTAATAATTCAGTTTGGTCCTTGTCCTGAAAACTCGGAAAGACCTGTATCATACCTTCTAGAACAGAGTTAGCTCCTGTTCTTATTACAGAATTGTATGTCAACGAATTATTACCTGGTCTACAATCGAGACCTTCCAGATATACTTTGATATCGGGAACCATTTCATTTCTCAAGATCAGCCTGAGTCATACTCCTGACCAGCTTATTAAATGCTTCCATACCTTGCAACCTGTTCAAGGTCTGTGATATAATTTTATCACAAACAGATTTAAAGCATTACTTGGATCAATTCCTCTGATCCAAGTCTAGATATCATTGATGAATACCTCTATAATTCATTCCGTGATCAGATTAATATTCAGACACAAAATGAAATAAATAAAAGAGTCTATTCATATTTTGACTCAGTCAAGATCTGCAATCTGCAAGAAATTCAATACATATCAAGCATGATTTCTGAATCGAGGAACACATCCTTTTACAAGAAATCACATATCAACACTTGAATGCTTAGGAGAAAGTAACAACAGTTCAGGGTGTTACATGAGCTCACTTGTTGAGCTCACCTTGAGGTCACAATTGGGAGCTCACCAAGCAACTCTCCTTAGGAGCTCACCTAGTAGCTCACCTGGGAGCTTATCAAGATAGCTCGACTTGTAACTTGCCTAGGAGCTCACCTTACAGCTCACCTTGAGCTCATCTAGCAACTTACATGTAAGCTCACTGAGTAGCTTGACAAGCTCACCTGAGCTTGCACTGGAGTTTGTCAAGTAGCTCAACTTGCGAACCCACTTGGGATCTCACCTAGGTAGCTCACCTGACAGCTCACCTTGAGCTCACCAAGGAGCTCTTCCACCTAGCTCACTCTTCCAACCTGAGAGCTCACCTTACTAACTCACATTGAGCTCACCTGGATCTCACCCAGTATCTCACTTGGTAACTCACATGGGAGCTCACCTTATGAACTCACCTAGGAGCTCATCTGGTAGCTTTCATGTAAGCTCACCTAGAGAGCTCACCTTGAGCTCACCTTGGAGCTCACCGAGTAGCTCTCCTAGGAGCTCACTGATTAGCTAGCTGCAGCTTGGGAGCTCACCTAAGTAGCTCACCTTGCCCAGAGCTCACCTGGGAGCTCACCTATGCCAGCTCACCTTGAGCTCACCCATGAGCTCATTCGAGTAGCTCAACTTGGACTCACCTGGGAGCTTGCATCAAGTAGCTCACTTGGGAGCTCACCGGGAGCTCGCTTGATAGCTCACCTTGTAAACTCTTCTGGGAGCTCACCCTATCAGGGAACTCACCTTGGAGCTCACTAAGGATAACTCACCTTGCCAACTCACCTTGAGCTCACCTTACCAACTCACCTTGAGCTCACCTTTCTAACTCACCTAGAGCTCATCTGGTAGCTCGCCTGTAGCTCACCTAAGAGATTACAGACAAGCTCACCTTTGAGCTCACCTGGGAGCTCACTAAGTAGCTCACCTAGGAGCTCACTGGGATAACTCATCAAGCAACTCAGGGTCCTAGGAGCTCACCTGAGACAGCTCACTTGAGATTTCACCTAAAAGCTCACCTAGGAACTCACCTAACAGCTTGCCAAGTAGCTCACCTTGAGTGCGCCTTGTAGGAGCTCACCGAGTAGCTCGACTTGAGCTCACCTAGGAGCTCACCTCAAAACTCACCAAACAACTCACCTAAGGAGCTTTCCTGATAGCTCACCTTGCCAACTCACCTTGGGAGCTCACCTAATCAGCTCACCTACAAAGCTCACCTTAAGCTCATGGTGAGGAGCTCACATTGCCAACTCACCTAGGAGCTCACTGAAGGTAGCTCACCTTTGAGCTCACCTGGGTAGCTGGAGTTGAGCTCACCTGGAGCTCACCTGAAGTAACTCACCCATGGGAAGTCACTTGGGAGCTTACCAACTCACCTTGAGCTCATCCTAACCTTGCCAAGTAGCTCACCTTTGAGCTCACCTAGCAGCTCACCTAAGAGCTAGACCTGGGAGCTCACTTAATAGCTCACCTAAAAACTCACCTGGGAGCTCACCTTAGCTCACCTTAGGAGCTTGTGAAGTATCTCACCTTGAATTTCACCCAAAAAATCACCTAGGAGCTCGTCCTGGTAGCTCACCTTAAGCTAGTTGGAGTTTACATTGAGCTTTCACCTAAACCTAGGAGCTCACCGAGCAACTCAACTTGAGCTCACCCAGGAGCTCACTAAGCGAGCTTGCTGTGAAAACTCACATGGGAATTCACTTTATCAGAAACTAGATGGGAGCTTGCCTGGTAGCTCACCTTGTCAGCTCACCTTGAGCTCACTGAGGAGCTCACCTTACCAACTCACCTTGAGCTCATCTAGTAGCTCACCTCAGAGTTCAAGTTGAGTATCTCACCTGAAGCTCTCCAAGTAGCTCACCTAGGAGCTCACCTGAGTAGGTTGACATGGGAGCTCACTTGTCAGCTCACCTGAGAAGCTTGCTGGGGACCTCACCTAGGAGCTCACCTTTCTTGGAGCTCACCTGGGAGCTCACCTAAAATCTCACCTACCTAACTCACTGAATAGCTCACAAGTAGCTCACCTGGGAGCTCTTCTAGGAGCTTACCAATCAGATCTCACCTGACAGCTCACCTGGGAGCTCATCGAGTAACTCACCTTGGAACTCACCTGAAAGCTCACCTTGTCAACTCACCTTGTCCAGCTCATCTGGTAGCTCACCTGTAATCTCACCTGGGAGCTTACCAACAAGCTCACCTTTGAGCTCACTTATGTAGCTCACCGAGAAGCTCACCGAGTAGCTCACTAAGATCTCAGCAAGCAGCTCACCGAAGAGCTCATTGAGCAGCTCGACTTGAGCTTGCCCAGATAACTCACCTGGGAACTCACCTAGCTTGCATTGGAGCTCATCTGAGTAACTCGACTTGAGCTCACCTGAGAACGCGTCAAGTAGCTCACCCAAAAACTCACATAAGAGCTCACCTGACAACTCACCTTGCCAGCTCACATGAGCTCACCTATCAGCTCACATTGCTAGCTCACCTTGAGCTCATTGATGGAGCTCACCTTACCAACTCACCTTGAGCTCACCTGGTAGCTCACCTCAGAGTCAAGTTGAGCTCACCTGAGCATCTCACCAAGTAGCTCACCTAGAAGCTCACCTCACAGCTCACCTGGGAGCTTTCCTAACAGCTCACCTGGGAGCTCACCAAGCTACCAGTTGGCTCACTTGAGCTCACCTTGTGAGCTCACCTCAGTGACTCATAGGAGCTCACCTAGCAGCTCACCTTGGGAGCTTGCCTAGCTCGTCTGACCTGGGAGCTCGCCAAACTTCTCGCCAAGTAGCTCACCTAGGAGCTCACTTCTATGAGCTCACTGATAAGCTTGAGTGAGCTTTCCCAAGGAGCTCATTGAGTAACTTGCCTGGGATCTTTCCTAGGAGCTCACCTAGGAGATCACCTTATCAAATCACATGGGAGAAGCTCAATTTCAGCTCAGCTTGGGAGCTCGATCAAGCAGCTCTTATGTGAAAACTCACATGGGAGCTCCCCTTAGCTCAAATTACCTAGGAGCTCACCTTGAGCTCACTAAGTTGAGCTCTACTTGCCAACTCACCTTGAGCTCACCTTAGGTATCTTGGGAGCTCTTCTAATGAGCTCACTTGGGAGCTCACCTGAGTATCTCAAGTTGAGTAGGTTAACTTGATCTCACCTAGTTTTCAGCTCACTTAGAGCTTACTGAGTAGCTCACTAGGGACCTCACCTAGGAGCTCGCCAAGTAGCTCACCTTAGGAGCTCACCTGGCAGAGCTCACCTTATAGCTCACCAAATAGACTGGCTTGAATAACTCACCTGAGAGCTCTTCTGGGAGGTCACCAATCAGATTGATTAGAGCTCACCTGGGAGCTCCACTTGAGGTAACTCACCTGGGAACTCACCTGGGAGCTCACCTTGAAATTTTACCTTACAACTCACCTTGAGCTCACCCAGTGAGCATCACTGAGCTACCTGAACTTGAGCTCAACTAAGAGCTCATCAAATAGCTCACCCAGACAACTCACATAGGAGCTCTCACCTGAGCTCACCTCACCTAGCTCAACTCACCTTGGAAGATCACCTTATGAGCTCACCTTGCTAGCTTACCTTGAGCTCACCTGAGGAGCTCACCTTGCCTAGATCATCTCACCTTAGCTCAACTGGTATCTAACCTTAGAGCTTCATCAAGAATCTCACATAAGTAGCTCACCTAGAAGCTCACCTAACATAACAGGGAGCTTAATTCACTTCACCTAGAAGCTCACTAAGTAGCTCACTGAGCTCACTTACTTGAGCTCACTTGTCAGCTCGTTGGGGAGCTCACCTAGGAGCTCACCAAGTAGCTCAACTTGGGAGCTTACCTAGTAGCTCACTTGGGAGATCACCGAATAGCTCACCAAGATAGCTCATGCTTAGGAGCTCTTGTCCAAGGAGCTCACTGATCAGTCTCAAGTTGAGCTCACCTCGGAGCTCATCTGAGTAACTCACCTAGGAGCTCACCTGGGATAGCTCTTGAGTTACCTTGGGTAGCTCTCATTACTAAGCTCACCTTGAGCTCACTTACTGAGCTCACCTGAGCTCACCTCGCCTTTGAGCTCACTTGGGAGCTCACCAAGTGAGCTCACCTAGGAGCTCAGCTAGGATCTCGGCAAGCAGCTCACAAGGAGCTCAAGTCAGCTCAACTTGAGCTCACCTAAAACTCACCTGGGAGCTCACGTGACAGCTCACCAAGGAGCTCACTAAGTAGCTCAACTTGAGCTCACCCGGGAGCTCATTAAGCAGCTCACTAAAAACTCACATGGGAGCTCACCTATAATGTTTACCTTGAGCAAGCTCAGCCTTGAGCTCACTGAGGATCTCACCTTGCCAACTCACCTTGAGCTCATTCTGGTAGCTCACCTCAGAGTTTTTTTTAGTTGAGCTCACCAAGTAGCTCTTGGAGCTCACCTAACCACTCACCTGGGAGCTCAAAGATAGCTCACTCCTAAGTAGGTTAACTTGAGCTTGCTTTTGAGCTCACCTTGAGCTCACTGGGGACCTCGCATGGGAGCTCACCATCAGTAGATTACTTGGGAGCTCACGTAGCAGCTCACCTTAGTAACTCATTGAGCTACGTATGGTAGCTTGCCTATGAGTTCGTGGAGCATCTCACCAGTAGCTCACCTGGGAGCTCACCTAGAAGCTCACCTGGGAGCTCACTGAGACACTCACATATGAGTAGCTTGACTTGAGCTCACTTGTGAGCTTGTCCAGAGTAGCTTGCTAGGGACCTCAATGGGGAGCTCACTCAAAGCTCGCTGAGAACTTTTGAGATCATCACTAGCAGCTCACCTAAGTAGCTCACCAAGTAACTTGCCTCAGAGCTCACCTAATAGCTCACCTGGGAAATCACCAAGTAGCTCGCTGAGTAGGTTGACATGAGCTCACTTTTGAACTCACCGAGTAGCTCACTGGGGACCTCACCTAGGAGCTCACTTGGGAGCTCACCTAGCAGCTCAACTGGGACCTCATCAAATAACTCACTAAGTAGCTTGCCTAGGATATCTGCTAGGAGCTCACTGATCAGCTCGAGCTGAGCTCACCTAGGATCTCGTCATGTAACTCACCTAAGAGTTCACCTGGTAGCTCACCTGATTTCTCACCTTACTAATTCACCTTGAGTTTGCATTACCAACTCACTTTGAGCTCACCTTACCAACTCATCTGGAGCTCTTTTGGTGGCTTCTATATAAGCTCACCTTAGATATTACCAAAAATATCACCTTTGAGCTACACCTGGGAGCTCACCGAGTAGCTCACCTAGGAGCTCAGCTTGGAGCTCATCAAGTAGCTCACCTAGGAACTCATCGAGTAGCTCAACTTGAGTTTGCTCAGAAAATCACTTGGGAACTCACCTGACAACTCACCTTGCCAGCTCATCTTGAGCTCACACATGAGCTCACCAAGTAGCTCAACTTGAGCTTCACCTGGGAGCTCATTAAGTAGCTCACACAAAAACTTGAATGGGAGCTCACCTGACAGCTCACCTTGCAAACTTGCATAGGAGCTCACCTATTAGCCTTCACCTTGCCATATCACCTTGAGCTCATTGTGGAGCTCACCTTTCCAACTCACCTTAAAATATTGCTCAACAGGTAGCTCAACTTTGAGTTTATCTAGGAGCTCACCAAGTAGCTTGCCTGGGAGCTTGCCTAATAGCTTGAAAATGAGATCTCACCTAAGAGCTCACCTGGGAGCTCGACCGATGAGCTTCCCTGGAATACTTGTTGACTTGACCTTACTTATGAGCTCACCGAGCAGCTCACCTAGGACCTCACCTCAGACCTCACTTAGTAGCTCACTTGGGATTTCATCCGAGTAGCTCACTTGAAAACTTACCAAGGAGACTCACCTGATTAGCTTTCCCTAACAACTCACATGGGAGCTCACCGATCAGCTTGAGCTCGCTAGCTCACCTTGAGATCTCACTGAGTAACTCACCTAGGAACTCACCTTGGAGCTTGCACTTGAGTAGCTCACCTTACCAACTCACCTTTCAAGTAGCTCACCTTACAACTCACCTTAGGAGCTCACCTTTGCCAGCTTGACCTCTGGAGCTCACTTAAGTAGCTCACCTCAGGAGATCACAACTAGGAGCTCATCGAGTAAGAGCTCACCTAGGAGCTCACCGAGTAACTCACCTAGAGCTCACCTTGGAGCTCAGAAACTAGCTCACCTAGGAGCTCACCTGATAGCTTTCACCTTTCCAGTCTCACCTTGAGCTCACCTCAGCTAAGCTCACCAAGTAAGCTCAACTTGAGCTCACCCATGAGCTCATCAAGTAGCTCACACTATAAGCTCACCTGGGAGCTTGTCAAAAGCTCAACTTACTGAACTCTCACATGGGAGTTCACCTTAAGCATCTCGACTTGAGCTCACCTTACAAACTTACCTTGAGCTTGCCTATAGCTAGCTCACCTCATGAGTTCACCTAGCTAGCTCACCTCAAGTAACTCACATTGAGAAGCTCACCTAACAACTCACCTTTCCAACTCACATGGGAGCTCACCGAGTTCACTAGCTCACCTTTCCAAGTAGGTTGACTTGAGCTCACTTGAGTGAGCTTACTCCTAAGTAGCTCACCTTGGAGCTCACCAGGGACCTCATCTTAGGAGCTTGCAAAGTAGCTCACTTGGGATCTCACCTTGTAGCCCACCTGGGAGCTCACTAACAAGCTCGCCTAAGTAGCTCACCTGGGAGCTCTTCTGGGTAGCTCACCAATGGGAACTTGACTAACAACTCACCTGGGAGCTCACCAATTAAATAGCCTAGGAACTTTCCTAAGAGCTCACTGAGACAGCTCACCTTAGTAGGTTAACTTGAGCTCGCCTTGCTGATGTCGCCTTATTATCTCATCAGGGACCTCTGCTTAGGAGCTTTCCAAGTAGCTCGCTTGGGAGTTCACCTAGTAATCTCACCTGGGAGCTTGCCGACACAGCTTGCCTTTGTAGCTCACCTTAGGAGCTCATTTGGGTAGCTCACCTAGGACCTTGAGCTCAAGTTGAGCTCACCTAGTGATCTCGTCGAGTAACCTCACCTAGGAACTCACTTGGGAGCTCAACTGATAGCTGACCTTGCCAAAGCTCTCCCACGCTTGAGCTCATCTTAGTAGCTTGCATAGTAATCTCACCTCAGAGATTACCAATAAGCTTGCTCACTTTGAGATCTCGCTGAGGAGCTCACCTTTCTAGCTCACCGTAGGAGCTTGGATGGGAGCTTGGCAATAGGCCACCCAGGAGGTTCATTAAGTAGCTTGACTTAAGTAGCTTTCACCAGAAAGCTCACCTGAGTAGCTCACCTGAGCTAGCTTGACCTTAGAGCTCACCCAAGAGCTCACTTGTGCAGCTTGACTAAGTAGCTCACCCAGGAGTTTGTCAACTAACTCATGTGGGAACTCACCTGGGAGCTCACTCTGGTAGCTCGCATATAATCTCAACTCAGAGATATCGCCAACAAGCTCACCTTTGAGCTCTTCCTGGTAGCTCACCGATCAGACTGAGTTGAGCTCACCTAAGAGCTCATCTAGTAAGCTCACTTGGGATACTCACCTAGGACCTCAGCTGATAGCTCACCTTACCATCTCACCTTGAGCTCACACAGGAGCTTTCCAAGCATCTTTACTTGAGCTTACATTAGGAGCTCATCAAGTAGCTCACCCAAAAACTCACATGGGAGCTCACCTAAGAGACTTGCCGATGAGCTGAGCTTAGTAGATCACCTTACCAACTCACCTTGAGCTTGTCTGACCTAGGACCTCACCTCAAATTTTGATCGAGTAGCTAACCTACAACCTTGTCGAGCAATTCACCTGGTAGCTCACCTGAACAACTCACCTGGGAGATCACCAAGTAGCTCGTTGAGTAGGTTAACTTGCCAGCTTTCTTGTGAGATCATTCCTAGTGAGCTCACCGAGTAACTTGACTGGGGCTCACCCATGAGTTCATCATGGGAGCTTCACCTAAGTAGACTCACTTAGGAGCTCACTTGCCTAGACACGCCTCACCAAATAGCTTGCTCAAGTAGCTAACCTAGGATCTCTTCTTGGTAGCTTTCCAATCATCTCAAGTTGATCTCGCCTGAGAATCTCATCGAGTAACTCACCTGGGATACTCAAAGCTCATCCAACAGCTCATCAAGCAACTCACCTAAAAACTTGCATGGGAGCTCACCTTGCTAGCTCGCCTTGAGCTCACTGAGCAGCTAACCTTGCCAGCTCACCTTGAGCTCATATGGTAGCTCACCTCAGAGTTCGTCAAGTAGCTCACCAAGTAACTCACCTGACAGCTCACATAATAGCTAACTTGTGAGCTTGCTAGGGATCACGCTTGGGAGATCACCAAGAAGCTCATTTGGGAGTTCACCTAGTAACTCACCTGGGATCTCACTGAACAACTCACTTGGGAGCTCTTCTAGGAGCTCTCCAATCATCTCGAGTTGAGCTCACCTAGGAGCTCACCTGATAACTCACCTTAGCAACTCACCTTGAGCTCACCTATCCAACTTGACTTGATCTTACCTTACCAACTCACCTTGAGCTCATCTGGTTGCTTGCATGTAAGCTCACCTAAGAGATTGCCGATAAGCTCACCTTTGAGCTCACTTGGAAGCTCACAGAGTAGCTCACCTAGGACCTCCCCTGGGAGCTTGACAAGTAGCTAACCTATAACCTTGTTGAGCAATTCAACTTGAGCTTTCCTGAAAACTCACATGGGAGCTCACCTTATAGCTCGCCTTGCCAGCTTTCCTTGAGCTTTCCTAGGAGCTCACCGAGTAACTCGACTTGAGCTCACCCATGAGTTCATCATGTAGCTTCCCTAAAAACTCACATGGGAGCTCTCTTGACAACACACCTTGCCAACTCATAAGGGAGCACACCTTGCCAGGTCACATTGAGCTCACTGAGGAGCTCACATTGCCAAATCACCTTGACCTCGTCTGGTAGCTCACCTTGGAGTTTGTCGAGAAAATCTCCAACTAGGTCACATAGGAGCTCACCTAACATCTCACCTAAGAGTTCAAATAATAGCTCACCTAGGAGCTCACCAAGCATCTCACCAAGTAGGTTAACTTGAGCTTGCTTGTGAGCTCACCAATCAGCTCACCGGGGACCTCACCTGGGAGCTTACCAAGTAGCTCACTTGGGAGCTCACCTAGCACCATTCCTGGGAGCTCACCGAATAGCTCACCAAGTAGCTCACCTTGAATTCTTCTGGGAGCTCAACAATTAGCTTGAGTTGAGCTCACCCAATATCTCATTGAGTAACTTGTCTGGGAGCTCACTTGACATCTCACCTTGCCAACTCGCTTTGAGCTTGCCTTCGCAACTCACCTTGAGCTTGTCTTGCCAAGTCACCTTGAGCTTTCCTTTGAGTTCACCTAGGAGCTCACCAAGCATCTCACCTAGGAGCTCAGGTGGGAGCTCAAAAAGCAGCTCGACCAGGAGCTCGTCGCACAGCTTGACTTGAGCTTACCCAAAAATTCACCTAGGAGCTTTCCTGACAGGTCACCTTGCCAGCTCACTTTGAGGTCACCTAGGAGCTTTCCGAGTAACTCACCTGGGAACTCATCTTGCCAAATTTCCTAGGAGCTCACCTAATAGCTTAGCTCACCAACTTACCTTGAGGTTTCCTTGCAAACTTTCCTTAAGCTCACCTTGCTTACTCACTTTGAGCTCATCTGGTATCTCGCATGTAAGCTCACCTCAAATATTTCCAATAAGCTCACATTTGAGCTCATCTAGAAGCTTTACAAGTAACTCACCTAGAAGCTTGTCGAGTAGCTCAACTTGAGATTCCCTGGAAACTCACCTAAAAGCTTAGCTGAAATTTTTCCTTGCTAGCTCACCTTGAGCTCACCGATGAGCTCACCGACCAGCTCGACTTGAGCTCACCCAAGAGCTCATCAAGTAGCTTACATGAAAAATTTCATAGGATCTCACTTGTGAGCTTGTTGAGTAGCTTACCGGGGACCTCACCTAGGAGCTCGATAAGTAGCTCACTTGCGAGCTCACCTAGAAGCTCACCTGGGAGCTCACCAAGTAGCTCACCTGGGAGGTCTTCTTGGATTTTTTCGATAAGCTCAAGTTGAGCTTGCCCAAGAGATCATCGAGTAACTTGCATGGGAACTCTTAGTTCTTCCAGGAGCTCATCAAATAGCTTTCTTGAAAAATTGCATGGGAGCTCACCTTGTCAGCCCGCGTTGAGCTCACTGAGGAACTCACCTTGCCAAATTGCCTTTAGCTTATATGGTAGCTCATCTCAGAGTTTGTTGAGTAGCTCACCAAGTATCTCACCCTGGAGTTCACCTAAGAACTCACCTTGGAGCTCATTAAGCATCTCGCTAACTAAGTTGACTTGAGCTTGCTTATGAGTTTACTGAGTAGCTCATTGGGGACCTCACCTGGGAGCTCACCAAGTAGGTCACTTGGGAGCTCACCTACCAACTCACCTGGGAGCTTGTCAAGTAGCTCTCTAGGGATCTCTTCTGGGAGGTCACTGATCATCTTGAGTTGAGCTCATCCAGGAGCTCTTCGAGTAACTTTCATAGGAACTCACCTAGGAGATCACTTGATAGCTCTCCTTACCAACTCATCTTGAGCTCACCTTTCCAACTCTCCTTGAGCTTACCTTTCCAACTCACCTTGAGATCACCTTGCCAACTTTCCTTGATCTCATCTAGTAGCTTGCATGTAAGCTCACCTCAGAGATTTCTAACAAGCTCACCTTTGAACTCACCTGGGAGCTCACCGAGTAGCTCACTTAGTAGCTCACCTGAGATCTCAGCATGCAGCTTTCCCAGGAGCTCATCGAGTAGCTCAACTTGAGCTTGTTTGGAAACTTACAAGGGAGCTCACCTTTCCAGCTCACCTTGAGCTCACCCAAGATCTTGCTGAGCACCTCAACTTGAGCTCTCCTGGGATCTCCTCAAGTATCTTGCCAAAAAACTCGAAGGGGAACTCACCTAAAAACTTTCCTTATCATCTCATATAGAGCTCACCTTACCGTATCACTGAGGAACTCACCTTTCCATCTCACCTTGATCTCATCTGGTATCTCACCTTAGATTTCATTGAGCATCTCGCCTAATAGCTCACTTGGGAGCTCACCTAATAGCTCACCTAGGAGCTCACCGAGAATATTACCAAGTAGGTTGACTTCAGCTCACTTTTGAGCTCAATGAGTAGCTCACTAGGGTCCTTTCCTGGGAGCTCACTATGTAGTTCACTTCGGAGATAGCCTAGTAGCTCACCTCGGAGCTCATCAAATAGCTCACTAAGTAGCTAGCTTAGGATCTCTTCTAGGAGCTCGCTGATAAGCTCAAGTTGAGTTCATCTTGGGTTTCATCAAGTAAATCACCAGGGAACTCACCTGGGATCTCACCTCAAAACAAACCTTGCATACATGCCTTAGGCTTGGCTTGCTAACTCACCTTGAGCTCACCTTACCAACTCACCTTGAGCTCATCTGGTAGCTCACATGTAAGATCACCTAAGATATTTCTAACAAGTTCACCTTTGAGCTCACCTGGAAACTCACCAAATAACTCACCTAGGAGCTTGGCTGGGAGCTTGAAAATGAGATCACCCAGGAGTTCGTCAAGTAACTTGACTTGAGCTTTCCTGGAAACTCACCTGGCAGCTCACCTAACAGCCTACCTTTCTAGCTCACCTTGAGCTCACCAAGGAACGTGTTGAGCAGCTCAACTTGAGCTCACTCAGGAGTTCCTCAAGTAGCTCACTCGAAAATCCACATGAGAGCTCACCTGATAACTCACCTTGCCAAATCACATGGGAGCTCACCTATCAACTCACCTTGAGCTTGCTGAGGAGCTCACCTTACCAACTCACCTTGAGCCTTTGTAGTAGCTCACCTCAGAGTTCATAGAGTAGCTCACCATGTACCTTACCTAATAGCTTGCTTAGGGGCTCACCTAACAGCTCACCTGGGAGCTCACGAAGTAGCTCACAAAGTAGGTAACTTAGAAGCTAACCTAATAGCTCACCTAGGAGCTCGCCAAATAGCTCACCAAGTAGCTCACCCTGGAGCTCTTCTGAGAGCTTTCTGATCAACTTTATTTGAGCTCACCTAGGAGCATGTCGAGTATCTCACCTGGGAACTCACCTGGGAGCTCACCTGAGAGATCACCTTGCCAACTTGCCTTGATTTCACCTTGCCAACTCACCTTGAGCTCACCTTGCCAACTCAAATGGAGCTCATATGTTAGCTCACATGTAAGCTCACCTAAGAGATTGCTGACAAGCTGATCAAGTAGGAGCTTAGCAAGTAGCTCACCGAGTAGTTCAATTAGGAGCTTAGTAAGTAGCTCACTGAGTAGCTCAACTAGGAGCTTAGCAAGTAGCTCAGCTAGGAGCTTGTCAAGCAACTAGACTTGAGATTTCCCAAAAAATTACTAGGGAACTCACCTTACCACTTGGCTTGTTATCTCATCTTGAGCTCACCTAGGAGTTCACCAAGTAACTTGACTTGAGAACACCGAAGCTCATCAATAAGCTCACCTGAAAACTCACATGGGAGCTCTCCTGATAACTCACCTTGCCAGCTCACATGGGAGCTCGACTATCAGCTCACCTTGCCAACTCACCTTGAGCTCGCTGAGGAGCTCACCTTGCCAACTCACCTTGAGTTCAAAAGGTCACTCACCTCAGAGTTTATCGAGTAGCTCAAAAAGTAGCTTGCTTGGGAGGTTAGCTAATAGCTAACCTAATATCTCACCTAATAGCTTGATTAGGAGCTCACTGAGTAGGTTGACTTGACCTCGCTTGTGAGCTCATCGAGTAACTCACCGAGGATCTCACCTAAGAGATCACCAATTGGCTCATCTAGGAGCTCACCTGGGAGCTCACCAATCAGCTCAAGTTGAGCTTGCTTGAGAACTCATCAAGTAACTCACTAAGGAGCTCACCTTGCAAACTTACCTTGAGCTCAGAAGGTAGCTCAGCTCAGAGTTTTTTGAGTAGCTCACCAAGTTACTCACTTGGGAGCTTGCCTAATAGCTCACCTGATATCCCACCTAGCAGCTTACCTAGGAGCTCACTAATTATGTTGACTTGAGCTCACTTGTGTGCTCATAAAGTAGCTTGATGGGGACCTCTCCTAGGAGCTAACATGTGAGCTTGCTGAATAACTCACCAAGTAGCTCACCTAGGAGCTCTTTTGGGAGCTCACCAATCAGCTCGAGTTGAGCTTACTTGGGAGTTCATCGAGTAACTCACCTTGGAGCTCACCTTATAGCTCACCTTGCCAACTTTCCTTAAGCTCACCTTGCCAACTAGCTCACCTTTGATCTCACCTAGGAGCTCTCCGAGTAGCTCAAAGGAGCTCAACTGGGAGCTCAGCAAATAGCTCACCCAAAATCTCATCGACCAGGTCAACTTAAGCTTTCTTGAAAAACTTTCCTGGGAGCTTGCCTGATAGCTCACATTTCCAGCTCACCTTGAGCTTACCCAGCAGCTCACCGAATAACTCAAATTGAGATCACTTAGGATCTCGTTAAGTAGCTCCTCTGGGAGCTCATTAAGTAGCTCACACAAAAACTTACATGGGAGCTCACTTTATAGCTCGCCTTACCAACTCGAATGGGAGCTCACCTATCATCTCACCTAGCTAGCTCACCTTGAGCTCGCTGAGGATCTCACCTTGTCAACTCACCTTGAGCTCATTTGGTAGCTCACTTTAGAGTTTGTCGAGTAGCTCGCCAAGTAGCTTACCTAGGAACTCACCTGAGAGCTCACCAAGAAGCTTGCCGAGTAGGTTGACTTGAGCTTTCTCAAGAGCTCATCAAGCAGCTCACCCAAAAGCATGCATGGGAGTCACTTGATAGCTTTCCTTATGAACTCGCATGGGAAATCCCGTATCAGCTCCCCTATCAAAGTTTAGTGAGCAGCTTACCAAGTATCTCACTTAGGAAATTGACTAACAACTCACCTAGGAGCTCACCTAACAACTTTCCGAGGATCTCACCCAGTAGGTAGATTTGAGATCACTAAGTAGCTTATCGGGGAGCTTGGCTGGTAGCTCACCAAGTAGCTCACTTGGGAGCTCACCTAGTAGCTCACATGGGAGCTCACCAAATAACTCACCTTAGATTTCACCGAGTAGGGTGACTTGAGCTCACATGTGAGCTCACCGAGTAGCTCATCAGGGACCTCACCTGAGAGCTCGCTAACTAGCTCACTTGGGACCTCATCTAGTACCTCACCTGGGAGCTCACTGAATAGCTTGCCTAAGAGATCTTTTGAGAGCTCACCAATTAACTCGATTTGAGCTCACCCAGGAGCTTATCGAGTAACTCACCTAGGAACTCACTTGGGAGCTAGCTTGACAACTTTTATTTTCAACTCACCTTGAGCACACCTTTCCAAATCACCTATAGCTCACCTTGCTAACTCACCTAGAGCTCATCTGGTAGCTCGTATGTAAGCTCACCTAAGATATTGCTGATAAGCTCACCTTTGAGCTCACATAGGATCTCACCAAGAAGCTCACCTAGGAGCTCAGCTAGGAGCTTTGCAAGTAGCTCATCTAGGAGCTTATCGAGCATATCGAATTGAGCTTTCCTAGAAACTAACTTGGGAGCTTAGCTGATAGGTTGCCTTGAGATCACCTAGGAGCTTGTCACGTAGCTCACCCAAAAACTCACATGGAAGCTCACCTAATAGCTTGCCTTGTCAACTCACATGGGAGCTCACCTATCAGCTCACCTTGCCAGCTCACCTTGAGCTCGTTGAGGAGCTCACCTTGCCAACTCACCTTGATCTCGAAAGGTAGCTCACCTCAGAATTTATCAAGCAACTTTCGTGATAACTTACCTGGGAGTTCACATGATAGTTCACCTTGCCAGGTCACCTTAAGCTTACATAGGAGCTCACCAAGAAGCTCACCCAGGAGCTCATTAAACATCTTGACTTGAGCTTCCCTAGAAACTTGCCTTGGAGCTCGCATGACAGCTTGCCTTACCAGCTTGCCTTGAGCTCACCCAAGAGCTCACCGAGTACCTCAACTTAAGCTCAAACAAGAGCTCATCAAGTAGCTCACCCAAAAACTCACATAGTAGCTCACCTGATAGCTAACCTTGATAAATCAAATAGGAATTCACCTATTAACTAGACTTACTAGCTCTCCTTGAGTTCACCTTGCCAACTTGCCTTAAGCTTATTTGGTAGCTCACCTCGAATTTTGTCAAACAACTTACCTAATAGCTCACCTGGGAGCTCGCCTAAGACCTCACCTAATAGCTCACCTGGGAGCTCACCAAGAAAATCATCAAGTAAGATGACTTGAGCTCAGTTGTGAGCTCACCGAGCATCTCGGTGAGTAGCTCACTAAGGTCCTCGCTTGGGAGCTTGCCAAGTAGCTCACTTAGAGATCACCTAGTAGCTCCCCTGGGAGCTCACCTTGCTAGGTTAAATTAGATGGGAGTTCACCTTGCTAGATCACCTTGATATCGATGAGGATATCACCTTACCAACTCACCTTGAGCTCATCTGGTAGCTCAGCTTGGATTTTTTCGAGTAGCTCACCAAGTAGCTCACGTGAGAGCTCACCTGGGAGCTCACTAAGTAGCTCGCCAAGTAGATTGACCTGATCTCACTTTTCAGCTTGTTTGTGAGCTCACCGAGGAGCTCATTGGGAACCTTTCCTGGTATCTCACCATGTAGATCACTTGGGAGCTCACCTAGGAGCTTACCAAATAGCTCGTGAAGTAGCTTTCCTGGGAGATCTTCTGGGAGCTCACTAATTAGATTGAGTTGAACTCACCTAGGAACTCATCGAGTAACTAACCTGGGAGCTAACCGTGGAGGTCACCTAAAAGCTCACCTTGAGCTCATCTGGTAGCTCACATGTAAGCTCACCTCAGAGATTGCTAACAAGCTTACCTTTGAGCTTTCTCTTGAGCTCACTGAGAAATTCACCTAGGAGATTGGCTAGGCACTCACTTGATAGCTCACATATGTAGCTCACCTTAAGCTCACCCACAAGCTCACCGAGAAACTCGAATTGAGCTCAGTTGGGATCTTGTCAAGCAGCTCACTCAAAAAATCACATGGGAGCTCACCTTGCCAACTCGCATGGAATCTCACCTATCAGCTTAGCTTGCTAGCTTACCTTGAGTTTGTTGAGGAGCTCACCTTGCTAACTTACCTTGAGATCCTCTAGTAGGTTGTCTCAAATTTTGTCGAGTAGCTAGCCAAATAGCTCACCTAGAAGATCACCTAACACCTCACTTGGGAGCTCACCTAATAGCTCACCTGCTCACTTTCCTAACAGCTCACTTGGGAACACATCGAGTAGCTCACCGATTAGGTTTGCTTGAGCTCACTTGTGAGCTCATCGGGGACCTCACCTAGGATCTCACCAAGTAGCTCACTTGGGAGTTCACCTAGCATCTTACCTAGGAGCTCACTGAACAACTCGCCAAGTAACTCTTCAAGGATCTCACTAATTAACTCAAGTTGAGCTCACTTGGGAGCTCATCGAGTAACTCACCTAGGAGATCACCTGAAAGCTCACCTTGCAAACTCACCTAGAGTTCACCTTACTAACTGGTAGCTCACATGTAAGCTCACCTCAAAGATTAATGACAAGCTCAAATTTTAACTCACATGGGAGCTAATCAAGTGGCTCACTAAGAAGCTCATCTGGGTGCTCAGCAAGTAGCTCACCCAGGAGCTCATCAAGTAGCTCGACTTGAGTTTGTCCAAAAAATCACCTGGGAGTTCACATGATAGCTCACCTAAGAGCTCACCGAGTAGCTCAACTTGAGCTCACCTGGGAGCTTGTCAAGTAGTTAACTAAAAAAATTACATAGGAGCTCACCTATAAGGTCACCTTACAAGCTCACCTTCAGCTCACTGAGGATATCACCTTGCTAACTCACCTTAAGCTCATCTGGTAGCTCACCTTGGAGTTTTTCAAGTAGCTCACCAAGTACCTCACCTGGGATCTCACCTAACAGCTCACCTAGGAGCTCATAGAGCAGCTTGCCAAGTATGTTGACTTGACCTTCCTTTTAAGCTCGCTTGTGAGCTCACCAAGTAGCTAACTAGGGATGTCACATAGGATCTTGCCATGTAGAATGCTTGGGATCTCACCTAGAAGCTCACTGAATAGCTCACCAAGTATCTCACTTGGGAGATCTTCTTAGAGCTCACCGATTAGCTCGAGTTGAGCTTGACTGGGAGCACATCGAGTAACTCACTTGGGAAATTGCCTAGGAGCCCACTTAACAGCTTGCCTTTCCAACTCACCTTGATCTTTCCTTGCCAACTCTCCTTGAGCTTGCCTTGCCAACTCACCTTGAGCTCATCTAGTAGTGCGCATGTAAGTTGACCTCAGTGATTACTGAAAAGCATCACCTTTGAGCTCACTTTGGAACTCATGAAGTAGCTCACCTAGGATTTGGGATGGGAACTTAGCAAATAGCTCACCCAGGAGCTCGGAGAGTAGCTCAACTTGAGCTTTCCCGGGAGCTCATCAAGTACCTCACCTGAAAAATTGAAATGGGAGCTCACCTAACAGCTTGCCTTGCCAACTCGCATGGGAGCTTGCCTATCAACTCACCTTGCTAGCTCACCTTAAGCTCACTGAGGATCTCACCTTCCCAACTACACCTTGAGTGCACATCTGGTAGCTCACCTATGAGTTCATCGAGTAGATCACTAAGTATCTCACCTAGCTAGCTCACCTAGCAGCTCACCTTTGATTTCAGTAAGAAAATCACCGAGTAGGTTGACTTGAGCTCACTTGTGAGCTCACCGAGTAGCTTGCTAGGGACCTCGACTGGGAGCTCACCAAGTAGTTCAGTTTTGAGATCACCTAGCAGCTAACTTGGGAGCTCACCAAATAGCACACCAAGTAGCTCACTTGGTAGCTCACCTCAGACCTCACCTAATAGCTCACCTGAGGATCTCACTTAATAGCTCACCTTGATAGCTCACTTAGTAGCTCGTTGAGTAGGTTCACATGAGCTAACTTATGAGCTCCCCGAGTAGCTCACTAGTGGACCTCACCTGGGAGCTCACCAAGTAGCTCACTTAGGAGCTCACCTAGTACTTTTCCTGGGAGCTCCCCAAACAACTCACCAAGTAGCTCACCTAGGATCTCTTCTAGGAGCTTGCTGATCAGCTCGAGTTGAGCTCACCTGGGATCTCATCGAGTAACTTTCCTGGGATCTCACCTGGGAGTTCACTTCATAACTCACCTTGCCAATTCATCTTGAGTTCACCTTATGAACTCACCTTGAGGTCACCTTTCTAACTCACCTTGAGCTCATCTGGCAGCTTGTATGTAAGCTCACCTTCAGATATTATTAACAAGCTCACCTTTGAGCTCAATTGGGAGTTTACCAAGTAGCTCACCTCGGAGCTTGGTTGGGAGCTCAAAAAGTAGCTCACCCAGGAACTCATCAAGCAGCTCAACTTGAGCTTACCAAGAAACTCAGCTTTGGAGCTCACCTGATAGCTCAACTTGCTAGCTCACCTTGAGCTCACACAGGAGCTCACTGAACATAGTTCAACTTGAGAATCACCTGAGGAGCTCGTCAAGTAGCTTTCCAAGAAAACTCACAAGGGAACTCACTTGAGAGCTCACCTTACCAACTCACATGCGAGCTCCCCTATCATCTTGCATCTTGCCAACTCACCTTTAGCTCACTAAGGAGCTCACCTTGCCCAACTCACCTTAAGCTCATTCTGGTAGCTCACATTGGAGTTCATCAAGTAGCTCGCTAAGTATCTCACCTAGGAGCTCGACTAACAGATTACCTGGGAGCTCACCTAACATCTCACCTAGGAGCTCACTGAGTAGGTTGACTTGAGCTCACTTATGAGCTCACTGAGGAGCTCATCAAGGACCTCACCTAGGAGCTCACAAAGTAGCTCACTTGGGAGCTTGCCTAACAACTCACCTTGGAGCTCACCAAACTGCTCACCTAGTAGCTCAAACTGGGAGCTACCAATGGGAGATCATAAATCAGCTTAAGTTGACCTCACCTAGGAGCTCATCAAGTAACTCACCTGGGAACTTGACTAGGAGCTCACCTGACATCTCACCTTACTGAACTTGCCTTGAGTTCACCTTGCCAACTCACCTTAAGCTCGCCTTGCAAAATCACCTTGAGCTCATCTGGTAGCTTATATGTAATCTCACATCAGAGATTACTGACAAGCTCACCTTTGAGCTCACCTAGGATCTCACTGAGAAACTCACCTAGTAGCTCGGCTCGGAGCTCAAAAAGTAGCTCACCCAGGAGCTCACCTGATAGCTTGCCTTGGTAGCTCGCCGACAAGCTTGCCAAGTAGCTCCAATTGAGGTCACCCAAAAGCTCATCAAGTAGCTCACCTAAAAACTCACATGGGAGGTCACCTTACTAACTTACATGAGAGCTCACCTATTAGCTCACCTTTCCAGCTCACCTTACATCTCACTTGTGAGCTCACTGAACAACTCACTAGGGACCTCACCTGGGATTTTGCCAAGTAGCTCTCTTGGGAGCTCATCTAGCAGCTTGTGTAGGAGCTACGCCAAACAACTCACCAAGTAGCTTGCCTGGGAGCTCTTCTAGGAGTTCACCGAACAGCTCAACTTGAGCTCACGTGATGAGCTCATTAACTAACTCACTTGGGACAACTCACCTAGGAGCTCACTTGACAGCTCACCTTAACAACTCACCTTGACCTCACCTTTCCAACTCACCTTGAGATTGCCTTACTAACTTGCATTGAGCTCATCTGGTAGCTCAAATATAAGCACACCTCAGAGATTACCGACAAGATCTCCTTTGAGTTCACCTGGGAGCTCATCATGTAGCTGACCTAGGAGCTTGGCTTGGGAGCTTGGCAAGCTACTCGACTTGAGCTTGTCTAGAAACTACACCTTGAGAGATTTCCTGACAACTCACCTTGCCAACTCACCTGTGAGCTCACCAGAAGAGCTCAGCTGAGTAGCTCACCAAGAAACTCACCTTATAGCTCACCCAAAAAGTCACATGGGAGCTCACCTTGCCAGCACTTCCTTAAGCTCACTAAGGAGCTCACCTTGCCAACTCGCCTCTGAGCTCATCCGGTAGCTCACCTCATGAGTTCATCGAGTATCTCACCAAGTAGCTCTCCTAGGATCTCACCAGAGTAGCTCTCTGAGTTTGTTGACTTGAGGTCACTTGTGAGCTCACATGTGAGTTCACCGAGTAGCTCGCACTAGGGTACCTCACCTGGGAGCTCACCAAGTAGCTCACTAGGAACCTCACCTAGCAGCTCACTTGGAAGCTCACCGAACAACTCGCTAAGTAGCTCACCTCGGAGCTCTTCTATGATCTTGCTGATCAGATCGAGTTGACCTTTCCTGGGAGCTCGTCGAGTAACTCACCTGGGAACTCACCTGGGAGTTCACCTGACAGCTCACCTTACCAACTTACCTTGAGCTCACCTTGTCCAACTTGACTTTATCTCTCCTTGCCAACTCACCTTGAGCTCATCTGGTAGCTCACATGTAAGCCCACCTCAGAGATTATCGATAAGGTTACCCTTGATCTCACCTAGGAGCTCACAGAGTAGCTCACCTACGAGCTCATCAAGAATCTCAACTTAAGCTTACGTGAAAAATTTTATGGGAGCTCGGCTTACATCTCACCTTGCCAGCTTTCCTTGATCTTTCCCAAGATCTCGCTGAGTAACTCGACTTGAGCCCACCCATGAGTTCATCAAGTAGCTTGCCCAAAAACTCACATGGGATCTCTCCTAACAAAACACCTTGCCAACTCGCATGGCAGATCACCTTTCCAGCTCGCATTGAGATCGTTCAGGAGATCACATTGCCAACTCACCTTAAGCTCATCTAATAGCTGACCTCGGAGTTCGTCGAGTAAATATCGTAGTAGCTCACCTAGGAGCTCACCTAACAGCTCACTTGGGAGCTTCACCAAGTAGCTCACCGAGTAGGTTTACTTGTGCTCGCTTATGAGCTCACCAATCAGCTCTACAGGGACCTCACCTGGGAGTTCGCCAAGTATCTCACTTGAGAGCTCACCTAGTAGCTTGCCTAGGAGCTTCCTGAACAGTTCACCAAGTAGCTCACCTTGAGATTTTCTAAGAGCTCACTGATTAGCTCAAGTTGAGCTTTCCTAGGAGCTTGTTAAGTAACTCACCTAGGAGCTCACTTGACAGCTCACCTTGCTAACTCACTTTGAGCTCACCTTCCCACCTCACATTGAGATCACCTTGCCAACTCACCTTGAGCTCGCCTTTGAGCTTACCCAGGAGCTCACCAAGAATCTCACCTAGGAGCTTGACTAGGTGCTCAGCAAGCAGCTCACCTAGGAGCTCGTTGAGTAACTCAAGTTGAGCTTACCCAAAAACTCACCTAAGAGCTTGCCTGATAGCTCACCTTGTCAGCTCACTTTTATCTCACCTAGGATCTCACCGAGTAGCTTGACTTGAGATCACATGGGATCTTATTAAGAAAGTCACCTTGACCTTGTTGAGGAGCTCACCTTCCTAAGTCACATTGATCTCATCTAGTAGCTCACCTAATAAGTTATATGAGTAGCTTGTCAAGTAGATCGCCTGCGAGCTCACTGAGTAGGTTGAGTTGAGGTCACTTGTGAGCTCACTAGTGAGCTTACCAAGAAACTCACTGAGGACCTCTCCTAGGAGCTTGCCAAGTAGGTCACTTAGGAGCTCACTTATTAGCTCACTTGGGAGCTCAGAAAACAACTCGCAAAGTATCTCACCTAGGTGCTCTTCTGGGAGCTCACCGATTACCTTGAGTTGAGCTCACCTAGGATCTTGTCAAGTAACTCACCTAGGAGCTAGCCTGATAGCTCACCTTACTAACTCACCTTGAGCTTGTCTTGCCAACTCACCTTGAACTCATCTGGTAGTTTACATGTAAGCTCACCTCAGAGATTTCTAAGAAGCTCACCTGGGAGCTAAGTAAGCAGCTCACCCAGGAGCTCAGTTGGAGCTCAGAAAGTAGTTCACCCTAGCACTCATCGAGTATCTTGAGTTAAGCTTCCCAAAAAACTTACATAGGAGCTCACCTAACAGCTCATACAAAAACTCGCATGGAGATCACCTATTAGCTCACCTTAATAGCTCACCTTGAGCTTAGTGAGGAGCGCACCTTCCCAACTCACCTTGAGCTCATCTAGTAGCTCACCTCATAGTTTTTGAAGATGCTTGTCAAGTAGCTCACCTGGAAGCTCACTGAGTAGTTCACCGAGTAGGTTGACATGACCTCACTTGTGAGCTCACTAGTGAGCTTGCAAAGCAACACGCTGGAGAACTCACCTAGGAGCTCACCAAGTAGCTCACTTGGGAGCTTACCTAGCAGCTCTCCTAGGAGCTTGTCAAACAACTCATAAAGTAGCTTGTCTAGGAGCTCTTTAGGGATCTCACTGATTACCTCTAGTTGAGCTCACCTGGGAGCTAATTGAGTAACTCACCTGGTAACATACTAGGGAGCTAGCCTAACAGCTTGCCTTTCCAACTCACCTTCAGCTCATTTGGTAGCTCGTATGTAAGCTCAACTCAGAGATTGCTGAAAAGCTCACCTTTGAGCATGCCTGGGAGCTCACTGAGTAGTTCACCTAGGAGCTCATCAAGTAGCTTGTCAAGGAGCTCGTCGAGAAGCTCAAGTTAAGTTTGTACAAAAACTTTCCTGGGAGCTCACATGACTTCTCACCTAGCCAACTCACCTTGAGCTCACCAAACAGCTTGAATTGAGCTCGATCGGGATCTTGTCAAGTAGCTCACTCAGAAACTCACATGGGAGCTCACCTGACAGCTCGCCTTGCCAACTCGTATGGGAGCTCACCTATCAGCCTGGCTTGCCAGCTCACCTTGAGCTCACTGAGGAGGTCACCTTGCCAACTCACCTTGATCTCATCTGGTAGCTCACCTCAGAGTTCATCGAGTAGCTCGCCAAGTAGCTCACCTGGGAAATCACCTAACAACTTTCCTAGGAGATCAAAATGCAGCTCTCCGAGTAGGTTGATGTAATGCCCACAAAAAAAATGGCACACAAGACTACATAGGAAAACACAAGATAATTTTTTTTTTGACTTGCCTGACACACAACACGACACAACATGTCATCACAAGGTTACAATCAACTCTGGGAACCACTTGTTACGAGTATGACCGCAAGGTCAACATGGAAACGTTCACACCCAAAAAGGATAAATCACTTTTCTTTTTGACAGAACAACATAGAAGTCCAACCACATGACACTCACACAGCTAGGGCAAGCCACAGTAAGAAATGATTGAAGGTTATTTATTTTGATAAAACACCCTTTAACTCATGACTTATGTTTTCAGAGAGATTCAAGATATGATTCGCACGATTCATCTTACCAAACTAAATTATTTTCTTAAGCACTATAGAGTAGTTCACTTATAGTCTTCTCATTATGACAATTATTTATTTTATTTATTTATTTGATAAAGGTGATAATTTAATTTCACAAGGCCATCTATTCACACTTATGCTACTAGAATCTCATTCATACCCTTATGACAACATTGGTTCGTGTTCAACAACTTAAGGGAAAATTACAAGGCACTTTGGATAAAGTTAAAGGAAGAAGTTCAATTGAGTTCATCCTTGAGACATCGTTAGTTATTACCAAGATTTAATTGGAGCTTGAGGTTTTATCCAGAAATATTAAAGATTTTACTTAGGCTTCATTGAAAGAGCTTTACAAAAGGAACTATTCACTTTGCAAAAAGGCTGAGAGATAAATTTCATGGTTTCAATATTGTTTCCCCCTACTTATTGAATCTTATTATCTTCTAACAACTATCAATTAATTTCAACTAAGAATTTTTTTACGAATTTCACCATAAAAAGTATAATGTTCGCTAGTGTAGTTAGGGATAACATGCTATATAATTTTACTTAACCAAGGCTAGTTTCATCTTTGATCACTTAGGGAATTTCTAGTTCTCAAGTAAGTCATCTCTACATTAATTTATTTGAATATAACTTTTCGTTAAACTTCTATAAGGATTAACCAACCCATTTTATTTTACTTATAACACACCATTACAAAGTCTTAGAAAGTTTTAACTCAACACTTTATTCTCAAGATCAAGGTTTTACAATACTCATGTCAATGTAGAGATTGAATATTACTTCTCACAAGGATAAGTTACCAGTCTAAAAACAAAAAGGAAAAGACAAATTCATCACGTAGTTTTCCAAACATTCCAAGGCAAGAGATCTTTTAAACTCTTTTGCAAGCAATGTTACAAAATTTACAACACATTGAACATTTTTACAAGGAACCTCATAAATTGAACTGATGAAACTTGTACACTCTTTTCTTTAATCTACTCGCATAATCCATCTGCACAAATATTAACTAGAGTTAGTTCGCTAGAACTGAGCATGATAAGATATAAACCTCACCTAAAAATTTATGCCATCTAGCATTTAAATAAAAGAAAGTTTGCAATACTCCCTATCAAATAATTTCTAACATGCATTCAAATCTTAACTGCACATCTCATGATAATACATTTCAACTGATTAATGTTCACTCCCCTAAGATCTTCTTACATGTGAACAAAATTCCAAGTGGCTAGATATACAACCTTAACCATGCAATTAATCATACTTAAATTACAGTAATAATAATATCGATCACTTTATACCTTCAATCTACTTCTCCCATATATGTATCCAATAATATTATCTTTTAATTAAATAACCACACCAACGACGCTAAGTTTCTATAATAAATACAAGTATCAATCTTATATTATTCATCGATATTACTCAAGCATCAAACCTTCATAGATAATCAATGATTATATGTAAGTATAATTTTGATATTTACCTCACAATTTTAAGAATATACTTATGTTAAAAAATATTCCACCAATCCACGAGTTCATATATTATTTAGACATCCTTTTGGTTGCTTATTACCATGTCTTTATATGTTTCTATTAGTATAAGAGTCCAACTCATCGAAATGAGTCACGATCAACAGTATTGTCATATTTTACTAATGTGTCAAAGATACATTTGACTACCTAAGATATGTAAGCGTGGTCCAAGCCACTATAAATACAAGTATCAACATTATCTCAACTCCCAATTGAGATGCAAGTATCAATTTTTAGCTAGCATAATAATCATCGTAAATGCCAGAAAATATTCCACTCATTAACCAAGTATTGAAATAACATATTTATCCTTACTGGTTACCTGATAACATAATATATCATGTTATATAATTCAACCTCCACTTGCATACCCCAATTTATGGGTATTAATTATTGTTCTATATAATGAAGTTAAATAATTTCAGGTCAACTTCTATCCTTACTGTCATACATGGTATGTACAGTCCCATTATGGCAGTTGTCACCTTTACTTAAGGCTATGTATGAATCCATTTTAGGGTAGTTCTCATAACTTCCCTATTCATCTGTTTTCCTACCAAAAAGCATTTCGACAAGCTTATAAGTCAAAGTATAGGATAAATTTGTAATTTCATATTTCAAGCATTACTTGAATTTATATGCCTGAGGGCCATAACATGTCAGTCAACTTGAAGAATGTACACATTCATGAGAGTTCGATGTATCCAATATTACTTTAACTGATTTGAAGATCCAAGTAGTGCCTCAAACTTAAGCCATATAATTATCCACGCAAGCTAACATCTTAAGAGCTTACCGTATTCAAAAAGGTCACAGAAAAACCCCATTAACACATGCTTCATGAGCGTCCCAATCAAAAATAAGCTCATAGTAATAATAATAACAGAGGGCCTGGTGAGGGGTTTTCAATAATCCCCAAGGGAAACGGTAATCAAAAGAGTCAGATGGTATCTAGAAAGACCAGTAAAACCAGTACAACTCTCCCCAAATAGAAGCCCCCAATCCTAAAGGGGTTTATATCATTATCAAACCGCATTAAAAGACAAACATAGTCTTCCAAGAAACCACTGTTCATAGGAATAATACAAGGAGTATTCTAAATCTCATTCACACACCACAATATTTTCTATAGAAACCACTGTTCACAGGAATAATCATGGCAAAAAGATAAACCAACTTTATAAGATCGATAAGCGAGAATCACTGGAGAGATTTCTTCTTGTTAAATAGTAATTAAGATAAACTGTAAAGGGGGAGAGAGATCAGCTCATGCAATTATGATTACAAGTCATTCGAAACCCATCTCTACAGAATTCAAACAACAATTGTAGAGATTGATTTACCCAAATACTAAAGGGAATAAATTATTAAGAGAGAGGGTTAGGGCTTATCATGCCTTTAATGCGCTTTCCAAGACCAGGACACGCTGAAACTGGACCTCCAACAGCAACCCAAGCCTAATTCCATTTTCTTCAAGCTTGTTGGGCGCCCAAACATCGATCATCTCCATGTTGGCATAGGCAGGAGTTCACGGCCAGGGTAGGTGGTCTAAAATACTTTCCAACATCCTCCCAATGCGTGTCAAAAGGGAATGTTACAGCGGAACATGGACATCCATCCAACACAATGGAAAATCAAATTTTTGTTTTGTATGGTGTGGAAGCACCCACGAGGAAGCAAACTGTTTGAAAAATTACCTCAAGGAGATGTGGTCTCACTGCATTTCCACGTAGCAGGGTAAGAAGGAAAGGATGTCCAATAAGGAACCAACAGGTGTCGAAGCTGATCAGTTGCCACATTTTTTTCCAGCAAGTTCATATAATTGCAAAGCAAATTGTGCTTCATGAATATTCTGATATGAAACAGATCCACCTCTATGAGATTCTCTTCTATGAGTTACATCGTAAAACAAGTAAGGTCTCAATAGAGAATATTTGTAATAAATTTCATCAGGTATCTTGGTAACACTCTCACTGTCACTTAATCGATTTTGATAAAAATATTTTGAAGGAGAATCCCAAATTTGAGGATGCATTCGATACTGAACAGATAACAACATAGTTAGACAACCTACTTGTTGGAAGCGCTGAAAAAGGCTTCTACTATACTGCAACATGCATGTTGCCTGGCTAATTACTGTTGCAGGCCGTTGCTATGGATCCCTGACAAGAACACACCTCGCAACACCCAATGAAAGTGGAGGTAACACGCCTACTTCACTAGCTTGTAGCTTCATCTATAACCACCATATCAAACCCATGGAAGAAGGAGAATAAAGTAAACCATGGTGAAGGATAGGCGGATTCCACCCACTCCCAAACTCCCTCACGCAAAGACAAAAAACATTAATGGCCATTACGGTCTACAGGTTGGTGGTTGGGTGAATTCACGCTTCCATTAACATGAATTTAAAGCCTGCGTGGATGCCTGAAAAGGCTTAGTAAATTCAAATAAAGTAATTCATTATGCAGATTCTTATGTCTATATATATATATATATATATATATATATATATATATATATATAGAGGTATCCATATCTCCACGCCAAGTAGTCGAGAAAAAGAAGACCAAACAATTTCACAAGTCTGGATGAGGAACGCGGCCTGACAAGGCTTTATTAATTCAACATAAAATTTTATAATTTATTTGCACAATAAAAAAATATCATTGATACGGTTTCATTTATTAACTATTTTTATTATGCTTTAAAACGTTCTATCAGCACAACGAGGTTCGAAAAAAAAAAGTCTTTACAAACTAATCAATAGCACCAAAACAAAAGAAATCACTTACCTGAGGGCTCGAGCATAAGAACGATCATTAAAAAAAATAAAGTAAAATAGTTTTATGTAATTACTAACAATATTAATAAAATAAATGACACTAACCCAACTAATCGTCAATCGACAAAATAAATTAAAATGTTATTTTTAATCATTATTTTTATGATTTTTAAAAAAATAAAATAAAATTAGTAATCATATTACCAGCGGCCAACACGAAAGCTTGACAGGGAGAAGACACTAATGTTTCAATGGAAACGCAACAGCATTCGACCCTTAGAAGCACGATCGCCGCAGAATAAAAGAGCAACGATGAATGGGGCATTACATTCTTCCCCCCTTATGAAAGCATCATCCTTGACGTGACATAACATAGAGAAAGATAAATGGTATGCAACAAGGAAAAGATAAAGAAGGAAGTACCCCCATGGTTAAAATTTTAGTTGATTAAAGCACCGACCACATGGTAGCCTTAGGAACATTAGGTAGAAATTTTAACTTTCAAGGTTCTGTGAAGACTTGGCAGTTCCCTCTTATTTATTATTTCATTAGTTTCTTTCCATTAGCATTATTCTTAGTTTAATTTATTTTTAAAATTTCACCATTGAAGAGTTTTTGGTTTATTCCTTATTGTGGGTGCCCAACATGAACTGCTAACACAACACCCTAATGGGGTTCAAACAAGACACTACAGATTCACAATCACACAAGTATATACTTCATGATTTTATTACACCACAAAAGGTTACTCAAATACGGAATGGAAATAGGCACATTTCACATAACATAGTACTCGTCGCACATCAAAGAATGACAATAAAAAATACTCAAAAAAAGAGTACTACAATCCACCCAGACATTTCCTCAATTCCACCTATACAGGATTTTTCATGACTCATAAAATAGCTACATGTACATAGGGTCCACAAGGGCATCAATGCCATATCCACAACATCACAAAATATATCCAACTGATATGAGTAACACATATATCATAACACCATAACCAAAACATCATAACACATCAACATACCTCCTGAAGCATCAGTCACACATACATGTAAATCTCTTATGCCTCCCTCAATCCCTTATGCCTCCCTTAAACCCTTATGCCTTCCCTCAAGCCCTTATGCCTCCCCTCAAGCCCTTATACATTCTCTCAAGTTTCTTTCACAATAAAATTTGATGCCATTGGCATTCCCTTATGCCTCCCCCACAAGGAGGCCGCAGTTGTCCCCATGGCCCAAGACACATAGGGTTTGGACACTCCTAACCCAAGTGACATAATAATGCATGGTTTAACAACCCGCTAGTTATCTATAACTCCTTGGGGCGTACCCCCATACAATGAAGTGGGTCCATAGGTCTAACCATTCCATGGTGCATACCATGACCCTATTCCACACATCACGACAATAGAACCAACATATCAATCCAATCCAAAATGCCAACTGGTCAAAGTATAAAGCCTTGGGCAAGGTGGTAAAATCTTAAAATTTAGAAGAAGATTTAAAACCAAGAAAAACAACTGACCAAATGACCATAGTTAGTGCAAAAATCTGAGTGTTAGTACCAAAAACCAAGGAAATGCCCAAAATGTAATGCATGGCAATCAAGAAAACTACTGGTCCTTTGTAAAAATAAAGTAAAAAGCTCAAATTATACGAATAAAATAAACTTATAATAATGTCACATTATGATAACTGTGTGGCCTTATCTATCCACCAAAGGGGGTACTCAATGAGTTGCTAGCACTCGGAACATCGAGCCTCAACTCGTAAAATATATAAAGCAATAATATAACTATCATCATCCCGATTGGAATCATCTCACCACAACTTCAACAAGGCTCAACATAGTCAAAATCACATAGGTTGAATCCATATGACAACCATATCAGGAGAGAGAAAGAAAGTACAAGTCGCCATCTACTTAGCCTAAGGTGTCCACAAAACACAATATGCATGACACCTATTGAGCAAGTGGCACAAATACCAAACGAACAAAAGTGGGTTTTCAGCCTATGTAAGGCTCCAATTCCTATCTCGTACTCGGCTCGAGTGACTGGTCAACAATACACATTTTCTCACTCTGATACATACACAATTTACTGATTTCCCTCAGGGTCGGTTAGTGTAAGGTTCACAACATAACATGTAACTACATCACTAACACAATGGTGGTACACATATAGCTACCATAACGTCTTACGTATGGTATGTATACAAGGTTAGATCACAATCATACATTCACCAGGTGTAATACATCACTTTACCACATTCTGCACCCCAAAGTGCAATCACTACACAATAGGGTTCATAGGCTCACTGTATGCCCCTAATATCACAACATGAATCATTACATATATCACACAAATCATACATACGATGAACATAATAACATCACAACATAACATTCCATTTCTTCATAACAAGGTGATACACCACATTTCTTTAAAACATAGTAAAAACATCATGATACAACTCAATTCACTTTACATCAATCCAGTCATACAACATATCGACACACCCACATAATCACAATATGCCACAATGCTCTAACCCTTCTGTCGTCCACATTAGGAATTATTTTCACACATCACAAGAAGTAATTCACATGTGAACTCTTCATTAGTAATCCACAAGAAGGGGAGAGAATAATCCCATCCCCAACACATCAACATCATAACAAATACACACTGAGTGACATACACATCATGTGTGTTCACAATATCACAATAACAACAATCAATCACATCATGCTTATACCACATTACTCTTCCAATATAAACCACCATCATGCAATACCATCATCTCCATGTAACACTATCATGTACACCATCATCATCATGTAATACCATCATAACTCCAATCTGGCCCATAGGTTCGAGAGCATGAACCTACGCTCATGATACCAAGTGTAACGCCCGCAAAAAAAAATAGGCACACAAGACTATATAGAAAAACACAAGATACATTTTTTTTTGACTTGTCCTCGACACATAACACGACACAACATGTCATCACAAGGTTACAACCAACTCTGGGAACCACTTGTTATGAGGATGACCACAAGGTTAGCCACGGAAACGTTCACACCCAAAAAGGATAAATACACTTTTAATTTTTGACAGAGCAATATAGAAGTCCAACCACATGACACTCACACAGCTAGGGCAAGACACAATAAGAAATGATTGAAGGTTATTTATTTTGATAAAACACCCTTTAACTCATGACTTATGTTTTTCAGAGCGATCTCCAGATATGATTCGCATGATTCATCTTACCAAACCTAAATTATTTTCTTAAGCACTGTAGAGTAGTTCACTTATAGTCTTCTCATTATGACAATTATTTATTTTATTTATTTATTTGATAAAGGTGATAATTTAATTTCATAAGGTCATCTATTCACACTTACGCTACTAAAATCTCATTCATACCCTTATGACAACATTGGTTCATGCATTCAACAAACTTAAGGGAGAATTACAAGGCACTTTCGATAAAGTTAAAGGAAGAAGGTTCAATTGAGTTCATCCTTGAGACATCATTAGTTATTACCAAGATTTAATTGGAGCTTGAGGTTTTATCTAGAAATATTAAAGATTTTACTTAGGCTTCATTGAAAGAGCTTTACAAAAGGAACTATTCACTTTCCAAAAAGGCTGAGAGATACAATTTTGTGGTTTCTATATTGTTTCCCCCTACTTATTAAATCTTATTATCTTCTAACAACTATCAATTTATTTCACCTTAGAATTTTTTTTACGAATTTCACCATAAAAAGTATAATGTTCGCTAGTGTAGTTAGGGTTAACATGCTATATAATTTTACTTAACCAAGGATAGTTTCATCTTTGATCACTTAGGGAATTTCTTGTTCTCAAGTAAGTCATCTCTACATTAATTTATTTGAATATAACATTTTTGTTAAACTTCTATAAGGATTAACCAACCCCATTTTATTTTACTTATAACACACCATTAAAAAGTCTTAGAAAGTTTTAAGTCAGCACTTTATTCTCAAGATCAAGGTTTTACAATAATCATGTCAATGTAGATATTGAATATTACTTCTCATAAGGATAAGTTACCAGTCTAACAACAAAAAAGGACAAGACAACTTCATCATCGTAGTTTTCTGAACATTCCAAGGCAAGAGATCTTTTAAAATCTTTTGCAAGCAATGTTACAAAAATTTACAACACATTGAACATTTTTACAAGGAACTTCAAAAAATGAACTGATGAAACCTTTACACTCTTTTCTTTTAATATACACCGCATAATCCATCTACACAAATATTAACTAGAGTCAGTTCGCTAGAATTGAGCATGTTAAGATATAAACCATTGCAACAATAAGCTAACATTTATGCAATAACATGAAAGGAATTTTCTAATTCAAGAATGGATAAGTTTGCACATACTCAAAAATCCAAAAAAAATTCTAACACACAAAAAAGATATTTACTACACGAACAACAAGGAGGAAGCCAAAAATACCAGTAAGAATAAAATTTTATGTTCACATCAAGGCTAAGACCTTATGGGTTACATGTGAACAAGAACGTCCAAGAGGCATTGAAATTTCAATAATGTAATTCTATGGAATTAATCATGACTTGAAATTACAATGCTCAATAATATCGCATCTAAAGGGATACCAAGAGTGGACAGAGCATACTAGTCTATGATCATAGGTGCGTAACAAAACAAGGTTAATATTATCCTTCTAGAAGGGAGGTTTAATCATGATTGAACAACGTCCTAGAGCTTTGTGCCGATGGTGAAGTGAATAAAATATTAAGTAAATCCACATGGCCCTTCGTAACAGGTCATCGATTTTACTCAGATAATTGACACCACAAGCCTTCATAGGACAAGGGAGATTGGACAACATGTACACTGATACATTTTGATATTCCTAGCTCACAATTTTAAGACCATATGGTCTATGTTAATGTGTATTCCCATCCCACATCCAGGGGTACACAGTAGCAAAGTTTGAATCCAATATCAAAGAAGGAACAAAAGCTAATATGGGTGGTCACGTCTAGTTATATGTAACATTATTAGTATACCATTTATCACCCACTCACGGGAATGAGTTATCATCAAACAGTATTGCCATATAGTTACTAATCTGTCCAAAGATACTTTTGCATTGGCCAAGATCATGTATAGCATGGCTTCAAGCCACAAAAAAAATAACTATGGTAAGGATTATCATTCAACTACCACTTGAGATGCAAGTATCCCCCCCCCTTTCATAAGCTAAACATAGGATAATGATCGTAAATGCCAGAACAACGTATTCCACTAATTAACCTTTAATTTCTTTTAATAAGATATTTATCCTTGAATACCTTAACCTTATCAAAGATAATTAAGATCATTTTCATTCTAATTGACAAGAAGGAAGACCATACCACTTTCATACCCTCAATTTGAAAAAAAAATAATGATTATACAATGTAATAGAAGACATATCAATGACCCTATACTGAGAAAAATTTGGTTTCATCACTCTTCCAAACACATAGCTATGAACAAATTCCTTTAACATAGTTGTCACCTCAACATAAAAGCACACTCAAAAGTCTGAGAATTTCACCTTCCTATTGGAGTAACAAAACCCATCATACATACCAAGGATCAAATGCTGATTTACGAATGGAAAGAATACCCGAGTTTCTTAACAATTACTGGGAAAACGACGACACCCAAGAATACTTGACTAAATTTGTAATTCCGTATTATTAAGCATTTCTTTTATCTCAAGGTGTAGCTGCTCGAACCCCCATTTCGACCATGTTACCCAAGTCATTATATAGTCCAAATTTGGGCATTCATGTGAGCTTCGATTTACGCCAATATTAGGCTTTAATTCTGCAATACTCGCAGCCTCTAAGTATTTCCTTTCTTGTTTTAAAGAAAAACAAAAATCCACACAAGAACCAGATATATCAAGAGCTTACCCGTTTATTCACAAAATTTACTCATTCCTTGAAGACCCATTAGAACACATATTTTATTTTTAGCTTTATCCCAAATCAGGTAATAACCTCAAAGTACCTAATGAAAAATAGAGGGCTTGGTGAGGGTTGTTCATATACTCATTATAGGTAAAAAAGTGAAGCAAATTAAAGAGTCAGAAGGTAAATCCATGTAAAGACCAGTACGATTCAGAAGGAGATTCCCCAAGGAGTAACTAAGCACACTCACGTAGTAAAAAAAAAGAGCCACGAATATCCTTTTTCTAGGTGCCATTTAGGAAAGAAAAACATAGTCATTTCATGTGATTGAAAATTCATAGTTTTCAAGCCATGTACTACAAGAGGTAGGCTCAACATTCCAAGAAATGCATTCTAAATCAGATTCACCCAGCCTGCAATATTCTCCATCATCAGCAACCTGTTGCTTTCCCCACAAGGTGCTCAATCTCTGTAAGGGGCATCTAACCCAACTTTATAAGATCGACAACCGAGAATGACCTTGGAAGGAGCATTTGTTCATGTCAAATAGTAAGGCAACATCCACCTGTGCACAACTAGCAAAGAGAAAAGCTCAGTGCAATTATGATTCCCCCAAGTCATTCAAAACCCATCTCTACAGAATTCAAACAAAAATTGCCAGCAAGACTGATTAATACGCATTGAATAAATTAAATGGAGACCATAAATTCTCCAGAGAGACTGCTAGGGCAAATCATGCCAAGTTTAATCAATGCTTCCCAAGACCAAGGGACACGCTGAAACATGGCACATAAGGATAAAAGCAACCCAAGTACTAATATCCATGTTTCTTCTATATTTTGTTGGTTACCCAATGCATTCAAATCATCATGACTAAATTTGAATAACTCCAGGAGTCCACGCAGCCAAGGTCAGGTGGTCTACAAATAATTTCCAACATCGCTAACAACATGTAAAAAAAAGGAATGTCCCACTAGCCCACGCATACAGCATGGCATCAATGCAAAAATGGATTAAATCAAACTTTTGTTTTGTATGGTGTGAAACCAAACTCCACGCCAAGAAGGAGATAAAACTGACCGTAACAATTTTACAAGTCTCTAGATGAGTAACATGGCCTAAAAGGATAGTAATAATTCAACACGTAGTAGGGTAATTTAAGGAATTTATTTACAACAAATAAAAAAAAGGTATCGAAGCTGATACGAATTGCCACATTTATTATTACAGCATATTTTTCTCCATATAATTCACATAAGCTAAATTGTGCTATCACGAATATTTTGATGTGATTACAGATTCAACCTCAATGAAGATTAAATTGCATACAGTTACGAGCAAGCTAAAAACAAGTAAGATCTCAATAGAGAATCTCCATGTACTCAAAATGATTTCAAACAAGTCATGCTAGTAACAAGCTCTAACTGTCGACTTAAGCGATTTTGATAAAAATATCTTGAAGGAGAATCCTGACATTCAAGGATGCAAACACGATAGCTAAGGATACGATAGATGGCACCAATAGATGGGTAACCTGCTTCCTTGAGAAGCACTGAAACGGGGTTCATTCTACAATAGTGACCAACCATGTCAATAAAATTGCTTAACAATAATTAATAATACAGGCCATTGATAACAATCGACGACTAAAATAATGAGTTATCATCGCATCACCCAATTAAAATGGAGGTAATATTGTTAATATTATTATTATTATTATTATTATTATCTATTATTACCACTTAAAATCAATTATTAATCAAATTAAGGAGAATAAAGTATATACCATGCTCGACAATAATGTAAACCAATAACACTATAAAATAGAGGTTAGTCGATAGAGCTAACCTTACCAACCCACATTGAGTTATCATTGCATACTATAAATATAACTTAGATTTCTAATCACACCAAGCTAATGGCCAAAGTATCTTACTTAACTATGTGAGCTCACCGAGATCCTTCTTTAAATAGGTTGAATTGAGCTCACTAGTGAGCATTACCGAGCAGCTCCACACATAGGAGGTTGTCAAGTAACTCGACTTGAGAAGCTCGCCTAGAAGGAGACCTTGGAAGGTTACTGAATAACATCACTGAGACAAGATTTCCTAAGAGCAATTTTGGAAATCTCACACAGCCATTCGACACTCAACAAAAAGGGTCTCTTGTGACAAGTAACTAGGGTACATGCCAAATGGGGCATTACACTCCCCGAGTAGCTCATTGGGGACCTTACCTGGGAGCTTACCAAATATTTCACCTCGGAGCTTTCCAAATAACTCGCTAAGTAGCTCACCTTTCAGAGCTCTTCATGGAGCTTTCTAATCAGCTCGAGTTCCAGCTCACCCAGGAGCTCATCTGAGTAACTTGCCTTGTAAGCTCACCTCAGGAGCTCACCTGACAGCTTACCTTTCCAACTCACCTTGGAGGTCACCTTGCCAAGCTCACCTTGGAGCTCACCTTGGAGCTCAAATCATATTGAGCTCATCTAGTAGCTCGTCATATAATCTCGACTTGAGCTTCCCTAGAAGATTACTTGACAGAGCTCACCTAATGAGCTCACCTGGGTGCTCAACTCAGAGTGAGCTCACCCAAGGAGCTCGGCTTGGAGCTTGGTCAAGTTGAGCTCAGCCAAGATCTCATTGAGAAAATCAACTTGAACTTTCCTGAGAAATTCAGTTGGGAGCTCACCTGATAGCTTGAGTTGATAAATTGCATGGGACCTTACCTGATCAGCTTGACCCTGCCAGCTCCCCTTGAGTTTGTTAAGGAGCTCACTTTGCCAACTCACCTTGAGCTTATCTGGTAGCTCACCTTGGAGTTTTTTAAGTAGCTCTACCTAGGAGCTCACCTAACAGCTTATATGGGAGCTCACCTGACAACTCACCTGGGAGCTCACTGAGTAGATCGTCAAGTAATATGACTTGAGCTCAATTATGAGCTCACCAAGTGAGCAGATTACTCGAGTACCTCGCCTAGAGAGCCTCGCTAAGTAGCTCACTTGGGAGATCACATAACATCTCACCTATAAGCTCGCCAAACAACTCACCAAGTAGCTCACCTTTGAAAGCTCTTCTTGGAGCTCACCGAGTAAGCTCAACTTGAGCTCACCCGGGAGCTCATCAAGCAGCTCCCGTGGGAGAATCTTAGTTCATCTAGGAGCTCATGCCTGACAGCTCGCCTAAGAAACTCACATGGGAGCTCACCCATCAGCTCACCTTACCATCTCACCTTGAGCTTGCTAAGGAGCTCACCTTGCTAACTCACCTTGAGCTCATCTAGTATATTGCCTTGGAGTTTGTTGAGAAACTCACCAAGTAGATTAGCCTAGGATCTCACCTAACAGCTCACCTAGGAAGCTCACCAAGTAGGTCACTAAGAAGGTTGACTTGAGCTCACTTGTGAGCTTCACTGAAGCAGCTCACTAGAGACTTTTCTTGGGATCTCACAAAGTACCTCACCTGTGAGCTCACCTAGCAACTTGCACTTGGGAGCTCACTGAACATAGCTTACCAGGTAGCTCACCTAAGAAGCTCTTCTAGGAGCTCACTGATCAACATGAAGTTGAGATTACCTAGGAGCTCATCAAGTAACTTACCTGGGAACACACCTAGGGGCTCAACTTGACAGCTCCCCTTACCAACCCACCTTGTGCTCACCTTTCCAACTTGACCTTGACCCCACCTTACTAGCTTGTCTTGAGCTCATCTAGTAGCTTAGCATGTAATCTCACCTCAGAGATTGTTACCTAAGCTCACCTGGGAGCTCACTTTGCAGCTCCACCTAGGAGCTTAGCTGAGAGCTCACCATAGTAGCTCATCCTAGGAGCTCGGGTGGGAGCTTGGGACATATAGCTATCGCTCAGGAGCTCATCGAGCAGCTTGAGTTGAGCTTTCCTGGAAACTCACCTGAGAGCTCACCCTATAGCTCACCTTGCCAACTCACCTTGAGCTCACCCAAGAGCTTGGTCAAGTAGCTTGACTTGAGATCACCTGGGAGCTTCATCAAGCAACTCACCTGAAAACTCACATGGGAGCTTACCTGACAAGCTCACCTTACCAAATCACATTGAGGAGCTCACCTATGTGAGCTCACCTTTTTAGCTTGTTGAGGAGGTCACCTTGCCAACACCCCTTCGAGTAGCTCATCTTATAGCTCACCTTAGGAGTTTGTCTAACATAGGTCACCTAAGTAGCTCACCTAGGAGGTCGTATAATAGCTCACTGAGTAGGTTGACTTGAGTTCACTTGTGAGCTCACTAGGAACCTCATTAGGTCCTATGTCCTAGCATCACACAAGTAGCTCACTTTGGAGCTCACCTAACAACTTACCTGGGAGCTCATCTAAATAGTTTGCACAGAGTAGCTCACCTTAGGAGCTCTTCTGGGAGCTTACTCGATCAAGCTCGAGTTGAGCTCACCCATGCAGATCGTCATTGAGTAACTCACCTGGGAACTTACTTGGATAGCTCGCCTAATTAACTCACCTTGAGCTCAACTTGCCAACTCGCCTTGTGCTCGACCTTGTACCAACTCAACCTTGAGCTCATCTGGTAGCTCACATATAAGCTCACCTTAGAAATTTCCAAAAATCTTACCTTTGAGCTCGCTTGGGAGCTCACCGAAGTAGCTCACCTAGGAGTTTGGCTGGGAGCTTGGCAAGTATCTCACCTAAGAGCTCATGTCAATTAACTTGACTTGAGATTACCTGAAAAAATCACTTGGGAGCTCACCTGAGAGCTCACCTTATCTAGGTCACCTTGAGCTCTACCTGGGAGCTTACCTAGTAGCTTGACTTGGGAGTTCACCTGTGAGCAACTTGTTTTAGTAGCTCACTTGAATAACTCACATAAGTAGCTCACATGGGAGCTAACCTCTGCCAACTCTCACATAGGAGCTCATCATATCAGCTCGACCTTGAGCTTACCTGAGGAGCTCACCTTGAGTAACTCACCTGGAAGTTCACCTGGTAGCTCATCTCAAAGTCTTTCCAACTCACCTTGAGCTTTCCTTGCCAACTTTACCTTGAGCAACTCACCTTACCAACTCACCTTGGAGCTCACCTTGCTAACTTGACTTGAGCTAATCTGGTAGCTTGCATTGTAGCAGCTCACCTCAGTAGATTAACTTGACAAGCTCGACCTGGGAGCTCACCAAGTAGCTCACCTAGGGATCTTGGCATAGTAGCTTGGTAAGCAGCTCACCCAAGAGCTCACTTAAGTAGCTCAACTTGGAGCTTACCGAGAAACTCACCTGGGAGCTCACCTTGCTAACTTACCTTGGAGCTCCCCCAGGGAGCTCTACCGAGTCAGCTCTAGGTGAGCTCACCCAGGAGTTCATCAACCAACTCACCTAGAAAACTCAAATGGGAGCACACCTGACAGCTCACGTTGACAAACTCTCATGGGAGCTCACCTATCCAGCTTACCTTGAGCTCACCTTGCCAGGAGCTCACCTTGCCAACTTGCATCTAGTAGCTTGTCATAGTAAGCTTACCTTGGAGATTCGTTGAGTAGCTCACCTTTGTAGCTCACATAGGATCTCACTGAGTAACAGCTCACCTTGGAGCTCAGCTGAGGAGCTTGGTGATGTAGGTTGACTTGAGTTTGCTCATTGAGCTTACCAAGTAACTCACTGGGGACCTTTCTTGGAAGCTCACCAAGTGGGAGCTCGACTTCCTGGGAGCTCACCTTGAAAAGCTCACCAAGTAGCTTGCCTAGGTGCTCTTCTTGGAGCTCACCGATCAGCTAGTCAGATTAGCTCACCTAAAAAATTGCATGGGAGCTCATCTGAGTAACTCACCTTAGGAACTCACCTGGGAGCTCACCTGATCCAGCTAATCTTGCCAACTCAGCTGATGAGTTCACCTTGCCATACTCACCTTGATCTCATCTTGTAGCTCACCTCAGATTTTTTCAAGAAACTGACCTAATAGCTTACCTGGAAGCTCACCTAACAACTCACTTGGGAACTCACTAAGAAGCTTTCTAATTAGGTTGACTTGAGCTCGCTTGTGAGCTTACTGAGGAAGCTCTCTGGGATCCTCACCTCGGAGTTCACCAAGTAGCTCACTTGGAAGATCACCTAGCAGCTCACCTAGGATAAAAACCTATAAAAAGAAAAATACGGGCCGGTCATTGTCACTTTGTCAATTTGGAAACCAAATTAAGTTGTCTGAGGTGGAATATTGATATTGGTGTATTTGTTCGCTGAGGTGGCACTAGTTGAGTGGAGAAGTGAGCGTGATTGGTGGGCCTGAGTGAGGAGGAGGTAGTAGTTGATTGGTTGAGGACACAAAAGAGGACATTTGGAGCCATGGAACAGCCAGGAGGAGCAGGAGGAGCTGGACCACCACCACCCATCCCACCACGATGACGTGTCGTCATACCGGTAGGTTCGAAACCCCATATTGTGTTCATTTTATTGCATTATGCTAAATTTGGGGTTTTGGGTAGGAATGTACAGTTTTAGGAAAAATTAGAAAATGGAAATAATTTGAAAAAGGGAGAGGGTAGATAGGTGAAATAAGTCGAGGCAGCTGGGTGGGTAGGTTTTTAGGGTGTTTTGGAGGGTAATTTGGGAAAGAAATGAAAAAATGTAGGTGGGGGGCCGCGCGGGGGTTTGGCTCCGGGAAATTACAGCGACCGATGTCGGTCGCTAAGGCGACCGCATATGTTGCAAAAATCTAGGGACGAGGTGCTTTGGTTTGGGCCGGTGTCGGTCGGAAGCTGACCGGTGTCGGTGGGAAGAGGACCACGGTCAGTTATTGGGGACCGATACCGGTCCGTAGTGTTTGTTAGTTTTTTTTTTTTTTTGGTGGTTTAGGTTATTGTGTTGTGTTGAGTTTGTGGTGGTGATTTAGGTGTTGTTTGGGTTGGGATGGGGTGTTTTGGGTGTTGTTTGGGTTAAGGTGGGGTTTTTTGGGTAGTTTGGTATTGTTTCGGGTGGGTGGTTTTTGGGTAGAAGAGGGAGGCGAATAGTGTAGAGACTAGTGGGGTAGAGGGGTGTTAGAGAGTCGTGGTGTGTCTAGGTGGAGAAGAAAAGGGGGTGTAGGGTTGTGGTGTTTTTGTTGTAAAGAGTAGAGCTAATGTGGTGGGTTAGTTTTGCAGGCACATCAGCAGCTGATGATGCAGGACAGGATGCCCCCACTTATTGGGTGCGGATGCGACCACATGTATCCGCAGCACACTGGGCTAACATGCGCGAGGTGGGACTCGGTGCAGTCCAGCAATATAGAGCTATCGACAGAGATCATAGTTTTGATGGGTTCCCTCATTGAGAGATGGGAGCAAGATATAAATTAAAATTGCTTCCGTTGAAATGGGTAGGGGAAAGGCTGGTTTCTGGTTTATAGTCAGGATAACCGATACCAGTTTTAATAACCAATATCGGTAGGGTCTAGGATCTGTAGGTTGGTTGGGGTTGGTGTGGTGGTTGTGTTGTTTGGTGGCTGTGTTATTTGTAGGCTAGTATATGGGTGATATTAGGTATGAGGTGATGAGAGGTAAATGAATGATAGTTAGATGCAAATAGCAACGCTGGGTAGTGGATCTAAGAATGGATTTGTTGAGGACTGTGCTTCAAAAAGGTCTAAGAAATGTCATTAAAGAGGACATACAAGATGTAACTTACTGGTTATTGACGAATATGCAGGTCCAGGAACTCTGATGACAAAGGCAGAACTAAGTAGAATGGCCTGACAATCAGAAGTGAGATATCTCCCTCCATATATCAGCTGATTATCACAGGTTCTGGCTATTCTTGCAGTCTTGTCTTCATCTACTTTTCTACACTCTGCAAACTCTTCTTGTTTCTTCACTTGTTTCACTCTCTGCTCAGCCAAGTAAAGATCGAGATTCTCTTGATCACTCCTGATGTCTCTCTCTTGATCCAAAAATCCTTCGACCTCTGTTTTTGGTTTGGGGAGCCCATTTACAGGGAACCGATGTGGTTTCGTAACCGACGGTGGTCGAGTAGGAACCGGTATCGGTAAGGAAAAGCAGGTTATTTTTAGTAAAATAGCCCACCTTTCCTGCATTTCTCCCGAGAGATTATTTGCGGGCTTGGTCAAGTGACTAGAAGGTCGGTTTTGGGTGTGAGAAAGGGGTCATTAGTCATGGGTGTTGTTTCACTCGGAATGTTTCGGCTTCTGGGAATAGAGTTACTTCTATCCTTTCATTCCTTTAGAAACAGATGAGGTTAGGGTTAGAGGAATACCTATTGAATGTCGAGATGGTGTGCGCGTAGCGTAGAGAAAAGATCAGGATGACTGCAGAGAACTCCTTTTTGTCTTGGAAGGACTACCTGCAAATAAGAACACAAGACCACAAGATTTTGATTAAACATAAATGAGGAAACTGCCTTGGGCCCAGGAAATATAAAACTTCCTTTCGAAGGTGGTCAGTTTCCCCTGCTAAATGAATTAACACAAAAGACTGCAAATATCAATTAAATTGTTTTGTTAAACTGGGTAGGGGAAAGGCTTGTTTTTTCTGGTTTTGATGACAGGAACCGATGCCGGTTTACTAATAACCGATGCCGGTTACTAATAACCGATACCGTAGGTTTTGGGATCTTCTTGGTAGCTATGGTGTTTTGTAAGGCTGGTTTATGGATGATATTAGAAATGGGATGATTAGAAGCAAAAGAATGACAGTTAGATGCAATGGCACGTTGGGTAGTGGATTCAGAAACGGATTAGGAGGACTGAGATTCAAGAAGCATAAGAAAGGTTATAACAAAGGACATGCAAGATGTGACTTACTGGTTTTGACCAAGATGCAAGTTGATCTCCTTGGTTGTAAACACTTCTGGTTTCTTTACTCGTCTCTGCTCTGTCAAGTGAAGATCTGGACTCTGTTCCTCTCGCTCGCAATGCTCTCTGTTGATCTAGAAATCCTTTGACTGATCTCCAAAATGAAATTTCGATCCGTTGTTTTGGTTTGGGGAGCCCATTTACAGGGAACCGATGGCGGTTGCGTAACCGACGGCGGTCGAGTAGGAACCGGCATCGGTAAGGAAAAAGTAGGCTATTTTAGTAAAATAGCCCACCTTCCCTGCTTTTCCTCTTCTCCCGAGAGATCAGTTGCGGGCTTGGTCAAGTGGCTAGAAGGTCAGCTTTGGGTGCGAGTAAGGAGGCATTATTTTATGGATGTGAGTCTAGACCAAGTCATGGGTCTTAATTAGGTTAGTTAGGGTTAGGGCTAGTTCATGATGAGGTGGCAAAATGAGGTGGCAGGTGAGGTGATGGGGATTTATCAATTAACAAGTAATTAATAAATAATTGTGTAAAGTTTAGGTAATGAGGTTAGGTTGCAAAATGGGATGCGGGTCACAAGGGGTCGTAAGACATGAATTTGGTGTCTACATTAGCCCCTTATTGTCATGTAGCTTGTTCTGTAAAGCTGCGCGGACAATAATATGAAGTGGTTTCTCATGTTAAGGATATAGGTAATCCCCCTCAAATCTATCACAGATTGAGTGAACAGGAAATCAGGGATAGGGTTGATAAAGGGTATATGTTGTAGAGAGGATGGTAAGGTGGTGGGGTAGGTCCAAGGAAGCAGACGCATGTTGAAATGCAATAGTACAACGAGGGTACATGATTTGACAAGCAAACCAGCAATGTGTAGGCAAAGGTCAATAGTTTTATCCAAACAAGGGTGATATAATCCTGGTATCCAAGGCATAGGAAGTAGCTCTAGGGTATATAACAGGTGTGAGGTACAGGAACGTTTAGGCATGTTCGGCAATACCAAATGGTTGGTTTGGTTGAGATAAACGTCACAGTCTAGGTCTAGGCAAAGTTGGTCGACAGATCAAGTCAAGGACCCTAATCATGCTAAAACATGAACAGGTGAGCTCGATTGAACAAAAGGTACATGATGGATGGATAAAATAAAACATTGATTGTGGGTATGGTATTGAAGTGATACGGCCTTGGGTCAGGCCAAGTGGTTGGGCGGTGGCCCTGGGTCAGGTTAGATGGGTGGGTTGAGGCCTTGGGTCAGGTCAAATTGTTAGGGCGAGGCCTTGGGTTGGGCCGGATGGGTAGGTTGAGGCCTTAGGTCGGGCCAAATAGGTTAGGGCGAGGCCTTGGGTCGGGCCAATTGGTAGGTTGAGGCCTTAGGCGTCGGGCCGAATGGTAGTTTGAGGCCTTGGGTCGGGCTGAATAGGTAGGGCGAGGCCTTGGGTCGGGCCAAATAGGTAGCAACAGTAGGCGAGGCCTTGGGTCAGGCCAAATAGGTAGGTTGAGGCCTTGGGTCTGGCCAAATAGGTAGGGCGAGGCCTTAGGTCGGGCCAAAATAGGTTAGGGCGAGCCTTGGGGTCGGGCCAATTGGGTAGGTTGAGGCCTTAGGTCGGGTCGAATGGTAGGTTGAGGCCTTGGGTCGGGCTGAAATAGGGAGGGCGAGGCCTTGGGTCGGGCCAAATAGGTAGGGCGAGGCCTTGGGTCGGGCCGAATAGGTAGGTTGAGGCCTAGGTCGAGCCGAATGGTAGGTTGAGGCTGTAGGTCAGGCTGGACAAGTGAACAAATGTTGTGCAGCAAAGGTGGATAGAGGCGATATTGGTGAAAGAGGCAAGGAGTAAATAAGGAAAAGAATGGGGTGAAAGTTGGGTAGCGAACTGATGTCGATTCTACATGACCGATATCGGTTAAGGGACCGATACCGGTTCCTTAGGGAAAAATGAAACCGATATCGGTGAAAGGGCTAAAAACCTATAAAAAGAAAAATACGGCTTGTCATTGTCACTTTTGTTATTTGCAATAAAGGGAATGTTACAGCGAACATACACATCCTCCAGCACAATGGAAAAATCAAATTTTTGTTTTGTATGGTGTTGAAGCACCCACTAGGAACCCCAAAGCTGTGTGTTTGAAAAACTGACCTCAAGGAGATGTGGTCTCACTTCATTTTCGCCACGTATTAGTGTAAGAAGGAAAGGATGTCCCACAAGGAACCAACAGTGTCCGAAGTTGATCAGTTGGCCACGTTTTTTTCCAGAAGTTTCATATAATTGCAAAGCAAATTATGCTCATGAAATATTCTGATATGAAACAGATCCACGTCCTAATGGAGATTCTCTTCTTCCCTGAGTTGCATCATAAAACACTAGGTCTCAATAGAGAATCTTTGTTAATAAATTTCATCAAGAGTCTCCTAGTAACACTCTCCTGTCACTTAATCAATTTTGATAAATATCTTGAAGGAGAATCCTGAATTTGAGGATGCATTTTATACTGAATAATAACCACATAGTTGGCCAACCTTTTTGTTGGAAGCACTCAAAAGGCTTCTACTATATTGCAACTACTATTCCTTCTTCCTAGCTAATACTATTACAAGGATTACAGGCCGTTGCTGTGGATCCCTGACAGAACACAACCTCGCAGGCACCCAATTAAAGTTGAGTAAACACGCCTACTTTCACTAGCTTGTGGCTTGAATTATAACACCAATCGAAACCCATGGAAGAAGGAGAATAAGTAAACCATGGTTGAAGGATAGTTGAATTTCCCCACTCCAAACTCCTCACGTAACTATAGAAAACATTAATGGCCATTACGGTCTAACAAGTGGTGGTTGGGTGACTTCACCTTCCTCAACATGTGAATTTAAAGCCTGCGTGATCCTGAAAAGGCTTAGTAAATTACAAATAAAGTAATTATATTATATTATTCTTATGTCTATATATATAGTGATATATAAATACGGTATCCCATACTCTACGCCAATTAGTTGAGAAAAATAATAACCCTCAACAATTTCACAAGTCTGATGATGAATGCTGGCCATGGCAAGGCTTTTATTAATCAACATAAAATTTTTAATTTAAATTTTCCACAAAGAAATATCTTGATTACAACGGTTTTATTTATTAACTATATTGGATTAGCTTTAAAGGTTTCTATCACAACATGATTTCGAACAACAAAGGTCTTTACGAACTATCATAGAACCCAAAACAAAGAAATCACATTACCCCCTAGGATCGAGCACAAGATTATCATTCTAAAAAAAATAAAAGTAAAATTTTGCCATAATACTAAAAATTTAATAATAAATGACAACACTAAACCCAACTAATCGTCAATCGACATCGACAAAATAAATTAAAATGTTCTTTTTAAATAATTACTTATTTTTTATATTTTTTAAATAAAATAAAATAAATTAGGAAAATCATATTAGCATCAACCAAGAGGAAATCTTGAACAGGCGAAGACACTAATGTTTTCACTGAAACACAACAACGTTCGACCCTTAGAAGCCCGTCACCCCAGCGGAATAAAAAGCAACGATGAAGGGCATTACCTTCTTCCCCCCTTATAAAGCATCATCCTTACGTGACATAACAAGAGAAGATAAATGGTATGCACAGGAAAAGATCAACAAGGCAGTACCCCCATGGTTAAAATTTTAGTTTTTAAAGCACGGCCACAATGTATCCTTAGGATCATTTGGTAGAAATTTTTTTAACTTTTAGGGTTCTGTGAAGATTTCCAGTTCCCTCTTATTTATTATTTTCATTAGTCTCTCTCCATTAACATTAATTCTTGTTTAATTTCTTAAAATTTTCAGCGTGAAATTTTTGTTTATTCTTCTTGTAGTGCCAAATGACTGCTCTCACAACACCCTAACTGGGGTCAAACAAGACGCTAAACAAATTCACACCACAAATATATACTTCTGATGGTAGTTAACCACAAAATATTACTCACATATGGAAGGAAATAGGCCGCGTCCCACATAACTAAACTTGTCACAACACCAACCATGATTGACAATGAGAATAATTTGAACAAGGTGTGCTATGATGACCAGACTTGCCTCTTCCACAAATAACAGATTTTCATGACTTAGAAATACTACACAAACACTAGGGTCCACATGGGCATCAAGGCCATATCCACAACATCACAAAATATATCCAACTGATATGCGTACACATGATCATAACACCGTAACCAAAACATCATATACATTAGCATACGCTCCTTAAGTAATCCGTCACACAACAGTAAATCTCTTATGCCTCCCTCAATCCTTATGCCTCCCTTAAAACGCCTTATAACCTTCCCCTCAAGAGACCTTATACCGACCTCCCCTCAAGCAAGCCCTATACAGTCTCTCCAAGTTTCTTTCACAATAAAATTTAATTCATTGTCATTCCCTTAATGCCCCCCCCATAATGAGGCCGATTTTCCCTCAGGCCCAGAGACACATAGGTTTTGGACACTCCAACCCAAGTGACATAATAAACGCGTGGTTCAACAACACGCGCTATTTTTTGTTTGTTTTTTTTTGTATGTTTTTTTTTTTGTTTTTTTTTTTTTTTTGTTTTTTTTAGTTATCTATAACTCCTTGGGGCGTACCCCATAAAACAAAGCAGGTCCAGAGGTCCAACATTCCATGTGCCATCCCATGACCCTATTCCAACATCATGATATAACCAGCTGAAACAAAATCAGGCTACATCTGATTCAAAATTTTAACCAAGTTGTAAAGTACAACAGCCTTGGGTAAGGTTTCGACCATCTTAAAACTAAACTGACCCAAAATGCCCTAGTAGTGCAAAAATCTGAGTTTTAGGTACACAAACCAAGGAATTCCCAAAATGTAAGCATGTCAATCACGAACATTGCTGGTCCTGCAAATAAAGTAAAAAGATCAAGTTTATAAATAACTCCACTTACTAATGTTCACCTTACGATAACTGTGTGGCTTAGCTGGCCAAAAGGGACTCAACGAGTTGCTAGCATCCAGAACATTGGATATTTAGCTCATAAAATACATATAAATAATCACCTTTCATCATCTCAATCAGAATCATCTTGCCACAACGTCAACCAGGCTCAAATAGTCACACTAACATAGGTTGAATCTATATATGACAACCATATCACAGGAGAGAGAAAGGCAGTACAAAGTCACCATCTACTGAGCCTAAGGTGTCCTCAAAAACACTATGCATTACCCCGTTGAGCAAGTGCACCATACCAAACGACAAAAGTGGGGTTTTCAGCCTATGTAGGCTCCACTTCCTATCTCATACTCGGCTCGAGTGGACTGTCAATGGTACACAATTTCTCACTCCATACATAAACAATTTACCAATTGCCCCAGGGTCGGTAGTGTAAGGCTCACAACATAACAATACTACATACGAACCCATGTGGGTCACACACATAGCTACCATAAACTCAACGTAATGGTATTTATACAAGGTAGACACAATCATACGATCCACAAGTTAAGTACATCATTAACCACATTCTTCTGTTCCTGCACCCCAAAGTCAACCACTATACTATAGGGTTCATACACTCAAGCCGTATGACCGCTAAGTCTGCATGATCATCATATATCACACAAATCCTACATACATGAACAATAACAATCACAACATAACTTCCATTGTACATATAAGGTATACCCACATTTCCTTCAAACATGGGTAAACATATGATGTAACTCAATTCACTTTACTAAATCCGGTCATACAACATATCGACACAACCCACATAATCACAATACGCCAAATGTTTCCAAACTTCATCATCCACATTAGATTCTTTCATATCTCATAAGTAGTAATCACATGTGAAATATTCATAGATCCACAGATGAGACAAGATACTCCCATCCCCAGCACATCAACATTATGACAAACGCACTAGTGACATACAACATATGTCATTCACAATATCAAAATAAAAACATCAATTACATCAACACTTGTCCACTTACTCTTCCAATATAAACCACCCTCATGTGCAATTCTCCATCCTCTCCATGTACACTATCATGTACACCCTCATCATCATGTAATACCATCATAAACTCCAATTTGGCCCATAGGTTTGAGATCATGAACCTACTCTCATATACCAAGTTTACGTCCCCACTAAAAAATGGCACCAAAAAAAAAGAATACATAGGAAAACACAGATAATTTTTTTGACTTTACCGGACCACAACATGACACACACTGTCCTCACAAGTTACAATGCAACTCTAGGAACCACTTGGTACGAGTATGACCGCAAGAGTCACAACACGAAAACGTTCCCACGCAAAAGTATACATCACTTTTATTTTGACAAAAACAATAAAAGTCGAACCCACTGAACACTCACAACACAAGCTAGGGAAAGCCAACAGTAAGAAATGATTGAAGGTTATTTATTTGATAAATGACCTTTAAAACAACTCATGACTTTATTGTTTATCAGAGAGATTCCAGATCTGATTCGCACGATTCATCTTACAAACCTAAATTATTTTCTTAAGCACTCTAAGTAGTTCACTAGAGTCCCTTTCATTAATGAGATTATATGTATGTTATAAAGGTGATAATTTACTTTCACAAGGCCATCTATTCACACCTATACGCTACTAAAATATCATTCATACCCTTATGAAAACATTGGTTTCATATTCAACACTTCAGGGAAAATTACAAGGAACTCTGGATAAAGTTAAAGAAGAATTCATGAGTTCATCCTTGAGACATCGTTAGTTATTACCAAGATTTATTGGAACTTGAGGTTTTTATCTATAAAAATATTAAGATTTTACTACTCTTCATGAAAGAGCTTTATCAAAGAACTATTATTCATACTTTCCCAAAAGGCTAAGAGATAAATGTTTGTGGTTTCTATCTATATTTTTTTCCCCCCCTATTAATTAAATCTTATTATCTTCTAACAATGATCATCATTTATTTCACCTTAGAATTGTTTTATACGAATTTCACCATATAAAAAGTAGAATGTTTGCTATGGTAGTTAGTGGATAACATGCTATTATAAGTTTTCTTACCAATGCTAGGTTTCAATCTTTGATCACATAGGGAATTTCTTGTTCTCAAGTAAGTCACTTCTCTACATTATTTATTTGAATATAAATTTTTGTTAAACTTCTTAGGATTACGACCAACCATTTTATTTTACATATAAACCACCATTACAAGTCGTAGAAAGTTTTAACTCACACTTATTCGCAAGATCAAGTTTTTAACAATACTCATGTCAATGTAGAGATTAAATACTTCTCACAAGGAATAAGTTTAACCAGTCTAACAACAAAAAAAGGAAAATACACTTATCAGTAGTTTTCCTTCCGAACTTCCCAGGCAAGAGATCTTTTTTAACCTTTGGAAGCACTGTTACACATTTTACAACACATGAACATGTTTTTAAATGAACCTCATAATTGAACTTATGAAACTTTTAGACACTCTTTTCTTTAAATATACTCCGCATAATCCCTCTCATCAAATATTAACTAAGTCAGTTCGCCTAGACGGAGCATTATAAGGATATAACCTCACTAAAAATTTATGGCCATCTAGGATTTAAATAAATGAAAGTTTGCAATAACTCCCTATTAAATAATTTCTTAACCCGCATTCAAATATTAACGACACACTATATAATAAATTTCATACTCATTAATGTTCACAATTCACTCCCTCCCCTAAGATTTGCTTACATGTGAACAAAATTCCAAGTGGCTAGATATAAACAACCTTAAACCATGTAAAATCATACTTAAATTACATTGATAATAATATCGCTACCTCACTTTATACCTCTATCCACTTCTTCTCTCCATATATGTATCCAATAATATTAATCTTTTAAATTAAATAACCAACCCACACGTTAAGTTTTATAAAAAACACGTATCAATCTTATATATTTCCATCGATATTACTCAAGCATCAAACCTTCATAGATATCAATGCTTAATAATGTAATATAATTTTGATATTTACCTCACAATTTTAGAATATACTTATGTTTAATAAATATTCCCCAATCCATGAGTTCATATATTCATTTATATTCCTTTTGGTTGCTTATTACCATGTCTTTTTATATGTTTTCTTCTATTAGTATACGATTCACTCGTGGAATTAGTCATGATCAACAGTATTGTAGATTTACTAATCTGTCAAGATACATTGCTAGCTAAGATAATTATCATGCCAAGCCACTATAATATAGAGTATCAACATATCCAACTCCCCAATTGAGATTCCAAGTATCAATGTTAAGCTAACCTTAATCATCGTAATGCCAGAAATATTCCTCATTAACCAAGTATTGAGAATCAACATATTTACCTTACTATTACCTATAACATATATAGCATCATGTTATCTAATTTCAACCTCCACTTTCATACCCCAATTTGTGGGTATAATTATTGTTTCTATCTAGGGAAGTTACTCCTTTTTCCATCAACTTCTATCCTTAACTCTCATACATGGTATGTACAGTCCCTTATGGTAGTTGTCACGTCACCTTTACTTAAGGCGCTGTGTCTGAATCCATTTTAGTGTAGGTTCTCATACTTCCCTCTTCATTTGTTTACGTACCAAAAATCATTTTAACAATCTTATAAGTCAAAGTATAGATAATTTTGTAATTTTCATATTTCAAGCATTTTCCTGAATTCAATTCCGAGGGCCATCACATGTTAGTCACTTGAAGAATGTACACATTCATGAGAGTTCCGATTTATCCAATATACTTTAAACTGAGTTGAAGATCCAATTAGTGACCCTCAAACTTAAGCATATAATTCCCCGCAAGCTAATGTCTTAAGAGCTTACCGTATTCAAAAGGTCACAAAAAAAAACCCATTAACACATGGCTTCCAAAGCCATCCAATCAAATAAGCTCATAGTAAAATAATAACAGAGGCCTTGGTGAGGGGTTTTCACATAATCCCCAAGGTACTGGTAATCAAAATAGTCAGATGTGTATCTAGAAAGCCAGTAAAACCATTATGACTTTCCCCCAAATAACAGCCCAATCGTCTAACGGGTTTTATAATCATTTCAACTGCATTAAAAGACAAAACTAGTCCCTTCTACGAAATTCAGGTTTTCAGCCATGTTTCTACAAATAAACACAATACAGAAATCTAAATCTCATTCACACAATACCACCTATTTTCATAGAATAACCAATTTCACAGGGATAATCAAGGCAAAAATATACACCACCTTTATAAATCGATAACGGAATAACTGAGAGATTTTGTTCTTGTCAAATAGTATTACGATAACTGTAAAGGGGGAGAGAGATCACTCATGCAATTATGATTACAATCTTCAAAACCATCTCTACAAGATTCAATTCAACAAAAATTGTAGAATTGATTTACCCAAATACTAAGGAATAAATTATTAAAGAGAGGGTTAGGGCTTATCAATTCCTTTAATGTGCTTCCCATACAAGCAACGCTGAAACAACACGGACCGTAATAGCAACCCAAGTCCTAATTTCCATTTTCCTTCAGATTTTGGGTACCCAATTGCTCATCTCCACGTTGGCAGAGCAGAGCCTCTCGGCTCTTCAGACTCGCTTCCCTCGTCCTCTCTCTCCGCGTCTCCTGTGGGTATTCTCCTCCTCCACCGAAATGGTGGTGCTACCAATCAGGGGGATCGTCATCCTGCCTCTGTTGCCACTGGTGTTGTGCTCCTGCGGGGGCACCGAGGTACAAACAACACGGAACGACACACACATCCAGCCACACAATGGAAATCAAATTTTTGTGTGTATGGTGTGAAAGCACCCACGAGGAAGAAAAAAGTTTGAAAAACTACCTCAAGGAGATTGGTCTCACTGCATTTCACGTATATGGTAAGAAGGAAAGGATGTCCAACAGGAACCAACAGGTGGTCGAGCTGAGCAGGTGCCACTTTTTTTCCACACGTTTCATATACTTGCAAAGCAAATTAGTCTGTCTTCAGGATATTCTGATATGAAACAGATCCACCTCTATGAGATTCTCTTCCATGAGTTACATCATAAAACAACTAAGGTCTCAATAGAGAATCTTTGTAATAAATTTCATCAAGTCTCCTAGTAACACCTCACTGTCACTTAATCGATTTTGATAAAAATATCGTGAAGGAGAATCCTGAATTTGAGGATGCATTCGATACTAATAGATAACAACATAGTTGGACAACCTGCTTGTTGGAAGCACTCAAAAAGGCTTCTACTATACTGCAACATGTCTGTTGCCCTGCTAATTACTATTACAGGCCATTGCTGTGGATCCCCGACAAAAAACACCTCGCAGCACCCAATGAAAGTGGAGGTAACACGCCTACTTCACTAGCTTGTGGCTTGATCTATAACCACCATATCAAACCCAGGAAGAAGGAGAATAAAGGTAAACCATGGTGAAGTTTCTAACTCACCTTAAGCTCACTCAAGAGCTCACCTTACCAACCCACCTGAGTTTTTCTAGGTATCTCACCTTAGAGTTTATCAAGAAGCTCACCAAGTAGCTCACTTGGGAGCTCACCGAGAAGCTCGTTAAGTAGGTTGAATTGAGCTCACTTGTGAGCTCACCGAGCAGCTCACCTAGAAGCTTGAAAAGTAGCTCGACCCAGAGAGATCGTCAAGCAGCTCAACTTGGATCTTACCTGGAATAACTCACCTGGGTAGCTTTCCTGGGAGCTCTAATAGGATCTCACCGATAAGCTCACCCAGGAGCTCACTGAGTAGCTCACCTGATAACTTGAGTTGCCAACTTTTCTGGGAGCTCACCTAAACAGCTCACAGTGCCAACTCACATGGGAGCTCACCTGACAATTTTTCCTTGAGCTCACCTTTCCAACTCACATGGGAGCTCACCTGATAGCTTGCACCTAGAAAGCTCACCTGGGAGCTTGCCTGAAAGCTCACCTTTGATCTCAGCTAGGAGCTCATTGAGAAGCTCACCTAGGTGCTTACCAAGCAGCTTGACTTGTAGATCACCCCAGGAGCTCGTCAAGTAAGCTCGACTTGAGCTTCCCTAGAAAATTTACATGGGAGATTGCACCTGATATTTCAACTAGCCAACTCACCTTGACCTCACCCAAGAGCTTTCCTATTAGGTCACCTTGAGCTCATCTAAGGAGCTCGTCATTTCCAACTCACCTTGAAAACTCTTCATAGGTAGCTCACCTCAGAGCTCGCCTTGATCAAGTAGCTCATAAGGAAGCTCACCTGGGAGCTCACCCTGCCAGTAGCTCACCTTGAGCTCAGGTTGAGGATGAGCTCGCTTATGCCAGCTCACCTAGTGAGCTTACCAAGGACCTCACCTGGGAGCTCATCCAAGTATCTTTCTTGGGAGCTTGCCTGACATCTCACCTTGCCAACTCACCTAACAGCTCACATTGCCAACTCACCTGAATAGATCGTCAAGTGACATGACTTGAGGCTCACTTGTGAGCTCAGCAAGTAGCTCACTGGGGACCTCACCTGGGAGCTCAGTCAAGTAGCTCGCTTGGGAGCTCACCGATCAGCTTGAGTAACTCACCTTGGAGCTCACCTTTGATCTTATACATGGCTCACCTTACCAACTAGCTCACCTTTGAGCTCACTGAGTAGCTCAGCTAGAAGCTTGAGTTGATCAACTCACCCAAGAGCTCATCAAGGTAACTCACGCCTGTCGAAAAATACTTCATCATGGGAGCTCACCTGAAGCAGCTCACTTACACAACTTGCATATGGGAGCTCACCTTTCAGCTCGCTAGCTCACCTTGAGCTCACTGAGGAATGCTCACCTTGCCAACTCACCTAGAGCTCTTCAAGTAGCTCACCTCAGAGTTTATCAAGTAGCTCACGTGAAGCATCTTACCAAGGAGCTCACCTAACAGCTCACCTTAGGATATCAGATGAGTATCTCACCTATTAGTAGATTAACTTGAGCTCACTTATGAGCTCACCTTGCAGCTCACCTTGAGAATCACCTTGGAAGCTCACCTGACAGTATCTCATCTTGAGCAGCTTGCCTAAGTAGCTCACTTGGGAGCTCACATGAAGCTCACCAAGTAGATTTACTTGACAAGTTTTCCAGGGAGCTCTTCTGTAGGAGCTTTCACTGATGAGCTCAAGTTGAGCTTGCCCAGGAGCTCTTCAAGTAAACTCACATGGGAAACTCACCTTAGGAGCTCACCTTATAAGATCTCATCGACCGAGCTTGTCCAAGTAGCTCACCTTGAGATCTTGCCTAATGAGCTCACCCTTACCAGCTCACCTTAGAGCTCATCTGGTAGCTTACATGTAAGCTCACCTGTGAGATATTGTTAACAAGCTCACCTTTGAGCTCACTAAGTAGCTCACCTAGGAGCTCGGCTGGGAGCTCAACTAAATAGATATGCCAAGTAGCTCACCTGGGAGCTCATCATATAGCTATCCTAGTTGACCTCATCTGGGCAGCTCATCTTGAGTAACTTGCATTGAAACTCACTTGGGAGATCCCCTGACCAGCTCACCTTGAGCTCGCCTTGAGAGCTTGCCAACTCACCTTGACTTGAGCTCACCCTAGGGAGCTCATCAAGTAGCTCACCCAAAAATGTCAGATGGGAGCTCACCTGACAGCTCACCTTGGAGCATTGTTGAGCAACTCACCCTTGTGATCTCACCTTGAAACTCATCTTGGGAGCTCACCGTATTAGAGTTCACCTTCGAGAAGCTCACCTAAGTAGCTCACCTGGGAGCTCACCTAACACCTCACCTAGGAGCTCACCGAGGAGCTCATGCAAGCAACTCACCCTAAATTAAGCTCACTTGTGAGCTCACCTGACACGCAGCTCATTACAGGGGACATCGCCTAGGATAGCTCACCAAGTAGCTCACTTGGGAGGTCACCTAGTCAGCTCACCTTAGGAGCTCACTGAACAGCTCACTAGAGTAGCTCGAGCTTAGGGAGCTCCCCTTGAGCTCATCTGGTAAGCTCACCTCAGAACTCACCTGAGTAGCTTGACCAAGTAGCTCACCTGGGAGCTCACCTTGATAGCTCACCTAAGTAACTCACCTTGGGAGCTCACCTTAGATATATTTGACAAGCTCATTGCCTTTGAGCTCACCTATGAGACTTACCTGAGAAGCTCACCTGGAAGCTCGAAATGGGAAGCTCACCCAAGAGATTCACTTGAAGCAGCTCACCTTTGAGCTCACCTAGGAGCTCACCGAATAGCTCACCTAGTAGCTCACTTGAGAGCTCAACCTAGGAGCTCACCCAGAGTAAGCTTGACTTGAGCTTTCACCTAGGAGCTCACCTAAGTAACTCACCCTTGCTAGCTAAAACTCACCTAGGAGCTCACTTGACAAGTCTCTTCTTGAATTGACTCACCTGTGAGCTCACCTTACCAGTAGCTCACCTGAGAAACTCATCATGGGAGCTCACCTGTAAAGCTCACCTTTTCCAACAAGCTCACCTTTGACTCACATAGGAGCTCACCTTTCCAGCTCACCTTGAGCTCAGCTGGGAGCTCACCTCAGCCAATGTCGATAGCTCACCTAAGAGCTCATCTGGTAGCTCAACTCAAGAAGTTCTTAAAGTAGCTTGACTTGAAATAGCTCACTTGTGATAGCTCACCAAGTTAGCTCACCTGGAGATCTCACCTAACATAGCTCACCTAGGAGCTCACTTGAGCAGCTCACACGAGTAGGTTAACTTGAGCTCGCTTGAAAAATCACATGTGAGCTCACCAAGAAACTCATCCAGGGACCTCACCTAGGAGCTCACCAAGTAGCTTACTTGGGAGCTCACCTAGTAGCTCACCTTAGGAGCTCACCTAAACAACTTCACCAAGTAGCTTGTCACTTGGAGCTCTTTCAGGGAGCTCTTCCGATCAGCTCGAGTTCAGCTCACCTAGGAGCTCATCGAGTATCTCACTTAGGAACTCACCTGGGAGCTCACCTAAAGTCTCTCCTTGCCAAGGTTGAACTTCACCTTATGAGCTCACCTTGTCAAACTCACCTTGTAGTTCACCAGGCCCAACTCACCTGGGAGCTCATCTAAGTAGCTCACATGTAAGCTCACCTTAGAGATTGCTAACAACCTCACCTTTGAGCTCACCTAGGAGCTCTTCTGGGAGTAACCAATCACCTAGGAGCTCAGCATGGAGTAGCTCACCCATGGAACTCCTCAAAGCTCATTGAGCAGCTCGTCAAATGAGCTCACCTGGAAAACTCACCTAGGAGCTCACCTTGCCGAGCTCACCTTGAGCTCACATAAGGGAGCTCACCGAGCATCTTACTTCAACTCATCTCGGGAGCTCGTCAAGTAGCTCACACTCAGAAAATTCACATGGGAGCTCACCTGATAGCTCACCTGGGAGCTCACCTCACATGGGAGCTTTCCTTGCTAACTCACCTTAGCTCAGTTGATGAGCTCACCTTACCAACTCACCTTGAGCTCATCTGGTAGCTCACATTGGATTTTTTCAAGATAACTCACCTAAGTAGCTTTCCTAGGAAGCTCACCTAAGTAGCTCACTGTGGAGCTCACTAAGAAGCTTTCTAATAAGGTTGACTTGAGCTTGCTTGTGAGCTTACATGAGTAACTCTCTGGGAATCCTCACATCGGGAGCTCACCTGAGTAGCTCCTTGGAAGACTCACCTAGCAGATCACCTAGGATAGCTCACTATATAAAGAACAACTCAGGTCATTAGCTCACCTATGACCTCATATTTGGAAGCTCAACCAAGAGCCCATCTCGAGTTGATCTCACCTAGGAGCTTAGCTATTGAGTGTCACTTGTAACTCACCTGAGGAGGCTCTCAGCTCATCCAGTAGCTCATGAAATAAGCTTACCTGGTAAACCTCACATGGGAGCTTGCCTTGCTAGCTAACCTTGATCTCACTAAGGAGCTCACCTTTCCAGCACTCAACTTGAGCTCATCAAGTAGCTCACCTCAGGAGCTCACATGGAGCTAGCTCACCAACACCTCACCTTAACAGCTCACCGAATGAGAGCTCACCTTTCCATACTCATAGGTTCGAAGCTCATACTGAGTGACCATTCCTTCCAAACTGCCTTGAGCTCACCATTAGGGGTATCTTGCCTCTGGGAATGTTCATCGAGTATCTTAGGAAATTACCTTTGAAAATGGACCTCTCCTTGAAAAAGCTCACCTGGGTAGATCACCTGGTGAACTAAGTCTGAGGCAGCTCACCAAGTAGGTTTTTAGGGTTGAGGGTCACTTGTGAGCTCATCAAACAACTCACCTGGGACCTTGCCTAGGGACCTTTGCTCAAGTAACAGCGACTTGTCGGTCGCTAACTTGGGACCTCGCTGAATAGCTCATAAAGTAGCTCACATCTAGGGACGAGGTGCTTCTGGGATTGCTCACAATGATCAGCTCAAGTTGAGCTCACCCAGGAGATCTCATTGAAGAAGACTCACCTGTCAGTTTAATGGTTACCTGATGAGCTCACGCCAGTGATAGCTCACCTTGTGAGCTTTCCTTGAGCATCTCACTTAGGTTACTTGCCTTGAGATCTCAGTCTGTGTATGTCACATTAGGAGCTCTCCTTAGTAGCTTGTGTGACATGCTCACCTTTGACCTAAAATCTCGAGCTAACCGAGTGGCTCAGCTGGGAGCTAGTTTGGTAGCTTCGGCATCTTAGGGTAGCTCACCTTACCAGAAGTGTTTCGCTCAGAATGTTTCAGCTTCTGGGAATAGAGTTGCTTCTATCCTTTCATTCCTTTTAGAAACAAATAAGGGGTTAGGGCTAGGAGGAATACCTGTTGAATGTCGAGATGGTGTGCGCGTACCGTTTTGAGAAAGATCAGGCTGATGACTGCGAAGAACTCCTTTTTGTCTTGGAAGGACTACCTACAAATAAGAACACAAGACCACATGATTTTGATTAGACAATAAATGAGGGAACTACCTTGGGTCCAGGAAATATAAAACTTCCTTTCGAAGGTGGTCAGTTCCCCTGCTAATATGAATTAACACAAAGGATACTATAAAATATCAATTAAATTGCTTCGTTGAACTGGGTAGGGGAAAGGCTGGTTTCTGGTTATAGTCACAGATAACCGATACCAGTTGCTGATAACTAATATCGGTATGGTCTAGGATCTGTAGGTTGGTTTGTTTTGTGGGGTGGTTGTGTTGTTTGGTAACTGTGTTATTTGTAAGGCTGTATATGGGTGATATTAGGTAATGAGGTGATGAGAGGTAAATGAATGATAGTTAGATGCAATAGCACATTGGGTAGTGGATCTAGGAATGGATTTGTGAGGACTGTGCTTCAAAAAGTCTAAGAAATGTTATTAAAGAGGACATGCAAGATGTAACTTACTGGTTATTGACGAAGATGCAGGTCCAGGAACTCTGATGACAAAGGCAGAACTCTAGGTAGGATGGCTGACAATAGAAGATGAGATATCTCCCTCCCGATGATCAGCTGAGTATCACAGGTTTCTGGCTATTCCGTTGTAGTTTTGGGCTTGATCTCCTTTTGCTGCAACTCTTCTGGTTTCTTCACTCGTCTCTGCTCGGTCAAGTGAAGATCTGGATTCTCTTGATCGCTTCTAAATGATCTCTGTTGATTCAAAAATCCTTCGACCTTGTTTCTGGTTAGGGGAGCCCATTTTACAGGGAACCGATGGTGGTTACGTAACCGACGGCGGTCGAGTAGGAACCGGCATCGGTTAGGAAAAAGTAGGCTATTTTTAGTAAAATAGCCCACCTTCCCTGCTTTTCTCCCAAGAGATTAGTTGTGGGCTTGGTCAAGTGACTAGAAGGTCGGTTTTGGGTGTGAGAAAGGGGTCATTAGTCATGGGTGTAGGTGTGGACCAAGTTATAGGTCTTAATTAGGTTAGTTTAGGGTTAGGGCTAGGTCATGATGAGGTGGCAAAATGAGGTGGCAGGTAAGGTGATGTGGATTTATCAATTACAAGGTAATTAATAAATAATTGTGTAAGGTTTAGGTGATGAGGTTAGGTTGCGAAATGAGATGCGGGTCACAAGGGGTCGTAAGACACAAATTTGGTGTCTACATTAGCCCCTTATTGTCGTGTAGCTTGTTTTGTAAAGCTGCACGGACAATAATATGAAGTGGTTTCTCCCTGTTAAGGGTATAGGTAATCCCCCTCAAATCTATCACAGATTGAGAGAACTTGAAATCAGGGATAGGGTTGATAAAGGGTAAATGGTGTAGAGATGATGGGGAGAGTGGTGGGGTAGGTCCAAGGAAGTAGACGCACGTTGAAATGCAATAGTGTGACTAGGGTACATGATTTGACGAGCAAACTAAGCAATGCATAGGCAAAGGTCGATAGTTTATCCAAACAAGGGTGATATAATCCTGGTATCCAAGGCATAGGAAGTAGCTCCAGGGTATATAACAGGTAAGGTACAGGAACGTTTAGGCATGTTCAGCAGTACCAAATGGTTGGTTTGGTTGAGATAAATGTCACGGTCTAGGTCTAGGCAAAGTTGGTCGACAGATCAATTCAAGGACCCTAATCATGCTAAAACACGAACAGGTGAGCTCGATTGAACAAAAAACTACATGATGGGTGGATAAAAATGTATGTTGCTGATGTTGGGTAAGGTATTGAAGTGGTATGGCATGTAGGTTCGGGCCAAATTACTGGGTGGCGGCCTTGGGTCGGGCCGGATGGGAAGCGGTGAGGCCTTGGGTTGGGCCAAATGGGTAGGGTGAGGCCTTGGGTCGAGCCAAATGGATCGGGCCAAATGGGTAGGGTGAGGCCTTGGGTTGGGCCAAATGGGTAGGGTGAGGCCTTGGGTCAGTGCCAAAGTGGGTAAGGTTGAGGCCTTGGGTCAGGCCAAAGTGGGTAGGGTGCGGCCTTGGGTTGGGCCGAAGTGGTTGGGGTGTGGCCTTGGGTCGGACCAGAGTGGTTGGTTGTGGCCTTGGGTCAGGCCGGTGAAGTCAAAAAATGGCTAAAGAGTAATGGAGCATATAGGCGATGTGGTAAAGAGGCAATGTGGTGGGAAAGGGAAAGTAGTGAATAAGGGCAAAAAGCTGGGTAAAAAAGGACAAAACTGATATCGGTTATCTATGACCGGTACCGGTTAGATAACCGACGCTGGTTCCTTAGGGCACGATTTGACCGGTATCGGTTCTATGTTAAAACCTATAAAAAGAAAAATACGGCCGGTCATTGTCACTTTGTCAATTTGGAAACCAAATTAAGTTGTCTAAGGTGGAATATTGATATTGGTGTATTTGTTGGCTGAGGTGGCACTAGTTGAGTGGAGAAGTGAGGTGATTGGCGGGCCCGAGTGAGGAGGAGGCAGTAGTTGATTGGTTGAGGACCTAGAAGAGGACATTTGGAGCCATGGCACAGCCAGGAGGAGCAGGAGGAGCTGGACCAGCTGGACCACCACCACCCATCCCACCACGACGACGTGTCGTCGTACCGGTAGGTTCGAAACCCCATGCATTGTGTTCATTTGATGTTATTAAGCTAGATTTGGGGTTTGGGTAGGAATGTACATGTTTTAGGAAATAATTAGAAAATGGAAATAATTTGAAAAAGGGAGAGGGTAGATAGGTGAAATAAGCCAAGGCAGCTGGGTGGGTAGGTTTTTAGGGTGTTTGGGTGGGTAGATGTAGGGAAAGAAATGAAAAAATGTAGGTGGGGGGCCGCGCGGGGGTTCGGCTCTGGGTAAATTACAGCGACCGATGTCGGTCGCTAAGCGACTGGCATCAGTCGCAAATTTTCAGGGACAGGTGCTTTGTGTTTGGCCGGTGTCGGTCGGTAGCTCGACCGGCGTCGGTGGGAAAAGGTTTATGTTGCGGTCATTTTTTGTTTTGTTATTGGGGACTGGTACTTTTTGGTCCGTAGTGGTTTGGTTAGTTTTTTTTTTTTTTTGGTTTTTTTGTTTAGTTATTGTGTTGTGTTGAGTTTGTGGTGGTGAAGTTTAGGTGTTGTTTGGGTTGGGATGAGTTGGTGTTTTGGGTGTTGTTAGGGATGTTTTGTTGATTTAGGTGGGGTTGTTGGATTTGGTTGTTTGGGTATCGTTTTGGTTGTGTTTTGGGGTGGGTTGTTTTGGGTAGAAGAGGGAGGTGAATAGCGTAGAGAGAAGGTAGGTGGGTAGAGGGGTGTGTTAGAGAGTCGTGGTGTGGCTAGGTGGAGAAGAAAAGGGGGTGTAGAGGGTTGTGGTGTTGTTGTTGTAAAGAGTAGAGCTAATGTTGTGGGTTGGTTTTGCAGGCACGTCAGCAGCTGACGATGCGGGACAGGATGCCCCCACTATTGGTGCGGATGCGACCACATGTATCCGCAGCACACTGGGCTATCATGCGTGAGGTGGGACTCAGCGGAGTCCAGCGATATAGAGCTATCGACAGAGATCATAGTTTGATGGTTGCCCTCATCGAGAGATGGGATCAAGATATTAATTAAATTGCTTCGTTGAAATGGGTAGGGGAAAGGCTGGTTTCTGTTTATAGTCAAGATAACTGATACCAGTTTCTGATAACCGATATCGGTAGGGTCTAGGATCTGTAGGTTGGTTGGGTTGTGTGGTGGTTGTGTTGTTTGGTGGCTGTGTTATTTGTAAGGCTAGTATATGGGTGATATTAGGTAATGAGGTTATGAGAGGTAAATGAATGATAGTTAGATGCAATAGCACGCTGGGTAGTGGATCTAAGAATGGATTTGTGAGGACTGTGCTTCAAAAATTCTAAGAAATGTCATTAAAGAGGACATGCAAGATGTAACTTACTGGTTATCGACAAAGATGCAGGTCCAGGAACTCTGATGACAAAGGCAGAACTCAGTAGGATGGCCTAACAATCAGAAGATGAGATATCTCCCTCCAGATGATCAGCTGAGTATCACAGGTTTCTGGCTATTCAGTTGCAGTCTTGGGCTTGATCTCCTTTTGCTGCAACTCTTCTTGTCTCTTCACTCGTCTCTGCTCAGTCAAGTGAAGATCTAGATTTTCTTTATCGCTTCTAATGATCTCTGTTGATTCAAAAATCCTTCGACCTTGTTTCTGGTTAGGGGATCCCATTTTACAGGGAACCAATGGCGGTTACGTAACCGACGGCAGTCGAGTAGGAACCAGCATCGGTAAGGAAAAAGTAGGCTATTTTTAGTAAAATAGCCCACCTTCCCTGTTTTTCTCCCGAGAGATTAGTTGCGGGCTTGGTCAAGTGAGTAGAAGGTCGGTTTTGGGTGCGAGAAAGGGGTCCTTAATCATGGGTGTAGATGTGGACCAAGTTATAGGTCTTAATTAGGTTAGTTTAGGGTTAGGGCTAGGTCATGATGAGGTGGGAAAATGAGGTGGCAGGTAAGGTGATGTGGATTTATCAATTACAAGGTAATTAATAAATAATTGTGTAAAGTTTAGGTGATGAGGTTAGGTTGCGAGATGAGGTATGGGTCACAAAGGGTCGTAAGACACAAATTTGGTGTCTACATTAGCCCCTTATTGTCATGTAGCTTGTTTTGTAAAGTTACACGGACAATAATATGAAGTGGTTCCTCCTGTTAAGGGTATGGGTAATCCCCCTCAAATCTATCACAGATTGAGAGAACTTGAAATCAGGGATAGGGTTGATAAAGGGTAAATGGTGTAGAGATGATGGTGAGAGGGTGGGGTAGGTCCAAGGAAGCAGACGCACATTGAAATGCAATAGTGTGACTAGGGTACATGATTTGACGAGCAAACCAGCAATGCATAGGCAAAGGTCGATAGTTTATCCAAACAAGGGTGATATAATCCTGGTATCCAAGGCATAGGAAGTAGCTCCAGGGTATATAACACGTAAGGTACAGGAACGTTTAGGCATGTTCGGCAGTAGCAAATGGTTGGTTTGGTTGAGATAAACGTCACGGTCTAGGTCTAGGAAAATTTGGTCGACAGATCAATTCAAGGACCCTAATCATGCTAAAACACGAATAGGTGAGCTCGATGGAACAAAAAGTTACATGATGGGTGGATAAAAATGTATGTTGTTAATGTTGGGTGAGGTATCGAAGTGATACGGCCTTAGGTCGGGCCAAGTTGTTGGGTTGCGGCCTTGGGTCGGGCCAAATGGTTGGGGTGAGGCCTTGGGTTGGGCCAAATGGGTAGGGTGAGGCCTTGGGTCAGGCCAGATGGGTAGGGTGATGCCTTGGGTCGGGCTAAATGGTTGGTTGTGGGCTTGGGTCAGGCCGGAGTGGTTGGTTGTGGCCTTGGGTCGGGCCGGAGTGGTTGGTTGTGGCCTTGGGTCGGGCCGGAGTGGTTGGTTGCGGCCTTGGGTCGGCCCGGAGTGGTTGGTTGTGGCCTTGGGTCGGGCCGGAGTGGTTGGTTGTGGCCTTGGGTGGGAAAGAGGAAATGTGGTGGGAAAGGGAAAGTAGTGAATAAGGGCAAAAACCTAGGTAAAAAAGGACAAAACCGATATCGGTTATCTATGACCGGTACCGGTTAGATAACCGACACCGGTTCCTTAGGGCACGATTTAACCGGTATCGGTTCTATGTTAAAAACCTATAAAAAGAAAAATATGGCTGGTCATTGTCACTTTGTCAATTTGGAAACCAAATTAAGTTGTCTGAGGTGGAATATTGATATTGGTGTATTTGTTGGCTGAGGTGGCACTAGTTGAATGGAGAAGTGAGGTGATTAGCGGGCCCGAGTGAGGAGGAGGTAGTAGTTGATTGGTTGAGGACACAGAAGAGGAGCAGGAGGAGCTGGACCAGCTGGACCACCACCACCCATCCCACCACGATGACGTGTCTTCGTACCGGTAGGTTCGAAACCCCATATTCTGTTCATTTTATTTCATTATGCTAAATTTGGGGTTTTGGGTAGGAATGTACATGTCTTAGGAAATAATTAGAAAATGGAAATAATTTGAAAAAGGGAGAGGGTAGATAGGTGAAATAAGCCGAGGCAACTGGGTGGGTAGGTTTTTAGGGTGTTTGGGTGGGTAATTTGGGAAAGAAATGAAAAAATGTAGGTGGGGGGCTGCACGGGGGTTCGGCTCCGGGAAATTACAGTGACCGATGTGGGTCGCTAAGCGACCGGCATCGGTCACAAAAATCCAGGGACAAGGTGCTTTGTGTTTGGCCGGTGTTGGTCAGAAGCTGACCGACGTCGGTGGGAAGAGGACCACGGTCGGTTATTGGGGACCGATACCGGTCCGTAGTGTTTGTTAGTTTTTTTGTTTTTTTTGGTGGTTTAGGTTATTGTGTTGTGTTGAGTTTGTGGTGGTGATTTAGGTGTTGTTTGGGTTGGGATGGGGTGTTTTGGGTGTTGTTTGGGTTAAGGTGGTGTGTTTTGGGTAGTTTGGTATTGTTTTGGGGTGGGTTATTTTGGGTAGAAGAGGGAGGCGAATAGCGTAGAGAATAGGTGGGTAGAGGGGTGTGTTAGAGAGTCGTGGTGTGGCTAGGTGGAGAAGAAAAGGGGGTGTAGAGGGTTGTGGTGTTTTTGTTGTAAAGAGTAGAGCTAATGTTGTGGGTTGGTTTTACAGGCACGTCAGCAGCTGACGATGCGGGACAGGATGCCCCCACTGTTGGTACGGATGCGACCACATCTATCCGCAGCACACTGGGCTATCATGCGCGAGGTGGGACTCGGCGCAGTCCAGTGATATAGAGCTATCGACAGAGATCATAGTTTGATGGTTGACCTCATCGAGAGATGGGATCAAGATATCAATTAAATTGCTTCATTGAAATGGGTAGGGGAAAGGCTGGTTTCTGGTTATAGTCAGGATAACCAATACCGGTTTCTAATAACCAATATCGGTAGGGTCTAGGATCTGTAGGTTGGTTGGGTTGTGTGGTGGTTGTGTTGTTTGGTTTCTGTGTTATTTTTAAGGCTAGTATATGGGTGATATTAGGTAATGAGGTGATGAGAGGTAAATGAATGATAGTTAGATGCAATAGCACGGTGGGTAGTGGATCTAAGAATGGATTTGTGAGGACTGTGCTTCAAAAAGTCTAAGAAATGTCATTAAAGAGGACATGCAAGATGTAACTTACTAGTTATTGATGAAGATGCAGGTCCAGGAACTCTGATGACAAAGGTAGAACTCAGTAGGATGGCCTAACAATCAGAAGATGAGATATCTCCCTCCAGATGATCAGCTGAGTATCATAGGTTTCTGACTATTCAGTTGTAGTCTTGGGCTTGATCTCCTTTTGCTGCAACTCTTCTTGTCTCTTCACTCGTCTCTGCTCGGTCAAGTGAAGATCTGGATTTTCTTTATCACTTCTAATGATCTCTGTTGATTCAAAAATCCTTCGACCTTGTTTCTGGTTAGGGGATCCCATTTTACAGGGAACCAATGGCGGTTACGTAACCGATGGCAGTCGAGTAGGAACCGGCATTGGTAAGGAAAAAGTAGGCTATTTTTAGTAAAATAGCCCACCTTCCCTGCTTTTCTCCCGAGAGATTAGTTGCGGGCTTGGTCAAGTGAGTAGAAGGTCGGTTTTGGGTGCGAGAAAGGGGTCCTTAATCATGGGTGTAGATGTGGACCAAGTTATAGGTCTTAATTAGGTTAGTTTAGGGTTAGGGTTATGTCATGATGAGGTGGAAAAATGAGGTGGCAGGTAAGGTGATGTGGATTTATCAATTACAAGGTAATTAATAAATAATTGTGTAAAGTTTAGGTGATGAGGTCAGGTTGTGAGATGAGGTATGGGTCACAAAGGGTCGTAAGACACAAATTTGGTGTCTACATTAGCCCCTTATTGTCATGTAGCTTGTTTTGTAAAGTTACACAAACAATAATATGAAGTGGTTCCTCCTGTTAAGGGTATGGGTAATCCCCTTCAAATCTATCACAAATTGAGAGAACTTGAAATCAGGGATAGGGTTGATAAAGGGTAAATGGTGTAGAGATGATGGTGAGAGGGTGGGGTAGGTCCAAGGAAGCAGACGCACATTGAAATGCAATAGTGTGACTAGGGTACATGATTTGACGAGCAAACCAGCAATGCATAGGCAAAGGTCGATAGTTTATCCAAACAAGGGTGATATAATCCTAGTATCCAAGGCATAGGAAGTAGCTCCAGGGTATATAACAGGTAAGGTACAGGAATGTTTAGGCATGTTCGGCAGTACCAAATGGTTGGTTTGGTTGAGATAAACGTCACGGTCTAGCTCTAGGCAAAGTTGGTCAACAGATCAAGTCAGGGACCCTAATCATGCTAAAACACGAATAGGTGAGCTCAATGGAACAAAAAGTTACATGATGGGTGGATAAAAATGTATGTTGTTGATGTTGGGTGAGGTATCGAAGTGGTACGGCCTTAGGTCGGGCCAAGTTGTTGGGTTGCGGCCTTGGGTCGGGCCAAATGGTTGGGGTGAGGCCTTGGGTTGGGCCAAATGGGTATGGTGAGGCCTTGGGTCAGGCCGGATGGGTAGGGTGAGGCCTTGGGTTGGGCCAAATGGTTGGATATGGCTTTGGGTCAGGCCGCAGTGGTTGGTTGTAGTCTTGGGTCGGGCTGGAGTGGTTGGTTGCGGCCTTGGGTCGGGCCGGAGTGGTTGGTTGTGTCCTTGGGTCAGGCCAGAGTGGTTGGTTGCGGCCTTGGGTCGGGCCGGTGAAGTCAAAAACGGCTAAAGAGTAATGGAGCATATAGGTGATGTGGGAAAGAGGAAATGTGGTGGGAAAGGGAAAGTAGTGAATAAGGGAAAAAAGCTAGGTAAAAAAGGACAAAACCGATATCGGTTATCTATGACCGGTACCGGTTAGATAACCGACGCCGGTTCCTTAGGGCACGATTTGACCGGTATCGGTTCTATGTTAAAAACCTATAAAAATAAAAATACGGCCGGTCATTGTCACTTTGTCGATTTGGAAACCAAATTAAGTTGTCTGAGGTGGAATATTGATATTGGTGTATTTGTTGGCTGAGGTGCCACTAGTTGAGTGGAGAAGTGAGGTGATTGGCGGGCCCGAGTGAGGAGGAGGTAGTAGTTGATTGGTTGAGGACACAGAAGAGGACATTTGGAGCCATGGCACAGCCAGGAGGAGCAGGAGGAGCTGGACCAGCTGGACCACCACCACCCATCCCACCACGATGACGTGTCATCGTACCGGTAGGTTCGAAACCCCATATTGTGTTCATTTTATTGCATTATGCTAAATTTGGGGTTTTGGGTAGGAATGTACATGTTTTAGGAAATAATTTGAAAATGGAAATAATTTGAAAAAGGGAGAGGGTAGATAGGTGAAATAATCCGAGGCAACTGGGTGGGTAGGTTTTTAGGGTGTTTGGGTGGGTAATTTGGGAAAGAAATGAAAAAATGTAGGTGGGGGGCCGCGCGGGGGTTCGGCTCCGGGAAATTACAGCGACCGATGTCGGTCGCTAAGCGACTAGCATCGGTCACAAAAATCCAGGGACGAGGTGCTTTGTGTTTGGCCGGTGTCAGTCGGAAGCTGACCGACGTCGGTGGGAAGAGGACTGCGGTCGGTTATTGGGGACCGATACCGGTCCGTATTGTTTGTTAGTTTTTTGTTTTTAATTTGGTGGTTTAGGTTATTGTGTTGTAACACCCTGAACTGTTGTTACTTTCTCTTAAGCATTCAAGTGTTGATATGTGATTTCCAGTAAAAGGATGTGTTCCTCGATTCAGAAATCATGCTTGATATATACTGAATTTCTTGCAGATTGCAGATCTTGACTGAGTCAGAATATGATTAGACTCTTTTATTTATTTCATTTTGTGTCTGAATATTAATCTGATCACGGAATGAATTATAGAGATATTCATCTATAATATCTAGACTTGGATCAGTGGAATTGATCCAAGTAATGCTTTAAATCTGTTTGTGATAAATTAGATCACAGACCTTGAACAGGTTGCAAGGTATGGAAGCATTTATTAAGCTGGTCAGGAGTATGACTCAGGCTGATCTTGAGAAATGAATTGGTTCCTGATATGGAGGTATATCTGGAAGGTCTCGGGCGTGGACCAAGTAATAATTCTGTCATGTATATTCCTGTAGCCTAACGGCTGTATAGGAGTAAATCCTGTTCGGAGATGCATGATTTTAGATCTTTTCTTGGCATATAAAATATTATACCTTACTGGAATTATTAACGGTTAGTAACCTAAAACTAAAACCTAACCTAGGGGTTAGATTAGTGTTAATCTAACCTAGACCTAGGCTATGTGTTATCATCCTAAGTTAGTATCTATGTGTAAATTGGTTAGTATGGGTATTACCCTAAATTCTAACCTAGGATACTAACCTAACTATTGAGGAGGATGTAAAGGGGCCTATGGAGGGTTGCGAACCATGGGTGGTGTTTTCTATGGAAATTAATGCTGGGGATAAGGATGAGGGACAGGTCATGGCGGAGGCTTAAGCGGTGGCTAACCTGTGTAGACGTGGCAATTTGCTAAGTTTGGAAATGAACTTGAGTTTTAGTTGGACTGTCGCCAATTCTGGCGGTCGGTGGAAGTTGAGTTTAAGCGGGAAAATTGGTTTAATGGCATTCAATATTCTCGGAAGTCGAGCTCGGAACTCGCGAGAAGGCATGCAAATGGAAATTTGGGGGGTTTGTTTGGCTTGTCACGATTTTCGGTCTTCTCTCTCCCTCTGCTGGTTTACTGGTTCTTCGCACCAGTTCTCTTTGAGTTGCATGGCAACTATGGACTGCCATAGCTCTTTTCTCTATCATGGAGGATATATATGCGATGGAGACAGTGAAATTTTGTTGGTCGCTTTATCGTGGAAAAAGAAAAGGAATTTTGAGCTCTTCCTGTGGTCTGCTTCGGAAATTTGATCAAAAATACAGGCATGTTAGGCCCTAACCTTTAAATATCTTGCTGCCTTTCAAGTGCTTTCATTAGAACAACTCTGTTCAAATGTTTTGTGAAAATTAGATGAATTTTCTATGGAGATCTTGTTTGATTTTTGGCAATGTATCTCTTCTGGTTTGATTTTTCAATTTCCTCTTGATGGGTGTTTATTGAAATCGAATTTCGGCTCTATTTGCTTTGAGTATTCATTCTGGCTTATACATGTGAGGTATTTATTTATAAAAGTTTGAGTGTTCGGCCTGTTTGGCGTGAGCCCTTAGAATATACCTGTGTGTAGTACAAGACCACTATATGTTTTTGACTAGTGGTCGCTGTTTCTTGTTATGTAAACTGTATGGAATGATTTTGATGAATACTGTAAGATTGATCAGTATTATCGCTTCTTTGGAAAATCTGTCGTGGGTTTTGTTGACAGTGTTTAATGATACTTTTTGGGTTTTCATTGTCTTCTAATTTTGTTAGGAGCAGGTAACTGTTGTGTTACTGTAGTTTATACGACCTAGCGGAAGTTGTTTCCCTTGTTATTGTGTTAGCAGGATTACTTGTGGACTGTGTATAATATAGATAAACCTGTACTTTATTGTATCGACTCAGTGGAGTCCATGATTGAATCGTATATTGCTATCTATTGCTGGGAATGTAGATTCATCCATAAGTTTTGTGAATGGATTTTCGTGGAAGCCTGGTAAGAAGAAACAGGTCTTTTGGCTACTGTTATTTGAAATAATTAAAGGGTAAAGACTTCCTGGGTATGCATTTTCATTTCTATGTGAAAGCTGTTCGAAAGTTTCGAAGCGGCTCAGTTGATTTCCTTTCTTGAAATGGGTATTCGATTTGTTTCACTTGTTTCATTCTGAATGTTTTCCATGAATGGCATAGATGGATTTATCAACCAATTTCATAGTACGTTGCTGTAGGGTTCAGTGGTTATGGGTACAAAACCATTAACCGTTTTCAGTGTGAATATATAGATTTATATTGTTGTGAATTGGACGACTCTGAGGAGTCGATTGAATGATTCATTTTATTTTTGAGCCGAATAAAGTTAAGTTATGGGTATTTTATGTGCCGGGGACTTAATGGAATAACATGTATTTCGATCTTGTTATTGCGATTGGAATACCTTCATGTTTCTGGGATTTTGAGGTACAGATTCTTAGGTGGACATGTACGTCTTCAACCTGTACAAATTTATGTAAAAAGGTTGGCAGAGTTCAGTCGGGTTCTTGGTTTGAAATTAGAGATTAATCTGTTCATCTGATTCTATTTATGCTTCGTTGACGAAAAACAGTATGAATTCATATGCATCTGCTTGAATTGTTACCTCGGTTGAATCATTTGGAATTCTGGAAAGGTAGCTGGTGCTTCTGTCTCTTTCTGAACTTGACTTTGGACACTTTCTTTGTCACTGTTGAGATCCTTGAATATGGATGACTGTTTCGTGTTCTAATCTTGTTTGGGTAAGTCGCGAATACCACACTAAGACTTGCATGCGCCAAGGTAAGGATCGATTGGTTGTATTCCCTTATTTTACTTCAGTCCAATTTTGACTGAGCAAGAATAATTATTCTATGTTCTTTTCCATTTAATCTATCTGATTTGACTGTGCATGATTTGGAAATACTGTGTGGTCAACATAGCATAGTCTCTAGGAAACCTCAAATTGCTTGATGCAATAAGGTTGTTGTTTTCAGCGATACGCTTGTAGTTTCTTGTTTTCAACTTGTGTCAAAGCCTTACTGTGTAAAAGGAACTAGCATTGGGCTTAGGGTTGATACAGGAATTGTTGATGTGTTAGTTGTTGTACAGGATTTTTGTTGTGTTTCTATTTCTTGATTTAGAACAGCGATCTTACTTGTGGCTTGTTTAACCTGTTCATTTATATGCTGGTAGAATGTTTTTATATCTAAGGATGGTACAGTGATGAAATTATGTGAAAGGAAGTAGGAATGGATAGGTTCTTTCTCTTCCTTTATTTAATACTTGTTGATATTTATCTAACAGTGGGAAATTGTTTTGTAACATATTGGTGGAATTCCGAATTGTTATGTTGTTCCCTTTTGGAAGAATGAAACGATCTGAACAATGTTGTGATTTTGGATTCAATGATTGTTGTGTACGTTCGTTCCTTGATTCTTTTAATATTTGATGAAATATTAGAAAGTGAATAAGACTATTTGTAACAATGATAGAGTTACATAATTGTAATCATTCTGTATTACAATGACATAGTCTGAATATGTTTACTTATTTGGATATTTGATCTCATTTAAACAGGGTGTTTAATGAAAACAATTAATGGATTGCAATTGTTTTAAAAGTTAGTGCTTATCATGCTCAGTTCATTGAACTGACTCATGTTGACTATTTTTGCATATGGTTACCGTAAGAGGTAAAAGCAATGCAGATCTGACAAGCTGATCAGATCGTTTAATTGATTTGTAATGAATTACAGCTTGATTTTATAGATGTACTAAATGGGAAAAGATGTTTCCTTTCCGTTAGCATTGTATCAAGTATGCTGTTGCATAAAATGTAATTGTATAGTTTTGAAAGGAATGGGAATAAGTGTTTGATACTTATGTGTTGTATTCTATTTCTGAAAGTTGACATTCTTCGGTTTATGTAACGAAGGGGCATTGTTATTATTGTATAATATGGATGCTTTTGTGATTGACAATGAAAGCTTGTAAGTAAATGAGATTAAATTATTATGAGTGTTTAGTAGTTCTAATTTGTTCTAGCGAAAGCAATATTGGAATTAAATAATTGTCTTTCTAGAAGATAGGTTAAAAAAAATGAGCCTAAAGAGAACGCTAAACAAACTGGATTAAATTACTAATCCCTAGTCCTAAGTATGAAACGAAAATAGTAAATTGGATTCTTAATCACTTATATCTTTAAACTAAAAAGTATGATATAAATTCAGTTAAGAGAACTGATAGGCAATCAAATGGAGTTCAGATGGAAATCTCAAGCAAAGGTTATGAGATATTGTCCGATTCTGTTGCTTTAGAATCAGGTGTATTCTAATGACTCCTTGATGGGAACTTGACCGTAATATCTCTACCATGTAATGGGTTTTAATAGAGGAGGGTCGTCTTAAGACAAAGAATCCAGGGATTTGGAAAGGCTAACCTTAGGGAAAAGTCTTTAAAAGTAATTTAAACTCAAGTGCGTAACGCTTGTTATTGGGTAGATCTTTTCGAGGCGGATTTAAAGATTGACGACATAAGTCGACTGCAGGGCTTTACCTCTGAGGAGATTAGGATCTTCTCAAAGTTACAACAATGCAGATGACTTATGGCGACACCCTTTGCATTGATCGCTAAGATTTACACTTGATTTCGCATGAGTTACCCTGGGACTGATTAAGAACGTGGTCATGTTATAAGACTACCTCGGAGATTTGGGGTGTCATGACACACTGGTTAAACTACAAGGTTGAACCAGTATGTCATCATATCCCTAATCCTCGTGGGCATCCATATAACATTATCACCTTGTTAATCTGCCTCTGAGTGATTCAGTTGTGAAAGGAAGGACTGACAGTAGTCAGTATAAGACATTCTATATAACATATGAATGGGGTGAAGGACATATTCCAGATTGACGAGTATGCCGTTAAGGAATACGAGACATGAACAGTATGTTTCAAATCTTTGGCCAAAGTATCGCAAGCTGCTGATTGCGTTGTCCTAATTCACCTAGTCTAAGGGATGAGATGCCGATGAATAATGGTAACAATTATTCAGTTAGATTCCTTGGACAGAGCATTCTGAATCCTAGATTAGGGAAGAGAACCGCAAGAGTATTGTGTTAAATAAAAACATCGACTCTTATTACTCATGAATAGATCGGTAGATTACCGAGTCATGGAATGAATAGATCGGAGATACTCCGAGTCATTACAGCTGCATATGGTTGTCTGTTATATAAATGGTTATTTGAATTGTGAGTTCTAAATTATGTATTTAGAACCAGTATGCAATTATCAAAAAAAAAAATTTTTGACTTGTTCTATTGTCTAAAATGAGGATGTTACATGTGTTGTGTTGAGTTTGTGGTGGTGATTTAGGTGTTGTTTGGGTTGGGATGGGGTGTTTTGGGTGTTGTTTGGGTTAAGGTGCGGTGTTTTGGGTAGTTTGGTATTGTTTCGGGGTGGGTTGTTTTGGGTAGAAGAGGGAGGCGAATAGCGTAGAGAATAGGTGGGTAGAGGGGTGTGTTAGAGAGTCGTGGTGTGGCTAGGTGGAGAAGAAAAGGGGGTGTAGAGGGTTGTGCTGTTTTTGTTGTAAAGAGTAGAGCTAATGTTGTGGGTTGGTTTTGCAGGCACGTCAGCAGCTGACGATGCGGGACAGGATGCCCCCACTATTGGTCAGGATGCAACCACATGTATCCGCAGCACACTGGGCTATCATGCATAAGGTAGGACTTGGCGGAGTCCAGCGATATAGAGCTATCGACAGAGATCATAGTTTGATGGTTGCCCTCATCGAGAGATGGGATCCGGCGACCAATGTGTTCCATCTCTTGACTGGAGAGATGACCATCACATTGGAGGATGTGTATCGCATCCTTCGATTACCTATCGATGGAGAGGCAGTCTTTCAGGTGGATGCAGAGACAACCATGGAAAGCATCCTACAGGTTTTTGGGGATGCAACTGCGCTAGTGACATATCATAGCGCGAGCATCGGGTATGGTGATATGTACCGTGCACACCGACATGAGACATGGCTTACCGTGTTGATGATGATCGGGATCACCTGCTTTGGCCTCCCAGACTCAGAGGGAGGACACTTTCCATGGGTGCTGATGGGGGTGCTACATGAGATGGTGGAGGAGCACACCTGTAATGCTTGGGCACCCGTATATCTGGTGCAATTATACAGGGAGCTGTGGGGCTATCGCCGGATGAGGTGATTCAGGATTTTTTTGACATTTTTACTTCACTGTTCGACATATGAGCACATCATATGCATTAGACCAGTAGGGCTACCCCAGCAGCCAGGGCCATAGGTCATATATAGATACAGATTTCAGAGGTGGTTGGGGGTCGTGGGCTAGCCACGAGCAATGCTTACAAGGCGGGACGTCACCTATTACAGACATTTATTAGAGGGCCTGACAGTGGTAGACACCGTATGGAGACCTTACAGAGGTCATCACTCGTGCAGAGGAGCCCGAGTATAGTTACGCTTGATCCAGTACACTTTCTATATAGCAGGACGGAGGCTGGGATAGTACGAGAGGATACCCCTAGAGAGGGTACACAGGCAGATGGGGCTACGACAGGACGAGCCACCTCCCTTCCCTCAGTATCAGAGGGATGATGTAGAGGCCCCACTACCTGCACCACAGCCCTTATATCCAGATTGGGTTGCAGAGAGGCCAGCAGGTGACGCGGTAGATGATGCTGGTTATACGGGAGCATACATGGTTTGGTGGGTTGGTCAGAGAGCAGCTAGGATAGCACCACCTGCACAGCCAGACTTGGCTGCAGTGATAGGAGAGCGAGATCAGATCAGGGGCTAGGTGCAGCTATTACAGGGGCAGTTGGCTACTGCACAGGCACAGATAGGTGTCCTACAGGGGCAGCTAGCCTAGGCACAGGTACAAGCATAGGCACAGGCATAGGCACAGGCACCACCACCACCAGCGGCACAGCCACAGCCCCAGGCACAGGTATAGATACCACCACGGCCACAGGCACCACCAGCGGCACCAGCACAGGCACATGGGGTACTGGTAGTAGGTGTCAGGGGACCAGCCCCAGCACCTATGATGGCTCGAGAGTGTTACATGGAGGCGAGAGCGAAGGCCTGGTACTATCAGGATGTTCTTGATAGTACCGGAGTTCAGTATCAGCCATATGTGGCACATAGATCAGAGACCTCTATTAGCCAGAGGTCTCAGGGAGGTGCAGCTACAGCTGGTGTGTCTGTTACAGGCAGGAGGCGGGAGGCAGGACAGGGACCAGTAGGTAAATAGGTAGAGGGAGGTGGAGAGAGCTGAGGGGTCCCTGCACATTTGTATATTGGACATAGGCACCGGTCTGCGAACCGGTTGTGTTGATAGAGGCCTGTGTGCCTACATTTATTCATTGATTCATTCATTTATTATATACCGGCCTGCAAGCTGAGTACGGGTTGTATAGTTGATACCAGCCTGTGAGCCGAGTATATTTTTGATATGAGGGACTGGCCTACGAGCCGAGTCGAGATTATTGACATTTATTGCGGCCTGCGTGTCGTCTTTGTTGTATTATGAGATCACAGAGGCCCCGATGCAGGGCACATTGTATATTGGAAACATTGTATATATATATAGATATGATGATTTGACTCACGTGCTGTGTTTAAAATGTTTTTAAGTATTTTGTCAATGGTTTGTGATATTTGATGTATGATGAGTTGGATGTACATGGTGTTATATATAAATGATGTTGACGTCTTTTGTTAATGAGATGCACATATATATGGATGACATGTTATATTATGAAATGTTACGTGTGTTGTTGCTGGTTTTGTGACATTGAATGTATGTATCTGATGAGTTGGATCCAAATGGTGTATAGATTGATAGTTTTTTGATATCCTTAGGTGATGGCATGTTTTTTTTAGTAATGTAGATAGATGATATGGATGAAATCATAATGAGAAGTGGATTGGATGGACAAGTATGGATAATGGTGTTGTTATGTAGGAAAAAGAGGCAGGCGCGACAAAAATTAGGTAGAAAATGAAGAAAAGAACTATGTTTCCAAAAGTCAGGTGTATAACTGATATCGGTTATGTAACAGATGCCGATAATTAATAGACCGGTATCGGTTATGTAATCGATACCAGTTATTTAGGTATGAGCTTTTCTAAAAATAGAAAATCTAGGGTGGCAACTTAAGTTCTAATTTTGAGAGCCATGCAAGAAGTTAAATACGCAAACGCGACGCTTTTTGACGACTGAGACAGGTAATTTCATGAGAGATTTGAGTGATAAGGAGAAAAGAGACAGGGAAAGTGAATGTGATCTGAGATTCAGAAGGCAGAAAGGTGAATTTGAAAAGGGTGGTGATCATGGCAGAATGAGGAGAAGCATTCAGCAGACAGGGACGAGGGGGAAGACAAGTGCCACCTCAAGCTGCTGCAACCCAAGAGGTAAATGTTTTGGTTGTGATTTGATTTTTGCATGTTGTGTGAATAGGATGGAGGAGATTAAATGGGTAGATATGAGAAAGAAAACATGATAGGAAAGGTTATAGATGAGGTGAGTGTTACGGGGTAGGTAATCAGGGGTTTCGGGTATGTCTGTGTATACAGAGAGGAATAAACGATCAATGTTTTGTCATGGGCTGTGTGTTTTGGCAAGGCTGTATGAAGGTAACAGTGACCGATATCGGTTAGAGATAACCGGTATCGGTTACCGAACTGGTAGCGGTTACCTACAACTGATACTGGTATCTGTAGGCATTTCCAGAATGTGAGAAAAAACCCGTGGGAATTTGATGGATTGAATGGTTGTTTGTTGTTTTGATGTATGCAGGTAGAGGCAGGGTTGAGGATGAATGATAGTGTACCAGTGCTGTTGTCACAAATCCAAGCGGATGTAACACCGGCTGAATGGAAATTGATAAATCGTTTGGGGTTAAGTGGAATCTGCTATTATTCACGAATCACACGTAACCATGTTATGTTTCAGGTGTTGATTGAGAGATGGAATCCTAAGAAAAATACCTTCTATCTGCCAACAAGGGAGATGACAGTGACATTGGAATATGTGTTCCGTATTTTGAGACTCCCAATTATAGGAACACCAGTATATCAGGCAATGCCTAGTGTAGGGCGGGCAGCGATAACAACAGTATTTGGTCTGTACTCACGAGATTTGACACAACGAGGTTTGACATTTACGTATGGCATAATGTATGCAGCACACCCTGAGGAGACAAGGTTAGCAGTGATATTAATGATAGCGGTAGGGTATTATGCATTACCGAGGGTAGATGGGGGAAGATTTCCAAAGGTATTGATGTGTGTTATTTGAGAGATGATAGAAAGGAACGTTACTTTTGCATGGGCACCTGCATATTTGGCGGAACTATACAGGGGTTTATGGGCTTGTAGGCAAAATCACAGGACGACACTGGATGGTTCATACTTATTACATTGTTGGGCCTATGAGCACATTGTTTGTGTGCGACCAATAGGCCAACCCATCCAGTCAGGAGAGACCGGCGTGCAGAGGTTGGGATTTAGACTATGGGTCCAGACATAATAAGAGGCAAGATCCCAGGCCATGACGGGTGACATTGAGTATTACAGGCAGGTATGGGAGAGGGTGACGATTGCGGATATCTGTTGGAGGCCTTACGGGAACTATATGGTAATAGAAAACATAGCTGAGGAGTTGAGGGGTGTAGAGTGATTGAGGTGGATCGTGGGGAACAGGACAGGTGAGTATGAGAGGATTCCTATAGATCACGTGCGGTGACAATTCTGATTTGTGCAGGATATACCCATGGCTTATAGACCATATATGAGGATTGACGCCGAGGCAACATTCTCACCTCCCTGGCCAACACCTCCAGAAGGGCCAGAGGAGATAGCAGCCGATCGCAGGGTAATGGATGTAGGAACGACAAAGGCCTATAGATTATGGTGGGTAGCAGAACTGTGAGGTGTACGTGATCGTCCTGACATAGCTAGGATTACAGCAGAGAGAGATCTTCTGCAGAGTTTAGTGCAGCAGCTCCAAATGCAGGTGAATGAGGCAAGAGGATTGTTAGCGGTTGCGAAGTCACGAGCGGAGAGACTAGAGGCTGGAGTCCTCCATGAAAGAGGGTGTATTCATATGTTACAGGAGAGATTGGTAGATCAGTGGGTGGTACCAATAGCCATGGTACCATTGAGGACAGAGAGGCCTGGCGAGAGGCGTCGAAGATCATGATCATCTCCTAGGTCGGGATGAGTCGTGAGGGTCTAAGTAAATGTTATCGAGGTATAAGAATAAATAAGGATGCCGACCTGCGTGTCGATGATAGAGAAGATGTATTTGTTGAACATCTAAATAAAACTGAATATGTATGTTGATTTGAGTTATGATAATAATAAGAATGTTTGCATTTTGACTTTTGGTGTTTTGAAAAAGGATAAAGAGGAATGTGATTAAATAGAAATACGTAAAAATATTTATATTTACCACACATGATAGGTTATGGTAGGGGATGGTCGAGCTAACCTTGGGAGACCCCATGTCTCCGAAGTGCTGCCTATATAGCCCATTGCACAAAGCAAGGATGGGCCTCAGACCGATGTGGTTCTCCCTTAGGACTAGGAAGAGGTGAATTCAGGCAATTTAGGTATGGTTAGGCAATTTGTTGGTTGGTAAAAATATTGATATTAATATTGGTAAGGTAAGGTTGATGGTGTTGGTAACGAATTGGTAATGTTGTAAAAGGTATAAGGGAAGAGAAAGTTAGCCTACCCAAGTAGTAGGGAACCATGTCCTGATTAAGATCAACACACAATCCTCGATGTGAGGCAAAGAGGAAAGAATGCTTCGTAGGTGAAAAGAGCTAAACGAACCACACAACGTAGAATGAGCTTGAACCCCTAGGTACCGGTGCATAGACGAGAAGTCAATAGGTGAAAAGAGTTGTATGATCACAATATATCGGGTGTACGTCACGTCCCTTGAGTGGAAACAAATGGTGAGGTGAGGCAGATGGTATAGCTGAGGTTCGGAGAACTTATTACAAAGTGAGTGTTCTGACGAAAGAGAACCTACCCTAAATAGACAAGTCCATGACGCAAAAGTTCTTTTGAATGAGGTCTTTATTTTATTGAATGTAGACTGATCGATGTGGGAAGTCTACAAGGGATATTGATTGTATTATTCTTGAGGTCTTCACGAAGCTGATCAATGCAAGAAGCTTCTAATTAAGGCTAACTGTGTATAGCTGTCCTTCGAGGGAGCAGTCTATTTATAGTATCAGATATGATTTTAATGCATAGCTGTCCTTCGGGGGAGTAGTCTATATATAATAGCAGCAATAGTTCGGCATATAGCTGTCCTTCAAGGGAGCAGTCTATATATAATTTAGATAGCTAGATGTCCTTTTGGCGCAGATCATCTAGTGTGGTAGGAAGTTTGACTCAAGAAAATCCCATAAGAAGGTGTTATTTTAATACTTTGAAGTCATGGACTAGACTAAAAAGGGAAGGCATTGCTAAGGTGAGGTGAGAATCAAACTATGTGAGCTTGAATTTTTATTATGAGGTGTAGGAAACCAAGTGTATGTAGCGGTAAATGAGCTCAAGGGATGAGCAGTAGGTAGATAAGAAGTGATGTAACACTAAATTCAATAGTAGAATGGTTGAAGATGCAAGGCATTAAGGGGTTCAGGCTCAGGTTTACCATTAAGCAAAGCTAAACGATAAGTGCCTGATCCATAAGTGTGAGTGATTATATAAGGCCCAATCCAATTGGGAGAAAATTTTCCACATTTTCTCTTTTCTAGTTTGGTTACATGTTGATTCTCTTTGAGGAAAAGATCACCAACCTTAAAGGTACGCTCATGAAGTCACTTATCATAAGCACGCTTGATACATTTTTGATAGATTTGAAGGTGATCGAGAGCTGTAAGATGACGTTCGTCAAGAAGCTCCAATTGGGCTAACCGCTCTTGGCGGAAATCATCGTTGGTGAGAATATCTTGAAGAGATATCCTGAGGGAGGGTATTTGTATTTCGAGAGGCAAGACAGCCTCGGTACCATATACCAAAGAAAAAGGTGTAGCATTAGTGAAGGTACGAATGCTAGTACGATAAGCCCAAAGGGCAAAGGGGATGTGATCGTGCCAATTTCTTCCGGACTCATTGACAACTTTCATGAGGATTTTGGTTAGGGTTTTATTAGAGGATTCAGCTTGTCCATTTGCTTGTGGATAGTAGGGTGATGAGAAGCTAAGTTTGATACCAAAGTTGTCACAAAGGTTTTGCAACAACTTATTTTTGAAAGATTTTCCATTATCTGTTATCAGGCGATGAGGAACACAAAAACGACAGATAATGTAGTGGTTAATGAACTCTACAATTTTTTCTTTTTTAGTTGAAATGATTCGAATAGCCTCCACCCATTTTGTGTAATATTCGGTTGTTGTGATAATCCATCGGTGACGTTGCGAAGAGGATGGATGAATCTCACCAATAAGGTCTAAAACCCATTGTGAGAAAGGCCAAAGATCTCGGGTGACATGTAGGGGGTGGCTAGGAGTATGTTGAAGGTTGGCGTGTTGTTGACACGTAAAACAACACTTAACATATTCGTAGCATTCGTTATTGAGAGTAGGCTAATAATAACCAAGGCGAAGGATTCATTTGGCCACGGCAAGGCCACTAAAATGTCTGCCACAAATACCGTCATGTACTTTTTGGATGGTATGGGTGACCTCCGCACCGGTGAGTCATCAAAGGAGGATGCCATCAAAGCCACATTTATAAAGGAGTCCCCCCATAACAACATAACGAGAAACGCGTTTAAGAAACGCGCGTTTTTCGGTACTAGTAAGGTTAGATGGGAGAACAGAGGTTGTAAGGTAGTCGTGGAATTGGTGATACCAAGTATCCTGTGAATTAGCAGACACAATATTTATCGTACAAACAATCGGGGCTGAATAAGATGGGGTAAAGAGTTGTTGGTCCAAGATGAAAATATCAGAGTCAGTTGATGAAGCTGGAATTTTCGAAGCTAAGCAAGCCATAGTATCCACAAATTTGTTAGTGGAGCGGGGAATGGTTTGGATAGAATAGTGAGTAAATAAGGCTAGAAGTGAGTCCACGTAGTGTTTTTACTTTTGAAGTTCCTCATTTTTTCATTGGTAGATGCCCATAACTTTATTGACTACCAATTGAGAATCACCAAAAATATTGATAGATTTGATACCTAAGTGTAACGTAACTTGGAGACCCAGAACAAGGGCCTCGTATTCCGTTGTATTATTAGTGCAAGGGAAATCAAGTCAGAATGAAAGAGGCATAGTCTCAGCGTCAAGAGGAACGAGAACAACGCTGGCTCCTCCGCCGCGCTGGCATTTGGATCCATCGAAGAAGAGGGTCATTGAATACGACTCCTCCCTGAGTGAAAGAGTGGCGATGAGTTCGCCGGGGAATGCAAAATTGGTAAATTGTTCCCCAGGTAAAGGGTCTTCCACAAGTTGTTCTGTGATGGTTTGTCCTTTGATTGATTTCTGGTGGATAAACTCAAGGTCAAGATCGGTGAGGGAACATGAGCCATCAGGTGATGCATTGGTTTTAGATGAGGTTTGGCATACATGTAATGGATGGGGTCCGTGTTGGTGATGACGAAAGTTTTGTGATTCAGAAGGTAGTGTCAGAGTTTGGTAGCCACGAATGATAGGGCTAGGCATAACGTTTCTACATGTGTATACCTAGTCTCATAGTCCACCAAAGTATGACTTATATAATAAACAACTTGTTCTCGATTCTCAGAGTCACGATGTGCAAGCATGGCCCCTACAACATGGTCAGTGGTGGAAAGGTAAAGGTAGAAAGGGTGGTCATCCTGAGGTGGGATAAGCAAGGGTGGATGCAAGAGATAAGTTTTTGAGAGCTTAGAAGGCTTGGTGGCACTCTTCGCTCCATTAAAAATCAATGTTCTTTTTAAGAAGGTGATGAAAAGGTTGACATCGATCCGAGAGTTGGGAGATGAAACGTTGGATAGATTGGAGCTTACCTTGTAAACTGCGCAATTGTTTGAGATTGGTAGGTGGGGGCATTTCTAGGATAGCTTTGACTTTAGATGGGTCGACCTCAATGCCACAAAAAGAGACGATAAATCCAAGAATTTTTACCGAAAGGACGCCAAAGACACAATTTCTTTGGTTAAAGACGGACAAAGTATTGTAACAGGTGATCAAAGATAATGGTTTAAAACATCGAGATGTTCACTACGATGTTTAGATTTGCCAAGAAGATCATCAACGTAATCTTCAAGGATAGTGTGCATAATGTCATGAAAAAATATAGGTCATATCCTACTGATAGGTTACACCAGCATTCTTAAGGCCAAATGGCATTACACGCTAATAGAAGGTTCCCCAAGGAGTTATGAAGGCAGTTTTATGTTTATCGGCAGGGGCAACCAAAATTTGGTTGTATCCTTAGAAGCCATCCGTGAGAGAGAGCATCTAATGGCCTGTAGTGAGATCATACAAGTTAGTCAATACTAGGCAGGGGGGAGTCATCCTTAGGGCAAGCGAGGTTAAGATCCTGGAAATCTGTGCATATCCGAAGTCCCCCTGTCGCTTTAGTGACAGGTACGATGTTATAAATCCATTGAGGATAGTCAATAGGCAGAATGAAGGAAACAGAAAGGAGTCGTTGAAGCTCCTCTTTGACCAAGAGGGCAATACGTGGATGCATTTTTCTCAATTTTTGTTTAATTAGCTTGGAATCAGGTTTCAGTGTAATGTTATGGACAGCAATGTCAGGATCAATTCCTGGCATGTCAGCGTAGGACCAAGCGAAAGCTTGGTTACGAGCATGGAGAAAGGTAGTAAATGTGACTTGTTCTGATGCATTAAGGGATTTTCTGATCTTCACAATGTGAGGATCCTCCTCCATGTGGATGTTGATTTCTATAGTAGATTTGTTCAGCATGGTTTGAGTTTCAGATGGTAAGGCGCGTTGAATATAAGAGTCATCCACACCAAGGTAGGTGAGGATGGAGTCATCATCCTGACACTCAACAACGTTAATTGAAGGTGAGTCCTCTTTAATCATCTCTGGATATAGAAGGGGAATAGAAGAGGGGTCCTCATTATCACGTTGATAAGTGAGAGGACCTAGGAAGATAGCATTTATGAAAAAAAAAAGTTAGGAGGGATAGATTCGGGATCTATTGACTCTGTGGGTGACGAAAGGAAAAAATGGGTGATGACGGTTCGGTAGGGGTACTACGTTGTTGTCTTCTAGAAGACAACTGACACAAGGTTCCTTTGGTGTAAGTGTTCCCGGAAATCTGAGACCACTACGATCATTGTGCTTGCGTGTGGTGATGGGGATGAGCATATGTCGGCCTTGTTCATAAAGACCAAAACCAAAGCCTTTCCAAGCACAGCGAGTCAAGAAGGTGAGGTTGAAATGATGATTTTTCAGGTATTGAAAATCGGATTGGAAAGGAACCACACCAAGAGGAGGCTAAGGGGCAATGGAATATGTGTCGACACCCCCATATGTTAGGTTAGTGCGGCAGTGAGGTTGTCCGTAGGGGATTACTTCCCCCACACGATGGTCAAAGGTAGGATGTGCATGTACTTGTCCGTACTCCTTTGGGGTATGGAAAGAACTAACGTTATATAGGCGATAATCCCCCAGCGTAAGGTGTTGAAAAACATCTACTAAGGGGTCTACGGTTGGGATGTTAGCTGCGGGAAGGGAAGTGGTTTTTGCGATGGTGGTTTCATCAATTGAAGGCGTAGGTGCGGTTGAGGTGGATGGTTGAGGCACATTTGAAGAGGATGGTTGGGTTGAATGAATGGGTGTCTTGATTGGTACAAGCACATCATTAGGGCGGTATAACATATTGTAGGTTTTAAAGGGGGGAGGATCAGCTTTTACGGTGTAGGACTTCCCCTCGTACTCAATTTTTATGCATCTATGTAATGTTGAGGGAACGCATCCCATAGCCCGGATCCAAGGGCAACCTAGCAATATGTTATATTGGAACTCTCCCTCAAGGACATAGATGAGTTCGGGTAAAGTACGTGGTCCTACATGAATGTTGAGGATCACGGTGCCTAAGGTAGAGGTAATAGCGTCATTGAATGACCGCAACATGATGGGATTGGCACACATGTAGCTAGAAGGGATATTCATTTGTTGGAAGGCTTTTGAAGAGATGATGTTTAGGCTAGTGCCCCCGTCAATCATAACACGATGTACCTGAATGTCCCGGACGTAAGCTGAGATGAAAAGGGCAGGGTCAGGATCTTCTGTACCAAAGTCAACAATTTCGTCTTCGGAGAAACTGACTGCAGCAGCTTGTTGTACCGAGATAGAAGTGGTTGGGGTAGTGGGTTGTTTGGTGAGAGAAGCAACATGATTGGGTGTTAGAATGGAGGCAAAAGGCAGGGTTTCATTAGGTAAGACCTCGATCCCTTGAAGAATTTCAACGAGAGCTTGTCGATGAGATTCTGAAGTCTGAATGAGATCATATAGTGTCATTTTTATGGGTGATTGGTGAAGCTGTTTGATCATGGCTCGATGGGAAACTCCATTAGAGATGGGGTAAGTGGGTCCATGAATAACCACTTTGGGTGGTAGTGTAATCGGGATGCTGGACAGAGAAAGAGAGGACGCATGTGTGCTTTCTTTCGCTTTCTCGTTGTTTTTCTGCGCTCGAGTAGCAACACTGATCATATTAATCTCGTAGACCTGAGATGAGGAAGATGGTTGGGATAAATCATGGTCTTCAAGAGGTGGGGTTGTAATAATGATAGATCTTGGTGAGGCGGGGACAGATGGCATAGTAGAGGGAATTGAAGCTAAAGGTCTCTCCCTTTGTAAGTTGTCTTTCTTAACCTTTCTATTTGAGAGAGGTGACTGACGAAGGATGGTTTTTAAAGCTTTGCATCCTTCCACATCATGTCTGGGTGTGCGGTGATAAGCGCAGATCTTAGAATCATCATAACCTATAGGCCAAGGTTTAGACGGGTCATAAGGTCTGAGTGGTGGTAGGGAAATGGTTGCATTCTCCACCAACATAGCAAGGATTTTGGCGTAAGATCCTTTGAGTAGGTCAAAATTGGAGGAGGATGAGGGTATTGGTTGTGTGGGTTTTGGTAATGTTTGGGTGTGGTTGGTTCGTACGGGTGGTGGTTTAGCCAAGGGGTGTTGACACGTGGTTTTCACTAAACATGGTTTCTTTGGGGCAGGTGCTACGTTCAGTTGGTTAGATGATGAGGCTACAGATGACGTGGTAGCGAGAAACAACCATGGAGAAAGGGGAGTGATAGAAAATAAATCCTTTGATGATGGAGTTCTTTTAGGGTTGATGGGTGGACAGGATACATGGGGTGACAATGTTGATATACCCTTTGATCTCTCTTTAGGTGCAGAAGGCATAGGTCATTTTGAAGAAAACACAGGAGGTATGATATATTGATGCAAGGTTGAGGGATGAGGTCCCAATATGGAAGGTAGGTGTGACGATGATGGTTTTGATTGTGATAGAGGCACAGATTGAGTTTGTCTCCTAAGTGGCGGGGTGGCTTTATTTTTGGATAAATCTAGTCGCTTAGGCGGGTGTGTTAGACTGGGTATTGGTGAGGTCCTAAGTGTAGGGGAAGTGGTCTGAAAATCTATTGCACTGGATAGATCTATGGATAGATGAGCCAACAGTGTTGCAGGGCTTAGCCCCTCTTTGAGACAGCAAAGCGAAACTGGTTTATTGCTACTTCTACTAGCAGGAACCTATGCAAGTCTCACAGATTCTGCCTTCGGGGGTTGGGATCTCATCCCAGTAGAGTGTTCCAGGTTGCGAAAAGAAAGGAATGGAAGAGGGAAAAGAGAAAGATCAGATCCGAAGGAAGAAAAGAAATGAATTCCAAAGCAGAAGGGTCAGAAGATCTATGCTTTTGGCTTGGTAGTAAACAGAGCCAAACCTACTTGCATAAATAAACAAAGCAATACTGATAAACAAATGACGGAAAAGTAGATATGAATTCTAACAGATTAAACACATACAGATCTAACATAAGAAAGATCTAATGTATAACACAGCTATTGAGCACAAAGTCTGAATAATTGTATTACTGTTCTTTTCTGTTACAAGAAAGCTCAAAGTCTTTCTCTCCTCACTTCTATTTCTATCTGAAAAATGTTCACCCAGAATACAACAAGTATTCTCATATTTATAGAAAATGAGGGAGAGAGAAGGCAAAATGGAGCCAACCACTTATTTACAAGATATTTACAAAATATCTAAAAGTCATGTTGACTTTGACAACTTGGACAGATGACATCATCCCATGATGCAACATGGATGATGTCATCATTTGTGCCAACACATTTTTAGACATTTCGAAAAGAAAGTCGGAGAATAGAGAGAGGAAGAAGGAGAAGAAGAAGAAGAAACTATTCATCATCATCATCCTGCGGCCGAAAAGGGGTCGCCTGTTTCTGATGCTGCTCAGGAGATGAGATGTGGAACTGAGCGCGGTATTCCAAGAACTTGCTGATCATCGGCCCAAATTGATCCTGTGATGGATCCTTGTGCCGTTCACTGATTGCTTCGCAAGTTTCCCGCTCATCTATGAGCTTTTCTGGGATCTTGGAATAATCTTTATCCGCCTCGATTAGGAACCCGATGAAGTCCCTACAGGCCAGTAGGTTGTTGATAGATTCGATGTCGAACGTGACCTCTGGCCCTGTTCCTTGAGAGGCTATCTCCTTGAAAATCCGGATAGTGTCATCAGCTGATCTCAAGGTAAGGGAAGGAGTGAGCAACCCTGGAGTCATAGATAGAACAATTTTCTCCATTTGATGCATTGCATCCAGGGCCTCTTCCTTTACCTTGTCTATCTTTTCCAGAACGAATTCTAGCTGATCTATCCGATAGTCCAGAGTGGACATAGTTTTGTTGAGGGCCCTTGGATGGCCGAAGACTCCGAACTTGACCAGATCTTCGACTGAACAGTCGAACATTTGTTGGAAGGTCTCGTGCTGGAGTCTAGCATGCTCTAACTCTTCTGATACTGGACCTGCTAATGCTTGGAGTTCCTTGTTCACCTTTCCGATGTTCAGGTACAAACTGATATACTCGGCGATTACTTTTTCACTATCTTTGAGGATCTGGCTCCTCCAAGCAGAAACAGCCATACCCTGCTCGCCGATCTTTGAATATTCGTTGATTTTCTCCTGACTGAGCAGCTCAGGAGTCTCGGCGGCAGTTGTGGGAGGTGCACTTCCCATCTTCTGTAAGGCCTGAAGCAGGTATTTATTCTGCTCCTTCAGTAGCCTTTTCTCCTCTTTTGTTTCCTGAAGCTTCTTGCAGAGTGCATCCACTGCGGAAAGAGCTTCCCCCTGGAGACTTTCAGAGGATGTCCCCATTGTGACTTGGGTCACTGTGAAATCTGCCGGAGACAGATCTTCTTTTTCTTTGAGGGGATCGGGGTATGCTATTTCCATGACCCTCTCGCCTGCAGCGCTCTTCGAGAAGCGTGTAACCGGCTTGTGCTTCTTTGCTCCTTTAGCCGGAATTACCGAAAAGTCCATCGGAGTGATGGGGACTTTCCTCTTTTGTTGGCTTAGCTGCTGAGAGATCCAAGCTGGTCCTATAGAAGAAGGACCAGAGACAGAGGGGGCGGCAGCAACGGTAGAGGAGGGGAAAAACGTGGAGACACGCGGCGGCGGCATTGAAAGAATAGCCGAAGAAGTGTCCACGGGAGGAAGGGAAACCGCAACTGCAGAAGACATAGGAAGGGAAGGGAGCTCGGAGATGAGGGAAGAAATGGAGGAAGACAAATCAGCGAGGGAGGAGAAGATAGATGAAGAGGCAGGGGAAAGGGTAGAAGAAGGGGCAGAGGACACAACCAAAGGAGTGGTTGCCTGAGACACCCGAGGAGGGGAAGGAAGAGAAGAAGAAGGGATAGAAGGGACCTCTGAAGTTGTAGCGACGCCGACATCCTGGGTGGATGGGCGTATAGGACTATCCTCTGTCAATTCTTCCTCAAGAGTAATGACTTGCTCTGGCTCTGAGGGAAGAGGACTTTCAGGGGCTTCCTCCTGAATGGTGCTAGGTTCACCTTCTGCACCTTTGCCTTTCAGCTGCTTCTTTGACCTTGGAGGTGCGTTGCCCAAAGGGGAAGTTGTGAAATCTACCCCGAGGTAGATTAATCCGTTCATGCGGCACCAATGTTCCGTTCTCCGCATAGTCTCTTTCACCCTCTCCTCAATTGTTTGAGGAGCCTTGCTCCTGTCAATAGCTGGGAAGGGCCACTTGTCCCCGTCTGTGTCATTATAGACTTTGTCGGTTTCGTCTTCCGTAGTTTGGAAGCCTTTGGGGACGATTGCCACTCCATACTGAATAATTTCTGCCAATGCCAAGCGAGAATGATCCTTTCTCCTTAATTCTGCCTCGTGGATGAGATCAATGTAAATATCCTCAATTTGAGGAACGTGGATCGGATCAAGCTTAGCCCTTGGCAAGCAGCCCCTTGGGTCGAAGGTAGGCCTGGCTGGGAAATCATGCTTCAAATTAAGGAGTTCCAGCTCAGCATACATCTCCTTCGCCTTGTGGTAGGTGGAGCATGTGTAACGGCCTACTGTGAGGGGGAAAGGAGTTCCGCCCTTCTTTCTCTTGAGGCACTTTTCATGGTATGTGACGAGCTGTCTTGATAGTTCCAATAGAACCAGCTTCGGTCCAGCATACCTTGGCAACCTGGTTGGTTCGCCCAAAAAGTTGACCGCCCTCAGATAGGTGAACGTGGGAAACTGGGTGAACAAGGCCCCCCACTTCTCCACGGCTGACACTGTATTCTTGGTCGTGCGGCCATGAGTCAAGCTTGGTCGCAACATGCACATGATATAATAGAAGAAAGCATCATTGATTTTAGCAAATGTTGGATGCTATTCTCCAGCCTCAGTTCTGGATAATACTCATATATTTTGGCCTGAGGCCAAGTTCCACTTCGGTGCAGCCCTGGATAATCTCTTTCAGATGCGGCAGCGTAGACTACGTAGGAGTTCATGTGGAATACTCCTGTTGTGGCAAACTGTTGCAGCTGCTCAGATATTGTGCTGCTTATTATTTCCCCCCAGCAGAAACGCTGATCGGGAAAATTCTTATTTATTGTCTCCAGGTACCGCAGCATCCACTTATGGAAATAGTGGGCATCTGAAAGCCCGAAGACTCTGCTCAGGAAGGTGATCGTGTCACTGAGTTCCTCTGAGAAATCACTTCGGTGGATAGTCTGAGGCCACCGGGTCACCACCTTCTTGTTCTTAAGGTAGACCTCATTCATTAACTGCATGCACTGGTCCTCGTTGTCTTCCCAGGCCTTGATGCATTCTTGTTGGCTAACAGCCACATAGTTCCGGTGGTGAGGGATGCCAAGCATCAACTCAAAATGACGGGCAGTGAGGTTTATGACTACCTCGCCCTTGCTGTTCTCGACACATCTTGTGTCCTTGTTGAAAGATTGCGCAACTACCATCATGAACTCATTGTTCACAGCGCTGACAGGGATTCCTCCGGCAAAGTGCAGGGCACTGCCTATTAGCTTGTCCATCCATGGACTTCTTGTAACCTTCTGAGTTCTAACCCAGAACTCATCCATGTCAATGTGACCCAACTCTGAGTCCCTGACATCCATACTGCATTCAGCCAGTGATTCGGGCATTCTGACCCTTTGATACTTATACTTCATTTCTTCCTCTGTCAGCTTGGCCTTTCCTCTTGGTTTGGTGGGTCTCTTGCTTGACGTAGACATGTGTCTTTTCGAGTTCAGCTGCTGATCTGCACGAAGAAGAAGTGAGACCCAATCCAAAAAGGTTGAATTAGTCATTTGATCTTCCATTGGAATGCTAGCAGAAGAAAGAGTTAGAGATTTTAAGGCTCAGGGCGCAGGGCGCATGAAAAATGCATGTTGCAGGCCAAATAGATAAGGCGCACAGGAAAGGAATGTTGCAGAGGTTAAACTGGCGCCAAAGGCGCATGGCGCATGGAGGAAGCAGGTTGCATTTTATAGAAGGGCGCACAGGAAAAGTATGTTACATTGAGGTTCGGTGCGCCCTTTGGCGCATGGGAAGATTGTGTAACATGGACAAATGATGCGCCAAAAAGGGATATGGCGCGGCGCATGGAGGGTTTACACAACATCATGTTACTGCAATGGAGGGTGCGCCCGCGCCTTTATAACTTTATACTTGCGCGAATAAAGTTTCTGTTACATGAAAGCTAGGTGCGCCCTTTGGCGCATGAAAACAGGATGTAACATGGAGAGAAGGTGCGCCAAAGGTCTTTAAGGAGGCGCGGGATTTAAACTTGCAGCATGTAAAAAGGGCGCGCTTTGAGGGCGCATGAATTCTAACTGCAGCAGGATGGCAGGGTGCGCCATTGGCGCGGGTCTTGAGCATGTTGCATGGCGGGTAGGTGCGCCGAGGGGCGCGACTGTCTTTATTGTTACAAGGCGCGCCAGTGCGCCATTTGGAATAAGCTAACTACTCAAATCATTTCATTCTTTTCTTTCTCCTACCTCAAAAGATGCCTGGACAAGTAAGGTTTCTATGAAAAGTTTCTAACAGACCAAGCTACTTTCAAAACAACTCCCTTCCAGCAGATCTGGAAAGAGGGAGGGAGAGAAGGAGAAAAAGAAGAAAACGCGATGGAAAAGCACAGGGGGAAAGGCTTAAACATATCTCTTTTAAACACAGACCAGCAGACCAAACACAGACCAAAACACACCAACAGAACACAGACCAAAACATGAAAGCATGCAATGAAAAAGAGGATGAACCTCTTACCTTAAATATATGTCAAAATTGGAAAGCGGGTCCACAGGGTGAGATAATGACAGAGCAGAGCTGACAAATCCAGAGCGATCACGTGCTTGACAAAAGAATGAAAATGACATGGGCGCGCACTGATATTTATAGAAAAACTTGTCATCAATGCGCCAACCACTTTTGAAATGGCGCATGAAAACTGCTGTCGACAGGAGAAAGCGTGCGCCCTTTGGCGCACGGAAGTAATTGACAACAGAAGAATGAGCGCGCCTTTGGCGCACCAAATGTATTGTCGACATGAAGTTATGTGCGCCCTTTGGCGCACCAAAACTTGGTGTTGCAGCGAGATTATATGCGCCCTTTGGCGCACCAAAAACTTACTCAACATCCTTTGGCGCACCAAAAGACGTGCTAACATGGAAAACCATGCGCCAAAGGCTTTTAAGGGGGCGCATCAAAACTATGTGTTACAAGGCAAATCCATGCGCCCAGCCAAAAAAGGCTCAAAAAGACTAAGTTCAAAAACTAGATTTCCCGGGGAGGGATTTTGCAATGTTTCGAACGCGAAGGATCCCTAACGAGGGATCGAAACAAAATTTTCGGTATGGTTATCGGTAAAATTGCCCTTGTCAATTTTACGGGATAACAGCTGGCTCTTTCTGGGGACTATCCCTGAGCAAACTCGGGGGTAGAGAATCCCAGATCACATGTGCCTATCCATTGGGTACGGAGTCAAAAACAAGGGGGACCGGAGGGAGAACAAAGGAAACACAAAACCAACCGAAAGCAAACACACGACGAAAGCAAACACACAACAAAAATAAACTGTACAAAGAAGAGAGCAAGCTCTACTTCCTGAAGATCTTGAGATGTTGCCCGCTATAGGGAAGCGGGAGTTCAGCTCCATCCAGATACGAGAGATAGAAACTATTCTCTCCATTGAGTTGCTTGATTTTGAAGGGCCCTCTCCATAGGGAATCAAATTTTCCGTGCATGCCCTTTGGCTCTCTTCGTTTGTCCCATAAGAGGACGAGATCTCCCACTTGAAAATCTCTCTGCTTGGCTTTCTTGTCAAAAAGCCTCTTTACTTGATTCTGATGTTCAGTGATCCTGTCGACCACCCTTACTCTCTTTTCTTCAAGTTCTGCAAGATACATGATTCTCTTTTCTAGAGAATTCTGAAAAGTTTCATCTTCGATTACTCGTGCCAAGCGTAGAGCAGGAAGTTCCGCAGAAATGGGCAGTTCGGCATCAGTGCCATATAACACTTGAAAAGGTGACATGCCGAGAGATCTCTTGGGGGTAATGCGGTCCGCCCACAAAGCATCGTACAAAGACTTGTGCCACATCCGCTGATTCTCATCTACTAATTTCCGTATGATGGTCACTAAGTTCTTATTACTGGATTCTGCCTGACCATTTCCCTGAGGGTAATAGTCCGAGGCATGTGCTAAAGTTATTCCATATTCATAGCAAAAACTAATAACTTCCCGAGAGGAGAAGTTAGAAGCATTATCAGCAACGATTTTGTTTGGAACGCCGAACCTGACAATGATATTTTCTTTGATAAAACTGCACACCGCCTCAGAAGTGGCATGCTTGACAGGTATGGCTTCCACCCACTTGGTGAAGTAGTCCGTTGCTGTAAGGACATAGCTATGTCCGGCACTCGATTGAGGATTGAGTGCGCCAATAAAATCGATTCCCCATTGCCTGAATGGTTCATTGATGATGACCGGCCTTAGGGGAAGGGCAGCCAACTTGGGCTTGCCGACGAATTGTTGGCAGGGTTCACACTTTGCCACCCAGGTAGCCGCATCTTGAAAAAGCGTTGGCCAATAGTACCTGGCTCGGATGATCTTGTGTGCTGTCACGGAAGAAGAAAAATGACCTCCACAGGCTGAATTGTGAAAACTTTCCAGCAGTTTTACTTGCTGGGGCTTGTCAACACATCGCAGGAAGACGCCGTCTATCCCGCGCTTATATAAACCTTCATCCCAGATGACATATTTAGCTGCCCTGAGCTTTATAGTGCGCTTCTCCTTTGCAGTTAGGTGCATTGGGCATTCGCCGTAGGTAAGGAAGAAAGCAATGTCGGAGTACCATTCGTCACTAGTTGCAACAAATAGAACCAGAGGTAGAGAATCAGGCTCCTCTAGGAGGCTTTGCTCTTCGTCGGTACAGTCCTCTTTTCCTTTGGGGTCTTCTAAATTTTCATTTTCAGCCATTAGCTGACACAGGCCCTTGCCTCTTACCAGCTTGGTGGGTTTAATATCCAGGTCATATTCCTGGACCTTTGCGATCCAATTCCCTCTCAGACTTCCTAACTCCTGCTGAGTTAGAATGGATTTCACCGCCGTGTCAGGAACCAGCACCACCGTATGCGAGTTTAGAATGTAATACCTGAAATTTTTCACTGCTTTGACAACGGCAAAGGCATGCTTTTCCAATTGAGTCATCTTCAACTCGTGAGGCTTGAGGGGAGAACTCATGAATGCAATCGGGGATTCAATGTCTTCTGAATTCTTTTGCATTAAGATTGCAGACACAGTATGTTCTGATGCGTAGCTATACATGATGAAGTCCTTGGAGAAATCGGGACATACCAGGACCGGTGCATGAGCAACAGAAGCTTTTATTTCTTCAAATGACCTTTTCCCTTCTCCGCTCCATCTGAAAGTTGGTGATCCTTTCATCATGTTCAGTATGTGGCGAGTCTTCTCAGCAAAGTCAGGAACAAAACGCCTAAGAAAGTTCACCTTTCCGAAGAAGGAATGAACACCAGTCTTGCTTGTAGGCAGAGTAAGGCTCTGAATAGCCTTAACCCTTTCAATATCTATCTTCGTTCCTTCTTTGCTAACCACATGCCCCAGCAACTTCCCTTCCGTGACTCCAAAAACAGACTTTTTGGGATTTAGGGAAATTCCATGTTCTCGGCACCTGGCCAGTACTTGCTCCAAGTGATCACAATGATCACTTCGTTGTTTAGAGAACACGGTTAAGTCATCTAGATAAACTACAATGACTTTCCCCATCATACCTTTAAATGCGAAGTCCATGGCCCGTTGAAAAGTAGCACCAGCATTAGTTAGGCCGAAAGGCATCCTGCTGTAGGCAAATGTACCCCAGGGAGTAGTGAATGCTGTTTTGAATTGATCTTCAGGCGAGACTTCAATCTGATTGTAGCCTGAAAAACCGTCAAGCATGGACAGCATTTCTGATCCAGTTACTGCTTGCAGAACTTGATCCATTATCGGAAGAGGGTAGTTATCTTTCAGCGAAGCTTGATTCAGATTTCGAAAGTCTACGCATATGCGTATCTCGCCGTTTTTCTTGCGCACTGGCACAATGTTCGCCACCCAAGTGCTGTGATGGATAGGGAAGATGATTCTCGCATCCAGCATCTTCTGAATTTCTGCCTGGATGGTGCCTGAGATCTTAGGATTATAATGCCTTTGCTTCTGGCGAAAGGCTTTGACATCTTCTTTCAGCGGTATGTCATGCTGTACGTCCTTTGGCTTGAAGGACTTTAGATCGGCATAGGACCATGCCAACACATCCATATATTTCTTCAGCAACTTGACAAATTTCCGCTTCTCTTCAGGCGTGCAACATTTGCCAATGTTGACAAATTGCGGATGTGCCTCAGAACCTATATTGACTGGTTCTGTTTCTGGGGATGAGTCAGGATCATCTTGCTTTTTCTTTTTTATAAAACGGTCGTGCCTGTCAAACAAGCGCTCCAGAGAAACTAGGCCCTTCGGAATTTTATTTCCTTTGAGCTGACATATACCGTCCTTCTCCTCTGATTCATGGTTTTGACCGTTGATTGATTCACGGCATGTAGAGGTGGATCCTTCAAAGTACAACTCTTCAAAATTTTCTGATTTTTCTAGAAAGGCAATGAGGTGATTATCATCGTTGAATACCTGCCAATGCTGAGAGTTGTCTGGCACGCTTGGGCGGAAAACCACTTCAATGGTGTATTTGTTCGTTTTCAAACCCGGGTGCGGGAGCATGAGAGATGCCGAAACGGCCAATGAATCGGCCATATCATTTTGAGCTCTTGGAATTGCTCCTATTGAAAAGGCATCAAATTCCTCCATGCTGTCCCATACTGCATTACGGTAGTGCCTGAGCCTCTCATTTTTCACTTGGTAAATCCTTTTGACCTGATTTACAACTAGCTCAGCATCACCTTGGACTTTCAAATTTTTAATTCCTCTTTCCTTTGCGGCTTGCATACCGAGCAACAGAGATTCATACTCAGCAGTATTGTTAGTGTTGAAAAACTGCAACTTGAAAGAAAGAGGAATTACCTCCTCTTCGGGAGATATCAGCACAACACCAGCGCCACATCCGCTGGTCGCGCAACTGCCATCAAACTGCAGGGTCCAGATCTCATTAAGATCTTTTTCTTGAACAAAAACACCTTTTGTATCCGCCTCGGTAGACAAAAAGTAGTTCCCCATCCCTGATGATTCAAAAAGGATTTGGGCTTTGGGGTCCTCAGAGCTAGTAACCAAGTACTTCTTTTGCGATTCTGGTTCTAAAGTCTGCATCACACCTTTGACGGGTATCCTAGCTTTAGACCAGTCCATGTGAATTTCTCCACCAACTTCGCTGCAAAAGCTTCTTCCCAGCAGAATTCCATAGGCTGCCGGAATGTCAGCAACGAGGACGGTCATCTTTACCCTCTTTTCTGGAAATGCCGCAAACGCAAATTGCGCGTCTTTGATTTGACCAATCAATGGCACTTGCTTGGTCTCTAATGAATAGCATCTGCCGAAAGGCTTGGTAAGAGTGAGGCCCAAAGCATGGGCGACTTTTGCCGGCATGACGTTATCGGAAGCTCCGGAATCAATTATACAGTTGCTCAACTTATGGCCGTTGATTAGGAGAGAGAGATAGAAAGGTTCTATCTTACCTGATGCAGATGTTGAAGCAACATTTATGCGGGATTCAGGGGGAGTGGAAAGGATTCCTTTTGGGGAAACCTGTTTAGACGTAACAGCTTGACTCTGAATATATTTAGTTAATCTTACAAGCTGTTCGGGGTTTGACTGAAGGTACTCAGCTTCAGACATTTGGATCTTGGTCTTTTTTGCATGATCTATTATATCGAATGCGGCCAAGGGTTGCGTTGGTGAGGGAATGAGTCCTTCACTTCGCGATGGTGGAACAGGGTTACTGATCTTGATAGGAATCTGAGGGGGCTGATTCGGAGGAGAGATGGGCGGGAAAGACTTCTTTGCAAAAGACTTAACAGGAATTTGAGTAGGAAGAGGATTACCTCTTTTAACAATGGTTGGAGGTGTGTTTGACACGACCTTCTCTTTCTGCGCATGGGCAGCAACTTCCGCTTCCTTTCCTTGCGAACGGGTAAAAACAGCGTAGGATTGCCCGCTTGCATAGCCCTGAGTACTCTCTTCTTCATCAGATTCATCCTCATCAAATTCCATGTATCCAATAGTAGAGTCGCCAGTCGGTTCACCGACATCTTGATCATCTTCGCCTTGAAGCGAAGGTTCTTCATAGTACTGCTCTTCCTCTTCAATTTCGGCCAAAGCATTGACCGGAGGAGCTTCAAGCGCCAACCGTGGAGCAGTTGCAGGTAGACGCGGTCTTTGTGAAACATTGTTGGGAACGAAACTCCTTCGTGGAACATCTCGGTATGAGGAACTAGGAGCCTGGGCCAACTGCTTCTTTAATGCGAGCAGATCATTCGCCATCTTTTGGAATGCTGGATCAGACGAAGTAGCAGGCGAGGGATCTGAAGATTTGGACTTTGATGATTCCTTTTTCAACTCGCCAGATATTATCAAATTGTCTTCTATCCGAATGGCAGCGGCCTGAGCGAGAGGTAGGGTAGCTACTCGCTCTTGAAGGAGCAAGAAGCTAACTTTTGAGCTCATGGCGTTCACGAAGAAACACTTCTGATTCTCCGGTGTTGGAAGCATGGCAGTAGGGACACGGTTGATTAATGCATTGAACCGGGTGACAAAATCACGCATAGTCTCATTGGCTTCCTTCTTCAGGTGCGTGATCCGTGATAACAACGCAAATGCATCTTCTGAAGGCTTGTATCTGTCTTCAAAAGCTTCCCGCAAGGTTGCCCAACTGGTGATAGATGCGGCCGGCAAATGCTGAAACCATTCAGCTGCGGGCCCTTGTAGAGTTTCCAGAAAAAGGCGAACCGACACATCTTCGTGAGTCACGTCCAAAATACTGCATGACATGATGAATGCAGATATGTGGGAATCCGTGCTTTGATTTCCGCTCCCGTCGAATTTAGGAAAATTCTTTCGGTTTCCGTGAGGGAGCGCGTGAACTGGATGTGGCAGTGCGAGAGGACCCATAGCATTTCCCCATGGTACCGCCATTTGGAAGGCTGGAAAAAGCACACGAGCTGGGAGGGTGGTTCCACTGAGCAGCAAGGCACTACAAAGGGATGTAGATGCTCCTTGTAAAAGACTTTTTCTTCGTGGAGGTGAGACACTCCTGGATGACCGGCTAGCTGAGCTTAACGCTGAAAAACGTGCCGGTGTCACGCTGAAATTGTGCCTTTGAAGCAGATCGAAAGTAGGATCAACTTCTCCACGGGCTCTCCTGCTGCGCGTAAAAGGTTCACTTGCCAGCGTACCTTCCAGATCTGCAATGTTATGGCGCAGATTTAAACTTTATTTTTGGGTGTACTTGCTGATTTTCTGGTTTTTCTGACAAAAACCAGCAGCATGCACTTTTCTGGATATTTAAAAACTATCCTCCTCGAAAAACCGATTGCGGTTAATGACAAATAGTAGCGAGGATAAGATGGCAGGGAAGAATAGCAGGCTGATTTTCAGATCTGATCTTTACTTTTCAGAGGGTTTCAAACTTTTTAGAAAACAGTGAAAAACTCAGATCTACAGAAAAATGTTAACTTTGATAAAAACTCAGCGAACTAAAGACCTGTAACTAGGCCCGATCTACGGATCCCAGAAGAAAATTTTCAGTTTTGGGCACTTTTGCAAATTTTTTGGATTTTCAACAAAAGTTCAGATTTGCAAACTGGCAGCGATTTTCTTATATTTTTCTGATTTTATATTATACCACCACCATAGATCTGACAGATCTATCCGTTCCCCAGCGGAGTCGCCAAAAACTGTTGGTCCGAAAATCTGTCGCGCGGACAGATCTATGGATAGACGAGCCAACAGTGTTGCAGGGCTTAGCCCCTCTTTGAGACAGCAAAGCGAAACTGGTTTATTGCTACTTCTACTAGCAGGAACCTATGCAAGTCTCACAGATTCTGCCTTCGGGGGTTGGGATCTCATCCCAGTAGAGTGTTCCAGGTTGCGAAAAGAAAGGAATGGAAGAGGGAAAAGAGAAAGATCAGATCCGAAGGAAGAAAAGAAATGAATTCCAAAGCAGAAGGGTCAGAAGATCTATGCTTTTGGCTTGGTAGTAAACAGAGCCAAACCTACTTGCATAAATAAACAAAGCAATACTGATAAACAAATGACGGAAAAGTAGATATGAATTCTAACAGATTAAACACATACAGATCTAACATAAGAAAGATCTAATGTATAACACAGCTATTGAGCACAAAGTCTGAATAATTGTATTACTGTTCTTTTCTGTTACAAGAAAGCTCAAAGTCTTTCTCTCCTCACTTCTATTTCTATCTGAAAAATGTTCACCCAGAATACAACAAGTATTCTCATATTTATAGAAAATGAGGGAGAGAGAAGGCAAAATGGAGCCAACCACTTATTTACAAGATATTTACAAAATATCTAAAAGTCATGTTGACTTTGACAACTTGGACAGATGACATCATCCCATGATGCAACATGGATGATGTCATCATTTGTGCCAACACATTTTTAGACATTTCGAAAAGAAAGTCGGAGAATAGAGAGAGGAAGAAGAAAGAAGAAGAAGAAGAAGAAGCTATTCATCATCATCATCCTGCGGCCGAAAAGGGGTCGCCTGTTTCTGATGCTGCTCAGGAGATGAGATGTGGAACTGAGCGCGGTATTCCAAGAACTTGCTGATCATCGGCCCAAATTGATCCTGTGATGGATCCTTGTGCCGTTCACTGATTGCTTCGCAAGTTTCCCGCTCATCTATGAGCTTTTCTGGGATCTTGGAATAATCTTTATCCGCCTCGATTAGGAACCCGATGAAGTCCCTACAGGCCAGTAGGTTGTTGATAGATTCGATGTCGAACGTGACCTCTGGCCCTGTTCCTTGAGAGGCTATCTCCTTGAAAATCCGGATAGTGTCATCAGCTGATCTCAAGGTAAGGGAAGGAGTGAGCAACCCTGGAGTCATAGATAGAACAATTTTCTCCATTTGATGCATTGCATCCAGGGCCTCTTCCTTTACCTTGTCTATCTTTTCCAGAACGAATTCTAGCTGATCTATCCGATAGTCCAGAGTGGACATAGTTTTGTTGAGGGCCCTTGGATGGCCGAAGACTCCGAACTTGACCAGATCTTCGACTGAACAGTCGAACATTTGTTGGAAGGTCTCGTGCTGGAGTCTAGCATGCTCTAACTCTTCTGATACTGGACCTGCTAATGCTTGGAGTTCCTTGTTCGCCTTTCCGATGTTCAGGTACAAACTGATATACTCGGCGATTACTTTTTCACTATCTTTGAGGATCTGGCTCCTCCAAGCAGAAACAGCCATACCCTGCTCGCCGATCTTTGAATATTCGTTGATTTTCTCCTGACTGAGCAGCTCAGGAGTCTCGGCGGCAGTTGTGGGAGGTGCACTTCCCATCTTCTGTAAGGCCTGAAGCAGGTATTTATTCTGCTCCTTCAGTAGCCTTTTCTCCTCTTTTGTTTCCTGAAGCTTCTTGCAGAGTGCATCCACTGCGGAAAGAGCTTCCCCCTGGAGACTTTCAGAGGATGTCCCCATTGTGACTTGGGTCACTGTGAAATCTGCCGGAGACAGATCTTCTTTTTCTTTGAGGGGATCGGGGTATGCTATTTCCATGACCCTCTCGCCTGCAGCGCTCTTCGAGAAGCGTGTGAACCGGCTTGTGCTTCTTTGCTCCTTTAGCCGGAATTACCGAAAAGTCCATCGGAGTGATGGGGACTTTCCTCTTTTGTTGGCTTAGCTGCTGAGAGATCCAAGCTGGTCCTATAGAAGAAGGACCAGAGACAGAGGGGGCGGCAGCAACGGTAGAGGAGGGGAAAAACGTGGAGACACGCGGCGGCGGCATTGAAAGAATAGCCGAAGAAGTGTCCACGGGAGGAAGGGAAACCGCAACTGCAGAAGACATAGGAAGGGAAGGGAGCTCGGAGATGAGGGAAGAAATGGAGGAAGACAAATCAGCGAGGGAGGAGAAGATAGATGAAGAGGCAGGGGAAAGGGTAGAAGAAGGGGCAGAGGACACAACCAAAGGAGTGGTTGCCTGAGACACCCGAGGAGGGGAAGGAAGAGAAGAAGAAGGGATAGAAGGGACCTCTGAAGTTGTAGCGACGCCGACATCCTGGGTGGATGGGCGTATAGGACTATCCTCTGTCAATTCTTCCTCAAGAGTAATGACTTGCTCTGGCTCTGAGGGAAGAGGACTTTCAGGGGCTTCCTCCTGAATGGTGCTAGGTTCACCTTCTGCACCTTTGCCTTTCAGCTGCTTCTTTGACCTTGGAGGTGCGTTGCCCAAAGGGGAAGTTGTGAAATCTACCCCGAGGTAGATTAATCCGTTCATGCGGCACCAATGTTCCGTTCTCCGCATAGTCTCTTTCACCCTCTCCTCAATTGTTTGAGGAGCCTTGCTCCTGTCAATAGCTGGGAAGGGCCACTTGTCCCCGTCTGTGTCATTATAGACTTTGTCGGTTTCGTCTTCCGTAGTTTGGAAGCCTTTGGGGACGATTGCCACTCCATACTGAATAATTTCTGCCAAGGCCAAGCGAGAATGATCCTTTCTCCTTAATTCTGCCTCGTGGATGAGATCAATGTAAATATCCTCAATTTGAGGAATGTGGATCGGATCAAGCTTAGCCCTTGGCAAGCAGCCCCTTGGGTCGAAGGTAGGCCTGGCTGGGAAATCATGCTTCAAATTAAGGAGTTCCAGCTCAGCATACATCTCCTTCGCCTTGTGGTAGGTGGAGCATGTGTAACGGCCTACTGTGAGGGGGAAAGGAGTTCCGCCCTTCTTTCTCTTGAGGCACTTTTCATGGTATGTGACGAGCTGTCTTGATAGTTCCAATAGAACCAGCTTCGGTCCAGCATACCTTGGCAACCTGGTTGGTTCGCCCAAAAAGTTGACCGCCCTCAGATAGGTGAACGTGGGAAACTGGGTGAACAAGGCCCCCCACTTCTCCACGGCTGACACTGTATTCTTGGTCGTGCGGCCATGAGTCAAGCTTGGTCGTAACATGCACATGATATAATAGAAGAAAGCATCATTGATTTTAGCGAAATGTTGGATGCTATTCTCCAGCCTCAGTTCTGGATAATACTCATATATTTTGGCCTGAGGCCAAGTTCCACTTCGGTGCAGCCCTGGATAATCTCTTTCAGATGCGGCAGCGTAGACTACGTAGGAGTTCATGTGGAATACTCCTGTTGTGGCAAACTGTTGCAGCTGCTCAGATATTGTGCTGCTTATTATTTCCCCCCAGCAGAAACGCTGATCGGGCAAATTCTTATTTATTGTCTCCAGGTACCGCAGCATCCACTTATGGAAATAGTGGGCATCTGAAAGCCCGAAGACTCTGCTCAGGAAGGTGATCGTGTCACTGAGTTCCTCTGAGAAATCACTTCGGTGGATAGTCTGAGGCCACCGGGTCACCACCTTCTTGTTCTTAAGGTAGACCTCATTCATTAACTGCATGCACTGGTCCTCGTTGTCTTCCCAGGCCTTGATGCATTCTTGTTGGCTAACAGCCACATAGTTCCGGTGGTGAGGGATGCCAAGCATCAACTCAAAATGACGGGCAGTGAGGTTTATGACTACCTCGCCCTTGCTGTTCTCGACACATCTTGTGTCCTTGTTGAAAGATTGCGCAACTACCATCATGAACTCATTGTTCACAGCGCTGACAGGGATTCCTCCGGCAAAGTGCAGGGCACTGCCTATTAGCTTGTCCATCCATGGACTTCTTGTAACTTTCTGAGTCCTAACCCAGAACTCATCCATGTCAATGTGACCCAACTCTGAGTCCCTGACATCCATACTGCATTCGGCCAGTGATTCGGGCATTCTGACCCTTTGATACTTATACTTCATTTCTTCCTCTGTCAGCTTGGCCTTTCCTCTTGGTTTGGTGGGTCTCTTGCTTGACGTAGACATGTGTCTTTTCGAGTTCAGCTGCTGATCTGCACGAAGAAGAAGTGAGACCCAATCCAAAAAGGTTGAATTAGTCATTTGATCTTCCATTGGAATGCTAGCAGAAGAAAGAGTTAGAGATTTTAAGGCTCAGGGCGCAGGGCGCATGAAAAATGCATGTTGCAGGCCAAATAGATAAGGCGCACAGGAAAGGAATGTTGCAGAGGTTAAACTGGCGCCAAAGGCGCATGGCGCATGGAGGAAGCAGGTTGCATTTTATAGAAGGGCGCACGGGAAAAGTATGTTACATTGAGGTTCGGTGCGCCCTTTGGCGCATGGGAAGATTGTGTAACATGGACAAATGATGCGCCAAAAAGGGATGGCGCGGCGCATGGATGAATCACACAACATCATGTTACTGCAATGGAGGGTGCGCCCGCGCCTTTATAACTTTATACTTGCGCGAATAAAGTTTCTGTTACATGAAAGCTAGGTGCGCCCTTTGGCGCATGAAAACAGGATGTAACATGGAGAGAAGGTGCGCCAAAGGTCTTTAAGGAGGCGCGGGATTTAAACTTGCAGCATGTAAAAAGGGCGCGCTTTGAGGGCGCATGAATTCTAACTGCAGCAGGATGGCAGGGTGCGCCATTGGCGCGGGTCTTGAGCATGTTGCATGGCGGGTAGGTGCGCCGAGGGGCGCGAACTGTCTTTATTGTTACAAGGCGCGCCAGTGCGCCATTTGAAATAAGCTAACTACTCAAATCATTTCATTCTTTTCTTTCTCCTACCTCAAAAGACGCCTGGACAAGTAAGGTTTCTATGAAAAGTTTCTAACAGACCAAGCTACTTTCAAAACAACTCCCTTCCAGCAGATCTGGAAAGAGGGAGGGAGAGAAGGAGAAAAAAGAAGAAAACGCGATGGAAAAGCACAGGGGGAAAGGCTTAAACATATCTCTTTTAAACACAGACCAGCAGACCAAACACAGACCAAAACACACCAACAGAACACAGACCAAAACATGAAAGCATGCAATGAAAAAGAGGATGAACCTCTTACCTTAAATATATGTCAAAATTGGAAAGCGGGTCCACAGGGCGAGATAATGACAGAGCAGAGCTGACAAATCCAGAGCGATCACGTGCTTGACAAAAGAATGAAAATGACATGGGCGCGCACTGATATTTATAGAAAAACTTGTCATCAATGCGCCAACCACTTTTGAAATGGCGCATGAAAACTGCTGTCGACAGGAGAAAGCGTGCGCCCTTTGGCGCACGGAAGTAATTGACAACAGAAGAATGAGCGCGCCTTTGGCGCACCAAATGTATTGTCGACATGAAGTTATGTGCGCCCTTTGGCGCACCAAAACTTGGTGTTGCAGCGAGATTATATGCGCCCTTTGGCCACCAAAAACTTTCAGGGCGCACCAAAAGACGTGCTAACATGGAAAACCATGCGCCAAAGGCTTTTAAGGGGGCGCATCAAAACTATGTGTTACAAGGCAAATCCATGCGCCCAGCCAAAAAAGGCTCAAAAAGACTAAGTTCAAAAACTAGATTTCCCGGGGAGGGATTTTGCAATGTTTCGAACGCGAAGGATCCCTAACGAGGGATCGAAACAAAATTTTCGGTATGGTTATCGGCGGGATAACATGTTGGTGCAAGATATTTCTTGTCTAAGGATGTCAAAAGGAGTGGCGAGCCTTCCTCTTGTGCAGCAAGAGCAGTAGAAGGAAACGTTTGGGAAATAGATAAATTAGATAACATCCGTTCGCAGTCTTGTAGGGATGTGGTGTAAGTAGACTCATCGATGAGAAGAGAAGTCTGGGTAGTTAACTCCTTTATGGGTAAAGGAATGATTTCGCTTTGGCTTGATGGTGGTGAAGGAGGTTCGGACTCCTGTGTCAGTGAAGAGGCTTGATTCAAAATTTTCTCGATAGAGGCTTTTGGCTGGGGTCAAAGACTGCATGGATCTCATGAACACTCTCCTCGGCTAAGATATCCTAGTTTACGTTACTGTTAGAAGAGTGATTCGGGAATGGTTTGTTGAAGATTTTCAAATTTCGGTTGGCAGGGGCATTAGGATTATCGAGGGTTATATCCCCTGCGTCAACCATTTCCTGCACTATGTTTTTCAACATCTTGCAGTTTTCATGACTATGTCCTTTTACGATGTGAAAGTTATAGAAGTCATTTTCTTTGTACCAGGAAGGTATAGCTCGAGTGGAGTCAAACCCGGAGTGAGGTTTAACAGGAGGCAAGGTGATAGCTCCGGCTTTGAGCAATTTTTCCAAGATGACACCATAAGTTTCTCCCAACGTAGTGTAATTGATGGGCTCTGCTTTATACTTATAGGTGGTTTTTGGTGGAGTATTAGACAGTGCTTGAGATTTGAACATCACCACGTGAACAACTCCTTTTGATTTAGAAGAAGTGGATGTGTGAGGAGTGGTGGTGTTTGGCTTATTGGTAGAATCTGGAGTTCGAAAATTGGGGTTTTTGTTGCGCAACCGCAATTTCTCTTCTTCTAAGGCTCGAATTTCTAGTTTCCAAGCTATGGTAAAGGCCTCATCAAATGTGCGGAAAGTTTGAATTTGAAGAGTAGGAGAAATGTTCTTAGCACATGCCCGCTTAAAAAGTTTGATAAGTTCAGCCTGAGGCAAAGCATATGTAAGTTGGTTGATAAGGCCATGCCATCATCCAATGAAATCTGCGATAGATTCGTCTTCAAATTGTAAGATGGCATAAAGGTCAGTGATGGATACTTTATTGGCAATGTTAATGGAGAAATGATCCAAGAAATATTGAGCTAGTTGGTTAAAAGAGAAGATTGAGTGCTGGGTTAAAGCACTGTACCACTCCAAGGCGGGTCCTGATAAGGACATGGGAAATGTGCGGAGTAACAAGGCATCATCATGAGCAATCAAATAACACGCATGTCTAAATGATCACAAGTGTTGTTGAGGATCCTCTTTACTATTAAAACGAGTAAATTTCAGCAATTCCCATTGAGGAGGATACGAATGAAGGGGGACAGAAGGGTGAATAGGCTCCCGACAAACTTGTTCGTATGTCAAGGCGCTATGACTTCCTGAAACAGAAGCCTCCAGATTTTGCATTTTGTCCATCATTTGTTTGATGAAATCCATGGTTGGATGAGATGAGGGTGCGGTTGTGGTAAACGGAGGCAAATTGGGCCAAGGGCCTCCGCTGGAAAATGGTGGGGTTAAGTGTTGATAAGGTATGGAGGATGAATATGTTGAGGCGATCGAATAGGATGTCCCATATAAGATGTTGAGGTTACTGGATACGTGTAGGGGAATGAAAAGGTAGGTAGAGCTTGAGAGGGAAAGCTAGTGTGAATAGGTGGCAGAGAGCAAGTCATGAATGGAGCAGTCTGCATGAGAGATGAGGTAGGATCAGTCGGTGGTAATGATATGTGGGGTCCAAGATTAACCAAAGGAAAGCCAATCTGTGTCGTATGAACCTCTGAAGCCATCGGATTGGGAGACGGGGCTGAAGGTGTGGGAAGCAAGGCGGTGTTATCAGGCAGAGTGGGAGCTAAATGAGTAGCTATACTAATAGGCATACCAGCAAGGAGCTGACCATCAGGCATACAGTCAAGGGTATGAGACAAATAGTATTGTACAGCACTAGGATTAGCATCCAAAAACTTGGAAAAGTCCTTATCTCGTACAGGAATTTTGGGGATCTCACTGGTGTCCGTAGGGTTCCCTATAGAATGTGAAGGGGGTGATTCAGGCATAGGCATAGAGCAGGCATGTGAAACCATGGCGGCGGCTTGCTTCCGAGTGATAACAACCATGGACAAGAGTATACAGCAAGGTTTCAATATATCAGGAACAGAAATAGGCTCAGAATGGTGAAATTGGCAGGTTGCTGGTTTGTCAGGTGCTTAAAAGACAGTAACCGATGTCGGTCACAAAACAGACGACGTCGGTCAGTTAACCGATGCCGGTGTAAGAATTCTGGGATAACAAGATATAAAAGGCTGCTAATTTGATTTTTAACAACGTTTAGTACACTATATTCTGAGGTGATCACAGAAAATAGAGAAAACAGAATTGAAAACAAGCAAGATGCACACGCAAATCCAGAGACTAACCCTGGGGTTAATTTTAATTATCATGGGCTTATGCCTTTAGACGTAGAATGATGTCAGAATCCTAAACAAAATACTTAGGGGAAATGTCAAGTTTGTTTTGGCTTATAAGGTTACCTGAATCGGGCGGAGGAATACCGCAGAAAAGGGGGGATGTTTGAGCTATTGTGTTAATTGTGAAGTGATTCGGTATGTGTTGTGCAGTGAATGTAAGATTAATTTCTTGTCAATACCGTGGATATCACCCCCACATGTACGACCTGTTACTTAATCTATGTTCACTAGAATTGAAAACAACAAGCAGGAATGCAATGCACGTGTTTTAAACCCGAATCGAAAATGATATTCGATGAAGCAAAAGAAATGACTTTCACTAATGCAAGATGAGGAAGAAAGACAAATTCTTTTACCAAAATAATAAAAAACCTTGTGAATATCTTTAGAAGAATAAAACAGCAAGTATGCTCCCTATATGAAAGCATGTAAGAAAGAAAGAAACCCAAAATGGGTCCCACCGGGTGTGCCAAAATGTTTCACTTGGAATGTTTCAGCTTCTGGGAAAAGAGTTAGTTCTATCCTTTCATTCCTTTTACAAACAGATAAGGTTAGGGCTAGGAGGAATACCTGTTTAATGTCAAGATGGTGTGCGCGTACCGTAGAGAAAGATCAGGTTGACTGCGAAGAAATACTTTTTGTCTTGGAAGGACTACCTACAAATAAGAACACAAGACCACAAGATTTTGATTAGAAAATAAATGAGGGAACTGCCTTGGGCCCAGGAAATATAAAACTTCCTTTCGAAGGTGGTTAGTTCCCCTGCTAATATGAATTAACACAAAAGACTGTAAGATATCAATTAAATTGCTTCGTTGAAATGGGTAGGGGAAAGGCTGGTTTCTGGTTATAGTCAGGATAACCGATACCGGTTTTTGATAACCAATATCGGTAGGGTCTAGGATCTGTAGGTTGGTTGGGTTGTGTGGTGGTTGTGTTGTTTGGTGGCTGTGTTATTTATAAGGCTAGTATATGGGTGATATTAGGTAATGAGGTGATGAGAGGTAAATGAATGATAGTTAGATGTAATAGCATGCTGGGTAGTGGATTTAAGAATGGGTTTATGAGGACTGTGCTTCAAAAAGTCTAAGAAATGTCATTAAAGAGGACAAGCAAGATGTAACTTACTAGTTATTGACAAAGATGCATGTCTAGGAACTCTGATGATAAAGGCAGAACTCAGTAGGATGGCTTGACAATCAGAAGATGAGATATCTCCCTCCAGATGATCAGCTGAGTATCACAGGTTTCTGGCTATTTAGTTGTAGTCTTGGGCTTGATCTCCTTTTGCTGCAACTCTTCTTATCTCTTCACTCGTCTCTGCTCGGTCAAGTGAAGATCTGGATTTTCTTTATCACTTGTAATGATCTCTGTTGATTCAAAAATCCTTCGACCTTGTTTCTGGTTAGGGGAGCCCATTTTACGGGGAACCGATGGTGGTTACGTAACCGACGGCGGTCGAGTAGCAACTCTCAATCCAACTCTCTCATACGCATCATCATGCCGAGGCTCCCACCCGATAGGACAGGAGGGAAGGGGAGTGGGTGGGGGGTCCCTTCCATTTGTATTTTTTATCATCACCAGATACGTAACCCACTAGATACGTAACACGATGGGAATACAGCCCCCATAGATAGATAGGGGCCCTCGGCTGAGCGGTTCGCTATCGCTCACACCTCATCCTCCCATCCCATATATATAGACAGGGGGTGGGGATTGGATATCCATATAGGGTCCTCCCCCTCCTCAACCCCTACCCTAGAGTAGAGGGGGGGGCGGTTGAGTCCTCTCTCCCGTTGGTTGAGAGCTCGGGACTCTAATAGATATAAGACTTCGACTTCATCTGAGATAAGGCCCTGACCGGTGACACCAATATCTTATTTCTCTAGGGTTTGGTTGCCCAAGATTCATAGCTACCCAATGGATCTATATAGAGGGGGGGTTGGGCCTATCTAGATCTAGGGGGCCTATATCTAATCTAATACCTATATAGAGCGGGGAGGGGTGTCGACTCTCGATATGAACGTGATACGGAAGGAAGTGGGTCCATCCATATATAGATAGATATGGGTTCACTATCGCTCACCTCTCCCCCCCATAGAACTATAGGGCTCCTCATCGTAATGCCATGCCATATATAGGGTAGGGTAGGGTGCCGAGTCACCCAAGAACTAAACTCTGGAGGGGGGCCCTATCTATAACTAGAACTTCCGGTCAAGACCCTCCCCCTCCGTACAGAGCTATATATGGGGGTAGGTCCACTAGTGGATGCGTCACTGTTCGATTCACCCGGGTTCATATCTCCATCTGGAGGTCGAGTGCCAATGAATATACATACTACGAGTTCTAGTTATAGGGTCTATAAGAAGAAATCAATCGAGTGCCAATTGATATACATACTACTCACAGCTAGACCATATAATAGATGCTCAATACACTCTACTCTTAGCTGGGCAGATAGCCCCTCTATTCTACTTGGAGGGGCGCCATATAGAGGGTGCCCCTATCTAACTATGTCGATTGATATGCTAAATCGAGGCCCCTCCCCTCCCCTCCCCCTATATAGATATGGGATATGGGGCATAATATATAGTTTAATTGGCCGCCCCGGAGAGGAGAGGGCCTATCTATACCCAACCCTATATATCTATCTGGGCTACGCTCAAGCGAAGAATTCTCTATATGGAGGGTTGACTGACTATCCAATACAACCCTCGACCAACGGGTCCCGATAGGGAAGGGAGAGGACCCCAACTCTAGAGGCGGTACCCTGAACTATCCCTATCTAAACAGAGGGGGGGCAACGGGGGAGGAGGTCGAGATCGAGAACAACTCGACCGACGGCCTCTGAACTAGGGGGCCCTATCCAGACTCTATATGGCTCAGCGAGCATAACTATAGAGAGTCCCGTCGCCCCCCATATCCATATAGATAGTATTCGCTACGAGATATATAGAGTGGGGTGCCGACCCCGACCCGACCCTACTGTATATAGCTTCGTCGGCCTCCCGGATAGAGTTTTTTGGCCCTCTCTCTATAGGTGGAGATGGAGACCAGAGATAAGATCTATAGGGCCTCCCCACCCCCACCTCTCCTCTATAGTGGATAGCTGTCCGGCTATATCTTATCCATATAGACTCGTAAGCCGTCGGGCCCCCTATCCCTATCACACTATGGGATGGGCATAGCATAAAAAACCTCGATTCAGAATTAGCTATACTATAGCCGCACTCGCGGCTAGATCTATATACATCGAAGAAAGAATCATCCAAGCTGTGATCGCATGAATCAAATGGACTCCCTCTCCCTATCCCTATAGATAGGTGGGTCTGATCGATCCCCTATAGTTCTATCTGGCCCCCCCCTCTCTATATACGTACGGGAGATAGGGCACGCCCTATATATCTATATCTAACTGGGGGTCACCATGATGAGGGATTAGATAGGGGGTTGGCCAGGGCATTTCTGCTCCCCTATATAGACAGATATGGCGACCCCCTTCTCTCTATATGGGGCATCTCGGCACTCCCCCCTACCCTAGAGAGATCTTATCTGGAGGGGGAGGCCCCCTCTCTATATCTCTCGAGAGATCTGCCTGCCGGGTAGGGGTGAGCGTATCAATCGAGGGCCCCTATCTAGACTCGATATCTATATGCTATGCTCGGGAGAGATATATACAGTATAGTGGGGCCCCTATCTTCACTCTATATGGGGCCCGATCCAATCCCCGCCCATTTCAATTAACATACATTTCTATATAGGGGGCCCCATAGAAAATGGATAGGGGCTCGGCCATATCTATCTATAGGGAGGCCCCTTCCGCTCTCGAATGTGCTCTACTGATTGATGATCGATTCCTGGTCGATCGATCGATCATATATAGTGAGTGTGAGTGTGAGTGTGAGTGTGAGTGTGAGTGCGCCTATATATCTATGGGGGGGGGTGGAACGCATCGACTGGTGACTGGTGATAAGCGGTTAGATTAGAGAGAAGCCGAGATGGGTGGAACGCATCGACTCGACTGTCGATTGTTGGTCGAGACCCCCATATATAGATAGGGCTCGGCCCAGCGGCACGAGGGCCTATCTACCATATAGAGATAGGGGCCCTCGGCCTCCCGAGATAACGATATCTAGATGTCGGCGCATGCCGCATGCATATAGAGGGGAGGGGCATAAATGCCTGCCTATCTATATCTAGCGGCCCTCGGCCTCCCCATATATAGATAGGCTTCCAGTCGGGGCCGACTGACTCTATATGGCTCGGCCTCCCGGGCATCCCCTAGAAATTGAAAGGGCAGTCGGCGCCCCATCTATATATCTCGTAGCGAATACTATATACCCCTATCTAATCTATACTCTATATGGCTCCCGAGATGGATATAGATGTCGGCGCCCCTCCCCCGCCCCCCCCTCTATATAGGCGAGATTGAGATTGAGATTGGGATTGAGATTGAGGAGTCACAGTTGGATATATAGGGAGGGGAGGGGGCCCATATATATAGAGGGCCGTCGGTCCCCTACGCCCGCCCTGCCCTATATAGAGATGGGAGATGGAATAGAATCTAATCCCCTCCGCCCCAGATAGATATATAGAGGGTTGGGGCCGCCATAGATAGATAGAGAGGCCCCTAATCTATGTGGGGCACTCCTTCCTCCTTCCAGATTAGATTAATAAATAGGTTGGGGCCGCCATACCATATCTAGATAGGGCCATCCTCCATCCTCGGGTTGGGGAAGACTGGTTGGGGTTAGGCTACCCCCGTCTAGATAGAGGGACTAGCCTTAGCCTGGCGTTTGAAGGCTAGTTCGGTTTGGCCAGTCGAAAGATATATGGGATGGGGCACCCCCTCCCCCCCTCTCTCTATATGGACTGATAGGCCCCTATCCCTATCTATATATGGGGATGGGGGCGAGGAATTGAACTATATTATATGACTTCGATGCGATGGATGCCTGATGGATGGACTTCAATGCCTACTGTATCGGATCGGAATCATTCGGATGGATGCCCCATTAATCTGGGCTTCCAAAGGCCCTATAGATCTATGGGGCCATGGGGAGATACCGTCCGTGTGCCCATATATAGATAGGGCGGCCTACGATCTCTATATAGAGACAGAGACTATAGCTGGGGGAGAGGGACTCTCCCGTACTATATATACCATCTGGGAATCAGGCCATAGTTTCTGTATATAGATATGGCCCACCCCATCCCCATCTATAGAGATCAGATCAGATCTGGGCGGATGAGCGAACCCAAGATGAGCGAACCCACCTACCACCCACCCACCCTATATATATGTTGGTTGAACCCACCTCCATATAGAGAGAGGGGGAGCGAACCCACCTATCGAGTCAATGAGCGTACCCACCCCAGATAGATCTATAGGGGTCTGTGAACCCACCTATCCCCTAGATAGAGATATGGCCCACCTATCAGTCTGTATCTATATCTAGTACGATCAATCTATATATATAGATAGGGCGATGTATATAGAAGGATGGTAGTCGGTCGCCCCTATATCTATATCTGATTGTGGTCGGTCGGTAAGGATAGCCATATCTATAGAGAGGGGTCGGTAGTCCCATATCTATAGAGAGGGGCCCCTATATCTATATCTCTTGTCGTCGGTCAGTAGTCCCATATCTATAGAGAGGGGTCGGTCGGTAGTATTGTGGTCGGGAGTGCCATATCCCATATCTTGGTAGTCGGTCGTGCCATATCCCATATCTTGGTAGTCGGTCGTGCCATATCCCATATCTTGGTAGTCGGTAGTCCCATATCTATATATAGGGGTCGGTCGGTAGTCCCATATCTATAGAATATATAGGGGTGGGGTCGGCCGTTCATGCTTGTACTCGCCGGTTCACCCAGATCGGCTTGTATGCTTCTCTAGCATTGGCCATATCTCTATATAGGGCTCGGGTGGCTTCTCTAGATATAGATGGGGGATTAGATATATATGGCGAGGGGAATCTCTTCAGAGTTCTATATAGAGTGACGGGTCATTCATGATAAGAAAGATATATAGGGCAGGCAGGGCCCAACCGCCATATATATATCTATATAGATATAGATTTCTTTGTACCCGACCGACTCCGGGTCATGAGTCAACCCCCTATATAGATCTATGGCGACCCATCCCTGGGGGCCGGCTATCTATCGTACCTCTATCCTGTATGGAGCTAGATGATATAGGGTTGGAGTGGGACAACAGAAATCAGTGGCCCTCCCCTCTCCTCCTCCTGCTCGCTTCCCCTATCTAGTCTAGAACCCCGTCCGTTCCTCGCTATTCGCTATATCCATAGAAACCGAGCCGAGGAACCCAGCGCCCCGGCGCAAACCTGGGTTCAATTGAACCCCCTATCTATCTAACCCGGCGCCTATCCGTCCTATCTATCTAACCCGGCGAGTCGATAACCGCCCAGCGCTAACCGGCGGCCGGGGCAACCCCCTATCTTATCTGTATGAACCCGGCGCCTCTCTGTCCTATCTGTATGAACCAGTTTCTAACCGCCCAGCGCTAACCCCTATATCTATATGGCTCAACCTATCTGGTCTAGGGTCTAACCTGACCTCAACCTCCACCCCCTATAGATATAGATGTGGATAGTGATGGCGGGCCCTCCAGATAGATATATAGGGGTGGTCGGGAGATAGTCATGCTCATGAACTATAGATCATTCGTTTCGTATGGGATAGTCTCTGGCAGAGCATCCTTCCGTCTGTATGCTCTCTATGGAGACCATAGAATATAGATAGATAGATAGATAGATAGATAGAGAGATAGATATATGGGGCCGCCAATGCAGTGTACCGTTCACTACCAGATAGAGAGGGTGGGGGTCCTGCATCACTAGAGGACTAGACTATGGCCTTCGGCCCTCGCTGACCTTTCCCATATCTAGATAGGGCGAACCCTATCTAGATATCTCCCATAGGGCAAACCTAACCCATATCTAGATAGGGCGAGCCCTATCTAGATATCTCCCATAGGGCGACCCCTCTCTATAGTTCTCTGGGCTAACCTAACCAAACCCATCTATATACAGATATCTAGGGTTCTCTATCTCCATGTTGATATGTTATGTTGACTGATCTCAGTCGTATCACGTATATAATAGAATAGATGGATGATGTGATGGATGGTGGATGATGGTGGTAGATGGAAAGGATAGATGGCCCCTCAACTGTGATGGATGATGGTAGATGGATGATCATGAAGGCCTGGTGGTAGATGGATGATGCAACCACGAAGGCCGGAGCAAGAGACGGAGTGAAGACGGGGAGTACATGCATGGAGAGTGGGATGGCCGACGACGCGCATCTCGGGACGGAGCCGTATGATGCGGAAGTATCACGTACGGTTCTATGAGAAGGGAGTGGCTACCCACTGGAGCTTTTCTTGACTACTGTAGTTTCTTTGACTCCTCCCGATCCGTTTCTTTCTCCCGATCCTTGACTACAGTTTCTTGACGGCTCTGGGGCTACCCCTTACTCTCCTATCACTATAGGGGTCTGGGGTTCGAGACGAAGGAAGATCAGGGCAGCACATCAGTTTTTCCCATACACTTCACCCGGATCTGTTCCTATGCCACCAGCTATTCCGTCGATTCTCTCCCAAACAGGAACCACCGATTCGCAAATCCTATCAACCACAGAATCCAGTGAGCGGCGCCAAATCTCTCCATGGATTGCTCCTCCCGCTCCTTCCCCCGTCAAAGTGCCTATGGTACCAGTTCATATCCGGTTACCCGAAGCTCATGTAGAGGCACCTACGGCTGGATCCGTCATCTCGGCAGGAATTCCTTCAAAATCGGGAACCTATGGGTTTTCGAGATTTTCCATACCCATGTTTCCCGAAGCGACACTTCGCCCCACTCCCTTCATTTATACTCTAAGCGCGATTGCCATTCTATATACTCCCCCGACCACTCTGAGACAAATCGATCCTAAGAAGATTATTGCCCACTCCCCAGTAGCCCATACGAATCCTGTGACTATCGGTATGTTCAGTCGGGCGGCGGCCGTTAGGTCACCTATAGTGAGTTACAAACACACAGGGCCAAATGTGTGCCGGGCGTGCGACCCATCAACCCACTAGCAATGGGGGAGAGAACATAGCATGTCGCAACAAAAGCTTGATCGGGACGGGCTGCACCCTATCTGAACTCTGGGGTGGGGCGCTCGACCGGGAAGGCCTGGTCGAGCGCCGATAGTCCCATCTCCCCCGCCTCTATATATATAGCTGGAGAGAATTCTCCCCCCCCCAGCTCTATAGAGTAGGTAGTAGGCCGTCGGGAGAGTTGCTCTCAATATAATATCTATAGAGGGGCGCCATATATCTAGATAGGGGTCCGATCGGCTCCTCTCCCCATCGGGGGAGAGCGCTAATTAAACTATATATACCATCGCTCACAAGCTATATATATAGAGTAGGCCGCCATATATCTAATCTATATAGGATATAGGAGGGGGTGCCGACTATCTATATAGCCGCCCCCATAGAATCTATAGGGCTATCGGTCGAGTCCCTCCCCCCCCGCCTCTATATATATATATATAGCTGGAGAGAATTATCCTCCCCCTCCAGATAGATATCTAGGGGCGGGGGAGGACCTCGACCCCAATCCCATCTATATAGATCTGGGCGCCATTATCATTCTATAGGGTGCCTAGCTATATATAGAATAGAATAGCCGCCCTCCCCTAATTTAGAACCCCCGGCTATGCTATATATAGAGATGGCCCGAGAGATGGCCCTCTATAGAAATAGATGGCTAGTATAGAGAGATGGCCCCCCCCCTCTCTATTCTATCTTATCTCGGCTCCCATATCTATATAGAGGGGGGAGAGAGGGCTCGGCTCCCCCCCCCCTCTCTCTATATGGGCGAGAGAGGGGCTCGGCTCTCTATAGAGATCTGGCAGATCTGGGCGGTCCCCTACGTAGAGAATTCTCTCCCAGATCTCTCTATGGGCCGGGGCGGGGCCATATAGAGAGAGTTGGGCCTCCCCCAGCTATATCTATAGAATAGAGTAGGCCCCCCCCCTCTCTCGCCCAGATCTATAGAGGGGGGAGCCTATAGTTCTGGGGCCCCCTCTCTCTATATCTTCTCTATATGGCCCTCCCCCCAGCTATAAGCTATATAGAGTATGTATAGTAGGGTAGGCCGCCCAGAGTTATAGAGCGGAGGGCCCCCCTTCTCTCTATCTATATAGGGGAGGGGAGTGCCGAGTCTATAGATAGGGGTCCCGAGTCTATATAGCTTAGCCTAGAGTTCTCTAATTAGAATTCTAATTAGAGAGGGGGGGGCCCGCCCCCCCTCTCTACTCTATCTATGGGGGCCATATCTAGAGAGGGGGGGCCTGAACTGGTCCCCCATAGTCTCATTCAGGCCCCAATCCCATCCATCTATATAGATTTGGGATCTGGGCGGTCCCTCGGGCCCGACTATATGGATTAGATATATTCTATATACAGCCGCCCTCCCCCCCGCCTAGATATCTATAGATAGATAGAGAGATAGCTGGCTCCCCATAGACAGATAGGCCTCCCCGGCCGCCTCCCACCTCCCACCTAGATTCAGATTCTATTAGAGGGGAGGGTAGGGGAGGGTAGGGTGGGGTTGGGGCCTAGGGGCGCCCCCAGATCGTCATAGGGTGACCCGGGTCGCCATAGATCTATATAGGGCGCAGAAATGACCCCGGCCCCAACCCAGAGATCTAGAGGCCCTATACCTATGATCTGGGGCGGCCAGGGGCGCAGAGCATATAGATAATGCGGCGCGAGGGCGGCGTTGGGCCCTATCTAGAATTCTCTCTATGGAGGGGGGCCCTATATATATAGGCATAGGCGGCACTCCCCCTCTTTCCTCCCCCTAACGGGGGAGTAGGGGGAGTGCCCCCATATATAGATTAGATAAGATAGGGGCCCCCCTAGAGAGAGAGGGGGCGGGGGAGGCCCCGGCCCCCTACGTATAGAATTGTTCGCTATCGCTCACACCTCGGCCCTAGAGAGGGGGCCGAGTGCCCCCACCCCTTCCTATCTTATCTTAGAGTTCTAGATAGGCCCCATAGCCATATATAGATAGGGGGAGGGGGCCTATCGGGCCCAGGTAGGGGATAGTAAGGCCATATATAGATAGAGAGAGAGATAGATAGGGGGCCCTCGCCATAGAAATAGATTGGAGAGGTATAGGGCTCTCCCAGCTATATAGAGTAGGCCGTCGGGAGAGCCCTATAGATCCCATATAGAGAGAGGGCCCCACTCTATCTGCCAGATCTGATCTATAGAGAGGGGAGGGGAGGGGCCCGCCCCCTCTATATATCTGGGGAGGGTGAGGGGGGGGGCGAGGGCCCCCTATCTATATCTCTATCTGAACTCTGAATGAGACTATATGGCCTCTGGGTCGTAACCCCGCACATACATCTATTACGAACGAGTATCCATCATCCCACACAGAAGGAGATTGCCCGTATCATGGTTGTCCGCCAACGTGAAGCGAGGGGTTGAGCCTGAATGAACTGGCGAACCGAAGTCGCTTTCGGAACCATACTTCCCACACACGTGTCCAGCAAGCAGCCCAAATCCCCGCCGGCCATCGGGACCGAGTGGTAAGGCCATCCATAAGGAATCTGATTGATCTGGCATTGATCGGACAGGGGAACGGATTACTCATTCTTTCCTCCATTGGGGACAGGTGCGCGACAACTCCGAGCGTCACACATCCGCCAATGCCCTTCCTATAGGTGGCACCAGCGAGATCCAGCCAAGCGGCCTCGCCGCGGCGGCTGCTCCGGAAGAGAAGAAAGAGGAAAGGAGCCCTAGAGTTCTATAGGGGGCCCCTATATCTATCTATATGGCCCTCCTAGTTCAGATTAATATATGGCGACCCGGAGGCCTATCTCTATATGATATGGGGCCCTCTATATGTAACTGAGCCGACGGGGGAGGAGAATTCTCTAGAATTGGGGGGAACTGGATTTGGTTTGTTCGGTTTCCCCCCGGCGAGAGAGAGGCGCGAGACTATCAGCCTTCATCCGCTTCGCGAGCGCCGCACACGCAGCACATAGGAAGTCAGAGGGCCCGTACTACCTGCCCAACCCACCCCTCGCTCCGAGGGCATTCATGCGCTCACCCCTCACCCTCCATAGTTCAGATATAGGGGCGGGTGAGTACCCCTCTATCTATATCTGTCCTCACCCTCCAGATAGAGATATAGAGAGAGGGGCGGGCGAGTGGTTCGCTACGCTCACTCCTCACCCTCCAGAGAGAATAGAGGGGCGGGCGAGTGGTTCGCTACGCTCACTCCTCATCTCTCAATTGAGTGCATCTATAGAGAGGGGGGCCCTCGGCCTCCCCTAGATATGGCCCCCCTCTCTCTATATGATTGGTCGAGGCACTCGACTCCATATATCTCGAGTGCGGTTATCCCTTGACCCCCTCTAGATATATGGAGTCGAGTGCATAGCCATCTCGATCTTGACCCGGGCCCCCATATAGAGATATAGATAGGGGCCGACGAACAGATATAGGGCAAGCCGGCACTCGATGGATCGAGGGAAGAATCTCTCGAGTGCCCGGGTCCCGACGGCTATATTCTATATAGAGTATAGTGGGCGGCTATATAGATAGAGGCGGCCCCCCCCCACCCCCCTATATAGATTCTATATGGGATGGGCCCATATCCATATAGATAGAGGGAGGGGAGGGCGCCGACGGTACTATCTATATGCTATGCTCGAGGTATATCTATATAGATATCTATATATAGATATATCTATATAGAGTGGGGGGAGGAGGCCGAGCCATATAGATATAGGGGGCCTCTCCCGCCCCTATATCTATAGGCGGGCCCCCTCTATCCCCCCCTCTCTCTATATGGGGGCCCTATCTATATAGATCTGGGGGGGGCCTGAATGAGACTATGGGGGCCCCGACCCCCTATCTCTCTATGGGGGACTCCCCCGCCCCTATATAGATATAGGCCTATAGGGGGCCCCTCCAGATAGCCCCTCTCTATCTATCTGGGAGGTCGGGAGGGGCTATCTGGAGGGGCTATCTGGAAGGGCTCTCTGGAGGGGCTATCTGGAGGGGGAGGGTCCCCTATATAGATCTATATGGTATGGCCGCCCCTAGGCCCCCTATCTAGATATGGGGCCCCCCTCTAACCCATCCATAGAGAGGGGGGGGCCGAGGAGGACGAGGGCCTTTAGGCAGGCACTCAACCGAGGGCCTGGCTATTATTTATGCTCCCTTTATATCCATATATGGCGACCTCTATATAGTTCTCTGGGGCCCCTGGGGCACTCGGCCCCCTGGCCGGCCGAGGAGCCCCCCCCTAGATATCTTATCTATCTGGGGCACTCGTCCGATCCGCCCCTCCCTATAGAATGGAGGGCCCCGGCCCCTATCTAGATATGGGGCCCTATATAGAGAACTGGCACTCGGCTCGGCCGCCCCTCTATAGATATGGGGGCCTCCCCCGCCCCAGATATGAGATATGGCCTACCTTCTATATCTATTCTCTCCTCTATATAGAGAGTCGGGGGCCTCCCCCGCCCCAGATATGAGATATGGCCGTATAGATTCTCCCCTCTATATAGATAAGGGGGCCTCCCCCGCCCCTATATTCTCTATCTAGGGGGGGCCGTAGGGCCTCCCCCGCCCCGGCGGGCCTCCCCTACTATAGCTGGGCAACGGTATTATAGTAATAGAACATAATATTCTTCATTCATTTCTATAGGTATTATATACTTTAGGCTAGGCACCCTATATATAGATATGGCGACGGGACTCTCTATAGTTATGCTCGGGAGGATCCCCTATCTATATAGATGGGATGGGCATATAGATAGGCCCCCATAGATCTATAGGCCTAACCCCCCCGGTGGCGCCCCCAGGGGGGTTAGGCCTATAGATCTATGGGGGCGGCTCGGCTATATAGTGGGGTGGGCCCCTATCTAGAATTCTCTAATCGGAGGGGCATTTATGCTTGGGAGGCCGAGGACTCGACTGACGTTAGGGCCCCAGTCAACTATATCTGAGGGCCATAGAAAAGATAGTTCAAGGAGGGGGGCTCCCCTCTATTCTATGGAGGGGGGGTGCACTCGACGGTCGAGTAGGGGAAAACCTTCTGAACAACTCGGAGGGGAAGGGGCCTATGCATGTATTCGAATTCGACCCGAGCCAATCCCCGTCCCCGCCACCACGCCGCAGGAAGGCTCGTGTGGAATGGAGGGGAACGGATCATATGACTGCCATATACATATATCTCATCTCGCTAACACACATGCTCTCTCTCTATATCTCTCAGTGCTTCAACTGCGGACGCTTCCGTGCCGTAATCCATTCTGCTTCTTCCAATCCTTCCCCGCTCTTCACCTTCTTTCAATCCATCCCCGCTCTTCACCAATCCCCTTCCATTTGTTGGCGGGGTGATCCCCGAGCCGACCCATTCGGAGCAAGTGAAGTTGGTGAGCCGTATGATGGGCAACTATCCCCTGCGGTTCGGAGAGGACTCGGCAGTTGGTTAGCACCCCCTTGGTCTTGGGGCAGTTAGTACCCTTCGTCGCGGGGTGGACCCTTCCACCCAATTTCATTATATACGCTTAGCGAAAATAATGTATCCCGATACACCTAGAACATGGATGATATATAAACCAATGGATCGTGACAAGTCGTTACCACCAGCAATTACTTCCTCCTCCATTACTTCATTCTTCCCGTATCCCCCTCCCTCGTTCTTAGTTACTCATCAAACGGCACCAAGTTTCTGTCTGTGATTTCGATCAGTTACTCTATCATCCACAAGGTTCAAAGAGAGGGCTCTCCCGGTAATCTTTCAATCAAAGAGAGGGGGGTGCATGAATGGTAATGAATCCAATCCAGCGGGACCGGTAATCTTTCAAAGAGAGCCTTTCAATCAAAGAGAGGGATGACAGTTGAGTGCATAGCTGCAGTCGGCCCGGGGTGCATGAATGACCTCTCCCGGTAATCTAGCTCAGCTGTAGTTAGCTGTAGCCCTCCCCCCACCCTATAGAGATTGATAGGGGATCCTCCTCTCCCCATATAGATATAGGGGGCCGGGGACCCTCCCCCTCCAGATAGCCAGATAGATCAAAATAGAACTATAGGAGGGGGGGGGGGTAGGGTAGGGGCGGGGGAGTGCCCCCATGGAGAATAGGGGCCGGGTGTCCCATATAGAGAGAGGGGGAGGGGGCCCTCGTCCGAGGGCCTACTATAGAGAGTAAGCGGATCGGATCCATCTCTCTCACCACATAGAGATCTAGATGGGCCAGTCGAGTCTCTCATAGCATAGGGCCATCCATCTCCGAGGGGGCCGTCGGCCATATCTATATCCATGCGGATTGGGATTAAAGACCAGCTAAGCATCATCGGCCCCTACCCTATATAGAATAGAGATCAGACCAGATCTGGGTGGGCCCCTGCCATATAGGGGAGATAGGGCTCGACCCCGGGGCATCGACGGTTGGGTCACCATGAATCAAGGAATCACTTGGGATCTATGAATCAGGGTCTTGGAATAGAGAATCAGAGGAAAACCCGATGGGATGGTGGCGCCAGCCAGTGTTCGAGATGCTCGATGCCCCTATCTCTCTCGACCCGGATTCGTTTAGTGCTGGTGAGATGAGATATATATCTTCTCTTCCGACCGCGGTGATTCGCGTTGGATCGAGGAATCGGAATCAGTGCTGGATGTGGATCAATTCGACTTCTCCCTACCTCTCGGTTTCGGAATCGCAAGATCCCCCATATCTCTATATAGGGCAGATCAAGATCAGAGGAGTAACTGCAATGGATCTATAGTTGGCGAGGCAGTCCGAAGAGTCACTGCAATGGCCCCCCGGACCTAGAGCATAAAGGCGTTCGGGCGAGTAACAGAGAGTCACTGAGCGCCTCGACCTCGGCAATGAACCTTCGACCCGAACCCCCTATCTAACTATATGATATGTTAGGCCCAGCCCAACTCTATAAACCACCTATCTATATATATAGAAGACTGCCGGGGCGCCTTTCGGTAAAGGAAGATTCCCCTGGCGGTGTGCACCGGCCCAACTACAAACCAAACTAGAAACGGATTACCGGGGCCATGTGGACCTGAGGACTAGCGGCTCAATTCTTACTATAGATAGATATATAGGGTCATTGTCCTCCTCCGGAGTATGGGTTGGGGTTGGAGCAGTAGGCTCTTGTGCACCTGCACCTCCGGAGTATCGGAACTGTATCATAAGGCCCCTATCTATCTATCTATCTCTCTCTCTCTCTATATCTCTATCTCTCTATCTATATTTGGGCCCTCCATATAGAGAATTCTCCCCTATATTCCATGGAGGGGGGGAGGATCTATATAGAACTGGGGCTACTAGAGATTAGATAGGCCCCCGGGTCAAGGTTATATCATTTCTGCGCCCCAGGTGCCCAGATAGATAAGATATATAGAGAGGGGGGAGGGGGCCGCCTCTACTCCACTCTAAAGTGAGTTGAGTTGGGGGGCCAACTCTCTAAGGGGCCCCATAGATATGGCTCGGGAGGCCGAGCCCTCTCTATGGGGCTCCCATCTAGCCATATAGAATCTATATAGGGGGGGGGCCGCTACCGCTAGGGAGGGGGCGGCTATATAGTATAAGACACCCCCCCCCTAGATATATATAGACTCTATATATATATATATATATGGGCGAGAGAGGGTCAGGTCCCAGAATAGAGAGAGATTGCCCTACTCTATATAGGAATTGTAGAGTACTGACCGGATAGGGATAGGTTTCCCCCAGACCGGACCAGATTCTGATTAGGTGGGTGGCCAGATTGGCCCCATTGGTGTATATACCAACCCCATTGGCTACATCTAGTTAGTTGGGGCCACAACCCTATTGTCTATATACCCATAGCTATATACGGCCAGGCGGACGGGTCGAGACCCCCCGATCTAGATCTATATACGGCATTAGCATCGGCTATGTACTGGATTGGGTTGGAGCCAGCTCGAGACCGTCCTGACCACGTCGATGACCGGATTCTACTTTCTCTATATAGAACCGGCTCATTGAAGGCCCCTACCGCCTAACCCTCATTTCTGTTATGCCGTTGGCAATATAGACTCTATAGGGCCGCCCAGATAGATAAGAGATCTAGGGGGGCACTCCCGTCGGCAATATAGACTCTATAGGGCCGCCCAGATAGATAAGAGATCTAGGGAGGGGGCCGCTAGCCAAATAGAGAATCCAAATCCATATATAGGGCAGGGCCGCCCAGATAGATAAGATATCTAGGGAGGGGGGCACTCCCCTCCCGCTAGGCTCGCCTATATCCATCTGGCCCCCTCCACCTCGCTCAGCCCTTAATTCTATATAGGCGGGGTAAGGAGGATCGGATAGGCTGGGCTGGGATGCCCCAGATAGAAATAGATATAGGTTGTCTAGCCCCTATATCTAGAAAATTGTGGTCTAGCCCAGATCGAGATAGAGATAGGCCCAGATAGATATAGGCGCCGGACAGTGGACAGTTACCCGACCACCCATATATCTAGGGGGGCCTATAGTTTCTAACCTGACCAGACCTGACCGCCCGGGACTCGAGACCGTATAGATATAGGCATTACCCGGCTGCATGCATTTGAGCCGGATAGATTGGATTGGGCCCGATGGGGAGCCGGACAAGGACAAGGGAAAAGACTACTCTCCCCTCGCCACGCCATATAGAGAGAGGGGCGATAGGATCGGATAGGCTGGTGGGATTAGCGCCAGATGCCATATCCCAGATCCCAGATCGGTGGATAGATTCTCTCGTCGGGCAGTGGACAAGGGGCAATGGGCAATAGACAATGGGCCCCATACCCATACCCATATATTAGTTCTCGTTCTCGGGTTCTCGGCACTGGACAATGGGCAATGGACATTAATGCCGGATCCCAGCCCCCCCCCTATCTCTATATGGGCCCTATATCCAGAGAATTGTTGTCTAGCCGGACACTAGACACTGGGCACTAGACACTGGACAATGCGAGAATAGGCGCCCATAAGTAATGAAAATGAAATGAAAAGGGGGCGCGGAAGACGGCCGATTCCGAGGAGTGAGGCAGGCGCATAGATTCGGTAAGGCTCCCTCTCTCTATATAGCCGTTCATGGTTTGCTGCTTGTGCTGCAACTCATCCATGCGAGCATAGATTCGGTAGGGCGCGTTGCTGCAGGGAGAGCCAGCATCTCCCAGTCCCAGTTAATATTAATAGTTCTCCAGATCTAATCCCGAGTATCGAGCACATGTCGAACAGTGTGACTCACGGGTGGCGAGGTGCGGGGGGGACCGGACCCTCTATATCTAGGCCTAGGGGCTGCAGCCCCCCTGCCTATCTGTATATAGGGTTCGATCAGCTTGGTGGGCCCGAGTGGTGGAAGTGGAAGTTCTGGTCAGGATTGTGTGCATGTATACTTTGCTTGATGCTAAATCAAATGAAGCAAGAACTACCACCTAAAATAGTTCTATAATTTAGCTAAAACAAAGCATAAACACCATCATGATAAGAATTAAACAAGGTTAGATGCTAGCATTCATAAATGCAAACTTTAAAACTAACAATGCTAAATATCTAAACTCCTCTATTCTCTAACAACAAATAAATGAATGGACCTAAGTAAGCTCCATGGCTATCAAAATAGTTGTCCTTAATGTTCCAAGAACGTAGAAATGGGGGCTAATCAAATTTGGGCTACAAGACCCTTTTGAAACCTCCCATATGACCCAAGCACTTTAAGAAAGAGGCTTAACTCTTCAAGATGATGAACTCTCAAAAGGGCAAGGTGCAATCTCTTAGTCTCTTTGCTATATGCTTTGCATTTGCTCTCTTAGAAAGTTTAGGTGTAAGTAAAAAGGTAGGTGGAGGGATCTTTATATAGCCCAAAGGATAAAGGATTCAACACATTCTCATGAATGTGGGATAAAGGTAAAACATGATTAGGAATGGATAAGGTTGCTTTATTAAAGGTAACCTTACTTTAGAAGGGTATAATACATGTTTAGCAAGTCATGGGAGTTGAGGGTATTTTAATTAATCAAAGATGATTAATTAATAGGTAGGTGTAAGCTTATAGAATCCAATTAGAAGAATACTAGTGTGATTTAGGCTATTATAAGGGGATTAAATCAATTAAATATTGATTTATTGGTTAAATGGAAGGGAAAGCTAATTAATTAATAATATTTAATTAGTCTAGCTAGAAGGGGTGATTTATTAACGGAAGGTCGTTAATTAGGGTATTTGTTGGATAGGAAACTTAATTAATTAGCTTAGTGTAATTAATTAATGATGATATGAGGGAAAATGAGTGCTTTTGACGATACATCGTTGATTTGTGAGAAAGGGGATAATTAGCGTAATTTAAGTATTTAAATTTCTTGGGCGTAATTATAGGTGTCTACAATTTCCCCTCTTTGGGGTGGCGTAAGTGATTTGACTTCAAAGATAGTAGACATAAGAGATTTTGAAGAGATAGAAGAAAAATTAGTAGGAGGGAGAGATGCCCCCTCGAGTGTCGATGGGGTGATGAAGGAAGCCAATTGACGATCGAAAAAAGATGAGAAGTAGGCAGAAGAATGGGGATGAGGTAGGATGCCCTGAGGACAGGGAGAATTAGGGGTGAAAGGGAAGTGGTGTAGAAGAAATATGGATGAGAGGAGAGAAGAGCTTAACCTCTAGCCACTTATTTGTTTGGAACAAGTTTTATGTCATCATATTGCCATAGGAACTACATCATCGGTTCTTATAAAAAATATAAGCATACGACAAAGGTAAAATGAAATGAAAATCCATACTACAAATAATTGTCTATTGCTGAAAGTACCAACTCCATGCAACATACAAAATGCAATGCAATACGAGAAGGAAACAAGCTCATATAACAGGGAAAACAAGTAGGAACGCACATATCCAACCCAACAATGGTCAAGATAGTTGTACAAATGTTTTGTTATCAGTGCTGAAGAGATCCACAAGTTTGTGATTGATGAAAAGGGTTAAAAATGATGTCCCAAGAAAGGATACATGCAAGGGGAAATGAAAATGGACACGGGGTCCATGAAAAATGTTTGTGCACAACGAAACAACACCAGGCAACCAAAAGTGCCCCAGAGTACAGACGAAGCAAGCAACTAGCTATTGTGAATGGTTGTGAATCCAATGATCCATGAGTCATATTAATCAAGGAATATGTGAGATAAACCAATAGGATATGGAGAAAATACCATGCACAAGACACAAGTATCGGCCGTAAGAAGCAAGTTACCATTTTGTAGGGTGTTTTTACTTTTTAGGAATTTTTTGAAATTTTTTGCCTTTTTTTTTAGAATTTTTTTTTATATATATATATATTGTTTGTGTTTTTTTTTATTTCCAAACCATGGTGAAAAGTATAAGAAGAAAGTGAAGGGCCTAGGGGCAACAGAAAGTGCCCGAGGTGGAAGAAAAGAGAAACAAACGACAAATAATGTCCTTGTTTAATGGAAAAATGAAGAAAAAATAATTATTTACAAGGGTGTGAAGAAGAATAAAAATCACCAGGGAGCAATAAAATTGTCTAGGGGAGAAGAAAGGGGTATTGGACAAAAAAAATGCCCCAATACAGTGAAAAATAATTATTCCACAGTGAACATAGGAGAAAACGGTGAGCGAAATGGGTGTCCTGGCCGTCCGATCAGTGAAAAATAGGCTAATATACCCCCCAGGGGGGTAAAAACATCACAATCAGTTCATTTTAACCACTTAGTTTAGAAAACTTACCATGAGGCTCTGACACTCAGGAGAGATGGTGATCGCACGTGATCGTTTGAGGCATGCTGTGGATTGTAGATGATAGATCTATAGACAATATTAAATGTTGTTTTCAAGTGTTATTTTGATGTCTATGGACGGGATGATATGATGATATTGGTGTGGGGGGGATAGATTTTTGATTATGCGCAACCCCTCTTGCTCCCATTGATGATATGATATGTGATGATTAGCTTAGTATACATGCATGATGTAAAAATTAGCATTTTTTTTATATATAATGTATAGATGATGCTAGATGTGATGGTAGTGATGGTAATGTGATGTGAATGATAAAAAAATAGAGCACATGTAAGAAATACAGCCAAATACTACAAAGAACATCAGGAATCAATTCAATACACCATGAATCACCATGCCTTATTAACAAGTAACAAAACACAACCAAATGCGTTAAGAAAGAAAGAAAGAATTAACACACTAGCATGTCGAAATCCACTACAATATGCACAAGAAAGAATGAATCTATTCTAAGGAATAAAATATAAACTATGACAAATTACACCCAAGCAATAAACAACTCAAAAGCGAGCATGCAAAACACTATACAAGCAACAAGCAAAGCAAGAAAACAAGACAATGCAAGTAAATGTTTTTGTAAGATATGTTTTCATAAACTGATTTTCTATTGTTTAGGTTTTTATGAAACAATTTTATATTGTTTTGGTGTTTTGTGAAACAATTTTCTATTGTTTTTGTGTTTTCACGAAACAATGTTCTATTGTTTTTGTGTTTTCTCAAAACAATGTTCTATTGTTTTTGTGTTTTCTCAAAACAATGTTCTATTGTTTTTGTGTTTTTCTCGAAACAATTTTATATTATTTTTGTGTTTTTCTCTAAACAATTTTATATTGTTTTTTGTGGTTTTAACAGTTTTTCAAAGCTATGTGTAGGTAACCAAGAAAGCATGGATGCCCCCAGCATTAGGTGGGGAATATACAAGGGCAGAAGCCACACACTTATGAACAAGAAGGTGAACTCATTGAGTTGCCCCTAGCATAAGATGGGAAATAATGAAAGACCACATCCCTCATAGATGAATAGAAGAAGGACAAATCTGGATCAAGGCTGGAGAGAATGGTGTGCACAAGGAAACTCAAAGGTAGAACCAGGTCTAGGCCAAAGACAACTACCCTTCTAATACAAAATGCTTGTGAACAATGAATCCTCCCGAGGCACTGGAAATCGGTTTTCACCCAAGGACTTGTCCAAAGTGCCACAATTGCGTGGTTTTCACTAGTGGATGACCTGTTTTCATCTTGTTCTTTTTCTAATTTTTTATTTTATTTTATTTTTCTTGATGTTTTTGTATTTTTTTTATTTTTGTTTTGTGATTTTTATGACTTTCTTGTGCCATGTTTAGGCATAAAACCTCTTAAGATGCATGGCATTCATGGGCTCCTGGAGCTCATCACCATTGGGGTGAGCCAACTTGTATGCCCCTATGCCATACTTGGCAACTATGATATAGGGTCCTAACCAGTGTGGTTCAAACTTCCCTTTCTTTTCTCACTCTGCTCTGGTGTTGAACTGGTTCTCCTTCATAACTAAATCACCCACCTCAAACTAGTGAGGGATGATTCTCTTGTTGTAGTTGTGGGAGATTCTTTGTTGATATACCTTCAGGTGATTAAGAGTGCGAATGCGCCTCTCATCTAGGAGCTCTAACTCAGCCAATCTTGCCACTCGATAATCTTCATCCTTATCCAAATAGTCCTGAAGAGAAATTTGTAGGGATGGGAGTTCAATCTCTGAAGGGATGATATATTATGTCCCGAACACTAGGGAATATGACATCACACCCGTAGGAGTGTGAATTGATGTTTGGTAGGCCCAGACGGTTGGGTGGATTTGTAGGTGCCAGTTTCAATCGATTTTGGTAACCATCTTCTCCATTATCCTTACCAAAGTCTTGTTTGTTGCCTCAACTTGTCCATTACCCTGAGGGTAATATGGCGTGGACCATTTTAATCTAATTTGGAATCTATTGGCAAAGACATTTCACATTTTTGTTCTTAAATGACTTCCCATTATCTGTGACAATGGCTGCAGGGATACCATATCGGCAAATAATGTGATTCATGATGAATTTAGAAATCTGTGCTCCTTTGACATAGGTTAAAGGGACAGCCTCCACCCATTTTGTAAAGTATTTTATAGCTGTGATGATATGTGTATGACCATCAGATGAGGTAGGAGTAAGATTCCCTATTAGATCAAGTCCCCATTTAGAGAATGGCCATGGGGTAGTGATTGGTTGCAATGGTTGTGATGGAGCATGGATGAAATTTCCATACTTTTGGCAAAGCACACATTTTCTAACATAATTACAAAAATTAATTTCCATGGTGGGCTAATAGTAACCTACTCTTAATAGTTTCTTAGCCAATACCATTCCATTTGTATGTGCTCCACATACTCCTTCGTGTACTTCTTTAATTGCCTGGATTGACTCCATCACATCCAGACAATGTAACAGATTCCCATCGTAGCCATAATGATAAAGTGTACCTCCTAAAAGGGTGTAATGGGCTATCTGGTGAATCAGGATTTGCTTTTTAGAATGGGAGATATTGGGAGGGAAAGTATTATCCTTAAGATAGGTGAAGATGGGTTCATACCATGAGGAATGGGGACCAACAACCTCACAAGCCAGGAAAGATTTCGGCATGTCATACGTGGGTTAGTGTAGATTTTATATGAAGAATGGCATATCATTGTTCCCTGGTGGAATACAAAGCATAGATCCCACCGTTGCCATGGCATCTACCGATCTATCCTGTGCTCTTGGAATCTGCTCAAAGGTGATGTGCACAAAATAATCCTTTAGAGTTTCCACTAACTTTTTGTAAGGTATGAGCTTAACATCCTTAACTTTATACTCATCATTAACCTATTTTATGATTAGCTACGAATCACCTACAACCTTAAAATGTTGAATATTCCACTTGATGGCTAGCTTCATCCCTGCAATGAGTGCTTCATATTCCGCAATGTTATTCATGCCAGGGAAGGCCAAGTGAAAATCCTGCAGTATAGGATCTCCCGAAGGAGTAATAAGGACCACTCCTGCACCTGAACCATAAAACATAAAAGATCCATCAAAATGTATCTGCCATATGACAGATTCTTCAATGTAGAGAAAATATGCATCTGGCAGATCCAGACTCAAAGGTTTTGTGCTTTGCAAAGGTGCTTCTGCTAGCTGGTTTGTAAGTACTTGTCCTTTAACTGATTTTGGATGGACAAATTCTATATCAAACTTACTTAGTAGAATGATCCAATTAGCCATTCTACCTGTGAGGGTAGGTTTGGACAACAAATACTTGAGTGGGTCAACCTTGGATATGAGCTTGGTCTTAGTATTTAGCAGGTAATGGAAAAGTTTCTGAAAGGTAAAAATGATGGCTAAGCAAGCCATTTTAATCTGAGGATAATTAAGTTCATAGGTGATGAGGGTGCGACTCAGATAGTACACCACTTTGTCTTTATGGATAAGGTCATATTGGGTGAGCAACACACCAATAGCGTATTGTGTAGCAGAAATATAGAGAAAAAGTGGTTCTCCTAGAGTAGGAGGCATGAGGATAGGTGGATTAGCCATGTATTTTTTAAGCAAAGCAAAGGCTTGTTGTTGCTCGGGTCCCCAAAGGAAAGCAACATCCTTTTTAAGCAAATGGGTGAATGAATGAAATTTATCTGCAAGATGGGAGATAAAGCAACGAATGGCTTGAATTTTCCCTTGTACAAGCTATGCAGTTGCTTGATATTCTTAGGTGGAGGCATTTCAGTGATGGCAGACACTTTAGTAGGATCTACCTCAATACCTCGTCTTGACACAATGAAGCCCAACAGTTTCCCGGATAACACACTAAAGACACATTTCTTTGGATTCAATTTGACTTTGTATTCACGCAGGTGTTCAAAGATACATTGCAAAATGATAGGATGATCCTCTCTTGTTTTGGACTTTCCCAAGATGTCATCTACGTAGTCTTCCATGATGTCATGAATCATATCGTGAAAGATTACTATCATGGCCTATTGATAGTTTTCTCCCACATTCTTAAGGCCAAATGGCATCACCTGATAATAGAAGGTGCCCCAAGGAGTTGTGAAATTTTTTTTTGTGTTGGTCTTCCTCAGTGATCTTAATTTGATTATAACCTAAAAATCCATCCATGAGTGATAGAATTTCATACCCTACAGTTGAGTCAACAATCATGTCAATGTTGGGAAATGGAAAGTCATCTTTAGGGAAAGCTTTATTGATGTCCCTAAAATCTATGCAGATTCGGATACTCGATAGGTTTCTTCTAGACAGGAACAATGTTCGATATCCATTCAGAATAATCAATTAGCCTGATGAATCCTGCTGCAAGTAACCTTTCCAACTCTTCTTTAACTAACAAGGCCACTCTTGGGTACATCTTTCGGAGCTTCTGTTTGATAGGCTTAGCATCTACGTGCACAACTAGGTTATGCACGACTAAATTTGGATCTAAGATGGGCATGTCTTTGTAAGACCATGCGAACACATCAATAAACTCTCGCAGTAGCATAGTGAACATCTTTTGTTCTCTGGCCAAGAGTGATGCTCCCAATTTTACTATCTTGGGATCTTCTTCGGTACCAATATTGACATCAATGGTTTCTTCAACTAACAATTTTGATAAATCCTCCATACGGGTAGGATCAGGAGGTAGGTTGAGATCTTCATCCAAGGATGTCTCTACGAGATTTTCATCCTTGGTGTGTTCACTTTGTTTGTCCTTTGATTTTCTTATTTGTTTGTCAGCCAGTGCCTCAAAGATGTTTTCACTGTGTGACTTGGACTTTGATTTTTTTTGAGGCTTTTCTTTAGAACTCTTGCCCTCTCTTTTATTTAAATTTTGTTGACCACAAAGTTCAGCCTCCTCGCCAAAGTAGGTGCAGGTGTCTAAGTCGATAAAGAAACCCTTCTTGTGATCTCCAATGGGAATTGTATCCCTTATGCCCATGAACTCTGCAATAGCCTCGTCGTTCTCGAATAAATCTAGTGGCATGTGACATTGTTGGTCCCATTCAACAAGGGAAGGGTACACAAGGTCAAGGGTCGATTCGGTGGGGGTTATGTTCAGGACAACATTGTTCATGAAAAGGTTTGTGGAGGCTAGATCCTCATATAGGCTACAATGGGAATCCGTATCACTGTCTAGGTACTCAAAGCTATCCTCATGCTCAGAAAAAGTCACATCTTGATTATTGGGGTGTGCTCCATAAGGGTGAATCCTAATGCCATATCTTTCTATTTTGAAATGTGGAAGATGGACTGGTTCTCTTTGTCCTTGTTCATTCCTCCCACATCCTAGGCCTTTGTAGCCCATGGAGTACATCATTCTACTAGATTTTTCATATTCTAGGGTTTGATAACAAGATGGTTAAGTGTCCTTAGGGACCCAAGTAGTAGGTGGATCAAGTAATTTTTCCTCAGCTAACAAGCCTCCATGTAGGAATGACCCAATAGTGTGTTCCTCTCTAGGTCTCCTGAAGCGGTAGTTAGGTCGACCTCTAGTCTTGGGTGACAAGGAGAGGTCGGAAACCAAGAGTGCTTGTTGTACATTATACTCCCCATAGCCATATTCCAAAATTTTCATCTCCCATGAATCAAATGGAGATGTGGAAGTGGATGCCACATGAGCATAAGAACTAAGAGAATTTGAATCTACTTGATATTCCTTGGCCTCAGAATGAAGAGGGACAGCTATATTTGTGGAGGGACATGCATATGTACCCTTTCATGTAAAGCTATTAAGAGCTCTATAATGAGCAAAGTGCTCTGAATTTCCTGGTATTGTAACCGTATGTCCCTCATGCTTTAGCTTGATGCATTGATTAAATGTTGATGGCATGACCTGCATGGCATGAATCCATGGTCGGCCTAGAAGCATATTATATGGAAGTTCCAAGTCTAGGATGTGAAACTTTGTCTAATGGCAAGTGGGGCCCACCTCCATGGGTAGCGTAATGGTGCCTGATGAATATCTTTCCACGTTGTCGTATGTGGTGATAGTAATAATATGGGACTCAAGATCTTCCTCTGTATGTCCCAATTATTTGACGAGCTTAAGCGTGTAGATGTTCAATCCCAATCCATTGTCCATAAGCACCCGTTTGATTTTCCTACGGGTGACAACTACCTTTGTACAAGGGAAGATTATGTGTAGGATTCGAGGTAGGGATCTCCCTATGGTTGAAAGTAAGATGCTCACTTGATACAATATTTGCCACCCCGCATCTTGAAGGTACATAGGATCAAATTCTAAAGGCACTCCCGACCCTTGAATATTTTGATACAAAATGTCCTTATGCACATTGGATATCTTGAGAAGATCTAAGATAGAGATCTTACCAGGTGTCCTCTCAAGTTGTTCTAAAAGGTTATATTTATCAATTTGTGGGGTCAACAGAGAGGGTTCCAGAATCATGAGGCGGGAACGCCTTGTTACCGTAGTGTAGTCCTTTCCCTTGATCTAGATGGTATGGACATAATCTGCAGTGGAGTGAATACATCCGATAAGTGAATTGTAATGATTGTTATCTCTTTTGGTATATCAGTAATTCATGGCTTTATAGGTTTGGGATGACTCTCCCCGATCCGGATTTGTCTTTTCCAACTTATCATGCTTGGGGAATGGTTCCTTATAAATCCCCATTTTCTCTTTAGGTGTTTGCATGTGGCCAGGGTTATCCACCTCTATCTCCCCGTTGTCAATGAGGTCTTGAATATAGTGGCGAAGTCGCAAACATTTGTCTATTTTATGACCTTTAATGTGATGCATTTCTCAATATTCATGCTCCTTATACCATAAAGGTTTAGGAGCGTTTTCATCAAATGATTGCGTTGTAGGATAGGTCATCATGTTGGCCACATCCAACTATTTTAGTATGAGAGACAACGGTTCATTGAGGGAGGTGAATGTTTGTCGTTTTGGTAGTGGTTGATATGGGCCCTTGGTTAGTTTAAAAGGTTGACTAGTTTGGACCATTTGAACACGTTTGGAATCAATGATTCTGTCTCCCACCACGTTTTTGTTTTTGTTAAAGATATTTGAATTTTTAGTGTGTTTGACACTTTGGTTGTCTTTAGATTGGGTTTTGAGGGTTCCTTTGGCAATGAGAGCCTTTTCTATTTGAATCCATTTCTTGATAACCTCCTCAAAGGTGTGGACACAATGCATTTGGAGGTGGAAAGCTATATCTGGGTTGAGATTAGGGATGAAAATACTGACTAGCTAATTCTAAGGGAAAGCGCAAGGGAAGTGACTAGCTATCCCTCTCCATCGTTGGAGGAAGCTGGCAAAGGTCTCATTTGGGCGTTGTTTTGTGCCGCACAAGTTTGCTATGGTGATTTCACTCTCTATGTTATACGATAAATGACGCACGAATATTTCTGCCAATTCTGGCCAGGTGAAAATTGATCCTCATGGTAAGTGCATAAACCATTCCAATGCTTGACCTCCGAGACTCTTAGGAAAAAGTCAGATGAGGTAATTATCACTATAAGACACCTCTTGACATGCCATGTAGAAATCTTTAACATGATCCCTTGAGTCTCCCTTTCCTTTGTATTTGTCAAACTTTGGTATATCAAATTTATTTGGAAAGGGTTAAAGGGTCATTGTCTTATCAAAAGGATAGGGGCATAGTTCTTCGTATTGGTATTTCCTAATACTCCCTATATTGCTCTCTTGTATGCTCACAAGCATTGCTTTCATAGATTTCACTTATTGTGTGAGCAATTGTTCTCTAGTGGGAGAAGCGGGTACGTGTACATGATGATACCCTATGTCTTCTTCTCCTTGGTTTTCTAGATGGAGTTCGTGGATCCTAAACTTAGGCCTTGACTTTTGAACATTCTTGTTTGTTTCTTTCTGTACCTGGAAAGTAAGCAAAGCTAGTTGTCAGCTTAGGTTACTGAGTTGTTGTTGGATTGTGACTTGGTTTGTGTCTTATTTGTCTAAAGGTTATTCCTCTTCATATTGTGGAGGTTCTTCCCTTGTCTCATGTTCTATCTTGTTTCTTCGTGGAACTTTGATGAGGGGTACTCTATTCCCTACAACTTTATCATTTTCTACGTAAGAAGTGGAAGCATGCCCGCCTGTTAAAATATCTTCCATATTGATAAGGGGGCATTCTTCCTTAGTAGTTTCATTTTTAGGTAATATTGGGTCATTCTTGGTGGGAAATTTGACCCCTAATTCCATGACCCGTGCCAACACTCTATCTTTGTTTCTAAAGAGAAACTCATCTAGTAGAGTGGGGTCAAAATCAAAGTCTGCGTGTGGTGATTCTAATTCATTTCCACTATGATCAACCATTTCTTCTATTTCCTTTTCTGTATAAAATAGTGGTCCTAGATCGTGTCCAATAAATGGGTTTGACCCTTATCTGTTAGAGGTTTCCCAAGCTTGTGCCTGTTGTTCCTCATATGTTTGTTTCTTTAACCCTAGACACGTCTTGGGAGCCATGTTTTCGTGATAAATTTCACTAAGGTAAGTTGTAGATTTGTTCAAAATTCAATGACTACCCCTAAGTAAAACACAAGATGTACGTGTTAAGAGTAAATTAATAGTGTGAGAATACCAATGTGATAGAGTGATAAAGTCACCAATGAAACAATCGTTTGGTACCAAAACTTAATCAAATGAAGTACCTCCTAGACTACGTTTCAAAGTAATTTGCGACGCCAAATGATTAAAAAGATGTCTCCACTTGCCAAGTTCAAAGGAATGAACAAGATGTAAGTAAATACATGAAGTTAAATGCAATCTCCCAATCAAGATATATGATGAGAAAGCTCAAGTCTGATTAAGACCTATATCTCAAAAAGTGTCAATTACAATTTGTGAATGACACAACAATATCACCAAGATATGTTAACCCACTTTGCAAGAAAGTGAAGTATTGATATCGAGGTGTTATTGATATAACATGCACAAATGGTAGTGCCTAACACCTTTTGAAATCGAGGTAATAATAAAACTGAAAAAAAAAACTCAAAGTATATCTAGGAATAGTGAAGAATGTGTGCAGCGTAACCGTACAATATAGGTATTTATGTCGAGTTTACAAGAAACAAGACATAAATATCAAAATTGTAATGATAAAAGAAAAACAAGCTAACTCTTCTATGGAAGTCCGCAGTGATGAACCACGCCTAACTACAATGATGATCTTGACGTGGGTATCAAGATCACAATGGCTACAAAATGATGTGAAAACACCTCCACTCACTTTAGACATTTAACTAACCCAGCCGCAAACATGGATGGGCGTAAATGGACATAAAAGTGAGAGAAACATTCGAATGGAAACACAAAGGTAATCACACCTCTTTTGATCAACAAAGTGTCAAAAGAATATGAGGGAAATAAATCAAGAAAAATGACGAAAAATGCTAGCCTCACTTCAGCAGAGTTTCACCTTGCCCTAAGGCAAGTAAAAACTAGGCGAAAGTAATACGTCACATATTTCTCAAAAAGAAGGTTCACAACTCAAAACTATTTTCAAATGGTCAAAGTGGGCTCCTGGCCAAAGTATATTCTCCTAGGTGGTTCTCTCACCCTAGGTGTTACAAAGTTACCATGAGCGAGTGTGATTTACCCAAAAAGTCACACTGACTAGTTTGGGAGTATCTCAGCTTTACTTTACCCCCTTCAAGAATAGTAGGCAACTAGTGTGTCTATGTGTACTATCACTAGGGTCACCACAATGGACAACCTATAACTCTATCTCACAAAGGAATCACTAGTCAAGTAGGTAGTGTGGAGCACTTCCCATTTCGTCCACAAGGTTCCCTCTTGACTACTTTGGGGTTCCTGGAACCACCCCCATTGTTGTAGCTTAAGGAGTTATGCCAAAGGGGTTATGTTCTAGTTGAGCGGAGAGGGACGTACCCTTTTCCAAAACCTGCAATATAGTGTTTTGAATATGTTGTTATTTTTATCTTGTTTAATTAGGTGTGGTTTTCTTGAACACCTTTTGGCAACCTGTATAATAATTGTATTAGTAGTTTTTAATTTTTTTTTGTTCTTCCTTTCTTTGACAAGCATTTTTAGGTCCTGCACTCAAGTGTTAGTAGTTCTCCAAGAAAATCACATCATTTAAAAGAGGATTAAGAGTTGCTTTTGATTCTCAAGATCATCCAAGGATTCAAGAGAAGAGCATACACAACAAATAATCCAACTAAAAAGTAAAGAAAATCTTTTCAATCAATGAACCATACAAAATTCTTGATAAATGTTTATTCCCTTAAACCAAAAGTGAAAGATGAAGTTTCCAATTTACCAAATGTTATAAAATGAAGACTAAAGTTGCTTTTGATTCTCAAGATCACCCTAAGGTGCAAGAGAAGAGCATACACAAAATTTATACCAACTATATAGAAATGAAAAACTTCAAATCAAAGGACCATTGAAAAATGCTTTGTAAAAGGTTCATTCCCTTAAGCAAAATGAATAATCAAGTTTCCAAGTTTAATCTCAATGTTAACAAGATAGAGATCAAAGTTGTTTTTAATTCTCAAGATCACCAAAGGGTGTAAGAGAAGAACATACACACGCTTTGTTCTAAATTCGAGTAAGCATGGAAATACAACATTCATCAAAACATTAGACATGTTAGAAAATGACCAATTTTAAAATAATAGAAAAACTTGAAACTTATGTAAGTATAAATCCTGAATTTATGTTTTCATTGCTATTTAACTTCAATAAATTTCCAACGCAAAAAAAATGGATTCATTTCAAGTTTGGGAGCAAAAGTTATGGCCTTTGGAAGATGGGTTACACATATGCTCTTATGCTCATGGGTATGCACTTGACATGCACTCAAAAAATGTCAAAAAAACATCCCTTAATCTGCAAAATGGGCAAATTTTTCCAACCAAGATTCAATTTTGACAACAACCCATCACATTAATATATGAATAGAAGACTCAACACTATCAAACATTAACCTACCTGCTCAAGAATTTAATATTTTCAAGAAATTGACAAAACTAGCATGTAGAATGATGAAAAAGTAAGCTCTAAAAATGAAAACATGATGAAATCTTGAAATTTTCTCACCAAGATTAAATTTTGAAAGCAACCCACCACATTAATATGTAAATAGAAGACTCAGAACTATCAAACACTAACCTACATGCTCAAGAATTGAAAATTTTCAAGAAATTGAAAAACTAGCATGTAAAATGTTGAAAAAGTAAGCTCTAAAAATGAAAACATGATGAAATCTTGAAATTTTCCCATCAATTCCAATTTTGAAAGCACTTCACCTCCTTCCTACCTACAAGGAATACCCAACACATGCAAACTCAACAAAACAAGTTAAAAGAAACAAGTTAGATCAACATGTGTAAAAGAGGGTTAGTAACCAAAAATAAAACTTAACTACAAAAACTTGAAATTAAGTGCAAAGGACAATGGAGGAAGTCCCACTAGGCGTGCCAAATGTGTGCATGTATACTCTGCTTAATGCTAAATCAAATGAAGAAAGAACTACCACCTAAAATAGTTCTACAATTTAGCTAAAACAAAGCATAAACACCATCATGATAAGAATTAAACAAGGGTTAGATGCTAGCATTCATAAATACAAACTTTGAAACTAACAATGCTAAATATCTAAACTCCTCTATTCTCTAACAAAAAATAAATTAATGGACCTAAGTAAGCTCCATGGCTATCAAAATAGTTTTCCTTAATGTTCCAAGAACGTAGGAATGGGGGCTAATCAAAGTTGGGCTACAAGACCCTTTTGACACCTCCCATATGACCCAAGCACTTTAAGAAAGAGGCTCAACTCTTTAAGATGATGAACTCTCAAAAGGGTAAGGTGAAAGCTCTTAGTCTCTTTGCTATATGCTTTGCATTTTCTCTCTTAGAAAGTTTAGGTGTAAGTAAAAAGGTAGGTGGAGGGCTCTTTATATAGCCCAAAGGATAAAGGATTCAACACATTCTCATGAATGTGGGATAAAGGTAAAACATGATTAGGAATGGATAAGGTTGCTTTATTAAAGGTAACCTTACTTTAGAAGGGTTTAATACATGTTTAGCAAGTCATGGGAGTTGAGGGTATTTTAATTAATCAAAGATGATTAATTAATAGGTAGGTGTAAGCTTATAGAAGCCAATTAGAAGAATACTAGTGTGATTTAGGCTATTATAAGGGGATTAAATCAATTAAATATTGATTTATTGGTTAAATGGAAGGGAAAGCTAATTAATTAATAATAATTAATTAGTCTAGGTAGAAGGGGTGATTTATTAACGGAAGGTCATTAATTAGGGTATTTGTTGGATAGGCAACTTAATTAACTAGCTTAGTGTAATTAATTAATGATGATATGAGGGAAAATGAGCTATTTTGACAATACGTCGTTGATTTACGAGAAAGGGGATAATTAGTGAAATTTAAGTATTTAAATTGCTTGGGCATAATTATAGGTGTCTACATGGATAATGGGGCCATCACCCCACGCCATCACCTAAAGTAATCGGAAGAAAGTGAAAGTGATCTATCTGTACTGGGAGATATATCTCTTCCCCTACCGGTGGAGGCAGAGGCCCAGTATTCAATAGAGCTGAGAAGACCCAAATATCCAATATAGGGTAGATAGGGGGCCATTCTCTGAAGGTATAGATCATGAAGGTCCAGGTTACGTATTAATACAGGTACTATTACCATGTCCAATATAGGTAGGCCCCCCTCTCATTCAGAGTTTAGATAGAGAGAGATATAGAGTTCAGATAGAGAGAGAGATATTGATATAGATATAGAGAGATATAGATAGAGATAGAGAGAGAAGAGAGATATAGATAGATTGAGAGATAAAGAGAGATATAGAGAGATCGAGAGATAGAGAGAGAGAGTTTAGATATATCTCCATAAGAGTGAAGCATCAGGGGTTGGGGGAAGCGAGAGTACTGGATATAAGAGCTGATGAGAATTGTACCTTCCCTCCCCGATGGCAATGGAGATAAGGCATGTGATATAGATGTGGTGACAGAAGGAGGAAAAAATAGTGTGGCCCTGGCCCTACCCCTATATACATATATATATATATATATATATATATATATATATATATATATATATATATATATATATATATATATCTTACTTGGCGCTTGGCTTGCCGCAAGCACCCGAACAGTGTATACGTATCTAAAGATGGAGATGGATGTTACACGGAAGCGGGAAGGCCAAGTGACATAGTGTAGATATCACTTATGAATCAGGTGTGGATCACATCACAAGTCCCACCTTCTTTAAGCGGAGAATTGAGTGAAGAGAACACGAGTAAAGAAGAGTCCCATATCCCTATGGTCGATGAAAGTCCTGATCCTAATCTAGGGGATAGAAATTCTATATATAGAGTAGATTCTAGTTCCGGTGGGCCAGAATCATTTAAAGAGTGAGATAGGGGTTTTCTTGATCAAGATCAAATAGAATCCAAGTTAAGACCCAGGGATGATCGGGGACGGGCCATATAGATAAGAATAGGGAGGGGGGGGAGGGGGAGGTCTGGGGTTTTCTATATCCCATATATGTAGAGGGGGGTCGAGAATGGGGGAGTGGAATCTCTATAGTAATAAAGACTTGAACTTGAGGCATTTGTGTGAGGCAGTGGTCAACCCTTCGGTCGTATATCAATAAAGCTGGTCCCATCGCTAGACCTCAGATCTGGGCCCACCCAGAGATCTAGATCTATATAGGATATGGTCAGACTCACTTGCCATATCCTATATAGCGGCTTCTTAGAGCGAAGAGGTGAATTCGATGAACAAATTCCCCTATCTATATCTAGAGTCAACTTCTTGTGGTGAGGAGAGATAGTCGATCAACCGTGGTCAATGACATAAATAATAAACACATGTGTGTGTACTTCAGCCCTCTATCTTTCAGGACGATGGGGACGACAAGATAAGATAAGATAAGATATATAGGGTGGGTCCTCGATCTATCGCCATCTATATATTTCTATTTAGGGTCGGGGGGATGGTGAACATCTATAGATAGGGGGGCTGCGGATTGATGATTTGATTTATGCGATTATGAACCGGAATTCGATTCCGATGCAACTTATCCTTCTGGAGCTGACGTAACAAACTGCGCAAGCCTCCCGGGGGAGCCAACAGAAATCCTATCCGAATGCGAGGAATAAAAGGCAGTTTCATCATGGTGGTATACCAGCCGCCTGTTTCGAAACCTCCAGTTCCAATCGGAGCATATGGATCCGTCAATGGATTTGTATGTATAGCCGCTTTAGTTGTGCTCGTCGTTTCTCGAATGGAGAGAGAGTATCTCTTTTCCGGGAACATTGTCAACCAGAAACTCTTATGTCCGCGATTCCCTATATATGGATAGGCCCACCACGATCTCATAGCATAAAATGATCCGGGATCCGGTTTTGGCAACATATCGATCATGGCACGAAGTGATTCATCATGCCCATTCATATGTAATCGCGAGAGCGAACCCGGTTTCGGTTTATAGATCATCAAATTCCCACAAATGGAATGAAAAGTGGGTCCATGCAGAGAATCGAGACCCCGCAAGCAACAACGCTCCTTCCCCATATGGAGTTCGGAACCCAAAGGCAATCGTTGAGTAAACTGTGTCTTTCTCGTGCTGGACAAGATAACACCTATAATGAAAATGCGAACTCCTCCATGCGAAAGATTCATATCCATTGGAGCTTTCCGGTAGCGATCGACGACCCCTACTCTATATAGCTGGTGGTGGGGCCCAATCGCTAACCGCCCATTCGAGTATGGTAGGAGAAGGGTGCGGGAGAATAGTAAACAGAGCACACCGCGGAAAGATTCTGGATATGACAAGTCTCCCATGAATCCGAGAAGGAGGAAATGGAGAAGGAGAACGGAGCAAAATGATGCCCCATATAGAACTATAGATAGGGCTCTAGTTTGGGAGCGAGATCTGTTTGGATCTGTTTGGTTGGTTGGTAATAGAAGAGGGGAAGAGGGGAAGAGGGGAAGAAGGCGGCTCGCTCCAACCAACACTCTACCGTCCATAGAGCGGAATCCCCTGGGGTGTAGATAGACTAGAGGGGGCAAGGGAGATGTGGGGATAGGGATTATAGTGCCACTGGAAGAAGGAACACCTGTGGGAACATCTCTACCGACGAACCATTTCAATAGTACGGGTGCTGCCGTGCCACGAGGCACGACCATGGAAATAATGGAAAAGAAGAAGTTCTGCGGTTGGACCATCTGCTCTATTCGTTCCGACCGACGAGTCCAGATCGAATAGGCTCTAAATCGAAAGGTGGGCCATATAGATATAGGGGGCCTCCCCCTCTCCGGCCGTCGGGCCTATCTAGATATAGGGGCCTCCCCCTCTCCCTCGGCCCCCATATAGAGAGATAGAGATATAGAGAGAGAGATAGATAGAGATATAGATAGATAGAGAGATAGATAGAGAGATAGATAGATATAGAGAGGGGGGGGCCATATCTATATAGGGGGGGGGCCGAGTGCCCCATATCTAGATAGGCCCCCCGATGGGGGGGCCTATCTAGATATAGGGCCCTCCATATCTCTATATAGGGGCGGGCCTCTATATGGATAGGGGCCCTATCTAGATATGGGGGCCCCTATCTAGAGTTCGGGGTGGGGCCCCCATATCTAGATAGGGCCCATATCTCTATATAGGCATCTAGATATAGAGGGAGCCCCATATCGTCATAGGGGAGGCCCTGGGGCACTCGCAGCTAGATCTATATGGGTGCTTGGGCTATATACAGTCGGGATCGAGGGTCCGAAGGACCCCCTAGAAACCCCTATCTCTCCCATATATATAGAGTAGAGGGGGGGGGCCCAGATAGAGATAGGGCCTCTCCCTCTCTATGGGTATGGGGGAGAGCGCCAATTGAACTCTATATACGACGCTCACTGCCGAGGTAGGGCCCCCATATAGAGTATATAGATAGGGCCCCCCCCCTCTCTATTCTATCTTATCTCGCCATATAGATAGTTCAGGGCTCCCCCCATCTATATAGAAGGGCTCGGCTCCCCCCCCCCTCTCTCTCACCCATATAGAGAGAGGGGGGGCGAGAGAGGGCTCGGCTCCCATATCTATATAGGGGGGGGGGAGATAGGGGTGACTATCTAGAAAGTGGGGGGGGTGCCAACTCTCTCTATATATAGATATAGCCGCCCTCTCCCGCGCCAATTGAACTATATCTATATATACTACGCTCACACCCCCACCCCTTCCTATCTTATCTTATAGTTCTAGTTCTAGATAGGCGCAGCTAGATATAGTGGGCCGTCGCCATATATCTATATAGGGGAGGGGAGCATGAATGAAATGCCCTATCCGTAAGAGCGCATAAATGACCTTCGGACCGTGAGGGGTTTAGAGAACAATGCTCTTTCTATGGACCGATGTCCGCGGATCTGGAAGAAGAGGATCGGGGATATGCCGGTAATGAGAGGGAGGAACCGCCATGGAAAGATTCCTCGTGTAGAATCCGTAGCAGGACTATGAACGGAAGCTGGCGATCCGGACCGTACCAAAAAAGTTCCCGAGACACGGCGTGAAAAAGTAACAATATTGGGAAACAAGGTCCAGAGATAAACTTTGGGTAGAATGACTGGATGAATACGAGCTGTGGCTAATACCCAAGGCATGGGAGAAGCATTTTCTACGGGATCCCGAAACCACCGGCCACCCCGACCCAATTCATGATGAGCCCACCAACTCCCTGGCAAGATGCCCACGGTGAAAAACCACCGACATGTCGGGATCCAAATTCGAATTCGTTCCCGGTCCTTCCTCGGGTCGGAGACCACTGTGTTCACGCCGGCGGTCCGACATAGAGTTCCTCGGCCCCCCCATCCCCATCTAGAGTATCTGTATCTGGGGGCCATAGAGAGTATCTGGGGGGGCCGAGTGCCTCGACCTCCCCCTCCCATATGAAGTAAGGTGATTCCGATAGGGGTCGCCATATATCTATATCTAGGGGCGCATGCTATATGTCTATAGTCCCGCTCTCCCGCCATATCTCTATATAGGGTGCCGACTCTAGAGAGTTTCCCTCGACCCCATATATCTAGAGGGGGTCGAGTGCATGAATGCCCTCCATAGATATAGAGGGGCGGTCGAGGGCGAGCAGAGCACTCGACCACACCCCCACCTATTGATTGGGATTGGGTTGGGTGGGCGCCCAATCTATATAGTACAAACGGGGCTCCGACGCATCCGGCAGAGCAAAGCGCTCCATTCCCTTCCTTCTGCATTGGCGAGTAGAGTGCCACAATCCCATTCATCATTTTGTATATACATGGGCCAAAGCCCATAGCACTGGCGACGTCCCCGGCATAAATGCAAGGGGGGTGTATAGCTAATACGGGATCTTGCGGAACGGGATTTGATTCTGCAGGCGATTCAGTACGAACGAATGAATTCCGAACAAAAGGATTGGAACTCGCCGATGGGGAAAGAGGGGAAAACAGAGCAATGCCAACAGCTCCGCCATATATAGATAGGGGCCGCTGTTCGGCTCTCTCTTCGGCATCTCGTGCCAAGTGCAATAAAAGAGTCGCCTTTTTCCCGGATAAAGCTCGCGAACCACCGGAGCCCCCGCGGTCAAGCAGCGGGCCCTGGCGCCCCCCCCCCTCTCTATATATGGGCCCTACTCTATATATGGGGGGGTCGAGCAGCGCAGAAAGCCTGTTCAAAGCCCGGTTCCTTCCGGGGTGCGGGGCCGGGGTTCGTGCCTGTTCGAAGAAGGTATATATATAGGGCTCAGCCCCGGGCGCCCTATATAGGCTCGATACGAAAGAGCAAAAAGCAGTTTCCCGGCCTCGTTCTGATACATTATGGGGTTGGACCCGGTAACGAAAGGGGAATCCGTAAAAACTTGGGATCCGACACCGTGGTGGAATACTACCCTCGTGATTAGACCATGTCCCCGGGATTTGATAGGGCAAAGGTGCATTAGCATTGGAGTTGGTGAATACGTTGTAATTGGGAGAGTTGGAAGGAGTATGACGGAACGAAAGACCAAGGAGAGAAAGAAGAGTGCACAAAAAGTGAGGTGAAGCACCAAACGCAGGTGGTTGTTTCCTGTCGTAAGCGAATGCAACGGAAAGACCCGGAAGTAACGGATAATGGCACAACTCATTTACTGACGTTCTTCCGTGTTCATTCCCAATCTATTGTTCTTCCCGGATGATCCGCAATCGAGGTGGCGGGATTCGGACCTATGGACAAGCCCCCACCCCAGCCCTTATAACTATAATGACCGGCCCCACCCCCCTCTCTATGGCCCTGCCCCCCTATCTCCCATATCTATATAGAGGGGGGGGGATAGAGGGGGCCTATACACCATAGAGAGAGAGGGGAGGCCCTGCCCCCCCCTCTCTATTCTATCTTATCTCGGCTCCCAGATCTATATAGAGGGGGGGGAGAGAGAGAGGGCCATATAGAGATAGGGGAGGCCCCCCGATGAGGGCCATAGACCAGAGATCTATAGGGGCGTCGCCATATCTATAGAGAGGGATATAGATAGGGGCGCCCTCTCCCTCGGCCTCGGCCTCGATATATAGGGGGGCTTCCTCATCGATCGCCTCTCCCCCATAGAGTTCTCTATAGGGGCATATAGATCTGATCTAGAGGGTGGGGGTGGACGTCAGGAGGCCCTCCCCCCCAATTATAGAGATAGAGAGAGATATAGAGAGTCTCATTCAGAAATGACCTCGACCCATATCTCTATAGGGGGGCGGCCGGGGCGCCCCCATATATCATATATAGATAGGGTGCCCCCTAACCCCTCTATTAATAGGCCCTCCCCTATCTATATGGGCCGCCTCCCACCTATATTCTATTCTAATATAGGTGGGAGGGTAGGGGAGGGTAGGGTAGGGTGGGGTTGGGGCCTAGGGGCGCACCATACCATATCTATGGGACCCAGATAGATAAGATCGATCTATAGGGAGGGGGGGGGTCGCAGGGGAGCAGAGGACTCTAACTATGCCCCAAGGGGTCGGGGTCCCCTCCCCATATCTAGATAGGCCGTTGGCCGCCCTATAGAGAGAACTGGGCCCAGCTGAGCCGTTTCTATATAGTACCCCTCCTCGTCCCCCTCGACCTCCTCCTCCTCCCCCCCCCCCCCGCCAGCTGTCCGGCTATAGAGAGTAGGCCGCCCATAGATCTAGAGCGGGGGCGGGGGAGTGCCTTAGAGAGTCAGATAGTCGCCCCCCCCCCCAGATAGAGATAGGGAGATGGGGGCCCCCTCTCTAGATTTCTCGGCTCCCAGATAGAGAGAGAGATAGATATATAGTATAGGGGAGCCCTAGAAAGAGATGTATGGCTGTGCTGGATCTCCCGAGATTGTATAGAGAAGGCGGGGGCAGGGTTCGAACCTGCAGTCTTCAGGTCATGGGCCTGACGAGTTGACCAATTACTCTACCCCGCTTCGTCAGATATGGATATGGCCACAATGAATCAATGTTCCGAGCTAATGAATCAATGTCCCATCTATATATATATATATATATATTCCATACGTAATATGATATGATCGTTCGTTCGATTGTCATTGTTTGTTAGTCGATTGCAGCCAGCCAATAGAATCTGGGCCCAGATCTATTCTCTGGCGGCACGATCACATCAGTGCATGTGAATCAATGTTATTACATACGTAATATGATCGGATCGATTGCAGCCAGCCCAGCAAAGAGAATCTGGGCCCAGATCTATTCTCTGGCGGCACGATCACATCACCACAGATAGGGTAGATAGGCCAACCCAACGAACAAGTCTATCGTCCAGTCTATCCATTGGACAAGTCTATCCAGTCTATAGATGAACCTCCATATAGAATAGATCTCTATTCTAAATATAGATCTATTCTATATGGATAGTCTATATTCTGTCATATATATGTAGAGTATAGTACGATACAAACTCTAGATCTATCCAACTAACAGATCTATATTCTATAATATGAGATATTATAATACTATAGATGTGATACGAACTATAGATCTCAACTAGATCTCAACTAACCAACTCCCCCCTCCTCGATCTCTCGCCATAGAATATAGATTCTATATAGTGCAGATAGAGAACAGATATCTATATATAGGGGGCCCCCTATCTATATATGGTTGGTGCTCCCTTTCTATCTATCTATCTATCTATCTATCTATATCTCTATCTATATCTCTATCTATCTCTCTCTCTATATCTCTATCTATCTCTCTCTATATGGCCCCTCGGGTATATATAGATAGATAGAAAGGGAGAGGGCCTTGATTCGCCATATGATATGGCGCCCATTCTCAATTATTCGGCTTGGCCCCTATAGAATCTATATAGGGGGTAGGGGGGCCCGGCGATGGCCCCATCTAGAGAAATCTATATGGGCGGCCCTTCTCCTCTCTCCTTCGCCCATCCCGCAACCATCTCACCGGCATCACCCCTCTATATGGAGATGTAGATAAGACGGGCGCACACGAGCAATTCGCACAATAGATCCGAGTAACCTGCAAAACACCGGTGCTTGACAGAAAAAGATGGCGTTAGAAGATATATGGGTGGACTGCCCGAGAAGCGGGTCCGAGAAGCGATAAGCTTCCTTGGCGGATGTCAGTCCACGTTTTCAATAAAGAAAAGCAGCATACATGATAAAAGATGTAAATAAAGACTAGATTCTCTGATTGCAGTAATAAAACAGAACCTGAACAGCAGACAGGAAGTACAGAAAACTGGGAACTGAGAAATAATGCTAGATTTGTGTTACCTGTGACCTTTTACCTGTCTGCAGGGAAATCGGCGTCGACTGTGTAGAATCGGCGGCGACTGATGTGATCGGCGGCGACTGGGACTGATCGGCGGCGACTGGGACTGATCGACGTCGACTGGATAAGATCAGTGTCAACTGAAGGCAGACTGACCAATCAGGGACTGTGCGATGAGATTCGGGGATCGGAAGGTGAATGTAGTCTGTAGGATGTGCCGAAGATGGAGAGACGCTGGAACAGAGTCACCAGATGATAGATAATGGTGTATGGTGTTGATATGATACGGGCAGAGTAACGGTGCTCCTCTCAGGGATTGATTAGGACAGGATCTGCCCTAACTGAGACAATTGATGCTAAGAAGATCTCTCTTTCTCACTCTCTGTTCGTGCGTAAGTGCTTCCTTTCACTCGTTCGTCTCTTTTTTTGGTCTCTTCGCTCTTTTCGGTCCCTAGAACTGAGTTCTGGGCTTGCTTTTATAATCGGCGCCGCTCCTAGAAAATCGGCGCCGACCATATGGGTCGGCGCCGATCGCGGAAAAGACCCCCGAGGTGCCTAAATTGATTGATTCGAGAAAGAAAAAGACTTATCCGACTACGGGAAAATATCCCGCTTAGGGAAGATCAAAAATGGATGCGATGCATGGGTAAAATAAATTTGGGGTAGATAAGTGATTAAGATGCATGGGAAGAAGCGTAATTAAATATTTAATTATTTAATTACCCATGGGCAAGATATGATGAAATGAATTAAATTTAGAGATAGGTGATTAAATCACAGATTGGATAATATCCCAAGGGGATAGTTGGTGACGCAAACGTGCCCCAGGTTACCTAAGCACGTAAATGGGTAAGAGGGACACTAAATTGAGTAACCAATTTTAGGTGTCTACATTTTGCCCCTTTTTGTCAAGTAACTTGCGATAAGCAAGGTTATGAGACAAAAACAAAGGGATGGAAGAAGGGAAGAATTGTGGTGATGTGACTCCCCCCTCAAACTAGGGATGGGATGGATGATAAAACAGATGATCCCGAGTTTGAAAGAGGTAGATGAAAAATGCAGGATGCCCCAGTTGGATAGCTGGAGTAGAGCTGATCATTGAGGACGCATTAAAAATAAACAAAAGGGCAGCAACCTAAGGAACTCACATTGGTAGGGAAAACTAGCCGGTCTCCTCATGAGACGACGTTAGTGCCTACAGACCCGCGAGTGTAAGGAGAACTGCAAAATAGTCAGCATCGAAAGAGAGACACATTGGTAGGGACAACTAGACGGTCTATGAATCAGACGACGTTAGTGCCTACAGACCCGTTTAACTCTAAGCTGCCGAGAGAAAAGCGAGTGCTCCACGCAAAGGGAACAAACTCGAAATAGACAATGACATCTAAAAGATGTGCCAAAAGACAAGATTTAGCACACAACAATGATCAGATAGATGAGAAAGCCAAGTATCAACACTATGGCAAACAGACAAGAAAAATCGGCGGCGACCAAACTAATCGGCGACGACTACAAAAAGCGGCGTCGACCCAAAAAATCGGCGCCGACCAATCCAGACGCATATAAATATGCGAACGGAAAACGTGAACGATTAATTTTCAACGTGACGATTGATTCCGACAGAGATAGATTTGAACGCAATGGAAGCCTCTGGGAGCGGACAGAAGCGCAGGAGGACACGACCTGGGGTAAGTGACCATTCTTGAACCCCTTCGTTATATTATTATTATTTTGTTTTTTGGTTTGATTTTTATTTGGATGGATATGAGGCCAGGGTCTGGTTCACGTCTGGCCAGGAAGTCGGCGCCGATTGGTATAATCGGCGTCGACTGGTTTGGATCGGCGTCGATTGGTAATAATCGGCGCCGACTAAAATGAACGACGCCGATTTTATCAAATCGACGCCGACTGATGGAAGTTCATTGATTTGTATGATTTGGGAAGATGTGATTTATGAAAATAAGAGACTAATTATGCTTTTGATGTCGTGGATGCAGGCACGAGAGACCCTTCACATGAGGGATGCCATCCCGGAGCTATTAGAGACGATCCTGCCTGATGTGACAGATGCAGACTGGCAGCATTTAGAGCTGGCTGGGCTCGGGGGCTTTAGATATTATAGACGAGTGCCACGGGATGTGGAGCTTATGCGAGCATTGGTGCGACGGTGGGACAGCCACACGTGCACATTTTGGTTTAGGACGGGTGAGATGACTATCACCCATGAGGATGTATACAGGATCCTCCGATTACCGATTACGGGGGACCCGATTGAGATCACACCCCGAGAGCAGCAGCAGAGGGCCCTGGTGCGGTTGTACAGAGATAGAGCAGATGACTCGGAGGTAGTATCCGGGGCGGTGAGGATAGCCTCACAGTACAGACAGGATAGCCCTCGGAGCAGGCGGATAGCCCTGATTCAGATGGCTATATCTTATTTTGCCTTGCCAGACTCAGGAGGTGGGAGATTTCCACTGTTGCTACTAGACTGTGTTTGCGACATTCTGCAGTTCAGGCAGGTTTTTGCTTTTGCCGATGCCCTGATAGCTCAAGTATATTATGAGCTATGGATGTACACCACTGGTCGGAGGACAGGGATCGATGTCAGCTTTGTGCTTCATTGCTGGGCATACGAGCATATAGCAGTGATCAGGCCATCCGGGCTTCCGTGGATGCCAGCAGCAGTGGGGGGTGTGGATTATGGATTTCGGAGATGGCGGGCTGACATGGCCGCAGGAGATACAGGCAGATCAGCCGAGTGGTACTCTGAGCGTTTCAGGACGCTTACACCAGATCAGGTTATCTGGAGGCCATATCGGGCATTTCCGATATGGGTTGGTCAGGATGCCCACTTGGTAGCATTGAGACGGAGTCGGGTTGTCAGGGGCCGTAGGCCGGATATGTGGGAGCGGGTCCCATTCATGCGGATACTGAGGCAGTTTGGTCTAGTACAGACAGTACCGGCCACATACACACCATATAGGCGGGATGGCAGAGAGACAGATCTGCCGATTTTGATCCCGGCCGACCCACTGAGAGAGGCTCCACCCTCCATAGATAGTGATGATGACGCGGGGGTGGATGAGGGCTACGCAGCATGGTACGATACAGAGCTTCCACGACATCTCCCGCCCTCGATAGATGCTGGGGAGGAGGACATAGCTGCTATACTGGACAGATTAGAGGGAGAGCATGCCACACTGATACAGACACATCAGGTAGCTCTAGAGGAGATCAGGGCCTTGACAGAGGAGAGGGATTCCCTGATTGCGGAGAGAGACACCGCTCGGCAGGAGCGAGATACAGCGATCCAGCAGCGGGACCGCTATTTTCGGCATAGGGAGGCCCTCAGGGCCAAGTATGGGGAGACAGGTGCCACATCAGAGTCTGGCACACAGGGCACGACCCTAGGAGGGGCACCACCAGCAGCGCCAGCAGCACCAGCAGCCTCGTTACGAGCACCGGGTACTGTGAGCCTTAGCACGTACCAGTCTCTCCTTGCTGAGGTGAGATATTATGAGGATGCCCTAGCGCAGCATGCCCCAGATGTGCCTCGGTATGGGGCGAGGAGGAGAGCAGGGACGGCTACAGCGAGCGGGGCCTCAGGCGGAGGGAGCACTGGGAGAGATCGAGGTGGGCCGAGACCTCCAGCAGCAGGTGCATCGAGCTCGATCGGTGGCGGTCAGGAGAGACAGCCAGGTGGAGAGGAGGGTGGAGGAGATAGTGTCCTCCATGCTTCGGATTTTACTATATAGAGTTTTGATAGACTTTGCATTTGTATAGTGATGTAGCCTCGATTGGAAGGCATTGTATAGATGGCTTGATGGAAAGCCACCCATTTTTGTATAAACACACATGTATATATATAGATTCATCATATGATTTGGCATACAATTGTACTTATACTTTTTGGTTTTGATATACATGGATAGATGGATATAGATAGATGTGATTGGATAGATATAGACTGATAGATGATAGAAATAGATGTGATTAGATAGATTGAAATGTGGATAGAATAGATGTGATTGGATAGATATAGATTGATAGATGATAGAAATAGATGTGATTAGATAGATTGAAATGTGGATAGAATAGATGTGATTGGATAGATATAGATTGGATGGATATGATGATTGATGTGGATAGAATAGATGTGATTGGATAGATATAGATGGGGATAGATAGATAGATAGAATAGATGGATAGATATAGATGGATAAATGATAGATGGATGTGGTTAGATAGATTGATTTAATTTGGATAGATGATGGGAAGTATCTTGGATGGACATAGCTTTTAAATATTTTGATGGATAGATAGATAGATGCGTTTGATGTATAGATGGATGTAATTTTAATGAGAAATGAATAAAGATAGATGTTTTGATAGATAAGAGGAATGTTGATAGAAGATAGATTTTGATTGAATTAACATGTGAAATGTCAATTCAACAGGATGCAAGACAAAGAAATGGAGAATGCTTATTGTAAGAGCAAAAGATGAAAGCAGAAACAACCGTGACTTAGAAGAGAAGACACTCGGAAAAGAAGGGAAATGATAAGTCGGACTTCCAACCGACCATAGAGAAGATCCAGATAAGAAACCGAAAGACCAAGCATACAAGGCCCTATATAAGATTAAAATAAACCTGACACTAACTAGTCGCAAACCAGATCTAGGATAGAAATGGAAAGAAAAGAAAGTAAGTATCTTGTCGGAACCTACAAGGGACAGAATACATGTCCATGATAGGAAAATAGGATTCTCCATATGATCGACAAAAGGTCTAAAATCTCAGCTTCATGATTTGGACAGAAAAGCAAACTGATCAATGTGGGAAGTTTGCTTGATATGGAAAGACTGATCGATGCGGGAAGTCTTTCAGTGATGCTAACAAGTGTATAAACTGACTGGAAGGCTGATTGATTACAAGAAGCCTTGAATATTTCTTTGAGAAACAGCCGTCCTTCAAGGGAGCGGTCTGTATTTTGAAATTTGTATGATAGCCATCCTTCGAGGGTATGGTCTATTTGCTTTTTGATTCACTTGACAATGTATGGATAGCTGTCCTTCGAGGGATCAGTCTATCTTTTTGGATAGCATCTTTTTTTTTTTTTTTTTTTTTTTTTTTTTTTTTTTTTTGAAACTCTTTGGAAGAAGCTGAGTTTAGACCTAGATAGATCAGATGAAGGGGAGGAGAACATGGAAGAACATGTACTCATGCCCCGAGCAGATCCGATTAAGATAAGTACTTGGGACAGATGAAGTGGTGATTAAGGTATTCCTACCATGAGGAGGAACATATCCAAAAGAAACGTGCAATGAGTAGAGCCGCGATACTCCTATTTAAGGTAAACGAGGCAATAGGCGGAGAACCACACAATTTCAAATCACCACGAAAGTAGATGACTGGTTATTAGGATGGATGGAAGATCTGAGTTGCGACTAGATTTGCGTAAGATAGATTTTAACAATAGAAGGGCCGCAAATGCAAGGCATTAAGAGGTTCTGCTTCAGGGATACCATCCATGGAAGACAAACGATAAGCCCCAGACCCATATTTATGAGTGATAATGTAGGGACCCATCCAGTTGGGAGCAAACTTACCACGTTGACTCCTTTCGAGTGTAGTGACATTTTGATTTTCCTTAAGAACAAGGTCACCAATTTTGAAGTCACGGTGTTGCACATGCTTGTTGTAAGCACGCCTGACACGCTCGAGATAGACTTGATGATGCTCAAGAGCGTTGAGACGCCGCTCATCTAATAATTCAAGTTGAGCTAGACGATTTTGACGATAATCCTCATCAGAGACAAATTCTCTGAGAGAAACACGGAGAGATGGGATTTGGACCTCCAAAGGAAGGACGGCCTCAGACCCATAGACGAGAGAGAAGGGAGTAGCACCAGTAGGAGTACGAATGCTAGTCCGATAAGCCCAGAGAGCGAAAGGGATATGTAGATGCCAATCCCTACCAGCTCGACTAGTTACCTTTGCGAGGATATTACGCAAAGTTTTATTGGAAGCTTCGGCCTGACCATTAGCTTGAGGATAGTATGGAGAAGAAAAACTGAGCTTGATATTGAAAGCGTTGCAGAGATTTTGCAAATCGACGTTCTTGAAGGATTTACCATTATCTGTGATGAGCTTGTGTGGAACGCCAAAGCGACAAATGATGTGTTGATAGACAAAATCAACTATGGGTTTAGCCTTTGTTGAAGAAAGAGGGATAGCTTCTACCCACTTAGTAAAGTACTCAGTGGCAGTAATGATAGAATGATGACGCTGTGAAGAACGGGGATTGATGAGACCAATAAGATCAAGGCCCCATTGTGAAAAAGGCCACAAATCCGCCGCAGGTTGCAAAGCCTGACTAGGGACGTGCGTGAGATTGGAATGTTGCTGACACTTGACGCATTTCTTAGTGTATTCACAACAATCTTGATTAAGAGAAGGCCAATAATATCCCAAACGTAAGATGCGCTTAGCTACAGCTAAACCACTAAAATGTCCACCACAGATACCGTCATGGACCTCCTGAATAGCTTTAGATGATTCATGGGTTTTGAGGCATCGAAGCAAAATACCATCAAAGCCGCGTTTGTAAAGAATCCCGCCTAGGATAGAATAGCGATTGGCGCGTTGGACAAAAGACCTTCTACCATTGGAAGTCAGATCTGGAGGAAGCACCGAATGAGATAGATAATCAACTATCTGTTGATACCACTCATCCTGAGTATGGGTTGTGACAGCATTGATCGAAGTTAGCTGTTGAAGATAAGATGGTTGATCTAATCGTTGCACAGCCACATAAAGACGCGAGTCTTCAGTAAAAGGCGGGATAAGGGATGCTAATGAGGCCATGGTATCCGCGAATCGATTTGCAGTACGAGGAATGGATTGGATGGTGAACTTATCGAAAGATTGGAGTTGGGCAAGAACAATGTCGCGATATTTTTGAAGGATATCATTCTTGCATTGATAGACACCCGTGACCTGATTAACGATGAGTTCAGAATCACCAAAGATGTCAATATGACGAGCGCCGAGATTAATGGCATTTTGAAGTCCTAAGACAAGAGCTTCGTACTCAGCCATATTATTGGTGCACTCAAAGTTCAATTTGTGTGCGACTGGGATAGGCGTACCCCAAGGAGGAATCATCACGAAACCCGCACCTCCCCCTTGCTGGCATTTGGATCCATCAAAGAAGAGCTTTACTTTAAATGGAGATAGACCAAAATCGATTTGTTGGATAAATTCATCGGGGAATTGAGCAAGGGGGTCTTGAGTGTCCGGAAGAGGAGCACTAGCTAGTTGATCTGCAATAACCTGACCCTTGATAGCCTTTTGCGGGATAAACTCGAGGTCAAATTCTGTCATGAGCATAAGCCAACGAGTGATACGATCATTGTGATAAGGCTTTGCATGAATTGTCTTGAGGGGATTGACATTTGTGACGATGTAAGTTTTGTGATTAAGAAGATAATGACGAAGCTTAGAAGTTGCAAAGAAGAGAGCGCAACATAGTTTTTCAGCCCCGGAGTAACGTGTCTCATACTCATGGAGGGTGCGACTGATGTAATAGACAGCTTGTTCTTTACCACAAGTGTCCCGATGCGAAATCATGGCTCCCAGAGCATGGTCAGTCACAGAGATATAAAGATAGAAAGGCTCCCCCTCGCGTGGAGGTGTAAGCACGGGCGGAGAAAGAAGATAAGCTTTGAGATCATCAAAGGCCTTTTGGCAATGCTCATCCCATTTGAAATGAACATTCTTACGGAGAAGATGGTGAAAAGGTTGACAACGGTCCGACAATTGGGAGATAAAACGACGCACTGATTGAAGACGTCCTTGGAGACTGCGGAGTTGCTTTAAGTTAGACGGGGGAGGCATCTCAAGGATGGCTTTTATTTTTGCGGGGTCCACTTCAATACCCCTGATGGAAATGATAAACCCTAAAAGTTTACCAGTGAGGACGCCAAACACGCATTTAGATGGATTTAGACGAAGACAAAAGCGGATAAGCCTCTCAAAGAGAGGTGCAAGGATGAAAAGATGCTCCTGACGACGTTTGGATTTGCCGAGGAGATCGTCAACGTAATCCTCTACAGTTTTGTGTAAAAGATCATGGAAGATGTAGGTCATTGCTCGTTGATAAGTTGCTCCGGCGTTCTTAAGACCGAAGGGCATGACACGATAGCAAAAGGTCCCCCAAGGAGTTATGAAGGAAGTCTTATGCTGGTCTTCTGGTGCGATGAGGATTTGATTATATCCAGAGAAACCATCCATAAGAGAAAGCATTTCATGACCCGCAGTTAAATCTACGAGTTGGTCGATATTAGGAAGAGGAAAATCATCCTTTGGACAGGCCAGATTAAGATCCCGGAAGTCGGTACAAATTCGAATCTTCCCAGTAGCCTTAGTTACTGGTACTACATTGGACACCCATTGCGGATAATCGATGGGTTGGATGAAGTTAGCCGAGAGCAAGCGCTGTAATTCTTCTTTAACAAGAAGGGCTACTCTAGGGTGCATTTTACGTAATTTTTGCTTGACTGGTTTGATGTTGGGAAGGGTAACGATATTGTGGACTACAATATCGGGATCGAGTCCTGGCATATCCTCGTATGACCAAGCAAAGGCTTGACGATGTTTGGAAAGAAAAGTAGTAAAGTCCCCTAATTCTTGTGGATCAAGGGATTGGCCGACCTTAATGATGCGAGGGTCTTCAGGAGTCCCTATATTAAGGTCGATAGTGGCCTCGTTGAGAAGGGTAGACGTGTCAGAAGGAATGGTTTTGGGAAGATATGAATCCTCTGCCCCTAGATAGGTGAGGACAGAGTCGTCATCCGCACAGTGGATAGTGTTGATAGTAGGAGAGTCGTCTCCAACTATCTCAGGGAAGATTAATGGTATAGAAGCAGACCGATTGTTAGTCTCATAGACTAAAGGTCCCAAGGAAATGGTATTGATCAAAAAAAAAAGTTAGGTGGGATGGAAATGTCATCGTCCACATCAAGTGATGCTTCGGATTTGGTGGGGGAAGATGGTTCTTCAGTAGGAAGAGGCTCATCAAGAATAGTGACAGTGGCTTTTGAAATGGGTTTAAATCCCAAACCAAACTTTTGGTGTGGCATGAGAGTAGGAATGGATTTGAGGTCATGTATACCTTGTTCATATTTTCCAAGGCCAAAACCTTTCCACGCGCATCGATATAGATAAGTTTTTGCAAACGTGGGATTCTGTAGATAATCAAACCCTGTTAGGTAAGGTTTGGCTCTAGGAGGAGAATCCGGGCAATAATGAGGTGTATCAAGACCACCGTAGATGAAATTGGTCTGTTGATTGGGCAAACCAATGGTAACGATGCGACCGAGACCTGATTGATATTCAGGTTGCTTGTCGGGTCTACCATACTCATTAGGTTTGAGATGGGCATCGAAAGAAAAGAGAGGAAGCTCTCCTAGTGAGAAACGCTGCAATGTCTCTTCCAGATTTCGCAAATCTGGTAGTTTGGTTGCAGGTATGGAAGAAGATGAAGCCCCATCTGGAGAAGATGCATTTTCTTTTAAAGGGGCAGACCTTGTGGTCATGTCGCATTGCGCAGAAGGAAAAGGATCTCCTGGATGGGTGTAGATTTTGCCCTCATATTGATATTTTAGGCATCGATGGAGGGTGGATGGGACACAATGCATTGCGCGAACCCAGGAGCGTCCAAGGATCATGTTATAGTGGAATTTTCCTTCGACAATATAGAAGAGTTCATGGAGCAGCTTTTTACCTACTCGGATGGGTAAGACCACAGTTCCTAGAGTGACTGCTAGCTGATCGTTAAATGATCGAAGGGCGAAAGGCGGAGGTGACACCACATTCTTAGGTAACTTAAGTTGTTCGAATGTGTGGGAAGAGATGACGTTGAGAGCAGCTCCACTATCGATCATAACACGTTTTAAGGCAGTGTTATTGACTTGGACTGTGATGAAGAGAGGAGCCTCCAAATCCTCTGAAGAAAGATGAGGAATTTCTGAATCCTCAAAAGAAATGGCGGTCGATGGACCATTCAATCCAACAACCCACTCGAAGGGCTGGGGCTCATCGGAATTTACTGCGATGCGACGCAGATTATCGATTAGAGCCTGGCGATGTTGTGGAGAGGATTGGATGAGGTCAAAAAGAGACATTTTGACCGGAGCTTGGGTGAGTTGCTTCATGACACTCTCCTCAACGGATACGGGAACTTGAGTCCGAGGTGCAGCACGAATGGAGACCTTGGGTCGTGGGGCTGATGAGGAAGGAGACACGCCTTCAGGGGCTGCAGAAATGACAACCCGTGGTCTAGATGTTGGAGATGAAGATGGGTTATGATAATGTTGGGTTCTAGTGGCGATATGGATTGTGTCAATTTGGGAAGGAGGGAGATCAAGTGGAGTGGAACCACTAGAGGTCTGAATGGATGGTTGAGGTTCGGATGAGGCTAGGGTAACAGGAGGTACTTGTTCCTCCTCCAACAAGAGGTCACTTTCTTCCAGAAGGTTCTTGACAACGGCTTGAAGAGCTTTACATCCTTCAGTGTCATGACCTGGAGTACGGTGGTAAGCACAAATCAGATCAGAGTTAAACCAGGTAGGTTTCACTCCTTTGGGGTTATAAGGCTTAATCGGAGGAAGGGTTATGGCTGAAGATTGGATAAGTTGATGAAGGATTTCGGTGTAGAATCCGGTAGACGAAGATGAGGATAGAGATAATGGAGATGGTTCTTTTACCTTAACCGACTGCCGGGGTAAAAGAACTTGCATGTTAGGTTTAACAGTTTTATTAGGGATCCTCTTATTTGTTTGGACATTCGGAGGAGCAGTCTTGGGTGCTTGGGATGGGAGTAAATGAGACATGATTGTCTTTGGTGGAGGAGGAGTCCCTAAGATAGATTTTGAGGAGGATGGAGATGCGATAATTTTTGCGGTTTTTGGAGACAAAGGGGGTTGCTTAGTCGGATTTACGGATGATTTAGATAATGTCGGTTTGGAAGAGGAAGAAGCTCCCAAAATAGGTGAATTTGGAGGAAGATAGGGTGTCTTGATTTTTGGTAATGAAGATGAGGATTTTGATAGAAGAAGTGGCATCTTTTTGGTAGGTAAGTCTACTTTTAGGGATGTTGATGAAGAAGAAGATGATGACTTTGATAGGTGTGTAGAAGAAGATGCCTTCTCAGCGGGCAAATCTAATCGTTTATGAGGCGTGGAGAGAGATTTTTGTGGAAGAACACCGAGAGTTTTGATGGTCCGAAATATGGGCTTCCCCTTTTCAGGGATGGTGACAACTTCAACGTCATAAGGTGATTGTAACCTTTTTGGAGGAAGCAAATGGGGAGATATTGATGGTATAATGTTAGATTTTGGTTGTCGCGGTTTAGGTTGAGGAATCGAGTGTGCAGGTGTTGGTGTTACTTCTTTTGATTTTTCCTGAATAGGTGAAGTAGTATTAGTGATGGAAGAAGTAAGTGATGAAGAAGTTCCTTGCGAAGGGACCACTTTTGGTGTAGTGATCATGGGTGGAACTACTATAGGAAAAGAGATAGGAAGAGTCAAAGTTGAGGACACTTCCGCCGAAGTCGGCACGATTATAGGGATGTTTATCAAGGGCATAGTTGTAGCCGGAATGGGAGCAACAGAAGTAGATGTGTCTGAAGTGGAAACTCGAAGGGATGTAATTGCCTCGAGCATTGAAAGGATGTCTGATGATGAGACAGATGAGGAAGACACTGTCTCGGGTATGGATGGGAGATCGGACAAAGGAGCGGAGAGAGATGACTCCGTGTTTAGCAATGTAGGAATATCCAAAGATGGGTTATCTGAGGATGGAGGAATTCCAGTGATTGGTGAAGTGGAAGAGGGTTCTGATTCGATTGCTGCGTTTGTAGATGATGTGGTTTCAGAAGCGGATTCTTCAGTAGAAATGAAGTTGATAGTGTGGGTGTTTGGTTTTTGAGATTCTGAAGAATTATGATTTGGGGCATGATTGGGGAAGGGTTGTTTGAAAACGTCCAGCGCTTGATTTGGGGGAGCATTTGGGTTATCCAGAATAAGCTCGCCTTTATCAATGAATTTTTGGACAAGATTTTTGAAAGTCTGACATCGTTCGATGTCATGACCCTTGGTTCTATGATAGTGGCAAAAATCGTTTTCTCTGTACCACAAAGGACGTTCTCGACTTTCATCAATATCTCTAATGGGTGGAAGTTCGATCATGCGAACTTCCAACATTTTTTCTAAGATGGAGGCATATGATTCCCCCAATGGAGCGAAGGATCGAGATGATGAAGCCCCTTTTCGAGCAGATGAAGGGTCTCTTCGTGGTGGTTGATTAGGAGTACTATCGGTTCTCGATGTTTTTAATACGATAGCATTGGTGGACCCTTGATTCTTATCTTTAGGAGGAAAAGAATTTGGTTTGGTGAACCGAGAGAAATCGGGTTTAGATTTGGAGCGAAGTTTTAGTTTTCCTTGTTCAATGGCACGAGATTCGAGTTTGCGTGCCATTGTGAAGGCTTCTTCGAAGGTGTGGAAAGTTTGGATCCTTAACGTGGAAGAAATGTGACTAGCGCAAGATCGGGTGAACAGCTCGATCTGTTGTGATTGAGGAAGAGAGAAGGACAATTGGTTGATTATCCCTCTCCAACGAGCGACAAAGTCTGCAATAGACTCATCGTCAAATTGGCGAATGTTGTAAAGATCTGTGATTGAGATCTTATGGGCAATATTTATTGAAAAGTTCTCAACAAACATTTGGGCCAATTGAGAGAAAGAAAATAATGAATGTTGAGGAATATTATTGTACCAGTCCAAAGCGGGACCCGCTAGAGACATAGGAAAGGTACGGAGCATGAGCTCCTGATCTTGGACAATGAGGTAGCAAGCATGTTTGAACGCTCGCAGATGTTGTTGGGGGTCTTCCCGACTATGAAATTTTGAGAATTTGGGAAGTTCCCATTGGGGAGGATAAGGCTTAAAAGCCACCGAAGGATGAATGGGTTCATTGCATACTTCTTCAAAGGAGTATGAAGGGCGGGCTCCTTTTGTGGAGGCTTCCAAGTCTGCAATTTTCTTGAAGAGAAATTGAACCACATCCGATTGGGGAGGAGGTACATTGGTTTGTCCTACATGAGAAGCAAGTAGTGGGTGTGGTTGAGGTGTCAATGGGGGATTCATCTGTTGTTGGATAGGATTATAAGAGGAATAACCAGGTGTTCTGGGTGACACCGGGTGGGGTATTTGCTGTGCAACTTGCGTATAGGCAGGCTGCGAGATAATAAGTGGTTGAGCAAATAAAGGTTGGGTGACGGATGGAGCCTGTGATTGGTGGACTCCTATGTTGGTTGATTGGATCGGGATAGATTGAGGAATATGAGTGTTGGTTGGATTGGTCATGTTGGGGAACAAGACCTGAAAGGGGCCTTCTATTGCTGAATTAGGTATCAAGGGTGCCGATACTAGAGGATGGGCGAATGTCACAGTAGCTGGAATATTGGAAGAAAGACCCCCTAGAGGACGAGAAGTAGGAGCCAACTGCCTATTCGGAGGGGGTTGGCTCATGAAGAGGTATTGACCTTGAGAAACGATAGAAGGCATAGACGAATTGACGGCAATGTGCGGATGTGCAGACGAATTTACTATAGCAAGGGCAGAAGACCTCTCAGAAATGGGTTGTGGAATAGTCGAGGTAGCTGCAGTGTTAGGGATAGGTAAGACTAATTGAGAATTAGTCGACATGGTAGGTGGAAGAGAAAAGGGGGGCATAGGGGCCTCACCCTTCTCCGTGGCTCGAGGCAAGAGAGATGGTGCAAACTGCTCTAAAGAGGCCTGGGATGATCCACGAGGATAATTGTACACTTGTCGGATTGGTGGGTCTTGGTCAGATATTTGGATCGACTTGTGTACTAGGTAGTCCATGAGGGCTACCGGATTGCGATCAAGGAGAGCCTGAAATTCAGGATCCCCGCGAGGAATAGACTCTGAGTCAGAAGATATTTCTGATGGACTAGGAGAAGCCGGACGTGATGGGATTGTTTTGGCTTGATGGAAAGGATTATACGACCATGAGGGGGAACCCACTAACAGTGGTCCCGAGGAAGATTGGAGGGGTGCCGAAACATCCACGCTGGTGGTGATTTCGGAGGAAGAAGGAACCTGTTGGGCCATTTTCCTAGATTGTGAACGGGTGATAGCCGTCATAAACAAGCAAGAAAGAAGATTGTCCTAACTAATGCACAAACAATTCAAGCAGCGCAAGTGATTATCTCCTTTAAATTTTGATGCTTTTAAGAAAAGAAAATGTTAGGGAAGGCTTTTTAGAACAGGACCTACTCAGATAGCCAAACTAAGGATGGTTTGGGTAATGTTTGGTGAGGAGTCCCAAAGGCACTTCAGTAAAAGACCGGTACGTGGCTTGATATAGGGGCCTACCCCCGCACTTCACACACCGCTGCGATAAGGGAGTCGGGTGCTTTGCCAATATATACCAAAATCTTTCGTGAATTTATAGCGCGGCCCGAGTACCGCGTAGGCTCTTCCTCTTGGATATCACTTCCAAGTAGGCGAGGCCAGGGAAGGAGTTTTGTTTAGATGCTTTATACCTAGTGATTTTGGCTTTGTGTGCAAGGGTGAAAAATAAAAATCAAATAGTGTCACTACCGATTTTGATCAATTCTCCAGCCTAATTAAAACTAGATGAAAAAGCATGCAGCAATGACAAAGAAAAGGTTCTTTTTAAGCACTTAAAATGAAATGTTTGATTTCGATGAAGACAAGTCAAACAAGTTCTTTCCCCAAATGCAATTAGGTTCTTTTTAAGCACCAAAAACTGAAGTGTTTGGATGTGATAGACAACCAACAAAGAAATCCTACAAAAGGAGAAAACACCGAAAAAGAGGAATACCTGTAGTTTTAGCTCTCCAAGGTGTGTGGACTTCAAAAAGCGCGTTGTTGAGCTCTTCCCCTCGAACAATCCCACGAACAAGCAAAGTGCTCCGCAAGAAAGGATCAAGCAAACAACAAACAAGATCCGGAAAGATACATCCAGATAATGGCGAAACGAAAAATTTCTATTTTAAGGAAATAGAAAAATTTCAAGATAATGACTTCGCCTAAAAGCAAGATTGAAATGATGAACAAAAATGTTCAAATAGGACTGATAGAAATCAGTGAAGAAAAGGAACAAAGTTCAAAACTAGAAAAGAGATGAACTTACCAATAAGGGACTTTGGTTCGGGTCCCACCGGGCGTGCCAGAATGTAGATCAAGAATTTCGTGCTTGTTACCTGTCCAAGTTAATGCACCAAACTAAACACAAAAACCCTGAAAAACCTCAATGAAATAGATACCAGATGAAGATGTAGACGGATGAGGAAGTCGATGTAGATAAGACGGGCGCACACGAGCAATTCGCACAATAGATCCGAGTAACCTGCAAAACACCGGTGCTTGACAGAAAAAGATGGCGTTAGAAGATATATGGGTGGACTGCCCGAGAAGCGGGTCCGAGAAGCGATAAGCTTCCTTGGCGGATGTCAGTCCACGTTTTCAATAAAGAAAAGCAGCATACATGATAAAAGATGTAAATAAAGACTAGATTCTCTGATTGCAGTAATAAAACAGAACCTGAACAGCAGACAGGAAGTACAGAAAACTGGGAACTGAGAAATAATGCTAGATTTGTGTTACCTGTGACCTTTTACCTGTCTGCAGGGAAATCAGCGTCGACTGTGTAGAATCGGCGGCGACGGATGTGATCGGCGGCGACTGGGACTGATCGGCGGCGACTGGGAATGATCGACGTCGACTGGATAAGATCAGTGTCAACTGAAGGCAGACTGACCAATCAGGGACTGTGCGATGAGATTCGGGGATCGGAAGGTGAATGTAGTCTGTAGGATGTGCCGAAGATGGAGAGACGCTGGAACAGAGTCACCAGATGATAGATAATGGTGTATGGCGTTGATATGATACGGGCAGAGTAACGGTGCTCCTCTCAGGGATTGATTAGGACAGGATCTGCCCTAACTGAGACAATTGATGCTAAGAAGATCTCTCTTTCTCACTCTCTGTTCGTGCGTAAGTGCTTCCTTTCACTCGTTCGTCTCTTTTTCGGTCTCTTCGCCCTTTTCGGTCCCTAGGACTGAGTTCTGGGCTTGCTTTTATAATCGGCGCCGCTCCTAGAAAATCGGCGCCGACCATATGGGTCGGCGCCGATCGCGGAAAAGACTCCCGAGGTGCCTAAATTGATTGATTCGAGAAAGAAAAGACTTATCCAACTACGGGAAAATATCCCGCTTAGGGAAGATCAAAAATGGATGCGATGCATGGGTAAAATAAATTTGGGGTAGATAAGTGATTAAGATGCATGGGAAGAAGCGTAATTAAATATTTTAATTATTTAATTACCCATGGGCAAGATATGATGAAATGAATTAAATTTAGAGATAGGTGATTAAATCACAGATTGGATAATATCCCAAGGGGATAGTTGGTGACGCAAACGTGCCCCAGGTTACCTAAGCACGTAAATGGGTAAGAGGGACACTAAATTGAGTAACCAATTTCAGGTGTCTACACATTGTCACCAGAATCACCCATTCTCTATATAGATCATCCGGCCTCCCCTTCTCTCTATTCTATATATCTTATATCTGTCCGCCTTCTCCCTTCTCCCCTTCTCTCTCTATTCTATCTTATCCGCGGACCCGTACGATCTTTAAGATCTTCTGTCCCCTTCTGTCTCCATCACGAACTATGGATAGTTATCCGGCATCACTAGTGTGAGTGAATGATCAAGATATGAGGGATTCTATAAGAGTCCCAGTTCATGTCCAATCCCAGTTGACCTCGTTTTCCACTACATGCGATTCTCCTCGTCAGTCGGAACTCTATAGCCAACCCCGGGGTGATCCACGGCCAATCGGGGAGGACTATACTATATAGAACCAGAATTCCGTACGCGGTAATCCGGCCGTACCCGTCATAACCATGCATCCATACAGAATTCATACAGAATTACGATCCAGCCCCATCTAGATAGTTCAGGGCTTCCCCCCTCCAGAGTTCAGAATTCTAGATAGGGGGTCCCCAGTTGTGTTGCCATATCTATAGTTCAAGGGGGGCCCCAGATGGAGATATAGGCTTCACTCCACTTCACTCTACTCTCTAGTTCTAGTATAGGCGGCCCTATCCCCCTCTAGATCTTAATCAACCGTCACGATCCGGACTAAATAGAAGAGACCGTACGAGATACCGAACTGCAGAAGAGACCCGTACCGTGACGGTTGAAACCGGGGAGAAGAGACCGTACTGCCCCCCTCTCTATATAGATCGATCTGCTCCGACCGTCACGATCCGATGGGGAACATTAGAGAGTCGCAATCTCAATCTATATTGGTCTAGTCTCCGTTCGAACCAAGCACCAAACTCTATAGATATAGAGATCTATAGATCTATATACATATGGATAGGACACGAAGTATGTATATAGATCTATAGATCTACTCTCTATTCTATATGCCCTCTATATTGATCTGGCAACCGCCACTCCGAGAGAGAACTGACTAGACTAGAGAGAGTCAACCGTCTCCGCCTATACCTATATAGGCCGCCGCACCAAACATAGAGAGTCGTCCGGTCTAGTCTGTATTGTATATGATTGGTGGCCCCTTAGCCTCTTATCTGCGGCTAAAGACTGAACTAAGTGGGCCCGACTGGGCCCTCGCCTCGGCAGGAGATGAGATTAATACAGAATTATGAACTATGGAGGGCCCTATCCATAGATATAGAGGGGGGGGCACCCGCCCTTGAAATCTATAGGGATCCGTAGATCAATCCTCCCGGCATCAATCGAACCGTTACTAAATGTATACAGTCGCCTATAGAGATCTAGGGGGCGCAGCCATCTATCTCCATCTCCCAGTCCCCATAGATAAGATATAGAGAGAGGGGGGGGGGGCGTTCCCCTAGAACTATATGGTCCAAATGACCCCGGCCAGGCCGGAAGGATAGGGGCGCATGTACTGAATGACCTGCCTGCCAGATCTATAGGGGGCTATCTAGGGCAGGCTCCCTACCTATATACGCTCAGGGCTATGGATTGGATAGTCATTGGATAGTCGGCCAGGTTTGGGGGGAGAATAGACACAAGGAATGGATGCAGCCACCCTCCTATATAGAGTTCATCTATCTATATCTCTCTCGACTCTATCTGTATCTCTCGATCTCTCAGATAAGATATATATCTCTCTCGACTCTCTATCTGTATCTCTCTCTCTCTATCTCTCTCTATATCTCGACGAGACTCTATCTGAACTCTGAAGTCTCTCTCTCTCTATCTCTCTCTCTATCTCTATCTATATGGCAGAACCCTCTATATATAGATTCTCTATATGGCAGCTGGCCCCTATATATCTGTATATGGCCAGCCCCTCTATATCCCCTATATAGAGAAGGGGGTTCTCTCGGCTCATATATAGATAGGGGGATCGAAGCCTCTCTATATGATATGGCAGCTGCGCTGGGATCGAAGCCTCTCTATATGATATGGCCGCTGGGGTCCGAAGCTGGGAGAGTCCCTCTATACTCTATATATGGGATGGGTTCTCTCGGCCCATAGAGATATAGGGGGATAGTTCTCTATAGAGGGCTCTAGAGATATAGGACGCACTGGTCTAGTTCTCTATATAGGGCACTCCCAACTCTATCTTATCTCGAGTTTAGTCTAGTCAGGGCGAATGGTCAGATATCTATCTATATAGGGGCCCAAGATCTGGGATATGGCGAATGGTCAGATATCTATCTATATAGGGGCGTTCTTAGCTCACAGAGTTCTTAGCTCACAAAGTTCGGTTCCTAAGATATCTATATAGGGGCGGTTCTATAATCAGGCAGATGGCTAGTCCCCTATCTATATAGACTCCCCCTCCCCTCATATATATAGGGCCCATATAGATAGCCAGATATAGATAGGGGGGGGGCCATCTATCTATGCCGCGGACCGCTGATAGATAGGAGCGGAACGGTTCTCTTCTCTCCATCTGGGGACTCCATCTGTTCTCTCCATCTGGGCCCCTCTCTATCTATATGCCGACCATCTATAGTTCTGCTGATAGATAGGAGCGGGGGTGGGGAGTTCTCTCCATCGGCCCATATCTAGACGGCAGATAGGGGTCCCCAGATAGCCAGATGGATCTATATATATAGTAAGTACGGAAGCCGATTCCCCTATCTATAGATCCTGTCAGATCGCCCATATATATGGATAGATAGGGCCACAAATCCCCTATCGGCCCCTAACCACAAGATCAACCTAATATCGTCCCCCTCTATCTATATGGCGCCCCCCCTTGAAATTTCGAGGGGCACGTGAACCGGGGAAGCTCGCCTTAGCTTGGAACCCTCGGGTCGGGGCCTATCTAGTTATAGTTCAACCCCCTACCACCCCAACCCGCCCCAATAGTATATACGGGTAGGAATGAAACCCCGCCCCGAGGCCTACAGGAACATAGCCGCAAGGTCGCCCCTCCCCCTATGACGATATGATATGGTTGCGACGCCTACAGTTGTTATTAGGTTGTTGGATAGAGGGAAGACTTGTCCTCCTCCGCCCCATATATCTAGAGGGGGTCGGGGGAGTGCGGACTGACTATAGACTAGACTAAAAGATAGGCGCCGCCCCTATCTAGAATTCTGAACTATGGAAGGGGGGGGGCCCATATATCTATATAGAGATATCTCTTTCTATATCTCTCTCTATATCTCTCTCTATATCTATATCTCGTTCAGGGCCCAGCTAGCTATATAGAATAGAGAGATCTATATATATCTATATATAGAGTAGGCCGTCGGTTCCTCTCTCTCTAAGCTATATAGAGTAGGCCCCCCCCCATCTCATCTATATATGGGTAGGCCGTCGGTCCCCTATCTGTATCGCCCCATCTAGATAGAGGGGCCCCATGGGCCCAATCCCATCTAGTTAGAGTTAGATCCGGGGTCCCCTATATCCCCTATCTATATATGGGTTCGCCGGGGGGGCTCACCCCAACTAAAACTATAGCCGCCCCCATCCCATATATAGATAGGGATAGGGGCCGACGGGACGGCCTGTCGCCATATCTACAATCTAGAATCTATTAATATATATATATAGGGGTGGGGGGGGGGGGTGCCTCGATCTCTATCTATATCTGGGGGGCCCATCCCATCTAGAATCTATATAGATGAGATAGAGGGGGTCGAGCTACACTGCACCGGATGCATCCGTCTACCATCTATTATATACGTGATACAACCAGATACTCGTGATACAACCAGTCATCCTATTCATCCCGTGAAACCCCCGACTGCAGAATGAGGCGAACAACCTCTCCGACCGCCACCCATCACCCATATATGGAGAGGGGAGTGGAGAGCTGCCCTATATCTCCATTCTCGAATGCGCAAGCAAGCAGTGGTGTTTGTTTTCCCTCGTGGATCTATCTATATAGATATCTGGTCAGGCCTATCCTATCCATATATGGGGATGGGGAACTCAACCCCCCTCTCTCTATATCTATATGGGGATAGCCATATAGATAGGGGGACTCCCCCGCCCCTACCCCCCCCCCCCCTATCCTGAACTATCTTATCTATCCGGCTATCTGGACGTAGGTCATTTATGCCGATGAAAGGAGGTGAGGTCAAGGTTAGTAGAGGGGGTTGGCCGAGTGGCGGCTAGGGCCCATCTATCTGCCCGAGAGGAGGCTTCTATATCCATATCTGGGATGAGAGACGCTTTCGCTCAATTAAAATGAAGAAGGGATATAAATTACGAGGAAGGAGAGAGGCCGATGAGAATTGGAGTTGATGAAGAGAGTTGATGGAGATTTATAGCATCATTCGGGTGAATACAAATTGAGATTGCAAAGACATAAGCTTGTGATATCGCTACACCTAATTCCAGACCGGTCGGTGCGAAAACGATTGATAGAGGACCGGGATCTCCTATGAAATACATGATGTTCTTCATACACAGCATAGTCCGAGCGAACCCACTTAAGATCTTGACTGAACTATGACCAGCCATCATATTAGCGAATGAACGTATTCCTGAGCTTAATGCGCGGAAGCGATAAGGGATTAGCTCAGGGAGTACTGAGAAAGGTGCTGACGGCAGTGGTACTCCCGCGGGTAATGAGAAGCTGGGAAAATGAAGCCCATTTCTTCGAGATCCCACTATAGTAATTCCAATAAAGAGCGAGAAAGAGAGACCCGAAGTAATGATGAAATGACTTGTCACTGTGGAGCTATATGGTATCATACCTTGGGGATTACGGAATAACAAAAACGTGAAAGTGACCGGGATGCAGGGGGAGGACTTTTGCTTCACATTTCCAGAACGACCGCCTATTTGTTCGTTCACCGGGTTCAGCACGAAATCATGAATAAGCTCTACCACTGATTGCCAAGCATTTGGTACTAGGTTCCCTCCGTTCTTAGTGGCGGAATGAACCAAGAGCAGGACTAAACCGGTAGTTGGCAACATGAACAAAGGGGAATTTGTGAATGAGAAATACGAGTTTCCTATCTTCATAGGAATCAATGGGATAATGGCGAATTGCTCGAGTGGGCTGTTTAGCGTAATAAATACTTTTATCTCATATACATCTCGGGAGGGGGAGGGCACTCGACCAACGGCCCTATCTAGAATTCTGAACTATGGAGGGGGGGGGCCTATCTATATCCATGCCCTCGGCCACCCCCAGATATAGATAGGGCCCCCCTATATAGATTCTAGATGGGGGCCCGGGGGCCGAGTGCTATATCTATATATAGCCATAGAGCCCTCGTCCTGAAGTCGGTCGAGTCCCTCGACCCCAACCCAACTCCATCCAATCTAGAGAGACCTGGGATCTGGGCGCCTACTCTATATATAGGGGAGCCCCCACCCCCAGTAGGCCGTCGGGCCATATAGTTCTAGGGGCCTCGACCCCTTCTATAGATGAGATATGGGGTCGAGTGCCCCGTAGATAGATAGGGGCCCGCCGGGGCGGGAGAGTGCCTCCCCCTCGACCCCAACCCAACTCCATCCAATCTAGAGAGACCTGGGATCTGGGCGCCATAGATTCTCTAGGGGAGCATAAATGCCCCCGTATAGAGAGTAGGCCGTCGGGAGAGTCCCTCCCCCTCCTCGACCCAACCCCCCCCCCAACCCCCCCCTACCCTATAGCTATAGGCGGGCGGCCTATAGGGTAGGGGCGCACGCAGAAATGACTCGATAGATAGGGGCGGGGGAGTGCCCCCCCCATATAGAGAGGGGCCCTCGACCTCCAGATATAGCCCCTCTAAATTGAAAGGGGGGGCGCCATATTTACTATATAGGGGGGGGTGCCCCCACCCCTTCCTATCTTATCTTAGAGTTCTAGATAGGGGCCCTCTCGTCGCCATATAGATATATATAGGGGAGCATGCTATAGTCCCCTAAAGGCCCTAACGTCAGTCGCCCTTGAAATTAAAAAAAATTAGAGGGGCCATATCCATATAGGGGAGGGGGCCCTCAACCTATCGGTTGAGCGGATCGCTCACACCTCGACGAGTACTCTCCTCCCCCCCCCCCCCCCCCCCCCCGCCTCTATATAGCTGTCCGGCTATAGAGAGTAGGCCGCCCGTAGATCTAGAGCGGAGTGCCGACTCTATATAGCCTAGCCGTCGGGAGAGGGCGGCTATAGACTATAGACTATATAGAATAGGCGACCCGTTGGTCGAGTCCTGTCCTCGACCTCTCCCGTCCTTCTCCCGGGTTCTTTCATTGATAAGAGTAGAGTGAAGAATCGTTGGTTTCACCGGCGAACTGCGTGGGCATGAGCTACGCCCATATATAGATTAGATAGATAGAGAGGGGGGCGCGGGCGCCCATGCATGCCCATATAGATCTATATAGGGCGGGCGCGGGCGCCCATAGAGATCTATATAGGGGGGCGCGGGCGCCCATATATAGATCTCTATGGGGGGGGGTGGAGTTGTGAATGAGTGCGAGGAAGCTCCTCGTGCTTGTGAGCCGCCCGTTTCCCTGTGCGAGAACCCATTTCATTTCCATAGCTAGCTCAGAGGCCCGACGGCCTACTCTAGAGAGCTCCCTAGAGTTCTATATGGCACCGCCCTATCGGGCCGATTCTATTCTAGATATGGCGACCCCCCCTCTCTCTATATGGGAGTGAGCGATAGTCTATATGTATATAGATATATATAGTTTAATTGGCGCTCTCCCTGTCATGCCCTGTCATTTTCTTTCGACCACACCGACTCTCTATAGTTGTAAATGAGTCAGGGCACACTACCATAAGGCACTTACTCGACTGAGGGCACTCACTCGACTGAGGGCACTCGTCCGACACTACCATTATCATAAGGCACTCACTCGACTGCCATAATACATAATGCACTCGCATCGCACTCCTTCCCCCGTGCCGACAAGACCCCCCCTCCTAGACTCTATATCTCATCTATCTGGGTCCCCCCGCGCATCTATCTATAGGGGGGCCCCTCCCCCTATAGATAGATGGCTATGGGGCCGGGGAGAATTCTATACAGCTATCTATATAGAGGCGGGGGGGCTACTATATAGATAGGGTATATAGATAGATAGGGCGCCGCCATAATACATAATGCACTCCCCCCGCACTCCTTCCCCCGTGCCGACTATATAGCTGTCCGGCCCTCCTAGACTCTATATCTCATCTATCTGGGTCCGCCCGTAGCATCTATCTATAGCGGAGTGCCGACTCCCCCTATAGCCTAGCCGATCGGCTATGAGGGCCGGCTATAGAATTCTATAGAGCTATATAGAATAGGCGACCCGTTGGTCGAGTCCTGTCCTGGAAGGCTACTATCTAGATAGGGTATATAGATAGATAGGGCGCCGCCATCTCTAGTTCATCATGATAAGAGTAGAGTGAAGAATCGAGTAGAGAGTTTCACCAGAGAATATATACCGACGTGGGCATGAGCTACGCCCATATATATAGCTATGCTCGGGAGGATCTAGATAGAGAGGGGGGCGCGGGGCGCCCATGCAGATAGGTATGCCCATATAGATCTATATAGGGCGGGCGCAGAGCGCCCATAGAGATCTATATAGAGGGGGCGCGGGCGCCCTCTCTATATAGATCTCTATGGGCCCCCCCTCTCTATAGTATGTGGCTAGAGTGCGAGGAAGCTCGGGCGGGCGTGGGGTTCGTGAGCTACGCCCGTTTCCCTGAGATAGCGAGAACTCCGCAAAACAGATCTTCATTTCCATAGATATAGCTCAGGGAGAAGCCCGACGGCCTACTCTAGAGATGCTCCCTTGAGAGGGGCCCCCATATGAGCACCGCCCTATCGGGCCGATTCTATATGGGGGAGATATGGGGGGCTCGATTCGCCCCCTCTCTAGATATATGGGAGTGAGCGATAGTCCTATATGTATATAGATATATATAGTTTGCGAGGGGGGAACTGGCAACTCTCTATGGGCGATGCCCTGTAAGATATAGAGAGAGGGGGGCAAGCAAAAATGCGAGCTCTCTATAGTTGTAAATGAGTCAGGGCACATCTATAGTTAAGGCACTATATACTAGAGTGAGGGAGTGAGCGTCACTCGAACCGGAGGGCACTCGTCCGACACTACCATTAGACCCATAAGGCAACTCGACTCGACTGCCATAATGGACTAATGACACATCGCCATCGCATCTCCTAGTCAGTCCTAGTGCCGGCAAGACCCCCCCTCCTAGACTCCTATATCTCATTAGATATCTGGGTCGCCCCCGCGCATCTATCTATAGGGCCGGGGAATTTCCATTCGCCCACGATCAGCGACTCTATAGACTACTCCCCTCTCTCTATGGCATATGGGGCCGGGGAGATCTTGGGAATAGCGAGCATCAACCGAATTCATGCAAATATTTGAAACACGGGCTGGTTAAGCCATCTCTCCTCTATCTCATAGATCAAAAGACATGGGGGGCTACTATAGGAGGTGCTAGATAACCCCCAGTGGCAATCATGAGAGTAGATAGGGCATTCCGAATAGAAGTGTAACCCCAATGATCGCATATGACGTTATCACTGATGCAGACGACTGACTCGCTGAGCACTGACTCGTAAGGCTCAGACCCCTAGATGACACATGGACCTACGATCTCAACTAAGTGAGATGACTACCTATGATGTGGAAAATACACACACCAACAGAGAGGCCCCTAGGGATGAGACTCTCTATCTATATGCTATGCTCGGGAGGATCTATAGAGAACTGGGGCATATATAGATAGGCCTCCAGAGAGCCAGATCTATAGAGAGGGGGCCCCCTCTCTATATATTCTATGGGCCCCCCTCTCTATATATGGGCTAGAGAGGGGGCCGGGCGGGCGGGGGTTCGCTACGCCATATAGAGATAGGGGCCTCCGCCAGATCTTTATATAGATATAGGGGAGGGAGAAGATATGCCCTAGAAATGAAATTGAAAGGGGCCCCCAGAGAACCCCCCCTCTATCTATATGGGGGAGAGAAGGGGGGCTCGATTCGCCCCCCTCTAGATATATGGGGGGCCCCCTGAACTCAACTCTCTATGGGCGGATGGGTAAGATATAGAGAGAGGGGGGCAAGCAAAAATGCGAGCCCATAGATCCGGCCATCTATAGTTATCATATATATAGAGTGGGGAGTGAGCGTAGCGAACCGGGCCGGCACTCGGGAGAGCAACTCGACCAACGGCCTTTGGACTAGACCATCACCATCTCATCTATAGTCAGTCTAGTCGGCACCCCCCTCCCCCCCTATATAGATTAGATATATGGCGCCCCATAGATAGAGAGGGCCGGGTCGATCACGATCAGCGACTCTCTAGACTACTCCCCTCTCTCTATCCATATGGGGCAGGGGCCCAGTCCATTCATGCCCCTCCTCCCCCAGCCCCTCTATCTATATGGAGCAGAGTAGGCGGGCCCGAGGGCCGGGTCGATCACGATCAGCGACTCTCTAGACTACTCTAGGCTAGACTACTCTACTCTAATCAGGGTCCATTCATGCCCAGATGAGATGGCCCAGATGGTAGATGATATCGCAGTTGACTCGGAAGTTGGTTGAGTGGGTCGGCATGTGAAGGCAGGCGGCCCGCCCGCCCGCCCCTATATAGGTATTGGGCCTCCCCGGCCGCGCCTATCGCCTCCGATCGTCCCTCAACCTCCTACGTGCCCCCTAACTCAAACTGGCCCTAACTCAAACTGGCCCGATCATTCATTTCGTTTTCTTTTCCGCGGGCCGTTCTTAGGTTCTTTCTCTCCGTTGGGCGCTGTTTTTAGCGGTAGCGTCTCGTTCAGCGGACGCGTTCGGGCAGTTGTTCTTTTCAGCGGAAGCGGACGCGTTCTTTCGTTTAGTTTCCATTCTTGCATCTTGATACCACCGAGCCCTTCTCGGATCGGTTCTACGGGAAAAGCTTTTTCCGTATCGGGGACGAATTTCTCAATCACTGAGGAGTGAAAACCTGTGACTATATCGTCCCGAAGACGGATGCGACGGGAAGAAATGGCGTCTGGAGGTGTTGCTGACTCCACATTTGGGTTTCGGCATGACACAGCTTGCACTGTCCTTTCGCACTTAGGCGCACAGCGTGCCGTCTCATTCGGTAGTGATTCTACAATTTCCGGCGTAATTGAACGCAAGCTGATCCTGAGTAATTGCTGTCGTTCCTTGGATTCCGGAGACACCACTTCGTTAGGATTGAGGAATTGCTGCAATTCCCTCTGAATAGCCTCGATTCTCCCCTCGAATGTCGCTTTGGAAGTATTACCCAAACTCCTCTGACTGAATATTAGAAAGCCTATGGAACGACAAGCTACTATCGTTTCTTCATTACAGATTGAGATCCCCTTCGAACTTAATACACCAATGAATGGAATAGCAGCAAATGGCATATTTCCCTCCCAACTCGATATCATTTGTCAACGTCATCATGACTCTTTGAGCAACGGAACAGAGTGGAGAGTGGAGCGATATGGGGACCATAGAATAGAGGGGAGAGCCCCCCTCCCCCCTCCCTGAACTATCTTATCCCCTCGGGGGGCGAGGGCCCCAATCAACTAGATCTGCCAGATCTGATCGATCGAGATCTCGATCTCGATCTATAAGAGAGGGGAGGGGAGGGGCCCCGCCCCTATAGAGAGATCTCTCTGGAGGGGCCCCTATATCTCTATCTGGAGGGTGAGGGGTGAGCGCAGCGAACCACTCGCCCCCCCCGGCACTCTATATGGGATCTATAGGGCCATATCTATACTCTATAGAGAGATAGGGGCAGCGAGGGCCCCCAATCTCTCTATCTGCCAGATCTGATCTATAGAGAGGGGAGGGCCCCCCCGACTAGAGATCGGCCCCCAATCTCTCTATCTGCCAGATCTGATCTCGATCTCGATCGAGATCTATATAGAGGGGAGGGGCCCGCCCCTAGATCTCTATCTATCTGGAGGGTGAGCGTAGCGTAGCGGAGCGAACCACTCGATTGAGAGATCAATCGAGGGCCCCCAATCTCTCTATCTGCCAGATCTGATCTCTCTAGAGGGGCCCGCCCCTATCTGAATGAGAGGAGGGCCCCTAATCTCTCTATCTGCCAGATCTGATCTATAGAGAGGGGAGGGGCCCTGAACTCTATATCTCTCGGCTCTATAGGCGGAGGGGGAGGGGTGAGCGTAGCGAACCACTCAATTGATGAATCAATTGAGGGGCCCCCCGATACGAGAGGGGGGGGGCACTCGCCCGCCCCGGGCGAGGCTCTTTAGACCTCGCCCTCATTCTTCGGGCGAGTGGTTCGCGTAGCGTGATAAAAGCGTAGTGAACCACTCGCCCCCCCGGCACTCTATATGGGATCTATAGGGTGCTTGCAGAAATCGAGGGCCCCTATCTAGATAGATGGGGCCCATATAGATAGATAAGATAGTTCAGGAGGGGGGGGGGGAGGGGGGGGGGGGCCCGCCCCTATCTGAATGAGAGGGGAGGGCGAGGGAGAGCCCTATGAGAGAGAGATGAGATAAAGGATAAAGAGAGCCCTATATCCACACAGATCCATTCTTCAGCCTATAGATCGGAGGCAGTAGAGTAGTGGGAGATGAATGAGGCCGCCTATAGATCTATCTGCATCCACACAGATCCGGCCGATCTATTCCCATATCTGTCTATAGGGTGCCTAGCTAGATATATGGCCGTTGGTCGCTCTTATCTATCCGGGGCGGGCCCCTATCTAGATATGGGGCCGGGGTCCCCGCCCGGGGCCCTCTCTATATATGGGTTAGATAGGGGTCGCCATAGTTCAGATCTCTAGGGGAGCATGCGTCAGTCCCCATATCGTCATAGGGGCCCTCTCTCTATATGGATATGGGGGGCCCTCTATTCTATATGCCGAGAGAACGCTGCCCTGCCATATATAGAGAGGGATAGATTCTCTCGCCCCGGCCGCCTCTACTCTATATAGCCCTATCGCTCACAAGCTATAGAGAGCCCCTATCTAGCCCCCCCCCTATACAGACATACATACATACATATATGGCCCCCGACTCTCTATCTGGGGGAGCCGAGATATAATAGAGAGGGGGCCCCTATCTATTGGGGTTGGCCCGACGTCGCCCCGGGCCAACGGCCCCCCGAACTGGCGATCAGAGACTGATATAGCCGATAGGTGGTATCCAAATCGTTCAGTTGCAGAGAATAGATCCCTTCCCCGGTCCCTCCAATCGACGGGGTAGGCAGGTACTATGGATCCTCTGACTCCCAATCAGGGTCGCCTTCCCTTGTGTTGGGTCTCGCCGGTGTTGCCTGTAGGTCGATGTTCCGCTCCGAGATGGCCGTCTGTCCCCGGCCCGAAGGGCGCTCCCCGGCCTCTGCTGCGTCTGGCCCGTCCCCTAGGCACCCTCGGAAGGCAGGGAGTGTTACAACGTACGGTTGCAGGGTTTGGTGGCCCCCGGGGGACTCGGCTTCGCCGCCCGGGCCCATAGGGCAGGGCTAGCTCGCTTTCGCTCGCGTTCCTCATCTCTAAAAGCATCAGGCTCGCGAGGCGCCTCGCTCTTGCGACATGCTATGTTCCCCTTCTCCGTTCTCGAGGAAGGGTGGGTCCCGACCGATATTCTAGAATTTAGAGAGAATTCGGGTATCCCTACAGGGTCGTTCGTGTAGGCCGCCCTACCTAAACCAATCATCATATCGGTCCCTAAGCCCCATTGCTGGAAAGGCTCGGCTTCAGAACCGTACGTGAAGCTTCCGCCTCATACGGCTCCTCTCGGGATCGGAGATATTCGTTGGCTCCGGGAGACTCTATATATCATACATATAGCCGGAGATATATCTAAATAGTGGGGCAGATACTAGAAACCTAAACCTATATTCCATTTCTTAGAAACCCATATCGGCAAACTAAACTTATAGACCATGGTGTCTACCAATCCAATCTTCCAAACCCCAAACCTAACTCTCTAATAGACTTGTTGATTCGGGGCCGGGGTGACTATATCTAGCCATAGCCCGGCCCCATATATTCTATACTATAGATAGGCGCCGAGGACCCCTGGCCAACGGCCCAACTGGCGGGCACCAGAGATATGGCGACCCTATCTATCCCATATAGATAGAGGGGGGGGGCCGCCCGGGCCCCCCTCTCTATATATGGCATGGCAGTTGGGGGAGTCGGCGCCCTATCTATATCTGAACTCTATATCTCTCTCAGATAAGATATATATCTCTCGATCTCTCAGATAAGATATATATCTCTCTCGACTCTCTCTGTATCTCTCTCAGATATATATATATATATATCTCTCTATATCTCTCTCTATATCTGAACTCTGAATGAGACTATCTGAATGAGACTATCTCTATCTCTCTCTATCTCTATCTCTCTCTATCTCTCTCTATATCTCACTCTGAACTCTGTATCTCTCTCTCTCTATCTCTCTCTATATCTCTCTCAGATATATATCTCTCTCTATATCTCGACGAGACTCTATCTTCAGTCTCTTCTCTCTCTATCTCTCTCTCTATCTATATCTCTCTCTATGGCGCCCGCCCACCCGGGGGAGAGAGGGTGGGGCCATCTCTCGGGCCATCTATCTATATAGCCCTCTCCCCTATCTAGACTCTATATTGGGGTGGGGGCACCCCCTACCTATCTATATATGATATGGGGGCCCCATAGAGAAGATAGAATAGGGAGGCTCCCCTCTATTCTATGGAGGGGGGGGGGGGGGCGAGGGAATATATCCCATCGGGCTCTCGGCACGAGAGATAGATATGGCGACGGGAGCTATACATAGAATAGCCTGCCCGGGGCGCCATATATCTATATAGGCGGGCGTCCATCCATTCTCCATTATATACGTGATACAACCAGTCATCGTATCACGTATATGATAGATATCCCCCTCGAATTCCTTCTCGTTTCACAGATGGCTACGGTTGGCCGCTGCCCTATATCCTAATTGCCTGTGGACGGGTGGAATACGGGAATATCAACTTCCCTCCGGCCCAGATAGATAAGATAAGATAGTTCAGGGAGGGGGCCCCGGCACTATCTATATATGGGGAAGGGGAAGGCCGGCCCTGTATATAGATAGAATAGAACTGGCCGACTCTGGCATATGTAGTTTTAGTTTAGTTGGCCCCCCCCTATCTATATATGGCCATATAGAGAGAGATATAGAGGGGGGCCCTCGATCCATATCTATCGATCGGGCCTAGTCTAGTATATGTGACTCGGGACCCGGGGTGGAGGGCGGCTATATGGATTCTAGTCGGTCAGGCCCCCCTCTATACTCTCTATATGGCCCTCATCTAGAACTCTCTATGGGGCCCATATCTATGTTTAGATAGGGCCGGCCAGATAGAGAGAGGGCCGAGATATGGATATATGGGTTAGTCCCCATCCGGCCCCCCTCCCCCCGATCTATATATCTCATATCGAGTATAGATAGGGACCTACCAACCGGACCATACATGTAGAGGGGGGCTCAACCTAACCTATATATGGGGTGGGGGGGAGTATAGAGGGGGGACCTCGACCCCATGGGATATCTTTCTCTCTTTCGGAGCTCCGAGATACGACTGCCCCATATCATATACGCCAACAGAGTTCAGATAGAGAGAGATATAGATAGATCGAGAGATATAGAGAGAGATAGAGAGAGAGAGACTGAAGAGTGAAGAGTGAAGAGTGAGAGGTAGATAGAGATGAAGATAGACAGATAGAGAGGTAGATAGAGATGAAGATAGACAGATAGAGAGAGAGATACTCTCATTCAGATAGAGATATATATCTGAGAGAGATATAGATAGATCGAGAGATCTATATAGAGATAGAGAGAGAGATATAGAGATAGATAGAGAGAGAGAGACTGAAGAGTGAAGAGTGAGATATAGAGTTCAGATAGTGGGCGACTAGCCGAAACGACTAGATCTATCTCTATATAGTGGTGTGATTCCCTTCCTTCCCCCTTCGGGGAGTGGTTCCCAACCAAGACTGACTATGCAGAGGGTTCCCAACCGCTTGCCCAAACCCCGAGTCCTCTGCCCAACCGGGGACTGGGCACTACTGAAGAGGGCCCCCTGCCCAGCGATAGCTTCTGCGGGAGCACTCGCGGTACTGGCCACTGAACTATGGGGGTCCCTTTTGCAGCGGATAATCCGCAGCGCCCTATACCCTCTATTTGAGGGGGGGCGGGCCCCTCCCCTCCCCTCCCCCTCCCCCTCCCCCTCTATATAGATCTCGATCTCGATCTCGATCGATCAGATCTGGCAGATAGGGCCCCCTCTATCTAGATATGGGGATGGGCATATACCGAGCCCTCACTGGATTCCCTCGGTGAGGGTGCAGCGGATCGGCCTAAGCCTATCGGTTGATCCGCTGCTGCCTCGGGGCCCCTATCTAGAATTTAGAGGTGATGCGCAACTCGGCTGTATGGTAGGGAGTGTCCTTTGTTCTTAGCGCCCGAGATAGAGAAATTCATCTCATCTGGTGGGGGAAGGGGTGGGTGGGAAGCGGGCCCCTGTATCTATTCTCTACGGGGAGGTTGGGGCCCCCCCCCCTCCTCTCATTCATAATTCTAGATATGGCCCCCATACCATATAGAGGCAAACCCTCCGGGCCAACCCGAGCCAACCCGAGCGACTATAGGTAAGCCCTCTCCCTTCCTCCTATGGTGGTTGTGGTGCCCCGCCAGGCCAGGTTTCTGGGGAGGGGCACCTACCCAACCGGGAGTTGCCCCCATCCCTATCCCGGGGATCGTGGATTGGAATGTAATACAAAAGTGGGTCGGGCCGTCGGGGGCACCCCATTCCCCATATCTAGATTCTATAGGTATAGAACAGAACTATAGGGAGGGCCCCACTCCACGGAATGGAAATATCCTAGTGGCCATTCCAGATAGCTCTGGCCCCCTATGAATTGAAAGGGCCTATAGAGAGATAGGGCCCTATACTGAACTCTATCTGGGGGGCCCCCCCCCTCCATATAGAGAATTCTAGATAGGGGCCTATAAACTCTAGATGGTCGGCGCGAGGGTCTAGACTCTACTCAAGAGATATAGGGAGGGGGGGGCTCGGCCTCCCTATCTCACCCAATATGCTCGGGGGTCGGCCATATCTATATATAGGGGGGCCACCTCTCTCTATCGATATGGCCGCCCCCCTCTATATAGATCTGGCAGATAGGGGCCCGCCCCTACCCTCTATCTATAGAATAGATCTGGCTGGGCCTAGATATAGGGCATGAGATAGAGATATTGAGATCAGATCTCCGAGCATATAGTCTATATAGTCTCTGGGCCCCCACCCCCACATCGTCATAGGGGATAGGGGCACCCTCTATCTAGATGGGCATAACTAAACTCCCCGCCCTGCCCTCCGTCGTGGGGGGCCCTCGACCACCCACCGGGGGGTTATTGATCGGGGGGTTATCGATTGGGGGGTCGAAACTACACGTCCCGTCGCCATATCCATCTATATAGAGGGTGTCGACTAGACTCCCCCCTTTCTATTCTCTCTATTCTATAGGGTAGGGCTCCGGGGGTCGAGCGCCCCATACCATATAGAGTCTATATAGGGCGGTCCTCGTCCCCCCGAGCAGAGAATCTATCCCATCTATATAGATCTGGGGGGGCCCTAGACTCTACTATAGATATCTGGGGGGCCCGTCGCCATATCTCTATATAGGGCGCTCTCCGCCCAGATAGATCAGATCTATAGGTGATCGTGATCAATGCCAGCCATATATAGAGGAGAGGCCCCTTCCCTCTCTCCCCTCTCCATATGGTCGGTTCTACAGTCTAGTGGCCTCCTTCTCCTCTCCTCTCCTCTCCTCTCCTCTATATATGGCTGGCATTGATCACGATCACCTATAGATCTTCATCGGCCCCTGATCTCTATGGACATTTGTATTACATATATAATAGAGCGATAGCCGCCCCCCCCTCTCTATTCTATCATAGAGCCGAGATATAATAGATAGGGGGGGGGTGGGGGGGCCTCCTTGCAAACATGTACCTCCGCTTGCCCGTCTCTGATAAGGAATGAAACGAAAGAATGAGTTTACGACACATAATTTGGTTCGATGGCTGTTCCCCACTAACCACAAGGATATAGGGACTCTCCATTCAATCTTCGGTGCCGTTGCTGGAGTGATGGGCACATGCTTCTCAGTACCAATTCGTATGGAATTAGCACAACCTGGCGATCAAATTCTTGGTGGGAATCATCAACTCTATAATGTTTTAATAACGGCTCACGCTTCTCCCACGACCTTTTTTATGGTGATGCCGGCGGTGATAGGTGGATTTGGGAATTGGTTCGTTCCGATTCCTATAGGTGCACCCGACATGGCATTTCCACGATTGAATAACATTTCCTCCCGGTTGTTGCCGCCTTCGCTGTTGCTCCTATTAAGCCCAGCCTCGGTAGAAGTAGGTAGCGGCACTGGGTGGACGGTCTATCCGCCCCTAAGTGGTATTACCAGTCATTCTGGAGGAGCCGTTGATCCCGCGATTCCTAGTCCTCATCCATCAGGTGTTCCACCCATTTTAGGTTCTATCAATTTTATCACTACTATCTTTAACATGCGCGGGCCTGGAATGACTATGCATAGATTACCTCCCCCTGTGTGGTCCGTTCCAGTGACCGCATTCCTACTCTTGCTATCACTCCCGGTACTAGCAGGGGCAATTACCATGTTATTAACCGATCGAAGCTTTAATACAACCCCTTTCGATCCTGCTGGAGGGGGAGACCCGATCTTATACCAGCATCCCCCTTGGTTCCTCGGCCATCCAGAGGTGTATATCCTGATTCCGCCTGGATTCGGTATCATCAGTCATATCGTATCGACTTTTCCGGGAAAACCGGTCTTCGGGTATCTGGGCATGGTTTATGCCATGACCAGTACTGGTGTTCTTGGATTCCTTGTTCGGGCTCATCACATGTTCACTGTGGGCCTAGACGTTGATACGCGTGCTCACTCTACCGCAGCTACCATGATCATAGCTGTCCCCACTGGAATCAAAATATTTAGTTGGATCGCTACCATGTGGGGAGGTTCGATACGATACAAAACACCTATGCCATCTGTTGTAGGGTCCATCTTTCTGTCCACCATAGGAGGACCTACTGGAATAGTCCCGGCGAATCCCGGGCTAGACATTGCTCTACATGATACTCATTACGTGGTTGCACATCCCCATTATGTACCTCCCATGGGAGCCGTTTTCGCTTCATTCGCAGGATTTTACTCCCGGGTGGGTAAGATCTCTGGTCGAACATACCCCGAAACTTCAGGTCAAATCCATTTTCGGATCACTTTCGTCGGGGTGAATTTGACCCTCTTTCCCATGCATTTCTCGGGGCTTTCGGGTATGCCACGTCGCATTCTGGATTATCCAGATGCTTACACCGGATGGAATGCCCTTAGCAGCTTCGGCTCTCATGTATCCATAGTTGGGATTCATCGTTTCTCTGTGGTCGTAACAATCGCTTTGAGCGGTGAAAAGAACACAAGTGCTCCAAGCCCCTGGGCGATCGAGCCAACCACACTGGAATGGATGGTACAAAGCCCTCCATCTTTTCATACTTTTGAAGAACTTCCAGCTATCAAGGAGATCAGCTCTCTCTAAGCTATCAAGGAGACTAAGTGAATGGATGGGGTGAGACTCTATCTGATATATTCCCGAACCAAGAGAAAGGGAAGAGTGGGCGGGAGAAGGGAGATCAAGGGGCCGATAGAGGATGACACATGAAGTTTAATGGACATTATTGCCTATCGCCTATCTAGTAACCAGGCCGGGCCCCCGGGGACTCGACCGCCCCCCCCCCACCCCGAACTAGAGATTTAGATAGGGGGATAGGGCCCCATAGAAGATAAGGATATAATAGAGAGGGGCTCTCCCCCCGATCGGGGAGCCGAGATAAGATAGAATAGAGAGGGGGGGGAGGGGGACTAGCCAGCCGTTGGGGTCCCCCGCCCTAATTCTAGAGTCTAGAGGGCGGTCATAGCTATAGCTATATAGAGTCGGGGTCGGGCGCCCTATATCTAGTTCTTGCCCATCCGGTCATAATTCCTTCCAATCTCCAATCCCCCAAAGATCGATCTATAGGGGGTGGTCGGGTCATGGACAACTATAGCTATATTCTCTAGAGGGGCACTTTCTATCTAGTTCTTGCCTATCTGTTCCCTGTATCATCTCCAATCCGCCCCGGGTGCCCTATCCGGTCATCTAGAAATCTCCAATCCAGGCTATCCCTATCCGGTCATCTAGAAAATCTAGATCCAATCCGGTCTGGAACAGAACTGTCTGGTCCCTTACCAACCATCCCATCCCATCCAATCTCCAATCTATAGAGACCTGGTGCCCCTCTATAGAGAACTATAGATGGGGGTCGAGGTGAGAAATATAGAGAGGGGCCATATCTCTATAGTCTATAGTTCTAGTCGTGCCCGAAGATACATGACGATGATAGTGCACCTGGTTGCGTATATATAGATAGGGGCTGCACGGAGATGGGAGTGCCCTACCCTCCGATTCGAAAAGCTAGAGAAGTCTCAAGAACCCTCCCCCTATATATCGATGAATGTGAACCCGCAGGGTGAATAATATAGACCCAGAATGGAATGAAATGTATAGATAGCCTAGCCGCCCCCTAGATTAATAGGTGTTCTTCCCACACATTCATCTTCCTCCCTAAGAATCGGACCATTTACACCCCAAACAACACTCCCATTCATCCGTTATAACTGAATCATGAACCAACGAATATGAATATGGTGGACTATTCTTCGATGCACCCAAACCATATTTTATTTACTGAGATAGAGATAGGTTACCTTATCTAGAATTCTAGAAAAGGGGGCCTCTTATTTTAGGTTTAGGTTTAGTTGCTGTAACGTCTACAGAGAGAGGGTAGAGAGAGGGCTTAACCCCCTATCTCCCCCATCAAGGGGTTCGAGGGATATAGATAGCCATAGCCGCCCCCATGTAGATATATAGGCCACCCAGTAAGAATTCATTCCTCTCGGGTTGGGAGTCGGAATAGTGACAATATCGGATAAGCCTCTACCATGACGACTAGGGCCCTATATAGATAGATAGATAGATGATAGATATATGGCACTCGACTAATGGCACTCAACTACCGGCACTCGTGATTGATCACCGGTCTACCACTCACCGGTCTACCATAATGTAATGAATACTGCCACTCACTTGTCTATCCTAATGAATACCGCCACTCACCGATCTACCAACACCATGGATGAACATAGATCTCAGATCTATCTAGACTACATCAATCTGATAACTATCCATCTAGATTCTAGATGGGAAGATCTCTATTATATATGCCCTCTATTCTATATGCCCTCTATATCTATTTGGCGCTCTTAAATATGATAGTCTTCTTATCCTTATCCCACTTCTATCCAATCCACATATCCATCTAGAATCCAGATGGAAAGATGTTGCCCCCCCTTTATATAGATGGGTTATAAGGGCTCGAGATATCTGCTGTCAGATAGTTTAGGATAGTTCAGAGAGGGGGTCGCCTCTCTATATAGATATTCTATCCACTGCTAGATAGAGAAGATAAGATATGGTCTGATCTATATAGAGGAGGAGGGGGAGGGGGAGTCTTGAGAGCCCCCCATCCATATAGAGATAGGGAGATAGGGGTCACCATCTCTCTATAGATGGATCTCCTAGGAATATGAACAATGTCGTCGGTGTGAGTCCCTCCCTCTCCTCGACTATATAGAGAGATGGTTCCACCTCTCTAGACTAGCAAAGCTTCCCTTTCAATGAATATAGATAGTTTAGGGTGAGTGTAGCCCTATCTATATATGGATTGGCCCCCTCTAGATGGGATTGAGTATAGACAGGCCTCCTCCCCCCTCCAGCAGATAGCCAAATAGATCAGATCAGATAATATCTAGTTGAGGGGGGGTGGGGGGTGCTGAGTGCCACCTAATCTACCATGAATGAAGAGTTACCCTCACCTCATCTACAAATAGAGAAGAGATCTGGGCCCATATTATCTATCTTGATCATATCCCCACCCACTGTATAGATCTCTTCTCTCCCAAGTAGCCCCCTCTCTGTATTGTAGATTTTCTGGGCCCATCGGTGACGGGGCATATAGGGTACAAGGTTGGCCCCTCTATACACCTCCGCCCCTTGGTTCAGGTTTGCTCATGTAGTTGGTGGAATTCTCAAAAGTCTCAGTTGGCTTATTCACATTCTCACCAACCCAACCTCCATATATATAGGCACCCACTCATGTTACATATAGAAACTAGAATCTATGGTTAGAGTTGGGTATAGAGTTATGTAGAGAAGTCCGGTTGGAGGAGTTAGTGCAACCGAAGGCCCCCCAGGGCCCAGGGTCATCCAGGGTCATGACCCCCCTTAGATAGATTAGATAGGGGCCCATGGTCTACTAATCTCCTCTCTTGACATGACAGATGGGCCCTATCTCTATATTGGTTATCTCCTGACGGATGGGGTGAAGGGTACGACCCTGAGGGGCCCACTCCCATCTATCTTCTCCCCTAGAGTTATATATGGGCTCTCCTCCCTACTAATTGGTGGCCCCCTCTCTACTCTTTATATCTTCCTTTCAGAGAAAATGGATGATCCCCCCTCTATATAGATCTGGCAGATAGGGGCCATCGACGTCTGCCAGTTTGGGCCGGCCTTCCCCTTCCCGATACCACCGTGCATCCATTCACCCCTCTAGGACTATGGGGGGTCTGTCCACCAGTGGATGTGCCATTTTTCTATCTATATATCTTTTCAGATATAGGGCCCCGGCCTATATAGATATGGATATGGTAGTTCATCCAAATATCCTAGCACTGCTCAGCTATGGATTAGGGTAGGGGCGCCCCATATCCAAATCAGGGGATAGAACTATAGGTCCCATAGATAGATAGATAGATAGAGAGATAGATAGAGGGGGCCGGGGCACCACATCATCCATCCATCAGTCGGTATGTTAGGTTAGGTCAAGTCAGGTCAGGTCAAGTCAGGTCTATTATATACTTATACTCTATGTGATACGACTGCTGTGAGTACTTCCTTGTATCACGTATAGAATAGAAAGAGAGGGTACCGATGCAAGCTATATAGCTGATCCTAATTTTCTGGGTCCCTTGAACTACCCATCCCTCTCCTGGTGCCCTCTCCCACTGACGGTCGAGTGTCATGTCATATAGTCGCCCCACAGCTGGATTTCCTCCCCTATCTATCAGCTCACTCGAGAGGCCCATAGTTTAGATAGGGGGCCCCCCTAGATATCTATATGGCCATCGGTACACATAATATATAGTATGCCATTGGGGGAGTTCCTCACCCTATTGGTTGAGTGCCCCATTTAATGTAGAGAGAGGGGGGGCCTCGATTGGTAAATCAATCTATCGATCAATCGAGTGCCCCACATCACATAAAGAAAAGATAGGGGTGGCTCAATCACCTATCTATAGAGAGGGGTGCCCCCCCATATATAGATAGACTATAGATAGTTTCCTCCCCCACTCTCTCTCTCTATATAGATATAGATATAGTTATATACCTCATTCTATATCCTGAGCATCTAGCTAGTCCCGTCGGTGCCCTCCCCTCTCTCTAGATGGGCGCATAGAGAATCTAGTTCACGGGTGGGGTTGGGGGGGGCCATATAGAATATATATAGGTGGTGGAGAGGGGGGGGTGAATATAGATAATCACCCCAGATAGTTTAGGGTGTTGTGAGGTATATATGGGAAGCTCCAAGTCATAGGAACCTCGATTCAATTTATATTGATTAGTGCAGCCCTCTCTATATATTTGGTTGGAGGGTCCCCCCTATCTATATATATCTGGCCCTATCCCTATATAGATAGATATAGGGTCATGTCATGTATAGATAGGGGGAACCTTGATTCAGATGGAGGTGTTTGTTCGGTTAGTCGAACTAGTCTAGTCCACTAGTCCAGTCATGTTACGTATCTAGTAGGAACCTTGATTCATACTTTTATCTCTCTATCTAGAGTTCAGAGCACCCTATAGATCTATATGGCCCTATAGATCAGATCTATATGGACGGGGATATTCTCTTCTCTATCTAGAGTTCAGAGCAGATGGTCTCTTCGATTCTATAGATAGGGCGGCCCATCTATCTATATCTGTGCCTAGAAATATATAGGGATGACATGATGGTCTGGGATTCTATAGATAGGGTGGATGGATGGATAGGTCTAGGATTCTATAGATAGGGTGGATGGATGGATGGATATGTGTGGATAGTCTCTTCTCTATCTAGAGTTCGGAGTGCCCATCTATCTATATGGTATGGTAAGGTCTCTATCGGAGTGATGTGATGCAGACATTTGGTTTCCCTATAGATCTATCTATATGGCAGATCTATATGGCTGATCTATGTATAGATAAATAGGGCACAAGTGGCTTATCTATATATAGGTGCCATGGTTTGGATAGATAGGGTGCTTCTATCTCATCTCCTCATTAAAGTAGTGTCTTGACCTCTTTATATATAGGGTGTCCCATTCCAATCCCATCAAGAGTTCTCATTAGAGAGAGATATGGGTTAGAGTAGTGTCCCATTCCAATCCCATCACCATAAATAGTTAGTGTTCAACATGACTCAAATCCCCATATAGAGATATGGGTTAGAGTAGTGTCCCATTCCAATCCCACGGTGAGTTAGTGTTCAACTCGACTCCCCGGCCCCACCCTAAACTATCTCTAGTGAAGTGAGTGTCCCGTTCCAATCCCATAAATCTAGCAAGGCAAGCATGCCAGTCTAGTATGGACCTCGCTCTTCCTCACTAGTCTAGTTGCTAGATATTCTCTTTCTCGCTAGTCTAGTATGCTCAGCAAGTGAGCATGCTATCTTGGCTTGTCTATCTTAGTAAGCATGCTCTGCTCCCATATATAATCTATATATACTCAGGACTCGGTAAGCATGCTCTTCTATCTGGGAAAGCATGCTCGTCTATGCTCAGCAAGCATGCTCGCAAGGCAAGCATGCTCGTTACTAGCTAGGTAAGCTAGCTGGGCAAGCATGCTTGTCTATGCTATGCTCTATTCTAGGAGAGGATAGTCCCATATCTATCTATCTCTCTCTCTATATCTCTATCTCTCTATCTATCTCTCTCTCTATATATATCTATGGAGGGGGACACCATATATATGGATAGGGGGTTGTAGTTGTTCATCGATCTACATGATTATCATGTGATCAATTAGATTTTGTTACGGCTTGATTCATGTTACATATATAGATCTAGCCAGGGCTATGGAGAGTATGGCTATTCTGGTGTGACCAGTTTCACCAGTGTGACCAGTTTTGCTGATCCACTTCATATTTTCCCCTCTATCTCTATCTATATGGGGCCTATTCAATATAGGGCCCCAGGGGTGACTAGGCTATATAGACTTGAGGCTCGACACTCCCCCCCTCTCTCTATATCTGATCCCATCCAAGGGGGTGAGGGGAGATGAGTTGGGCCTATATATAGATAAGGCATCTCATCTATATGACAAGCACCTATGGATCTATATGGCCACATCCGAGATGAGATCAAATCCCCCAATGGTGGCTCCCAGATCTATATAAAGGGGTAGAGATAGAGAGGGGGGGCCTAGCTGGGGCACCACATCATCCATCAGTCGGTCTATAGAGTATCCCCATATCTATATAAGGATGGGAGTTTAGCATTCCAACCTCTCTCTATCTATCTATAGTTGCCATATCTATGATATGAGAGTGGTTATCTTTGTCCTCAGTATAAACATAAAGATAAGGGCAATCGGGTCCTCAGCATAAAGAATCTCTCTCTCTGAGGAGTCCTCAGCATAGTGATAGCATCCTATCTATATAGTTGGGCCAACTAGTACTAGTACTATGGGCTAACGGAAGAGGCACACCATATCTAGATAGGGGCCCTTGCTCTCATCTCCCCTTAATCTTGCTCCTATCTATATATGTGGCAAGGGGTACTAGTTCGATCTATAGAGTTGCGAGTAGAAAGAACTGGGGGAGGGTGGCTATGGCTTCTATATACTCAGTTGGCACTCCCCCCGCCCTTCTCTCTCTATCTGGTTGTCAGCCCAGATGCGTGCGCCCCTATATCTATATGGATGGGGCCCCCTATCCTCTTTACAGATGAAGCACCCCTATATATAGATCTTGGGAGGGGTCCCTATATTCTATCTATCTACCATGGGCACCTCTATATATATATAGATCTAGGGTGAGGCCCTATCTATATATATCTACCCGCAAAGGATGCACCCCACCCACCTATTTAGTGGGGTCCCTATATTCTATCTACCATGGGTGGGCTAAGTTCCCGCAGGGGAAGCACCCCCCATATATAGATAGCTCCACCCATCACCTGAAACACCCACCCAACACCCCCTATCTTCTTTACATACGCGGGGCCCCTATATAGATTTGGGGAAGGGGGGGATCTGGCCTATATCTCTCTAGATGGGGATTAGCATCATCTTCCTCAGATAGATATATATTATGATAGATCTAGATGGATTCTGAGTTAGAGTTCTAGTTCAATCCCCACTCTCTCTAGTCTATACTCTACAGATAGGGGTGGATTCGTATGGGTGAAGATCTATATAGATAGGGCCCCACCCCACCCAATATATCTAATCTAATCTAATCTAATCTAATCTAATATAATCTAATCCCAGTTGGCCATATATCTAATCTAATCCCAGCTGGGCTGGGCCCCCTCTCTACTCTAGTCTACTCTCTATATGGGGTGGGGTGTGGGATGGCTCTAGATATCATATCGAAGTTGGAGACTATATAGATATATCAGCGAAGTCCAACTCCATACTCCATATATATGGGATGGGATGGGCCACACCAATTTGAGAACCCTTACCATATCTCTATAGAGTGGGCCATCTATCTATATCAGGGGTCGAGCACCACATCCATCCCCCCGATAGGGGAGATAGGGGCATATATCACTATAGAGGCCTGATAAGCTGAGCGCTCCATATCTATATAACACTGACAGCTAAGCCAATGCCCCATATGAGAAATAATTAGGTTGATAAATGGGTCGCATGCCTCAACTAGTCATATAGAGATAGGGGAGATAGGGGTCTAACAATCCCATATAGAGAGTGTAGTGGGGGGTCTCGACGTTGATACAGATATATAGGGAGGGTGCCTGTCGACTAGATCTAGAACTCTAGATGCATGTCGTCACTATATAGAGATGTAGAGGGTTCTTGACTAAACTATATACATAGCCCAGATAGATTTCTCTCTTCACACCCCCTATATATAGATATGGCCATCACCATATATCCATAGAAAGGGCAAGTGCCCCCCCATATCTAGACTAGATAGGGGTCGCCATCTATCTCTATGAGCTAGTAACTGATATTCCAGAGTGATCTCCCATATAGATCATATCTTCCAACTAATAGAGAACTGACGGCCATATATCTCTATAGGTAAATTGACCAGAGAGTTTGAATCTATATTGTATTAGCCCTATCTGAACTATCTAGGGCCCCTCTCTATATAGGCACCGAAATCTCAAGATGGAAAGAGATACATAGAGAGAGAGAGAGAGATAGAAAGATAGAGAGATAGAAATATAGAGAGAGATAGATAGAGGGTCCCCCTTCTCTATCGAGGGGAAATCTAGGGTTCCCCAGCTGCTGGCCGGGGCAGATCTATATAGGGGCATCAGTCGAGTGCCTCTCCCCTCTATATATAGATGGTGGCCCCACATAGATAGAGAGATAGGCATATAGATAAGATAGTTCAGGGAGGGGGGGCCTCTATATCTTATCTATATGGTGGTCGAGTCATCCATCCTCCATCCATTCTATCCAAAGGAGTGATACTAGTCATATAGACTATATACTCTATACGTGATACAATGTGATATGAGTCATTCATATCACGTATATAATAGAGGATAGGATATAGAATAATAAAAGGATGATGTGGTGATGAATGAGACCAGTCGGATGAGTGATACTAGTCATCAGTCATATCATCTCATCCATTATTCTATTCTCTATAGACATGAGTGATGACTGATATCAGTCCTATCACATCTATGATGGATAGATATCTTGTCCTACTATCCCACTCATTTTCTACTTAACCCAACCCAATCACAAGCCCCTCCACCCCATACATAGATATGGTGCCCCCCTGATTCCTAGTCTCCCCCATATTCAATTTCATGTAACATCCTCATTTTAGACAATAGAACAAGTCAATTTTTTTTTTTTTTTTATAATTGCATACTGGTTCTAAATACATAATTTAGAACTCACAATTCAAATAACCATTTATATAACAGACAACCATATGCAGCTGTAATGACTCAGAATACCTCCGATCTATTCATTCCATGACTCGGTAATCCACTGTAACACCCTGAACTGTTGTTACTTTCTCCTAAGCATTCAAGTGTTGATATGTGATTTCTAGTAAATGGATTGTGTACCTCGATTCGGAAATCATGCTTGATATGTATTAAATTTCTTGCAGATTGCAGATCTTGACTGAGTCAAAATATTAATAAACTCTTTTATTTATTTCATTTTATGACTGAATATTAATCTGATCACGGAATGAATTATACAGGTATTCATCAATAATATCTAGACTTGGACCAGAGGAATTGATCCAAGTAATGCTTTAATTTTGTGAAGTTATAAAATTAGATCACGAACCTTGAACAGGTTGCAAGGTATGGAAGCATTTGGTAAGCTGGTCAGGAGTATGACTCAGGCTGATCTTGAGAAATGAAACGGTTCCCGATATCTGGTATATCTGGAAGGTCTCGATTAAAGACCAGGTAATAATTCATTGACATTCAATTCTGTAATAAGAACAGGAGTGGCTCTGTTCTAGAAAGTATGATACAGGTCTCTCCGAGTTTTCAGGAGAAGGACCAAACTAAATTACTAAGGGTTAGTAACCTAAAACAATAACCTAACCTAGGGGTTAGATTATTGTTAGTCTAACCTAGACCTAGGCTATGTGTTATGATCCTAAAATAATAACTAAGTGTAAAATGGTTAGCATGGTTACTACCCTAAAACTCTAACCTAAGATACTAACCTAGATAACTAAGATTTTATGGGAAGGGGCCTTTGAAGGGTGGCGAACCATGGGCGCTATTCTCTATGGCAATAAATGGGGAGGATAAGGATGAGGGACAGGCATATGGCGGAGGCTTAGGCGGCGGCTAACCTTGGCAGACTTGGCAATTACTAAGTTTGGAAATGAACTTGAGTTTTTGGATGGACTGTCGCCAATTTTGGCGGTCGGTGGGAGTTGAGATTAAGCGGGAAAATTGGTTTAATGGCATTTAATGTTTAGGGAGTCGAGCCCGGAGCTCGCGAAACGGCATGCAAACGAGAAGTTGGAAGGTTTGTTTGGTGTATCGCGATTTTCGGTCTTCTCTCTCTCTCTCTGCTAGTTTACTGGTTCATCGCACCAGTTCTCTTTGAGTTGCATGGCGAGAATGAATTTCTCTGGCTCTTTTCTCTGCCATGGAGGATATATTGTAAATGGGACAGCGAAATTTTGTTGGTCGCTGTATTTGGGAAAAAGAAAAGGAAGTTTGAGCTCTTCCTGTGGTCTTCTTCGGAAATTCGATCAAAATACAGGCATGCTAGGCCCTATCCTTTAAATATTTTGCTGTCTTTCAAATGTCTTCATTAAAACAACTCTGTTCATTTGTTTGTGAAGATTAGATAAATTTTCTATGAAGATTTAGTTGATTTTGGCTCTGTATCTCTTCTGGTTCGATTTTTGGCAATTCCCGCTTGTTGGGTGTTTGTTGAAATCGAACTTCAACTCTGTTTGTTGTGTATTCCTTCTGGTTTAAATATGAGAGATTTATATTTATAAAGGTTTGAATGCTCGGCCTGTTTGGCGAGAGCCCGTCGAATATACTTGTGAAGGGTATAGATCACTGTTTTGCTGTCGACTTTTGATCGTCAATGCTGTTGTGAGACAGTAGGGAAGGATACTGGTGTACCATTTGATTGTTCTGTGTTTTTTGAAGATTTTCGAAGCTCTGTCGTGGTTTTGTTAACAGCGACTAATGATACTCTGTGGGTTTCATTGTTTTCTAATTTCTGGCTTGGAATAGGCAACTGTTGTGTTACCGTAGTCTTTAACGACTCAGTGGATTTCATGATTAAATCGTTTATAGAAATCTACTGTTGTGAATGTAGATTCATCTTGAGTTTTGTTATTATATTGTCATGGAAGCCTTGTGGAAAAGACAGGTTTTGTGGCTACTGTTATTGTAGTAAATACTGAGTATTGACTTTATGTGGATGTATTGCCTTTCCTTGCGAAAATTGTTCGAAGGTTTCGAAGCAGCTCAGTTTATTTCATTGTTTTGGAATGAGTATATTGATTTTCTTATACTTGTTTCATTCGGAATGTTTTTCTTGAATGGCATGGAAGGATTTATCAATTAATTCTATTTTATACTGTTGTTGGGTTTGTGATTATGGGCGCAAATCCGTTATCTGTATGTAGTGTGTATTAGTGGATTTATTAGGATTGAATTCTGAACGACTGTGAGGAGACGTTTCAATGTTCTATTTCTATTTTGGTCACTGTTCAAGTTAAAATGGGTATATATAGTTGTTAAGTGTTGATCCAGTGACTTGAAGGGAAAATCTGTACTGAAGACCTCTGTATTTTCTTGGAGTACTTTGTGTTGCATGTTGCTTTGGTGGTACAGATTCCTTAGGTGATCAACTACATATTCAACCTGTTCTATTTGTGCTAAAATATTGGCAGAGTACAGTCGGGTTTCTTGGTTGAAATAAGAGCTTGATTGTTTGTCTGATTTTTAATATGCGTCATTGATGACTGTTTTCGTGTTCTGGCCCTGTTTGGGTGAGTTGCACTAGGGATTTGCATGCACCAAGGTAGGGATCGATTGATGGTGTTCCTTTCCGTTTGTTCAGCCCGATAGACTGAGAAAGTATAAGTATGCTAAGTTCCTTTCTGTTTGTTCAGTTCGATTGACTGAACATGAATTGGAACCAATGTGTGGTCATCATAGCATAGTTTCTCGGAAACCTTAAAAGGCTTAATGTTATAGAGTTGTTGATTACAGCAATACGCTTGAAGTTCTTGATTTCGAACTTGGGTCGAAAGCCTTACTGTGTTTAGGAGAAACTAGTTTTGGACATCAGACTGATTTATGGATTGTTGTTGTGTCAGTTGCTGTCTAGGAGTTTGCCGTGTTCTATTTCTTAATTTAGAACAGCGATCTGGCTTGCGGCTTGTCTAAATTGTTCATTTATATTCTGGTTGAATGTTTTCATAGGTGAAGGCGGTTCAGTGATGAACTTAATTGAAAGGAAGTATGAATGGATTGGCTCTTTCTCTTCCTTTATTCCAATTTGGTTGATGTTTGTTTAACAGTGGGAAATTAATTTGGTAACGTTTTGGTAGGATTCCAAATTGTTATGTTATTTCCTTTTTGGAAGAATGCAACAATCTGACCAGTGTCGTGATTTGGATTCAATGATTGTTTATATGCATTCGTTCTTGTTTCTTTAATATTTGATGAAATATTAGAAAGTGTTTAAGACTATTCTGTAACAATGATAGAGTTACATGTTTGTAATCATTTTGTATTACAAGGACATAGTCTGAATATGTTTTCTTATTTGGATATTTGATCTCATTTAAACAGGGTGTTTAATGGAAACAATTGATGGATTGCAATTGTTTTAAAAGTTGGTGCTTATCATGCTCAGTTCATTGAACTGACTCATGTTGACTATTTTTGCAGATGGTTTCCGTAAGAGGTAAAACAATGCAGATCTGGCAGTCTGATCAGATAGTTTATTTGATTTATAAAGAATTACAGCTTGAGTTTATAGATGTACTATATGTGAAAAGATGTTTCTTTTCCGTTAGCATTATATCAAGTATGCTGTTGCATATATGTAATTGTATGAGTTTTGAAAGGAATGAAAATAAGCATTTGATACTTATGTGTTGTATTCTATTCTGAAGGATGAGCTTCTTCGGTCTATGTAACGAAGGGGCATACTTATCTTTGTATATTATGGATGCTTTTGTGATTGACAATGAAAGCTTGTAAGTAATTAGACTAAATTCTTATGAGTATTTAGTAGTTCTGATTTGTTCTAGCAAAAGCAATATTGTAATTTAATTATTGTCTCCCTAGAAGATAGGTTAAAAATTGAGCCTAAAAGAGAACGCTGAACGAGCTGGATTGAATTACTAATCCCTAGTCCTAAGCATACCAGGACAATAGTAGATTGGATTCTTAATCATTCATAGCTTTAAAATGAAAAGTATGATATGAATTCAATTAAGAGAACTGATAGGCAATCAATGGAGTTTCAGGTGGCAATCTCAAGCATAGGTTATGAGATATTGTCTGAATCTGTTGCTTAGAATCAGATGTATTCTAATGACTCCTTGATAGAAACTAGACCTTAATACCTCTACCAAGTAATGGATTAATAGAGGAGGGTCGTCTTAAGAAAATGAATCCAGGGATTTGGAAAGGCTAACCTTAGGGGAAAGGTCTTAAAAAAAAAAGTAATTTAAACTCTAGTGCGTAACGCTTGTTTTGGGTAGATCTTCTCGAGGTGGATCTAAAGGTTGACGGCATAAAGTCGACTACAGGGCTGTACCTCCGAGAAGATTAGGATCTTCTCGAAGTTACAACAATGCAGGTGACTTATGGCGACACCCCTTGCATTGATCGTTGAGATTTACACTTGATTTCACACGAGTTACCCTGGGACCGATTAAGAACGTGGTCATGTTATATGACTGCCTCGGAGATTTGGGGTGTCATGACACACTGGTTGAACTGCAAGGTTGAACCAGTATGTCATCATATCCCTAACCCTCGTAGGCATCCATATAACATTATCATCTTGTTAATCTGCCTCCGAGTGATTCAGCTGTGAAAGAAAGGACTGACAGTAATCAGTATAAGACATTCTATATAACATATGAATGGGGTGAAGGACGTATTCCAGATTGACGAGGTATGCCGTTAAGGAATACGAGACATGAACAGTATGTTTCAAATCTTTGGCCAAAGTATCGCAAGCTGCTGATTGCGTTGTCCTGATTCACCTAGTCTAAGGGATGGAGATGCCGATGAATAATGGTAACAGTTATTCAGTTAGATTCCTTGGACAGAGCATTCTGAATTCCCAGATTAGGGAAGAGAACCGCAAGAGTGATGTGTTAAATAAAAAAAAAAAACACCGACTCTTATTACTCATGAATAGATCGGTAGATTACCGAGTCATGGAATGAATAGATCGGAAGTACTCCGAGTCATTACAGCTGCATATGGTTGCTTGTTATATGAATGGTTATTTGAATTTTGAGTTCTAAATTATGTATTTAGAACCAGTATGCAATTATCAAAAAAAAAAAAAAAATTCACTTGTTCTAAAGTTAAAAATGAGGATGTTACATTTCTAAAAGGAATGAAACATTTCGAGTGAAACACACCATTCAACAGGGAAAGGATTACACTGTGGTAACAAGGCGTGCCCTCCTCATGACTCTTGAAACCTCTCTGTAAACCCTGTGAAATGGTAGGTACAACCTCTTAAAATAACTTGAGAAGGTGTTTACCAAGATTTGAATCTTGGATCTTCTCAAAATATCGAATGTACGTAAGGAAATTTTGTATCAAACTCTTCAGGGTTCAAGAGTGCCACTAGAAGTAGATACTATGCATCTTTGGGCTATAATAGCAAACATTGTACCAACTAAGAATATTTCCTTTAATCATAGGGAGATCCCTTCACCCCATTCATATGTTATATAGAATGTCTTATACTGACTACTGTCAGTCCTTCCTTTCACAACTGAATCACTCGGAGGCAGATTAACAAGGTGATAATGTTATATGGTTGCCCACGAGGATTAGGGATATGATGACATACTGGTTCAGCCTTGCAGTTCAACCAGTGTGTCATGATACCCCAAATCTCCGAGGCAGCCTTATAACATGACCACGTTCTTAATCGGTCCCAGGGTAATTCGTGCGAAATCAAGTGTAAATCTTAGCGATCAATGCAAAGGGTGTCGCCATAAGTCACCTGCATTGTTGTAACTTCGAGAAGATCCTAATCTTCTCGGAGGTACAGCCCTGCAGTCGACTTTATGTCGTCAACCTTTAAATCCACCTCGAGAAGATCTACCCAATAACAAGCGTTACGCACTTGAGTTTAAATTACTTTTAAAGACTTTTCCCTAAGGTTAGCCTTTCCAAATCCCTGGATTCTTTGTCTTAAGACGACCCTCCTCTAAAAGACTCATTACTTGGTAGAGGTATTACGGTCACGCTCTCATCAAGGAGTCATTAGAATACACCTGATTCTAAAGCAACAGAATGGGACAATATCTCATAACCTTTACTTGAGATTGCCATCTGAACTCCATTGATTGCCTATCAGTTCTCTTAACTGAATTTATATCATACTTTTAAGTTTAAAGGTATAAATGATTAAGAATCCAATTTACTGTTGTCCTTTCATACTTAGGACTAGGGATTAGTAATTTAATCCAGTTTGTTTAGCGTTCTCTTTTAGGCTCAATTTTAACCTATCTTCTAGAGAGACAATAATTTAATTCCAATATTGCTTTTGCTAGAACAAATTAGAACTACTAAACACTCATAAGAATTTAATCTTATTACTTACAAGCTTTCATTGTCAATCACAAAAGCATCCATATTATACAATGATAACAATGCCCCTTCGTTACATAAACCGAAGAAGGTCAACTTTCAGAAATAGAATACAATACATAAGTATCAAACACTTATTTTCATTCCTTTCAGAACTTATACAATTACATTTTATGCAACAGCATACTTGATATAATGCTAACGGAAAAGAAACATCTTTTCACATATAGTACATCTATAAAATCAAGCTGTAATTCTTTATAAATCAAATAAACAATCTGATCAGCCTGTCAGATCTGCATTGCTTTTACCTCTTACGGCAACCATCTGCAAAAATAGTCAACATGAGTCAGTTCAATGAACTGAGCATGATAAGCACTAACTTTTAAAACAATTGCAATCCATCAATTGTTTTCATTAAACACCCTGTTTAAATGAGATCAGATATTCACATAAGTAAACATAATCAGACTAAGCCCTTGTAATACAAAATGATTACAAATATGTAACTCTATAAATGTTACAGAATAGTCTTAATCACTTTCTAATATTTCATCAAATATGAAGAAACAAGGAACGAATGTACACTAACAATCAATGAATCCAAAATCACGACATTGGTCAGATCGTTTCATTCTTCCAAAAGGGAAACAACATAACAATTCGGAATTCCACCAATATGTTACAAAACAATTTCCCACTGATAGATAAATATCAACAAGTATTAAATAAAGGAAGAGAAGGAACCAAACCATTCATACTTCCTTTCACATAAGTTCATCACTGTACCGTCTTCACATATGAAAACATTCAACCAGTATTTAAATGAACAAGTTAGACAAGCCGCAAGCAAGATCACTGTTCTAAATCACGAAATAGAAACACAGCAAACTCCTGTACAGCAACTAACACATCAACAATTCATGTATCAATCCTAAGTCCAATGCTAGTTCCTTTTACACAGTGAGGCTTTGACACAAGTTGAAAACAAGAAACTACAAGCGTATCGCTGAAAACAACAACCTCATTGCATCAAGCAATCTAAGGTTTCCTATGGACTATGCTACGTTGTCACACAATATTTCCAAATCATGCACAGTCAATCGGACAGATTAAATGGAAAAGAACATAGCATACATATTCTTGCTCAGTCAAAATCGGACTGAAGTAAAAGAAAGGAATTCAACCAAACGATCCTTACCTTGCCGCATGCAAGTCTTGGTGTGATATTCGCGACTTACCCAAACAAGGTCAGAACACGAAACGGTCATCCATGCTCAAGGACCTCAAAAAGTGACAAAGACAGTGTCCAAGGTCAAGCTCAGAAAGAGACAGAAGTACTAGTTACCTTTCCAGAATTCCAATGATTCAAACGGAGGTAACAATTCAAGCAAATGAATATGAATTCATACTGATATTCATCAACGAAGCATAACAAGAATCAGACAACAAATTACTCTCTGCCAATCATTTTACACTAATTTGCACAGGTCGAAGACGTACATGTCCACCTAAGAATCTGTACCTCAAAATCCCAAAAACACGAAGGAATTCCAATCGCAATAACAAGATCGAAATACATGTTATTCCATTAAGTCGCCGGCACTTAAAATACCACAACTTAACTTTATTCGGCTCAAAAATAAAATGAATCATTCAATCGACTCCTCAGAGTCGTCCAATTCACAATAGTATAAATATATATATTCACACTGTAACTGTTAAAGGTTTTGCACTCATAACCACTGAACCCTACAGCAACGTACTATGAAATTGGTTGATAAATCCATATATGCCATTCATGGCTAACAATCAGAATGAAACAAGTGAAGCAAATCGAATACCCATTTCAAGCAAGGAAATCTATTGGGCCGCTTCGAAACTTTCGAACAGCTTTCACATAGAAATGAAAATGCATACACAGGAAGTCTTTATCCTTTAATTATTTCAAATAACAGTAGCCAAAAGCCCTGTTTCATCTTACCAGGCTTTCACAAAAAAAAATCCATTCACAAAACTTATGGATGAATCTACATTCCCAGCAATAGATAGCAATATACGATTCAATCATCGACTCCACTGAGTCGATACAACAAAGTACAGGAGTATCTATATTATACACAGTCCACAAGTAATCCCGCTAACCTAATAACAAGGAAAACAACTCCCGCTAGGTCGAAAAGACTACGGTAACACTACAGTTGCCTGTTCCAAGCCAAAAATTGAATACAAATGAAACCCGAAAGTATCATTAGTCGCTGTCAACAAATCCCACGACAGAGTACCCAAAGAAGCGATAATACTAATCAATCTTACTGTATTCATCCAAATCATTCCATACGGTTTCTATAACAAGAAACAGCGACCACGAATTAAGACATACAGTGGTCTTATACTGCACACAGGTATATTCTAAGGGCTCACGCCAAACAGGCCGAACACTCAAACCTTTATAAATAAATACCTCACATGCATAAGCCAGAATGAATACTCAAACAAATAGAGTCGAAGTTCGATTTCAACAAACACCCATCAAGCGGAAATTGAAAAATCGAACCAGAAGAGATACAGTGCCAAAAATCAAACTAGATCTCATAGAAAATTCATCTAATCTTCACAAAACATTTGAACAGAGTTGTTTTAATGAAAGCACTTGAAAGACAGCAAGATATTTAAAGGTTAGGGCCTAGCATGCCTGTATTTTGATCAAATTTCCGAAGCAGACCACAGGAAGAGCTCAAACTTCCTTTTCTTTTTCCACGATAAAGCGACCAACAAAATTTCGCTGTCTCCTTCACAAATATATCCTCCATGACAGAGAAAAGAGCCAGAGAAATTCATTCTTGCCATGCAACTCAAAGAGAACTGGTGCGATGAACCAGTAAACAAGCAGAGAGAGAGAGAAGACCGAAAATCGCGACAAGCCAAACAAACCCCCAAATTTCCGCTTGCATGCCTTCTCGCGAGTTCCGAGCTCGACTTCCGAGAGTATTGAATGCCATTAAACCAATTTTCCCGCTTAAACTCTACTCCCACCGACCGCCAGAATTGGCGACAGTCCATCTAAAAACTCAAGTTCATTTCCAAACTTAGCAATTGCCAAGTCTGCACAGATTAGCCGCCGCTTAAGCCTCCGCCATTGACCTGTCCCTCATCCTTATCCCTTACATTAATTGCCATGGAAAACACCGCCGATGGTTCGCCACCCTTCATAGGCCCCTTCATAATCTCTTCATTAGTTAGGTTAGTATCTTAGGTTAGAGTTTAGGGTAATACCCACACTAACAAATTTACACAAAGATACTAACTTAGGATATTAACAAATAGCCTAGGTCTAGGTTAGACTAACAATAATCTAACCCCTAGGTTAGGTTTTAGTTTTAGGTTACTAACCCTTAATAATTCAGTTTGGTCCTTGTCCTGAAAACTCGGAAAGACCTGTATCATACCTTCTAGAACAGAGTTAACTCCTGTTCTTATTGCAGAATTGTATGTCAACGAATTATTACCTGGTCTACAATCGAGACCTTCCAGATATACTTTGATATCGGGAACCGTTTCATTTCTCAAGATCAGCCTGAGTCATACTCCTGACCAGCTTATTAAATGCTTCCATACCTTGCAACCTGTTCAAGGTCTGTGATATAATTTTATCACAAACAGATTTAAAGCATTACTTGGATCAATTCCTCTGATCCAAGTCTAGATATCATTGATGAATACCTCTATAATTCATTCCGTGATCAGATTAATATTCAGACACAAAATGAAATAAATAAAAGAGTCTATTCATATTTTGACTCAGTCAAGATCTGCAATCTGCAAGAAATTCAATACATATCAAGCATGATTTCTGAATCGAGGAACACATCCTTTTACAAGAAATCACATATCAACACTTGAATGCTTAGGAGAAAGTAACAACAGTTCAGGGTGTTACATGCTTCCCTCCTAAAAAGATTCATCGTCCCGATGAATTACATATTAAATTTAACCTTCCGGTCAATCAATTTATTAGTACACAAACAATGTGACTACTTCCATATTAAATAGTTTCAGAAATCAATGTCACAACACTTTTATTCAACCTGAATAAAGTCTGCCTTCATCTGGCTTTCATAAATACTTAAAAACAATAAGTTCATAACAGTATTTTATCAACAGATTTCATTCTGTTGCAAAAAGAGAAGGAAAAGCAATTTTCATCTCTTCCAGGTTTTCCCAAGTTGCACTTTCTTCGCTAAACTGGTCCCACTGGACCTTACATTGCTGAATATCACGATTCCTCAAATGCAATTGGCGAGTTTCCAGTACTCTTGTGGGTTTAACCACGATTATTCCTGGGTCTTGGACCTGCAAGGAATTCCAATTTAAAACATGTGACAGATCTGAAACGTATTTCTTAAGCAAAGAAATATGGAAAACATCATGCATACGAGATAAAGCAGGAGGCAATGCTAAACGATAAGCTACAGGATTGATTATTTCGACAATTTCGAAAGGTCCCACAAATCGTGGTGACAACTTGGCAGCCTTGCCAAAAGTTATAGAACTCTTTCTGGGTTTAACACGCAGAAAAACCTTATCACCAAGCTCAAACTTTCTATCAACCCGCTTAAGGTCAGCATAGCTCTTCTGTCTATCCGCTGCTTCCTTTAATCGTTCACGAATCAGCTTAACTTGCTGTTCCATCTCTGTGAGAATCTCTGGTCCAATTACCACTCTATCCTCTACACTGTCCCAACTTACAGGGGTTCTGCACTTTCTTCCATAAAGTGCTTCAAAAGGTGCCATCTTAAGAGATGAGTGATAAGTGTTGTTGTATGCGAACTCAACTAATGGGAGATACTCTTCCCATTTATACTGTTGATCCATGCAATACATTCGCAACATGTCCTCCAACACTTGATTTACCCTCTCAGTTTGCCCATCCGTTTCTGGATGATATGCAGAACTGAAGTTTAGTTTTGTTCCTAGGGCTGCGTTAAGCGTTTGCCAAAACCTTGACGTCATTCTAGGATCCCTGTCTGATATAATCAGTTCTGGTACACCATGCAATCTGAAAATTTCGTGTACGAACCTCTTGGCCAGCACTGGTGAATCATCCTTTAGATTTCCAGCGATGAAATGAGCTACCTTAGTCAGTTTATCTACAACTACCAGGATAACATCATGTTTATTCCTGGACATAGGTAGTCCTTGTACAAAATCCATGGTTATTACTTGCCATTTGTACTGCGGTATGCTATGAGGATATAACAGTCCAGCAGGGTGCATATGCTCTGCCTTCACCCGCTGACATTCCAGGCAATGAGTCACAAAATTTATCACATCCTTTTTCATACCTTTCCAGAAGTATTGCTGTTTCAAATCAGCTAGCATTTTTGTGATACCTGGGTGTCCAGAGAAAGGTGAATTATGAAATTCAACTAACAACTTCTTTCTCAAATCATTCAGCACAGGTACATATACCCTATTTTCATAACGCAAGATTCCTTCATTATCAAGATGAAAACCTTCATACCTTTTATCTTTAGGTTCTGCAGCAAGCGCTGCTTTTACTTGCTGAAAATATGCATCTGATTCTGAGGCACTTTTTACCTCGTCTTTAAACTGAGTTCTCAACGTTATAAGAGCAGAAATGTGCCTCCTACGACTTAGAGCATCAGCTACTCTATTCTCCTTCCCTTTGATATAGCTAATATCAAAGTCATATTGTGATAAAAATTCTAACCACCTTCTTTGTCTGGCATTCAGATTGGGCTGAGTAAAAATATATTTCAGTCCCAAGTGATCAGTTTTCAACTCAAAAGGTTTCCCTAGTAAGTAGTGTCTCCAGACTTGAAGCGCATGAACAATGGCAGCAAGTTCCAAATCATGAGGGGCATAATTCAGCTCATGAATCTTAAGTTTTCTACTCTCATAAGCAATGACTTGATCATTTTGTAGCAAAACACCTCCAAGACCTTCCCCAGAAGCATCAGTTACAACAGTAAAATTCCCATTAGGGTCTGGTACAGCCAATATAGGTGCAGAAGTCAACTGGTCTTTCAGACTTTTGAAAGCCGCTTCGCACTTGTCATTCCACATGAATTTCTTATCCTTCTTCTGCAATGAAGTTATTGGTGCAGCTACCTTAGAAAAATCCTTTACAAATTTTCTATAGTAACCAGCAAGACCCATGAAGCTTCTTACTTCATGCACATTCTTTGGTGCAGGCCACTCAGTTATTGCCACTATTTTTGAAGGATCTACAGCGATTCCTTCCTTACTTATGACATGACCCAAATAGTGTACTTCTGAATCATAGAAAGAACATTTGGATAACTTACCATACAACTTTCTCTTTCTCAAAATTCCCAAAACTATCTTCAAATGCTCATTGTGCTCCTCAACGCTCTTAGAATAAATGAGAATATCGTCCAAGAATACAAGTACAAACTTGTCCAGGTATTCTTGAAAAATATTGTTCATTAAATTCATAAAGGCTGCAGGTGCATTAGTTAACCCAAAGGCTAGAACTGTAAATTCATAATGTCCGTACCTTGTTCGGAAAGCTGTTTTATGAATATCTTCCTCTTTAATTCTTAGCTGATGATAACCAGATCGAAGATCTATCTTAGAATAAACCGCTGCTCCACGCATCTGATCAAACAGATCATCGATCCTAGGAAGTGGATATCGGTTCTTGATTGTTGCTTTGTTCAACATCCGATAATCAATACACAGCCTCAGTGTTCCATCCTTCTTTTTCACAAATATCACAGGTGCTCCCCAAGGTGAAACACTTGGTCTAATCAATCCTTTAGACAAAAGCTCTTGTAATTGTGCCTTAAGCTCGACTAACTCAGTAGTAGTCATCCGATAAGGCGCCTTGGAAATAGGTTCAGTTCCAGGCTTGATTTCAATGGTAAAATCAAATTCTCTCTTGGGTGGTAACCCTGGTAATTCCTCAGGAAAAACATCCCTGAAACTTTGTAACAGTGGAATTTGCTTCATGTAATCACTATCTTCTTCTGAAGGTTCAGATATCTTTACTGCATAAAGGGTACATCCTTTATTCTTAGCCTTTTTAAGCTGCATAGCTGACAGTTTTCTAACTGAAATTTCTCGTTTCACACCTTGAATCTCTGCGGATTCCAGCTGATCATCTAAACATTTTATGTTCTTCTCATAGCAATCTACCTTTGCTTTATGGTCAGATAACCAATTGACACCAATAATAATGTCATACGATCCCAAAGGTGTAACATAGAGATCAACTTCCGTGGAGAAATTAGGTAAATCAAGGACTGCTCCAAAGAGACACATACTCACTGTATGAACAGAATTATTACCATACTCTACAGTCCAAGATTTATCCATCTTCCCAGCTTTTCTTTTAAGTTTAGAAGCAAGTTTATTAGAAATAAAACATTCAGTAGCTCCTGTATCAAAAAGAATAGTGACAGGTATGCCGAATAACTTACCCGGAACTTCTATAGGTGTTGCTTGCTTTTCAGCTTGCTTGTCTGCTACTGCAGCATGTATCTTATGCTGCTGATTACGATCATCCTTCTTTAAAGGACATTGATTTGCGTAATGATCTTTACCACAAGTGTAGCAGCCTCCTACAGGTCCCTTCTTAGGCTCAGCATTACCTCCAGCCTTGTAATTGTCACGCTGTCCCCCATAGGACTTCTGTCCATTATTATAATTTTTAACAAAATTATCCCTTATATTTCCAGCAGGCTTATTTACTGCTGCTTTCTTATTGTTATCTCCTGGAAACTTACTCTTGTTTCCAAACTTTTTCCACGGTCCTTTTCTGGGTGCAAGAGAGGTTGAAGAAGGGTTTGCAGTCTTCTTCCGCACTTCCTCCTTATGAGCAGAAATAGCCTTCAATTTCTGTTCTTGCCTTATGGCCTTTTCAACAACTCCTTCCATAGTGGTTGGGCTGTGAACATCGACCTCTCCCCCTATCACAGGATTCAATCCCATGATGAATTTCCGTATCCTGAACTTTTCGTCAGTTTGATACTGCGGTACATACTTGAGGAGTTTTGTAAACCGCTCCCAGAATTCAGTTACTGTTAACTTCCCTTGAGTCAAGTTCTGAAATTCTGTCATTTTCTGATCATAGAAAAGTTGTGGCAGCCAACGTTGCCTAAAATAGCCTTTAAATTGATCCCAAGTGATATTGGTCTCATCAATGTTTAGCTCAGCTTTTCGGCTATCCCACCACGAAGATGCTTCGTGAGAAAGCTGATAGGCTCCCCATATAGCCTTAGTTTCTTCTGAGAAGTTCCTTATTGCAAAGTACTTCTCCATTTCGCTGAGCCAGTTCTCAGCTCCATCTCCTAATGTGGTGCCATCATACTTAGGTGGACTTATCCTTTTTATATCATTAGTGAGTTCTGCTGCCAATCTGGCCTTTTTGTTTTCTGGTTGCACAGGTGCATTCACAGCATTAACATCAACACCCGTGTCGGGATTGCCCTCAGGGAGGTTGCTGATTATTATTATCAGCTTCTTCATCCTCCTCATTTCCCGTCACCTGCTGTTCAAGTACAGCCAAGCGATCTCTTGTGTCCAACAGGGCAGCAAGGATCTCATCCAGTTTTTGGGTTGTCGCCGCTCCTCCTTCAGGTGGAGCATTACTCGCAACGTTTCCCCTTGTTCTAACCATTTTCTGTTACAAGAAAATTCAGGTTTTTATCAGATTATGGACTCAATAGGTCCAAGAGCTGCAACCTTCAGCTCTGATACCAAGATGTAACATCCTCATTTTAGACAATAGAACAAGTCAAATTTTTTTTTTTGATAATTGCATACTGGTTCTAAATACATAATTTAGAACTCACAATTCAAATAACCATTTATATAACAGACAACCATATGCAGCTGTAATGACTCGGAATACCTCCGATCTATTCATTCCATGACTCGGTAATCCACCGATCTATTCATGAGTAAAAAGAGTTAGTGTTTTTATTTAACACAACACTCTTGCGGTTCTCTTCCCTAATCTGGGATTCAGAATGCTCTGTCCAAGGAATCTAACTGAATAACTGTTACCATTATTCATCGGCATCTCATCCCTTAGACTAGGTGAATTAGGACAACGCAATCAGCAGCTTGCGATACTTTGGCCAAAGATTTGAAACATACTGTTCATGTCTCGTATTCCTTAACGGCATACTCGTCAATCTGGAATACGTCCTTCACCCCATTCATATGTTATATAGAATGTCTTATACTGACTACTGTCAGTCCTTCCTTTCACAACTGAATCACTCGGAGGCAGATTAACAAGGTGATAATGTTATATGGATGCCCACGAGGATTAGGGATATGATGACATACTGGTTCAGCCTTGCAGTTCAACCAGTGTGTCATGATACCCCAAATCTCCGAGGCAGCCTTATAACATGACCACGTTCTTAATCGGTCCCAGGGTAATTCGTGCGAAATCAAGTGTAAATCTTAACGATCAATGCAAAGGGTGTCGCCATAAGTCACCTGCATTGTTGTAACTTCGAGAAGATCCTAATCTTCTCGGAGGTACAGCCCTGCAGTCGACTTTATGTCGTCAGCCTTTAAATCCGCCTCGAGAAGATCTACCCAATAACAAGCGTTACGCACTTGAGTTTAAATTACTTTTAAAGACTTTTCCCTAAGGTTAGCCTTTCCAAATCCCTGGATTCTTTGTCTTAAGACGACCCTCCTCTAAAAGACTCATTACTTGGTAGAGGTATTACGGTCACGCTCTCATCAAGGAGTCATTAGAATACACCTGATTCTAAAGCAACAGAATGGAACAATATCTCATAACCTTTACTTGAGATTGCCATCTGAACTCCATTGATTGCCTATCAGTTCTCTTAACTGAATTTATATCATACTTTTAAGTTTAAAGGTATAAATGATTAAGAATCCAATTTACTGTTGTCCTTTCATACTTAGGACTAGGGATTAGTAATTTAATCCAGTTTGTTTAGCGTTCTCTTTTAGGCTCAATTTTAACCTATCTTCTAGAGAGACAATAATTTAATTCCAATATTGCTTTTGCTAGAACAAATTAGAACTACTAAACACTCATAAGAATTTAATCTTATTACTTACAAGCTTTCATTGTCAATCACAAAAGCATCCATATTATACAATGATAACAATGCCCCTTCGTTACATAAACCGAAGAAGGTCAACTTTCAGAAATAGAATACAACACATAAGTATCAAACACTTATTTTCATTCCTTTCAGAACTTATACAATTACATTTTATGCAACAGCATACTTGATATAATGCTAACGGAAAAGAAACATCTTTTCACATATAGTACATCTATAAAATCAAGCTGTAATTCTTTATAAATCAAATAAACAATCTGATCAGCCTGTCAGATCTGCATTGCTTTTACCTCTTACGGCAACCATCTGCAAAAATAGTCAACATGAGTCAGTTCAATGAACTGAGCATGATAAGCACTAACTTTTAAAACAATTGCAATCCATCAATTGTTTTCATTAAACACCCTGTTTAAATGAGATCAGATATTCACATAAGTAAACATAATCAGACTAAGCCCTTGTAATACAAAATGATTACAAATATGTAACTCTATAAATGTTACAGAATAGTCTTAATCACTTTCTAATATTTCATCAAATATGAAGAAACAAGGAACGAATGTACACTAACAATCAATGAATCCAAAATCACGACATTGGTCAGATCGTTTCATTCTTCCAAAAGGGCACAACATAACAATTCGGAATTCCACCAATATGTTACAAAACAATTTCCCACTGATAGATAAATATCAACAAGTATTAAATAAAGGAAGAGAAGGAACCAAACCATTCATACTTCCTTTCACATAAGTTCATCACTGTACCGTCTTCACATATGAAAACATTCAACCAGTATTTAAATGAACAAGTTAGACAAGCCGCAAGCAAGATCACTGTTCTAAATCACGAAATAGAAACACAGCAAACTCCTGTACAGCAACTAACACATCAACAATTCATGTATCAATCCTAAGTCCAATACTAGTTCCTTTTACACAGTGAGGCTTTGACACAAGTTGAAAACAAGAAACTACAAGCGTATCGCTGAAAACAACAACCTCATTGCATCAAGCAATCTAAGGTTTCCTATGGACTATGCTACGTTGTCACACAATATTTCCAAATCATGCACAGTCAATCGGACAGATTAAATGGAAAAGAACATAGCATACATATTCTTGCTCAGTCAAAATCGGACTGAAGTAAAAGAAAGGAATTCAACCAAACGATCCTTACCTTGCCGCATGCAAGTCTTGGTGTGATATTCGCGACTTACCCAAACAAGGTCAGAACACGAAACGGTCATCCATGCTCAAGGACCTCAAATAGTGACAAAGACAGTGTCCAAGGTCAAGCTCAGAAAGAGACAGAAGTACTAGTTACCTTTCCAGAATTCCAATGATTCAAACGGAGGTAACAATTCAAGCAAATGAATATGAATTCATACTGATATTCATCAACGAAGCATAACAAGAATCAGACAACAAATTACTCTCTGCCAATCATTTTACACTAATTTGCACAGGTCGAAGACGTACATGTCCACCTAAGAATCTGTACCTCAAAATCCCAAAAACACGAAGGAATTCCAATCGCAATAACAAGATCGAAATACATGTTATTCCATTAAGTCGCCGGCACTTAAAATACCACAACTTAACTTTATTCGGCTCAAAAATAAAATGAATCATTCAATCGACTCCTCAGAGTCGTCCAATTCACAATAGTATAAATCTATATATTCACACTGTAACTGTTAAAGGTTTGCACTCATAACCACTGAACCCTACAGCAACGTACTATGAAATTGGTTGATAAATCCATATATGCCATTCATGGCTAACAATCAGAATGAAACAAGTGAAGCAAATCGAATACCCATTTCAAGCAAGGAAATCTATTGGGCCGCTTCGAAACTTTCGAACAGCTTTCACATAGAAATGAAAATGCATACACAGGAAGTCTTTATCCTTTAATTATTTCAAATAACAGTAGCCAAAAGCCCTGTTTCATCTTACCAGGCTTTCACAAAAAAAAAATCCATTCACAAAACTTATGGATGAATCTACATTCCCAGCAATAGATAGCAATATACGATTCAATCATCGACTCCACTGAGTCGATACAACAAAGTACAGGTGTATCTATATTATACACAGTCCACAAGTAATCCCGCTAACCTAATAACAAGGAAAACAACTTCCGCTAGGTCGAAAAGACTACGGTAACACTACAGTTGCCTGTTCCAAGCCAAAAATTGAATACAAATGAAACCCGAAAGTATCATTAGTCGCTGTCAACAAATCCCACGACAGAGTACCCAAAGAAGCGATAATACTAATCAATCTTACTGTACTCATCCAAATCATTCCATACGGTTTCTATAACAAGAAACAGCGACCACGAATTAAGACATACAGTGGTCTTATACTGCACACAGGTATATTCTAAGGGCTCACGCCAAACAGGCCGAACACTCAAACCTTTATAAATAAATACCTCACATGCATAAGCCAGAATAAATACTCAAACAAATAGAGTCGAAGTTCGATTTCAACAAACACCCATCAAGCGGAAATTGAAAAATCGAACCAGAAGAGATACAGTGCCAAAAATCAAACTAGATCTCATAGAAAATTCATCTAATCTTCACAAAACATTTGAACAGAGTTGTTTTAATGAAAGCACTTGAAAGACAGCAAGATATTTAAAGGTTAGGGCCTAGCATGCCTGTATTTTTGATCAAATTTCCGAAGCAGACCACAGGAAGAGCTCAAACTTCCTTTTCTTTTTCCACGATAAAGCGACCAACAAAATTTCGCTGTCTCCATCACATATATATCCTCCATGACAGAGAAAAGAGCCAGAGAAATTCATTCTTGCCATGCAACTCAAAGAGAACTGGTGCGATGAACCAGTAAACAAGCAGAGAGAGAGAGAAGACCGAAAATCGCGACAAGCCAAACAAACCCCCAAATTTCCGCTTGCATGCCTTCTCGCGAGTTCCGAGCTCGACTTCCGAGAGTATTGAATGCCATTAAACCAATTTTCCCGCTTAAACTCTACTCCCACCGACCGCCAGAATTGGCGACAGTCCATCTAAAAACTCAAGTTCATTTCCAAACTTAGCAATTGCCAAGTCTGCACAGATTAGCCGCCGCTTAAGCCTCCGCCATTGACCTGTCCCTCATCCTTATCCCTTACATTAATTGCCATGGAAAACACCGCCGATGGTTCGCCACCCTTCATAGGCCCCTTCATAATCTCTTCATTAGTTAGGTTAGTATCTTAGGTTAGAGTTTAGGGTAATACCCACACTAACAAATTTACACAAAGATACTAACTTAGGATATTAACAAATAGCCTAGGTCTAGGTTAGACTAACAATAATCTAACCCCTAGGTTAGGTTTTAGTTTTAGGTTACTAACCCTTAATAATTCAGTTTGGTCCTTGTCCTGAAAACTCGGAAAGACCTGTATCATACCTTCTAGAACAGAGTTAACTCCTGTTCTTATTGCAGAATTGTATGTCAACGAATTATTACCTGGTCTACAATCGAGACCTTCCAGATATACTTTGATATCGGGAACCGTTTCATTTCTCAAGATCAGCCTGAGTCATACTCCTGACCAGCTTATTAAATGCTTCCATACCTTGCAACCTGTTCAAGGTCTGTGATATAATTTTATCACAAACAGATTTAAAGCATTACTTGGATCAATTCCTCTGATCCAAGTCTAGATATCATTGATGAATACCTCTATAATTCATTCCGTGATCAGATTAATATTCAGACACAAAATGAAATAAATAAAAGAGTCTATTCATATTTTGACTCAGTCAAGATCTGCAATCTGCAAGAAATTCAATACATATCAAGCATGATTTCTGAATCGAGGAACACATCCTTTTACAAGAAATCACATATCAACACTTGAATGCTTAGGAGAAAGTAACACCATAGTAACCACCACGTGCGTTTCATTATCTCCTATCTCATCCTTGACTGCTTCTCATGAGGTCGCACCGGGAGCTAGTGCTTGCTATCCAAAAATTGCTCCATGGATCTCATCCGAAATGTTTGATGCCTCTCGGGGCTTCTTTGGCGACCGTGAAGTCACCGGAACGAGTAGATAGTAGATGGATGGATGTGCACCGCTGCAGTTGCTCCGCGGCGATATCTATACGTAAGCCCGACTCGCTCTATGGAACTGGGGCACCATAGCATGTCGGGAAGAAGGGGGGGGGACATACGGGACAACCCCTCTGTTTCTTGCCCCTTTCGATACACAGTTGAGGGGATCACGAACGCTACAGGTGTGGGAGCCCATCGGTCCGAAGGTCATTTATGCTATGCGCTCTACTGATTGACACGTGCCCTCTCCCTCGTCCCCCCCCCCCTCCCCCCTCCATATAGATAGAGTTGAGAATTCTAGATAGGGCCCTCCCCCCCTCCATATAGATAGAGTTGAGAATTCTAGATAGGGGGGTGCCCTATCTATGGCCCCCCCTCCCCCCTCCATATATGTATCTATATATAGATAGAGTTGAGAATTCTAGATAGGGCGACCAACGGGAGAGGTATGGCCGGCCATATATTAGATAGATAGGGGGTCCCCAACTCTATATAGTTGGCAGTCGGCCGAGCGCCCCATATAGATAGGGGGCCCTGGCGGCGGGGCCCATGGAATCTATATCTCGCCTCGCATATGGGTAGCAAGGGGGCTCTTATGCCGCCCTGCAATGAGGCCAAGAGTAGCACACCACTTCGCACCTCTGTATCGGCGAATAACTGGAAGAGTCGGTGGAACCGGTGAACCACGCATGAGTCGCTGGTTGCGTGGGGCAGAGGGCTCGTAGTACCCCAACTATTGATCGCCTTTTCCGAATAGCGCTCTATTGATTGGGAGAGGGGCCTATCCCAGATCTAGTCTAGATAGGGGCCCCCCCCCTCCCCCTCCATATAGAGAATGAGAATTCTGGATAGACTCGAGAGCCATATATAGATAGGGGGCCCCTCTCTATTCTATATACGGCCCCCCTATATCTCTTCATCTATTCTCTAGAGGCGGGCGCCTATATATAGATCTAGGGGGGCCCCCCCCTCTCTATCTATATATGGCCCAGATATGATATAGATAGGGGGGGGGCCGTAGCGAAGATCAGCGGCCCGATGGGAGAAGGGGCCCGAGTCGGCAGATGCCGTACACTTGATTGGCCCGCCGCCATAATATCAATGGCCCGCCGCCGTAATATCAAGTTGGTGAGCCGTGTGATGGGAGACCTCCCCGCACGGTTCGGAGAGCACTTACTTCAATTCGAGTGGGGTGCACCACCGCATCGACCATGGGTAACAGAGCTCGCTCGATTCGGTTCGACCCGGAATTCACTTCCGACCCTGTGTTTGATAGCCTGACCGTAGTGATGTTAATCGTGGTTACATTCGCAAGTAGCTTGGTCCATCTCTATTCTATTTCCTATATGTCCGAGGATCCACATAGCCCTCGATTTATGTGCTATTCATCCATTTCCACTTTCTTCATGCTCATGTTGGTTACCGGGGATAACCCGATTCAATTATTCCTGGGATGGGAGGGAGTAGGTCTCGCTTCCCATTTGCTAATCAATTTTTGGTTCACACGACTTCAGGCGGATAAAGCAGCTATCAAAGCTATGCTTGTCAATCGAGTAGGTGATTTCGGATTAGCTCTCGGGATTTTGGGTCGTTTCACTCCCTTTCAAACAGTAGACTCCTCGACCATTTTTGCTCGTGCTAGTGCCTTTTCCGAACCCCACAATTCTTTCATTTTCTGCAATGTGAGATTTCATGCCATAACTGTGATTCGTATCTCACTCCCTATTGGTGCTGTTGGAAAATCCGCACAGATAGGATTGCATACTCGGTTACCCGATGCAATGGAGGGTCCCACTCCAGTATCCGCTTTGATTCATGCAGCTACTACGGCAACAGCAGGCGTTTCCATGATAGCGAGGTGCTCCCCTCCATCTGAATACCCACCCACGGCGTTATTCACGATTGCTTTTGCAGGGGCTATGACGTCATTCTCCGCGGCAACCACTGGAATATTACAGAACGATCCGAAGAGGGTCATAGCTTATCCAACTCGCAGTCAATTAGGCTATATGATCCTTGCTTGCGGCATTCCCAACTATTCGGTTAGCGTCTTTCACTTAATGAATCACGCGTTTCCCAAAGCATTACCATTCTCGAGTGCGGGTTCGGTGATTCATGCCATGTCGGATGAGCAAGATATGCGCAAGATGGGGGGGCTTGCTTCCTCGTTACCCTTTACCTATGCCATGATGCTCATAGGCAGCCTATCTCCAATTGGATTTCCTTTTCTCACTGGATTTTATTCCAAAGATGTGATCTCGGAGCTCGCTTACACCAAATATACCATCAGTGGGAACTTCGCTTTCCGGTTGGGAAGTGTCCCTGTCTTTTCCACTTCTCACTACTCTTTCCGTTCGCTTTTTCTGACATTTCTAGCACCAACAAATCCATTCGGGCGAGACATCTTACGATGTCATGATGCGCCCATTCCTATGGCCATTCCTTTAATCGCTCTGGCTTTCGGGAGTCTTTCCGTAGGATACTTGGCCAAAGTGTGACCCGTTAGCCCATAACCATAAGTACTGTGTACTGTGGCAAAGCGGCTGTTGCTCACCCAACACGATCGTACGAGGCACCCACCCACTCTATCTATGGGTGAACAAGAATTGGGGATTGGATGCGGGCGAAATTCCCGCCAATGGCTGAGATGCTCAGTCGACTCTCGAAACCTTTGGCGCCTATATATCTATATGGCGCACGAGTGAGCAGAAAAGGGAAGAGGAAAGAGGCCCTGGTGAACGCAATCAGTTAACAGGTGTAAGCTTTGCCGCTCGCCCGACAGTATTCAGTACTGACCACACTGAGGGACAGGCCCTAAAGCGAAGGACGGGAACGTGGGTGGCAGTGCGTTCCAATTTTTGGCCTTGCACCGAACATCCAATGGACCATGGACTAAACGGCCACTGTCTGAGAGGACTATGTCCAGGTTGTTCCGCCCCCACAAGGTACATCCCGCGCCTATGGGCCGCTATAACTATCCAAGAAGACACTCGAAACTGGAAGAACCCGGTGGACCGCCGAGCTGCAAGTCGACACGCATGCACGGGAGCAGGATTCCCCAAAAAGCCAGGGTCGCGGGTGGCCAAGAGGGCCCACTTGGAGACTCGGGATCTCAGCAGATATAGATCTATATCTGCCGGAAGAGAAGAGAGAAGAAATAGATCTTATCTATCAATCAATCTATATTAAGCTCGTGATAGATAATACCCCCAGTGTCCATTCGTTCCTGCATAACAACTATCAACTCTCCGCCCCCACCCCCCTCCCCCTCCCTGAACTATCTTATCTATATGGCGCTCCGCTCCCTCCCCCTCTAGATCTATGGCCTAACCCATATAGATAGAGGGCAGGAGCTATGGAGAGTCGGCCCCCCCATCATATATCATAGAGAGGAAGCCCATATCTCCAGGGGGGTCCCGGATGCCTATATATCCATATGGCTGAAGTCTGTAGTCGCCCCATATAGATCTCTATATAGATAGGATAGGGGTCTAGTCGGTCGATCAGATAGATATCAATCACTGCCCTCTATCTATATATAGATATAGATATATGGATCTATATCTATATCTATATATAGATATGGGGTCGATCGGATAGATAGTATCAGTATCCATCACTCCCCCCCACCCCTTCCTATCTTATAGTTCTAGATAGGGCCCTATATCTCTATTCGTGCCATATAGATATATCTCTAGGGCCCTCCGGGAATATAGATTAGATATCCCCCCCGATGGGCGAGAGAGGGGGGGGGTTGGGCGGGCATTCATTACCACATCACAGATCTGTATCACATCACTGAGATGGAGATGGAGACTAAGATGGATCTCATTACCGGATAGAGGGGGCCACATAAGATCTTCGTATCACATCACATCACTAATATGGATTGGATTGGATTGGATTGGATTGGATTGGATTGGATTGGATTGGATCGGATGGATCATATAGATTAGATCTGATAGTCGATCCATAGATTAGATGTCGGGCATCCTATCCGCCCCTATCTGAACGGGGCCCCCAGTTCTGAACTAGATCCTACCCGGATGTCGGGCATCCGAGAAACTATAGATGTAGATCTAGGCTCTCCCCCGCGCCATATGGAATAGATATCGCCATATAGATATAAGGGCCAAGCATCCGGCTTGGAAAGTATAGTGTATATGGCAAGTATAGTGTATATGGCAAGTATAGTGTATATGGCAAGTATAGTGTATATGGCAACTTCAAGCTCTTGGCTCAATCTCTGGCCTGGCCTGGCTAATTGATCGCTCGTGGCGTGGCTCGCCGGCATAAAGTTTTTTCAGCCCCCGAGTGTTTATGCGCGCCTCCATGTCTATGCGCTCTTTCCCTCAATCGACCAGGTGCGCCCCTATATCTCTCTCTATAGGCGCCCGCCCCGCCTCCCGCCTTATTTAGAAGTAACTGGTAACTGGCCCTGCCCTTACGTCTACGCGTCTCGAAGTAGTCTCCTTCCAATCGATGAAGCATGGACCAACTTGAACTTGGATTCTTTATGCGCTCTTACTCCCTTTTCGCCGCGTGCACTTTCAGATTGAGTCAGATTGAGATAGAGTAGGTCGAGTGCCCCCTATATCTATATATCTGGATATGGGCCCATATACTTTCTATAGAGAGGGGGAGGGGCGAGAATGAGAATGTATTTTATTCGCCCTCCTCCCTCCCATGCTTTTTTTCCTGGTCCTTCGATTGAGAATAGATATAGGGGGGGGGCCGGAGCAAGAAAAGAAGTACAGGAGAAGAGATAGATTCTCGTAAAAAAACCACACGTTCGTCTCGTTATTACAACCTTCCTTCTTCATGTCCCTGATTTCCAGGAGCTACGCGCAAATCCTCGGATTCCGGTGGTTCTTAACAGCGATGGCCATCTATTTGAGTCCTTGGGTGGCACCATCCGATTCTCAACAAGGTGAGAATTATCGAATGATCTATGTACATGTTCCTGCAGCTCGGATGAGTCCGCTCGTTCATATCGCAGTGGCTATCAGCAGTTCTCCGTTCTTGTTGACAAAACATCCCCTTTTGCCCCGCTTTTCCGGAACCGGTTCGGGAATAGGTGCTTTCCCCACATTGTTGACCTTAGTAACTGGAGGGTTTCGGGGGAAACCTATGCGGGGCACCTTTCGGGTGTGGGATGCTCGTCCAACCCCTGTATTCATCTCGTCCTTCATTTACCCGGGTGCACTGTGCTTCCAAAAGCTCTCTGTCGAACTGGCTTCTATCTCCATCTGTATTGGACTGATCAATACACCAATCATTAAGTCCCCTGTCAACTGGTGGAATACACCGCATCAACCTGGGAGCATTAGCCAATTTGGTACATCGACACATGTTTCCATGCCCATTCCAATCTTGTTCAACTCTGCTAACTCCCCCTTTTCAACCTGTATCTCGCTTGTTTTGGAAACACGTCTTCTCATTCCATCCCTTCTCGAATCTTCATTCATTACGGAAGCTCGTTCTTCTCCGAATGAGGGCATTTCTGCTAGCTCCATGATGCCCCCAGATAATCTATAGGGGCCCAAACCCGATCATACTGTTCCGGCAAGATTCCGCGCGATCGAATACTCAGTGAGCTGAAAATCGAGAAGCTCTTTGATTAGCGGAGAGAGAATTTTCTGTTTCGAATCCGGACTCAATGGTCGGTTTTCTGGTATACGTTTACCGTGGCGTGGTCCGCTATTTCATTCCCTCCCCCCCCCTCCAGAGAATCTAGGGGCCCTATATAGAGAATAGAATATAGATATAGATATAGAGAGAGATATAGATATAGAGAGAGATCTATTCTCTATATCTATATTCTATTCTATGGGGGTTGGTCGGTTGTTCTCTGTAGTGTAGTCGGGGCGGCCCCTATCTAAATTAGTGGTAGTAGTAGTAGTAGTAGTAGTAGTAGTAGTAGTAGTAGTAGTAGTAGTAGTAGTAGTAGTAGTGGAGACGGGTGCAGGATCACACCAGATCGATCCGCTGAGTTCGGGCAAACTCTTATTGGAATTCCGGGGACCCCATGGTAGAGCTGTTCTCTCGGGAGGATCTATATAGAACTGGCCGAGCCAGATATATAGATAGGGGCGGGCCCCCATCCCATATAGATATAGCTGACATCCCGGATCGGCTCCCCCCCTACCCCAACTGAAACGGACCTATATATCCATATGGCCGATCTGTACTATATACTGAGATAGATATCTAGATAGGGGCCTTGGAGATCGGGGCAAGCCGATCTGTGATTTGAGAAATTTCTAAATGCTTGACCGGCCCATATATAGATAGGGGACTAGACCCCATGGTAGCAAATAGAGCCGAGCCTACCCTACCATGAAGTACTACAACTAGACTCTATACTAGATATGGCCCCAACCCCATCCCTTGCCCAAGATAGGGCAGATATCTAGATAGGGCCCTGCTTCCCCCGTATTCACCCATCTATATATATATATAGATAGAGGGGCGCTATATCTAGATGGCGGTCGAGTTGCCACAATCGCCCTATATCTCTATATGGGGGCGGCGGCCCTATATAGAGAACTATAACTCTCGGGCCCCCCCCCTCCAGAATTCTAGATATGGGGGCATTATCTTAAATCAATCGAGCCCCTCGATTGAAATCGAGTCCCCAGATATCAGATATATAGGGCCCTATCTATAACTATAAGATAGTTCGAGGTGGGGGTGGGGGGGCTGGGGCCCCCATTATCTATATAGATCTCCCCGGATCTATATCATAGCTCCCGTCGATCGCCATATATGTATAGAAAGGGTGCCGACCCGACTAGAATAGAGAGTTGGCAGGCTCCCCATATATATATAGACTCCCCACCCCACTATAGCTGCTCTGCTCTGCTCGGTTGGGTTGGGGCCATATCGGACCTCCCAGATAGACTATATAGGGCTCTTTCTTCTCGACTTGAAACTCAGGCCCTTCGTCGCCCCTATCTATATATATATATACGGGCAGTTGCATCACAAAAGTGAGTTATGTTCTCTGTTTGCGCCTTGCCCTCGGCACATAGCTAATGGGCGTTGGAACGGTTGAGTTGGGTTAGGTGGGTGGCCCTAGAAATGGAAAGGGTGGGGGTGCCTATCTATACCTATCTAGAGTTCAGGCCCCCAGATGATATTGATCTATAGGGTGGGCTCTGGTGTTGATGTTGGTGCCTATCGATCTATATATAGATGGGGTGGGTGGGGAGCTTCCGTCAATGGAAAGGGTAGGTGCCCCTCTGTTGGTGCTAGGTGCTATAGTGTTAGACCGAGTGTTGGACCGTCGAAAAAGGAATATAGGGGCCTTCTGCTGGTGCTGGTGTTGGTGTGGCTACCGTCGAAAAAAGAATCTAGGGGAGGTGCCCCTCTGCTGGTGCTGGTGTTAGTGGATAGGGGGGGGGTGGGGAGCTACTGTCAATAGAAAAAAGGAGATAGGGGAGGTGTCCCTCTGCTGGTGTTGGTGTAGCTTGGTGCTGGTGTTGGACCGTAAAACAAAAAAGAGGGGGTTGCCTATGTGTATAGAATGTGTATATAGGGCCATCTATCTATATCTATATACGCTGTATAGACACCCGGCCGTTGAACTAAAAGAGATAGGTGGGAGCGTGCCCAATCCAATATACATAGACATGGACATGGGCATGGACAGGGGTGGTACCGTTCCGACATGGACAAGGGTGGTTGCACCGTATAGTTATGGGTCTAGGTATAGGGTGGCTGCATCCATTCCTTGCGAGTTTCTATCTCCCCCATATCATCTAGACGGGGGATGGGGGGGGTTTCGGTGGGGTAGGGAGCTGACCAGAGGTGTCTGCTTCCCTGGCTAGGGATGGAGAGGGTGAGGCTTCCTATCTCGACTCTAGTATATATAGCTTATGGCTCTGGAGAGAGGGACCGTCGGCGAGGAATATCTCTATATCTAGAAAGATCTCTCTATATAGATATAGAGATATATGTAATACCGGCCTGGCCCGGGGGTCCGTCAATAGAAAGAGATAGGGGAGGTGCCCCTCTGCTAGTGCCAGTGCTGGTGCTAGTGTTAGTATATAGGGTTGGTGGGAGGACATTCCTCTGCTCTCTCCAGCTCCAACCCCTCCCTCCCTCATTTACATAACTGCATAACTGCATAACTGCATAATTGCATGACTGCATGACTGCATAACTGCATCACGGCGGAGCGACTGGACTGCCGCCTATATAGCCTATACAGTGAATGCTGTGCTGTACCCCCCCGCCCTCGACTCAGCATCTGGATTTCTAGTTCCGCCTAGAATAGAATCTATATAGATATATAGGGGCGGAGCAAAGCAAAGCTACAAAGCGATGGATGAGACCTGTGAACGAAGAAGATCATGCTTTCATTCTCTCGATTAGGGCTTCGATCGCCCGAGCCGGATCGGAGTCACAGTCACTGAGATAGATTTCTATGCAGCGGCGGCGGGGCAGCGGCAGCGGGCTCTTGAAGCTGCCATCCAGGGCCGGCGGTTGTGAGGACGGCGCCGGACTGAGGCATGAGAATAGCTCTTGCGACTCCTCCCGTGAATGCCCCCGCGGAGAAATGGGAAATCAATTCCAATTCACAATTCACATTCACCAGATGAATCGGGAATCGGAATCGAGCTGCGGGAATAGGAAAGATTCTACACCCCTCCCCTAACTACTAACTAACTGACTAACCAACTAACCAACTAACCGACTAACCAACTCCAGGACTGCAACTCTAACTGACTAACTGGACAATGGCCCCCGCCTTCCAATGTTTCGATTCCTTCCCATCCCCATCAGGTTGTGGTTGTGAAGGATGTGATCGATTCGGCCGAATCAATCCCAGCAATCGGATCACCCCCTCAATCTGGCGAGGGAGGCGGGCCGGTTCCCTTCTCCGGCCATCTATCTATCTCTCTCTCTATATCTCTATCTATCTATATCTCTATCTATCTATCTATCTCTCTCTCTATATCTCTCTCTATCTATATAAGGGGTAGCATTTCCCATCTATTCGCTCGCCCGACCCGACAACTAGAGATATGGGAGATCTAGGGCTATTCTTCGAAGTCGCTACGCGCCATTTGTTCCCAAGGACTAGCGAAATCGGAATAGCGGGATTCTTGGGTCATCTCAATTGGTTCGGAAACCACACGTTTCTCCGGATCATCGTAGCGTACTTCCACATATCCACTCAGGGGGGAGTCTTTTCGTAATGGATGACCCTCGGAACCGTGATCTGTTGATATACGGCGTAGATCCGGATGATTGATGGAATAAACACCGGACATATCCCATACTTCTCGCTCCCACCGGCCGGCTGATGGAAATGGACTGACTACCGGGGATATTCGTGTTATTTCGTCTACACTGGTTTGTACACGAATGCGTGGGTTATACCGAGTACTTGGTGAATTATGAACCGCTTCAAATCTTCGTCTCCGGGAGGGATAATCAACTCCGCGGATATCGATCAGAACTTGGGAACGCGTATAGGTGTGGGATTTCGGGAACCATAGCAATTGAAATGGGTAGTCTGTATCGGTATATGAGACATTCTCGTGTTCCGATCTTTCCATTTTATGCACCCATCTATTGGGTGAAGCCTCTCTCGGATATTCGAAAATTAATTGGTTATCCGTAAGGGAAGCTTCCTTTTCGTTTCTCAATCAATTACCAAGTCCTCGCTTGCTGGACTTGTTCGCCTCTGTCTGATGGAAAGATGCAACGGAAAAAAGCATGGGGGAAGCGCCCATATCTATAGATAGGCCAGTCCTCTCCCCGCCCCACTAGAACTAGAATAAAGGATCGGACGAGAGCATGGCCACCTGTAGTTACATATATAGGGGGCCCTATCTCCCCTATATCTATGGAGGGGGGGGCCATCTATCTATATGGGGTGCCATAGAGAGATAGGGCCCCCATATATGGATGGATAGCCCCCCCCCTCCAGATATCTAATTCTAGATAGGGCCTCTCAGTCCATATAGATAGGGGAGGCCCTATCTAACTATATGGGGGCCCGCCGGGGCGGGGGCGAACCCCGATTAGATAGAGGGGCCCTCGCCCTCCAGATATAGCCCCCCAGATAGGAGATATGGCCTAGATCCCAGATAGAGCCGAGCCCTCTCTCGCCCATAGAGAGAGAGGGGGGGGAGCCGAGATATAGAGAGAGGGGGGGGGCCCCATAGAGAAGGTATATAGGGGGGGGGGCTCCCCTCTATTCTATGGAGGGGGGGCGGGCCTCTATATCTATAGGGGGTTCGCCCACCTCCCACCTATACCTATATAGATTAGAGGGTAGGGGGATATAGATAGGGGGCTACGCGGGCCCTCGATTGAGAAATCAATCGAGTGGTGAGCGTAGCGTAGTGAACCACTCGCCCCCCCATATCGTCATAGGGGGCCAGATCTATATAGATAGGGGCAGCCTGCCTATAGATCTCTTATCTGGGAGGGCCCCTATCTAGGCGTAGCCCCCCTCTATAGATCCGATCCCCCTACCCGGTGGGAGGTGGGTGAACCACCCCCCCCTAGTTCAGATTGTAGATATGGCGGATAGGTAAGATAAGATATAGAGAGAGGGGAGAGGGGGGCTTGCACCCCTCTCTCTCTATATGGCGAGTGCCCCATATAGAGAGAGGGGGCCCTCGCCATATAATATAGAGAGAGAGGGGCTCGCGTCTTATATTATATACGTGATATGACTGATATCACGTATATAATAGATGGTAGATGTGGTGCCCCTATATAGAGTAGGCCATCGGGAGAGGAGCCCTGAACCCATATAGAACAGATAAGATCTATAGGGAGGGGGGGGGGGGGGGGGAGGGGGCGGCTATAGGCTATATATAGATTAGATAGTCGGGCATCTAGAGTTGGCCCTCTCCCGCCCCATATAGAGAATAGATAGGGGGCGCCCCTCTATCTATATGGGGGGGGCCCCTACCTATCTGATGGGGGCCCTATCTAGAGTCTATAGAGACGGGGGGGGCGATAGATCGAGGAAGAACGCATGGGCCCGATGGATCGGGGATGTTACTCGACTGACGAACCAGTGGTACCCTCCATGTTCCCGGGCAGTGGACTGGTCGAGTCCTCAAAGCTTAACTCGAGGTCCCCCTATCTAATCTAAATCTGAACTCTGGGGGTGGGGTGCGCTCGACCTCTTCTCTTCGTATATCCCCCCTATCCCTATCTCTATATGGGATGGGGCTGGGGCCTCGCCATATAGAGAGTTCAGGGCTCCCCCTCCTAACCGGGGCGGGGGAGTGCTAGTTCTCTAGTTGGCCCAGATGTAGAGGGTAGGGGTATATAGATAGGGCGCCGACCATCCATCTACCCTATTGAGAGAAATGGCTCTCGGGAGGGCCCTATCTCTATATGGCTGCCCCTATCTCTTCTCTATGCCCGGCCCGGGGTGATCTTTCTTGAACCGGATGATCGGAGCGCAGTCCCATATGGAGATGGGGTCTAGTCCGAGTTTCACCGGTGATGGCATCTCATCTCTCAACCGGTGATTCTCTCATGCAAAAGAATCGGGCATAGAGAAGAGATAGGGGCACCCTATATGTCGATATGGCGCCCCTCCCCCCTCTCTCTATAGGATAGGCGGAGGACGAGGGGGAGGCCCGACTCTCTACTATCTACTATCCACTCTATATATATGGCCCCGACGGAGGGCATTTATGCCCATATCCATATAGATCAGCCATATAGCCATATAGATCTAGAGGGGAGGGTGCCGACTATAGATAGTGATAGTTGCCTTCGATCTCTCGAGTGCCGACGCTCGATAGTTGTCCTCGGTCTAGTCTATCGAGTGCCCAGCCGATAGGGGAGTATAGATGAGAGAGATCTGGGCGCCTATATCTGACCCGGCCCCAGATAGCCAGATGGATAAGATAGTTCAGGGCCGCCCAGATCCCAGAGAAGATAAGATAAGATATCTAGGTGGGGGGTGGGGCCCCTATCTATTCTCTATATGGGATTCTTAGCATCCATCCAGTTATGACAGACACACGCCCTATCTCTACTCTATATGGCGGTTGTTAGTTCGCTGCCGCTCACTGCACTCCGGTAGGGCTCCCTACTGATAGTAATAGTAAGAGCGCTCCCTCCCTAGTTAGATCAGGATGAGTTGGTGTGACCGTTGTACAGTCGAGATGGACGTGTACTCCATTCGATCCTATTGTTCGTGGCACATCGGCCGGCAATAAGAGATGGACGGTCCACCATGTCAGATCACATGCCAGCCGCCCCGCCACCCGCCACATCAGAGTAGTGGAGTGGTGGAGTAGTGTTCTTCGATGGTGTCATCGTGGATATATTACAGCACACCACAGCAGGGGCAGCATAGCGAAACAGATATATAGACTATTACTCCGATTAGCGCTCTCGTTCTCGGTGTCGTCCTCCTCACCATCCAATGAATGATGATGATATTACAACCCAACCCAACCCAACCCAACCCAACCCAACCCAACCGTGTCACCTCATCTTCTTTATCATTATCACGTTACAGCTGCCGCTCACTGCACGCTGTTCCCATTCACTCACTGATGCAGAACGACTCAGTCCGAGTCCGCTGTCGCTCACCGCACCCTCCACCTCTGTTATTCTAAACACAATGCGATTCACAGAACGTCCCGCTACGGACCCGCATGAACACACGGAGAGCCCTATCTGAAATAAAATAATGGTTCGGAAAGATTACTGGCCGGTCTCGAGTTGCTCTCCTCTTCGACAATCAATCGACAATCAATTCATGCAATGGATTATGCGGAAGCCCATCGTCAGCCATACATAGATAGGGGGCCTCGGCCTCCATAGAGATCTATATAGGGGGAGGGGGCCGCCATATAGAGAGAGGGGCGGGCCCCTCCCCTCCCCTCTCTATAGATCTCGATCGAGATCGATCAGATCTGGCAGATCTAGTTGATCGGGGCCCTCTCTCTATATGGATATGGGCCCAGATCTCTAGGGGGGCCTACTAGATATAGCTATATATAGAGAGAAATGGGGGAGAGGAGCCCGGGGTCGCCATATCTAGACTCTATATAGGGGGGTCGCGATATAGAGAGAATCAATCCCCCTCTCTCCGGGCCATCGGATAGATCGGATCGATTATATACGTGACATGAGTGATGTGATCATCTCCATATCTATATATAGATGGGTCAGTCAGTTCAGAGATGGATAGCGATAGATATAGGGGAGGGGTATCTATGGATTGGATAGGGCGCCGACCCCCCGGGCCATCTATTGATATTAATAGTTAGCAGTTAGCGGTTAGCGGCCAGTCGGGAGCGGAAGGATATAGATATATGGCGGTCATGCCAAATAGATCCCCTCCCCTCTATATAGATCTGATCTGATCTGATCTGATCTGATCTGATCTGATCTGATCTGATCTATATGGCGCCCCCCCATATCATATAGATTTAGGGAGAGCGCCGGGGGAAGCAGGGGTCCCTATATGTATATGGCATAGCTCGGGCCCGGGCCGGGACAACCTAGATTCTAATCTAATGGCACCACCATCCGCCTCACATAGATATAGTTCAGGGTAGGGCGTCCACCTCGATATCTAGATAGGGCGGGACTATCTGATCAGGGTGGGGTGCCGACGGGACTTTCTAGGATGGTATAGTAGGGGCACCTACGATTGGGATTGGGATTCGCCCGAATAGAAGGCCCCGGAGCCTGAGAGTTTCAGTTCTATAGCTACCGGATTAGAAATCAGAGCGAAGGGTGCAGAGAATGCAAGAAGCTCGCTCCTCCGCTCGAAGCAGTGAGTCGAGGGTCATCCAGGTTTCTAGCTCTCAGTAGTTCTCAGCGGGGCGGCTTATCTTCCTATCTCTCCGCCGGCAGACCAACCCCTCCCCCTCCTTCCTAGAGTAGAGGCGCCATATCTTATCTATATATAGGGATCTGTCGAGTGCCCCAGATCTATATAGGGATAGGGGGGGCCCATATATCTATAGGGGTGCCTGGAGATCAAGAGATGGACGAGCTTATCCATCCGGAGTGGCATATATAGGATAGGCCCCCCCCCTCCATAGTTCAGAATTCTCTATGGGGTGCCCATTATAGATCTAGATCCCGAGGATAGCTCTTACCCGGATCGGTAACACGGGGACACCCGGGGGCTGTTCCCATTTCATCGACCCGCTGCTGTTCCACCTCCCCCTATCATATATGGCCGCTGTTCCACCCCCTATATGGCGCCCCCTATCATAATACTCTAGAGTGAGTAGAGCCAGCGGATCAAGACAATCAATCTATACTTTAGAGCCGGCCGAAGTGCCCTATAGATCTATATGGCTATATACTACCTTGGCCTTGGCAAGCCCTTCCCCCCTACCCCAACTGAAGCGGCCCTGAACTCGGGCCGACATCCCGGATCGGCTTCCCCCCCCCCCCTACTACTATACCACCCCCATCAAGCGGATAGTTGAGGAGGGGGAGGGGACTTCTAGTCTATAGTCAGGGCGGCTATATATAGAGAGTTCTAGTTGGCACTTAGAGTTCTAGTTCCAGTTGGCATTGGGCCGATCTGGGGCCCCGACGGAGATGCTATATCTACCCACCCGGCAATGCCATATCTATAGTTCAGGGCGGGACGCCTATATTGTATTGATTCCAGAGGGGGCAACTCTCTCTATCCATAGTCGGCACCCCCTCCCCCACTTAGATAGGCGATGGATCGAGGAAAACTAGCTTAGCCCTCTATATCTATATATGGCGACCCCACCGTACTATAGAGTAGTCAGGGCCCCTATCTAGTTGGCGATGTTGGCGCGGGGGGCATCCTATCTCTCTATCCCCCCCCTCTCTATTCTATCTTATCTCGGTATTCTCCCCCCCCCCTCTCTCACCCCCCCTCTCTCTATATGGGTGAGAGAGGGGGGGCGAGAGAGGGGGGGTGTAGAGAATTCTCCCGAGAGCGAATACCCGAGAGAATAGATTGAAGGGGAGATTGAAGGGGGATTGGCGCGAGTCCCTCGATCTGCATGACATGAATCAGAGAAATCTATAGGCCGCCTCATATATATATATATATATATCTCTCAACCTAACAGGGCCATACCCGGATCGGATGCGGAAGTGGAGTGCCTGCCCGCATATAGATAGATGGGCCGTGACCCAACCGGAACCCTGAACTATGGATATGGCGACGGGACGATGATATAATAGTAGACCGTAGACCATCGGCCATGATGATATAACGGCACTGTCCGATAGGACGGAGTTAACCTTTAGCTACTCGATCGCGGGGGCCCTCTCCCATCTCTCTCCGCCAGATAGAGAGATTCTATACGCCCTATGAACTGATAGGCCGAATTCTAAGAATGAGGACGAAATCTATGGATCGACTATCAGAATCTATATGGAGAACCGACCCATAGATATCGTATTGACCGAGTAGACCCCCCCAGAGATATTTCTATATGGCATTGATCACGACCACCTAGAGATCTGATCCCCCATCTATATATGGGGGGTCTCGCCACGAGTTATATCTATCTATATAGGGCTGCCCCCCCCATCTATATATAGGTTGGACTCTAGATCCTATAGCTTAGCTTCTCTCCCGACGGCATTCTATTCTATAGCGAGAAGAGAGGGCGGCGCTCACACTCACACCCAACCGATAGGGATAGGCCCATATCTCCAGCCCCTATCTAACTCTATTCTAGTCGGGGTCGAGCGGGGTATATGGTATATGGGCCTCCCCCTATCTCCCCGGGCGCCCCTATCTCTATATGGCAGGAGAGCCCCCTCCCCCTCTATAGATCTGGATATGGATATGGGAGAGCTGCGCTAGTTATGTATATAGAGGGAGAGGAGAATCAATCGGATCAGACTGCGTGCGCTATATACGAGAAGAGAGCTGCGGAGAATCAATCAGACTGCGCTATCTCCGGAGCGGGCGAGTGCGGCAAGGAAGGTGCCTATTGATTTCTATGCGATAGATCGGACGGCTCTACCCCCCCATAGATAGATAGATAGGGCCCTCCCGCATATACTATCTTCGGCGCCGGTATAGTCCCCAACCCGCGGGTAGGGTTTGGGACAACCCGAACTCAGCGGATCGATCTGGTCACACCAGTATAGTGGGCTGGGCTGGGCCGCCCCCCAGACAGAACTCTGGAGTGCCCCCCCTGGATTAGATAGTTCGGGCCCATATCTATATAGGGGAGGGGTAGATAGTTCAGATAGGGGCCGCCCGAGAGTCCCTGGTCTCCTTCCCAGATAGATCAGATATAGAGTGGCGGGGGCGCCATATCTAGAGTTCAGGGTGCCCGCCCCCATAGTCTCATTCAGGCCCCAATACCATCTGGTTAGATCTGGGCGGTCGGTTCGCTCACCCCGTCGCCCATGCATCATGCATATTATCTCCCGATAGAGAAGATTGGGGAGAGTGAATGAATGGGGCGGGGGTTGGGGAATGACTTGCTGAAATCGTATATTACAGAGATATCTAGATTGATTGATGCATCCAGACTCTCAGATCAGTTAGAGTTCTATTCGACTATCAGATCTGAGATCTAAGATCCATACGCCTACTATTCCACCCCCCCCCCATATATAGATAGGGCCCCCCTCCATAGAGTTGGGCCCTATCTATATATGGGGGGGGTTCCTATCGGCCCGACATAGATCTATATGGGCCCCAACTGCCATATATAGATAGGGGGGCCGCCCTCCCCCAACCCTCTCTATAGATATATGGCTAGTATATAGAGATGGCCCCCCCCATATATAGATATCTGGCAGATCTGGGCGCCCGGGGTGCCATGCGGGTCGGGCCCCATATCTAGATAGGGCGCCGATGGGGGGCAGCCCTATATATAGAACTTCGACGAGAAAGAAAAATGCTAACATGGATTCGGGGCTACTCGGTAAATCCCCCATCGGGGGTCGGCCCTCGGTAGTCCACGAGACCCCCCCTCTCTAGATATGGGAGAGAGGGGATCTATAGGCCTGATGGTCCTCATTCTCATCGTATTACGTATAGAATCTATCTATCCGGATCGGTTGGTGTAGAGCAGGCAAGGCAAAGGCAATATATATCTACTATCAATCATACGGAGTCCAGAGAGAAGGAGAGAATATCATTATAGCCAGTAGGCTCTCGAGATCTATATCTCAGATCTTAGATCTACCGCTCACCCCATGTCATATCTATCTCCATAGCCGCCCTCTCCCGTTGCGTTGCCAATGGGAGAACCGGGGGTCCGGGCCGTCGGCCTATATAGAGAGGGGCATCATCCATCCCCATATATCACCCCATCATCCATCCCCATGTGGTGCCATAGATCTAGATAGGGCCACCGGTGGACCCCCATAGTTCCAGAGGGCCCTATCTATAGAAGGCGGATGCACCTCGTCAGTCCAGTGCCTATATAGATGGGTCAGTTGCTAGGTTGCTAGCTCGCTCGAAAGATCAGTTGCTCGAGAGATCAGTATCTAGACTTTCTATGGGGTGGGGGGCACCCCCTAGAGAGATATGGTGATTTCTCGATTGGGGGGGAGGGGTGAGCGTAGTATATAGAGTTTGGCACTCCCTCTCCCCTCTCTCTCTAGATTATGGTGATTGCCATATCGGGGGAAATCGTCTATCTATACTCCCTATCTCTTCTCCCATATAGATAGAGGGGGGGGGCGGGGGACCCTAGCATATGGATAGAGTAGAGGGGCCTAACCCGGACGCCCCCAGATGGAGATGCAGAGAATAGAGAAGGGGGGGCCTCCGCCTCTGCCAATGCAGGGGCGACTCTTTATAGTCTACAGGGAACTATTGATCGCTTCGCTCTTGATCGAACCCCCTATCTCTATTCATTCGCCGGGCCGGGTCATCTCTCTCATCCGAGCCTCTCTATAGTTCTGTGATGCCCTATCCTCTGCTCATCCGAGCTTTGATGTGATGCCCTATCCCTATATATCCGATAGTTCCTATTCCAGTTGGCACCCCCCCCCTATATGGATTATCCATATGGCGAGGTCATCAATGCCCCTCGGGGACTCGGGTCATTCAGATGAAAGGTCTCCCCCATCTAGTGATCCCATCTCGCCGGTACTCCCTCTCGCCCTTCCGCAGCTCTATACTCTATAGAGTCTATATCATACCCCCACATATCATATAGAGAGGGGGAGAGGGGGCCCAACTGGAGTCGAGGGGGAGGGTCCCGGCGATGGAATATATCAATCCACTGCCCATCTATATAGATAGGGGGGGAGACTAGGCCTAGGCGCTTAGTCGGTAGTCGGCACTCAACCTTACCTTATGGCGAGGGGAGGGGTGAGCTTGGTTTAATTGGCACTCGATTTATGCCCGGGCCCCTATCCCCTATCTATATATGGCAATCTCTATATGGGGCACCCACCCGCCCCTATATCTATATGGCGGTCCCCTATAGTTCTATCTGGAGGGGGGCCGAGGATCGGCCGAGGAAAGCTAACGATATGGGGAGCAATAAAAGGCTCACCTCCTCGGCCCCCCCCCTATCTAGATCTCGTCTATCCCCTATCTAGGAGAGGTTGTCCCAAACCCTACCCGAGGGTTAGTCCCGAGGTTCCAACCCTAGCTAGGTGAGTACCTAGAAGATCTATGGGTCGGGGGAGTGGTTCACAACCTACGCTTCACTCACCCCTTCCCCGGGGCCCCCTATGACGATAAGACTCCCCGCCCTCCTCAGCTAACCACACTCCACCGAGGTAATCAGCGTAGAGAGGGTGCCTATATAGTTACCCATTCAAGAAAGTTCTATATGTTACCCGAGCGTAGCGAGGCATCCTCTTTATAAAAAACCCTTAGTGGTCATTACACTATAATAGAGGGAGGGAGCCTCGGGGGAAGACCGAATTATATAATACAGATGGGCCCTCTCGGTCAGAGTTAAAGAAAGATAGGGGCCCATATAAGTTAGCCCCGGGTTTCCCCTCCCCGGATATACCTCCTACCTATACCCCCTCTCCCCCTCTCCCCAATGCCTCTATCTCCCCGCCTCAACTCAACTCTATTTAGGGGCCCCCACATTTGGCTAGATAGATCTAGAGGGCATATAGAATAGTTCAAAGGTGTGATTCTAGCCTTCCCCGCTATGGCCCATATAGAGATTGGGGTCGAGCTAGACCATATAGATATATGGGGTTGTTGAAGCCCCTGGGGCCCTCTCTATATATCTGTTGTCTCTCTCGATCTCGAACTATGGCGCTTCCTCTGAACATATCTGGGAGATCGAGGAATATAGGAAGCTCAATCAACCCTGCCCATAACCTAGGGCTCTGAGAAAGGGAAAGGAAGGCCCAATCAAATCGAGGTTCTCTCCCCTCTCCCTCTCTCTATTCAACCTCACCCATGCCGATTCAACGATGGGATGGGAGTCTCCTATCTATCTAGATATGGGGGGAGAAATCTCAATCTCTATATGGTAAGGGCGTTGAGCCCATCATGAATTCTAGCTGTACGCCATTTCTCCTCGCCCCCCGTTCACTCGATCAAGGGCAAAATGCTCAGTTCAGTTTCATTGGCACCCCCAGGGGATGAATGCGAAGAAGCAGCTGGATGGTTCACCCAGAGACAGGGGTGCCGAACGTAACAGTAGGAATGCCTACTGGAGAAGAGACAGGGCTCAAATGCTTTGCGGCAACACCAGTTGCACTAGATATCCATATAGGGGCGGATCTGGGCCACCTGGACCTGACCTCCCTCGACGATGGATGAGCGGCATAGGTTAGATTCGGATCTATATAGCTCACCCTTCTATTCTATAGATAGGCTGATCCCCTTTCCCTTATTCCGTATTATCAAAGAGAAGGGGGCCCTATATCGGATATATATAGGACTTGTATCGTCAAGATCTCATTGGTCACAACTTGTATGTCAAGTTGTCAATAAGAGAATAGAATCTGAGGACCTTTGAATCGGAAATCACTTACCCCTATCGTATAATAGAGATGGAGATGGATGGACCTATGCCCAATGTAGAGGAAGAGAAATTTCTATATACATTCCGGGGGACTGGCCCGAACTATGGTGAGAGAGATGGATCCGATGCCCTATATATAGATAAAGGGAAAGGCTGCCAACCCCATCTATATAGAGTTCGCTAAAGGCCCATGGGGATCCGATCCCATATATAGATAGGGGGGGCCTATCTATATACTCTATATAGGGGGAGATGCCCCCCTGGTCCCATCGGGGATATATGGTCCCATACATTCTCTCTATAGGGGATCCCATATATAGATAGGGGGCGATAGCGCCGTGAGCTTTCTCTTTACGAACGATAAGGAAGAATCCCCACTCTTTCCGGCCCGGGAAAGCGCTGGCAACAACGGAAAGGGGTCTAACCATACTGAGTGAGCAGCAGGCATCCACTACGGATCCACGAGTGAAACCGCTCGAAAGCGGACCTGGCACTTTTGGATATCTCAATCCGAGTTGAGAGTAGAGAACCGGAGCCGTATGATGGGAAAAACTTTCACGTTCGGTCCAGGGAGCACTTTTCTCGTAGATATCTCTCTCTATAGTCTCTCGTCTCTCTCTCTTGTGGCACTTCTGCTGAGCGAACCGAACGAATTCAAGATCCGGAAGAGAAGGCAGTGACGCCCCACTCCCCCCCGGACTCCATATCTCTCTCGACCCTCTATATGTGGGCACCTGATATCCATGAGGGTTCACCCACCCTGGTTGCAGCATTCTCCTCTATCGCACCTAAAATCTCTATTCCTGCGAATATGTTACGTGTTTCTACCCATAGTTTCTATGGAACTACATCGCATACAAATCTTCTTCTTCCGCAGCATTGCTCCCATGATCCCAGGAGCACTGGCCGCCATGGCCCAGACGAAAGTCAAAAGACCTTTAGCTCATAGTCCGATTGGACATGTGGGTTATATTCGTACCGGTTTTTCATGCGGAACCATAGGAGGAATTCAATCACTACTAATTGGTATCTTCATCCATGTATCATGACATAGTGTGCATCACGCCATAGATCCCGGGTGATTACGGGAGAACCCGTGTCAAATATATAGCGGAAGGTGGGACGATCCAGACATAAAATGATGGGCAAGCTTTGACTTGCATCATCGTGATTGGGATGCCGAATCAAGGAAGATACCAAGGTACTTCACGCCATCCTCATCGGTTTTAATCAACGGTTACTATGTCCCCATACGCAGGAATACCCCCGTTAGCCGGCTTTCGCAGCAAATTCCATTCGTCCTCCGCCGCTCTGAGTTGTGGGGCTCACTTACCAGCCTTGATGGGAGTAGTGACTAGCGTTATAGGTCGTTGGGCGGCCGGAAGGTTGCCTGGAGTGGCAGTTCTGCATCCGTGCACCGGACACGTAGCTTACCAGAAGTTGCGACACAGTGAATTGGGTGGGATCAACCGACATATCTGCTACAGTGAATCGGGTGGGATCAACCGACACGACATCTAGATAGATCTTATCTTGCAATAGATCATGAACCAACCATATCCATCCGCAATGCCGCGAGACACTGCACGAGATGAACCTGGGTTTGGTGAATCGAAGTTGGCCCTGGGTGTGATAAGATTCCCAGTTACAGGCGCGATCGTATACCGAGGTGGTGCTGGAAATCATGTGTCAAATCGTTACCATCCATCGGTTGAGTTACTCGACCGCCACCCACCCCATATATCTAGAGGGCCCATATATCATATCGGGCATGAATGGACTATACTAGAGACTAGATTCTCTAGACCCGACTATAGATAGATAGTCGCCGCACTGGTCGAGTGCCCCATATAGATAGAGGGTATTGGGGGACTATACTAGAGTACCCGACGTCGAGATAGTCGCCGCACCGGTCGAGTGCAGACTATTACTATAGAAAGGAGAGTCGACCCATATATATAGTATAGATAGGCCGACGTACGCGATAGGTCGAGAAGGAGGGATGGACAGAGGGATTACCCATCTTATCGGGGACGGGGAACGAATCGACATCTCGATGTGAGACTTTTCCTTTTGGGGAATAACGGCGAAGTCCATCCAAAACCGATGATAAGAGGAGAGCAAAGCGCCAATGAATGGGCGGGGGAGGGGGAGTGCCGAGTCTATATAGCGCCCCCTAATTATATTGAATAGGCCCCACCCCATGCGGAACGGGCGCGGGGAAAAGAGTGCCGTGCCGCCGTTCGGACCCCATCTAGAGATAGGGGCCCATGGCCGCGCTTTCTGGGCCCAGAGCAGTGCCGGCCAAACTGAATTAAGGATTCGGGGCAAGGACCTTCAGGCCCTCTCCCTTCCCCCATACTTAGATCATCGCTCACCCCATCGCTCACCCCGACTGATCGATCGAGATCTATAGAGAGGGGAGGGGAGGGGAGGGGAGGGGCCGCCCCTAGATCTCTATCTCTATCTGAACTCTATATCTATATCTAGATGGGGGCGGGCCTATCGGGGCCTACTATGACTATATACTATACTATACTACCAGTGATCATAATCACTAGCAAGAAGTACTCCAGACCTAACTGAATAATTGTTACCATTATTCATCGGCATCTCATCCCTTAGACTAGGTGAATTAGGACAACGCAATCAGCAGCTTGTGATACTTTGGCCAAAGATTTGAAACATACTATTTATGTCTCGTATTCCTTAACGGAATACTCGTCAATCTGGAATACGCCCTTCACCCCATTCTTATGTTATATAGAATGTCTTATACCGACTTCTGTCAATCCTTCCTATCACAGCTTAATCACTCGGAGATAGATTAACAAGGTGATAATGTTATATGGATGCCCACGAGGATTAGGGATACGGTGACATACTGGTTCAACCCTGCAGTTAAACCAGTGTGTCATGATACCCTGAATCTCCTAGGCAGCCTTATAACATGACCACATTCCTAATCGGTCCCTGAGTAACTCGTTCAAGATCAAAGTGTAAATCTTAGTGATCAATGCAAAGGGTGTCATCATAAGTCACCTGCATTTTTGTAACTTGGAGAAGATCCTAATCTTCTCGGAGGTACAACCCTGCAGTTGACTTGTCCCGTCAACCTTTAAATCCACCTCGAAAAGATCTACTTAATAATATGCGTTACGCACATTAAGTTTTAAATTACATTAAAGACTTTCTCCGAAGGTTAGCCTTTCCCGATCCCTGGATTCTTCGTCTTAAGATGACCTTCCTCAATAAAAACCATTACATGGTGGAGATATTAAGGCTAAGGTCTCATCAAGGAGTTTTTAGAATATACATGATTCTAAAACAACAGAATTGGACAATATATCATAACCTTCACATGAGATTGCCATCTGAACCCCATTAGATTTATATCAGTTCTCCTAACTGAATTTATATCATACTTATTAGTATAAATATATAAATGATTAAGAATCCAATTTAATGTTGTCCTGTTATACTCAGGACTAGGGATTAGTAATTTAATCCATCTTGATTAGCATTCTACTTAGGTTCATTTTTGCCCTATCTTTTAGAAAGACAATGATTTAAATTTCAATTTAGCTTTCGATAGAACAGATTAGAACTAATAAACACTCATAAGAATTCAATCACATTTTCTTATAAGCTTTCATTGACAATCACAAAAGCATCCATAATACACAAAGATAACATTGCCACTCCGGTATGTAAACCGAAGAAGGTCAACTATCAGAATTAAGAATACAACACATAAGTAACAAATACTTATTTCCATTCCTTTCAGAACTATACAAATACATTTATGGCATTCAACATACTTGATACAATGCTCAACGGAAAATAAACATCTTTCCACATTTAGTACATTTAGAAAATCAAGCTGTAATTCATTATAAATCAAATTAAACAATCTAATCATCCGGTCAGATCTGCATTGATTTTACCACTTACGGAAACCATCTGCAAAAATAGTCAACATGAGTCAGTTCAATGAACTGAGCATGATAAGCACTAACTCTTAAAACAATTGCAATCCATCAATTGTTTTCATTAAACACCCTGTTTAAATGAGATCAATACTCCAAACAAGTAAACATATTCAGACTATGCCTTTTGCAATACAAAAATGGCTACATTTGTGTAACTCTATCATCGTTACAAAATAGTCCTAAACACTTCTCAATTATTTCATCAAATATTAGAAATCAAGAACGAAATTATCCAAAGCAATTATCTTGAATCCAAGATCAGCAATATTGAACAAATCGTTATTTTCATCAATAAAAGGAATATCATAACAAATCGTGATTCCATCAATATGATACAAAAAAACTTCTAACTGTTAAACAGATATCGACATGCATTGTTATGATAGAAGAGAAAGAAATAAATCATTCACATTTCCCTTCACACAAGCTCATGAATATACCGTCTCTTCAGATGGAAGGCATTCATCCTACATGCATATGAAAAAGTCCGACGAGCAACAAGAAGAATCAATTTTTTTTTTCTAAATCAAACATAGCAAAGCTTCTGTACAGTAGCTAACATGCATATAGTGATGAATATCAACCCACAGATTCACAAGACCTTCCACAAGAAGTGGCAAACTAGATGGGTTTCTCCACATTGCCTGTCGAGGTGCAGTCGACGGCTTTAGTTTAGTCTATCTTAAAATAGGATAGTTTTGCAACAAAGACTAACATGATAACAATCCCACACATAAACCTATAGCCCAAGCTAGTCCCTTCTAAACACAGTAAGGATTTTCGACCCAAGGTCGAAATCAAGAACTTTTATAATATCGCGGCCAACAACAAACTTCATCGCATTAAGCAATTTGATGTTTCCATAAGACTATGCGAAGATTATCCTACAAATCCCGTAACATACATAGCCTCATCCAAATAGGAAAAACAGAAAGGAAACATATCATTCTGTATTTACATCTGTACGCAATCGGAATAAGACGTATAGCATTCACGATTCATTTATACAAAGCCACGTTACTTGATATAAATCATTACTCAGGAAATCCCACAATGCCAAAACAATAGTATACCAAGTCAAGTTTTAACTGAGGCAAAATAAAATACAGGATAACTTCCATGAATTCAACTGAACCCGAACAACAGTGGCAAGACAAATTGTTGCAAATGATTCCATCTGGGCAAATCAATGCTGTACATAAAAAAATCAGGCAAAAGCAAATTTAAATACTGATTTCAGCACAAGGAACCCGACTAACCCTTTGCCAATTCTTTGCACAAGTTTGCACAGAATGTATACGTAAAAATACACCCAAAGAATCTGTACCATAACATCCTTGCAACATGAAGGTATTCTTACAAATAACAGAGGTCTTAGTACATGTTATTCCCTCAAGTCACTGGCTCATCAATTACCAATATTCAATTATATTTAACTTGAACAGAGGTCCAAATATAAGTAAATCATTCAATCGACTCCATAGAGTCATTCTGATTACAACAAAAATATGAATATATACATATTGCATACTGATAACGGGTTGAAACCCATAACCACAACGTAAGGAATACGCAATTTCCAAAAGGGGCACAATGAAATAATGCAACAAAATAAATTATTTGTTCAAAATAACTTAAAATACCATAGTGAATCCCTAATAGGTTCTGTAACCTTCACCAATGATAACCACCAAAAACTTGCAAAGAAGTCCAATAAGACTGAACATTCACACAAAAGTCCAACAGTATCTTTTCCGACAAGAATCAACAACAAGCCTCATCAACAAGTTTCTATCAACAAGTTTCTATCAAAAAACTTCTATCAGCAAGTTTCTACCAACAAGTTTCTACTGTATCCTAAACCAAGCAAGAGAAGCATGCACGAGTTCTCACGGAGCAGGAAGATACCCTTCAAGCACATGTTACACAAACTTATGCCGGAATGTGAAGCACAATAAAATAGAGAATAGTTCGAAATACATCACACACCCATTAAGGGTTAAATTTTAAAAACAAACAGCATAAAGATACAGTACCAAATCACACAAGACAACCATACGAAATCATCTATTTCCATAAGTCATTTGAACAGAGTTGTTCTAATGAAATCACTTGAAAGACAGCAAGATTTTTAAAGGTTAGAGCCTAACATGCCTAGATTTTTTCTCAAAATTCTGAAGCAGACCACTGAAAGAGCTCGGACATCCTTTTCCTTTTCCAAGTTAGAGTGACCAACAAAATTTTGCTATCTCCATGACATATATATTTTCCTTGCCAGAGAAAAGATCTAGATACCCTCATACTCACCATGCAACTCCAAGAAGACTGGTGCGAAGAACCAGTGAACAGGCAGAAGGAAAACTGAAATTTGCGATAAGCCAAACAAAACAACAACTTTCCACATTGCATGCCTTCTCGCGAGTTCCGAGCTCGACTTCCAAGCTCATTGAATGCATTTACTCCAATTTTCCCGCTTAAACTCAACTTCCACTGACCACCAAAATTGGCGACAGACAAATAAAATCCCCGGACCATTTTCAGACTTGGCGACCTGCCACGTCGGCTCAGGTTAGCCGTTTCTAAAACCTCCGCAAATACCTATCCTTCATACTTATCCATTGTATTTAATGACATAGAAAATGCCGCCCATGGTTTGCACCCCTCCATAGGTCCCTTTACATTCTTGCCCACTAGTTAGGTTAGTAACTTAGGTTAGAATTTAGGATAACACCTAGTCTAACCACTTTACACATAGATACTAACTTAGAACATCAGCTCTTAGCCTAGGTCTAGGTTAGATTAACACTAATCTAACCCCTAGGTTAGGTTTAGTTTTAGGTTACTAATCATTAATAATTCCAGTTAGGTCTACATTCTGTACACTCAGAAAAAGACCTACAACATACATTCTCGAACAGGGTTAGCTCTTGTTCCGCCTTAGGCTACAGAATTTTATGAAACCAAATTATTATCTGGTCCACGATCGAGACCTTCCAGATATACTTCGATATCGGAAAACCAATCCATTTCACATGATCAACCTGAGTTATACTCCAGACTAGCTTGTTCAATGATCCTAGACCTTGCAACCTGTTCAAGGTCTGTAATTTTAATTCATCACGAACAAACTTAAAGCAATACTTGGATCAATTCCACTGATCCAAGGCTAGGTATTATAGGTGGATAACTCTATAATTCATTCCGAGATCAGATTAAACTCAGATACAAAATGAAAGAAATAAAAGAGTCCAATCATATTCCGACTCAGTCAAAGATCTGCAATCTACAAAGAAAATACAGTACATATCAAGCATGATTTCTTAATCTAGGAACATATCCTTTTTATAAAAGAAATCACATATCAACACTTGTATGCATAGGAGGAAGTAATAATAGTTCAGGGTGTTACATGCTTCCCTCCTAAAAAGATTCATCATCCCGATGATTACATATTCAGTTAACCTTCAGGTCAACTAATTTATTAGTACACAAATAATGTGACTATTTCATATTTGAATAGTTCCAGAAATCAATGTCACAGCATATTTTATTCAACTTGAATAATGTTTTCCTTCATCTGGCTTCCATAAATTCTTTTTAAAAAAAAAAAATTCTTAAAAGAATGTTTTGTCAACAGATTTCATTCTGTTGAAAAAGAGAAGGAAAATCCATTTTCATCTCTTCCAGATTTTCCCAAGTTGCAATTTCTTCGTTAAACTGGTCCCACTGGACCTTACATTGCTGTATTTCACGATTTCTTAAATGCAATTGGCGAGTTTCCAGCACTCGCGTGGGTTTAACCACGATTATTCCTGGGTCTTGGACCTGCAAGGAATTCCAATTTAAAACATGTGACAGATCTGAAACATATTTCTTAAGCAAAGAAATATGGAAAAAATCATGCATGCGAGATAAAGTAGGTGGCAATGCTAAACGATAAGCTACAGGATTGATTATTTCGACAATTTCGAAAGGTCCCACGAATCGAGGTGACAACTTGGCAGCCTTGCCAAAAGTTATAGAACTCCTTCTGGGTCTAACACGAAGAAAAACCTTATCACCCAGCTCAAACCTTCTATCAACCCGCTTAAGGTTAGCATAGCTCTTCTGTCTATCCGCTGCTTCCTTTAGCCATTCACGAATCAGCTTAACTTGCTGTTCCATTTCAGTAAGAATTTCTGGTCCAATTACCACTCTATCCTCAACACTGTCCCAACTAACAGGAGTTCTACACTTTCTTCCATAAAGTGCTTCAAATGGTGCCATTTTAAGAGATGAGTGATAAGTATTGTTGTACGTGAACTCAACTAATGGAAGATACTCTTCCCATTTATACTTTTGATCCATACAGTACATTCGCAACATGTCCTCCAACACTTGATTAACCCTCTCAGTTTGTCCATCCGTTTCCGGATGATATGCAGAACTGAAATTTAGTTTTGTTCCAAGAGCAGCGTTAAGCATTTGCCAAAACCTTGATGTCATTCTAGGATCCCTGTCAGATATAATCAATTCTGGTACACCATGCAATCTGAAAATTTCGTGCACGAATCTTTTGGCCAGCACTGGTGAATCATCCTTTAGGTTTCTAGTGATGAAATGAGCTACCTTAGTCAGTTTATCTATAACTACCAGGATAACATCATGTTTATTCCTAGACATGGGTAGTCCTTGTACAAAATCCATGGTTATTACTTTCCATTTGTATTGCGGTATGCTATGAGGATATAACAATCCAGCAGGGTGCATATGTTCTGCCTTCACCCGCTGACATTCCAAACAATGAGTAACAAAATTAATTACATCCTTTTTCATACCTTTCCAAAAGTATTGCTGTTTCAAATCTGCAAGCATTTTTGTGATACCAGGGTGTCCAGAGAAAGGTGAATTATGAAATTCAACTAACAACTTCTTTCTCAAATCGTTCAACATAGGTACATATACCCTATTTTCATAACACAAGATTCCTTCATCATCAAAATGAAAACCTTTATACCTTATATCCTTTGGTTCTGCAGCGAGCGCTGCTTTTACTTGCTGAAAGTATGCATCTGATTCTGAGGCACTTTTTACCTCGTCTTTAAACTGAGTTCTTAATGTTATAAGAGCAGAAATGTGCCTCCTACGACTTAGAGCATCAGCTACTCTATTCTCCTTCCCTTTGATATAGCTAATATCAAAGTCATATTGTGATAAAAATTCTAACCACCTTCTCTGTCTGGCATTCAGATTGGGCTGAGTAAAAATATATTTCAGTCCTAAGTGATCAGTTTTCAACTGAAAAGGTTTCCCAAGTAAGTAGTGTCTCTAAACTTGAAGTGCATGAACAATGGCAACAAGTTCCAAATCATGAGGGGCATAATTCAGATCATGTAACTTAAGTTTTCTACTTTCATATGCTATGACCTGATCATTTTGTAGCAAAACGCCTCCAAGGCCTTCCCCAGAAGCATCCGTTACAACTGTGAAACTCCTGTTGGGGTCTGGTACAGCTAATATAGGTGCAGAAGTTAGCTGGTCTTTCAGACTTTTGAAAGCCACTTCGCACTTGTCATTCCACATGAATTTCTTATCTTTCTTTTGCAATGAATTTATTGGTGCAGCTACTTTAGAAAAATCCTTTACAAATTTTCTATAGTAACAAGCAAGACCCATGAAGCTTCTTACTTCATGCACATTCTTTGGTGCAGGCCACTCAGTTATTGCCACTATTTTTGAAGGATCTACAAAAATTCCTTCTTTACTTATGACATGACCCAAATAGTGAACTTATGAATCAAAGAAAGAACATTTGGATAACTTACCATACAACTTTATTTTTCTCAAAATTCCCAAAACTATCTTCAAATGCTCATTGTGCTCCTCAACGCTTTTAGAGTAAATGAGAATATTGTCCAAGAATAAAAGTACAAACTTGTCCAGGTATTCTTGAAAAATATTGTTCATTAAATTCATAAAGGCTGCGGGTGCATTAGTTAGTCCAAAGGGTAGAACTGTGAATTCATAATGTCCGTACCTTGTTCGGAAAGCTATTTTATGAATATCTTCCTCTCTAATCCTTAACTAATGATAACCAGATCGAAGGTCTATCTTAGAATAAACCACTGCTCCACACATCTGATCAAACAGATCGTCGATCCTAGGAAGTGGATATCGGTTCTTGATTGTTGCTTTTTTCAACATCCGATAATCAATACACAGCCTTAGTGTTCCATCCTTCTTTTTCACGAATATTACAGGCGCTCCCCAAGGTGAAACACTTGGTCTGATAAAACCTTTAGACAAAATCTCTTGCAACTGTGCCTTAAGCTCGACTAACTCTGTAGTAGTCATCTGATAAGGCGCTTTGGATATAGGTTCTGTTCCTGGCTTGATTTCAATGGTGAAGTCAAATTCTCTCTTGAGTTGTAACCCTGGTAATTCCTCAGGAAAAACATCCCTGAAAATTTGTAAAAGAGGGAATCGTTTCATGAAATCATCATCTTCTTCTGAAGATTCAGATATCTTTACTGCATAAAGGGTACATCCTTTATTTTTAGCCTTTTTAAGCTACATAGCCGACAGTTTTCTAACTGAAATTTCCCGTTTTACACCTTGAATCTCTGCTGATTTCAGCTGATTATCTAAACATTTTATGTTCTTTTCATAGCAGTCTACTTTTGCTTTATGGTCAGCTAACCAATTGACACCGATAACAATGTCATACGATCCTAAAGGTGCAACATAGAGGTCAAATTCCGTGGAAAAGTTAGGTAAGTCAAGAATTGCCCCAAAAAGACACATACTCACTGTATGAACAGAGTTTATTACCATACTGTACAGTCCAAGATTTATCCATTTTTCCAGCTTTCTTTTAAGTTTAGAAGCTAGTTTATTAGATATAAAACATTCAGTAGCTCCTGTATCAAAAATAATAGTGACAGGTATGCCAAATAACTTACCCAGAACTTCTATAGGTGTCACTTGCTTTTCAGCTTGCTTGTCCGTTACTGCAGCATGTATCTTATGCTGCTGAGTACGATCATCCTTCTTCAAAGGGCATCTGATTTGCGTAGTGATCTTTTCCACAATTGTAGCAGCCTCCTACAGGTCCCTTTTTAGGCTCAAAGTTGCCTCCAATTTTGTAATTTTCATGTTGTCCTCCATACGGCTTCTGCCCATTATTATAATTTTTAACAAAATTATCCCTTACATTTCCAGCAGGATTATTTACTACTGCTTTCTTATTGTTATCTCCTAGAAACTTACTCTTGTTTCCAAAAATTTTCCATGGTCCTTTTCTGGGTGCAAGAGAGGTTGAAGAAGGGTTTGCAGTCTTCTTCTGCACTTCCTCTTTATGAGCAGAAATAGCCTTTAATTTCTGTTCTTGCCTTATGGCCTTTTCAACAACTCCTTCCATAGTGGCTGGACTGTGAACATCGACCTCTCCCCCTATCACGGGATTCAATCCCATGATGAATTTCCGTATTCTAAACTTTTCATCAGTTTGATACTGCGGTACATACTTGATGATTTTTGTAAACCGCTCCAAGTATTCAGTTACCGTTAGCTTCCCTTGAGCTAAGTTCTGAAATTCTGTCATTTTCTGATCCTAGAAAAGTTGTGGCATCCAACGTTGCCTAAAATAGCCTTTAAATTGATCCCAAGTAATATTGGTCTCATCAATGTTTAGTTCAGCTTTACGGCTATCCCACCATGAAGATGCTTCGTGGGAAAGCTGATAGGCTCCCCAAATAGCTTTGGTTTCCTATGAGAAGTTCCTTATTGCAAAGTACTTCTCTATTTTGCTAAGCCAATTCTCAGCCCCATCTTCTAATGTGGTGCCATCATACTTAGGTGGACTTATCCTTTTTATATCATTAGTGAGTTCTACTACCAATCTGGCCTTTGTATTTTCTGGTTGGACCAGGTGCATTCCCAGCATTAACATCAACACCCATGTCAGGGTTGTCCTCAGGGAGGTTGCTGATTATTATTATCAGCTTTGTCATCCTCCTCATTCCCCATCACCTGCTGTTCCAATATAGCTAAGCGATCTCTTGTGTCCAACAGGGAAGCAAGGATCTCATCAATTTTCTGGGTTGTTGCCACTCCTCCTTTAGGTGGAGCATTACTCGCAATGTTCCCCCTTGTTCTAACCATTTTCTATTACAAGAAATTTTAGGTATTTATCAGATTATGGACACAATAGGTCCAAGAGCTGCAACCTTTAGCTTTGATACCAAGATGTAACATCCTCAATTTATACCTTAGAACAAGTGATTTTTTTTTTTGATAATTGCATCCTGGTTCTAAATACATAATTTAGAACTCACAAATCAAATAACCATTCTTATAACAGACAACCATATGCAGCTGTAATGACTCAGAGTACCTCCGATCTATTCATTCCATGACTCGGTAATCTACCGATCTATTCATGAGTAATAAGAGTTGGCGTATTTATTTAACACTTCACTCTTGCGGTTCTCTTCCCTACTCTGGGATTCAGAATGCTCTGTCCAAGGAACCTAACTAAATAATTGTTACCATTATTCATCGGCATCTCATCCCTTAGACTAGGTGAATTAGGACAACGCAATCAGCAGCTTGCGATACTTTGGCCAAAGATTTTAAACATACTGTTTATGTCTCTTATTCCTTAACGACATACTCGTCAATCTGGAATACGCCCTTCACCCCATTCTTATGTTATATAGAATGTCTTTATACCGACTTCTGTCAGTCCTTCCTATCACAACTTAATCACTCAGAGACAGATTAACAAGGTGATAATGTTATATGGATGCCCACGAGGATTAGGGATACGTTGACATACTGGTTCAACCCTGCAGTTTAACCAGTGTGTCATGATACCTCGAATCTCATAGGCAGCCTTATAACATGACCACATTCCTAATCGGGTCCCTGAGTAACTCGTTCGAGATCAAAGTGTAAATCTTAGCGATCAATGCAAAGGGTGTCGTCCTAAGTCACCTGCATTGTTGTAACCTTCGAGAAGATCCTAATCTTCTCGGAGGTACAATCCTGCAGTTGACTTGTGCCGTCAACCTTTAAATCTGCCTCGAAAAGATTCTACTTAATAATATGCGTTATGCACGTTGAGTTTTAAATTACATTAAAGACTTTCCCCTAAGGTTAGCCTTGTCCCGATCCCCTGGATTCTTCGTCTTAAGATGACCTTCCTCAATAAAACCCATTACATGGTGGAGATATTAAGGCTAAGGTCTCATCAAGGAGTTTTTAGAATATACATGATTCTAAAAAAACATAATTGGACAATATCTCATAACCTTCACATGAGATTTCCATCTGAACCCCATTAGATTTATATCAGTCCTCCTAACTAAATTTATATCATACTTATTAGTATAAAGATATAAATGATTAAGAATCCAATTTAATAGTGTCCTGTCATACTCAGGACTAGGGATTAGTAATTTAAATCTAGCTTGATTAGCGTTCTGCTTAGGTTCATTTTTGCCCTATCTTTTAGAAAGACAATGATTTAAATTTCAATTTAGCTTTCGATAGAACAGATTAGAACTACTAAACACTCATAATATATTCAATCACATTTTCTTATAAGGTTTCATTGACAATCACAAAAGCATCCATAATACAACAAAGATAACATTGCCACTCCGGTATGTAAACCGAACAAGGTAAACTATCAGAATTAAAAATACAACACATAAGTAACAAATACTTATTTCCATTCCTTTCAGAACTATACAAATACATTTAGGGCATTCAACATACTTGATACAATGCTCAACGGAAAAGAAACATCTTTCCACATTTAGTAAATTTAGAAAATCAAGCTGTAATTCATTATAAATCAAATTAAACAATCTGATCATCCGGTCAGATCTGCATTGCTTTTACCACTTACGGAAACCATCTACAAAAATAGTCAACATGAGTCAGTTCAATGAACTGAGCATGATAAGCACTAACTCTTAAAACAATTGTAATCCATCAATTGTTTTCATTAAACACCCTGTTTAAATGAGATCAATACTCCAAACAAGTAAACATATTCAGACTATGCCTTTTGCAATACAAAAATGGCTACAAATGTGTAACTCTATCATCGTTACAAAATAGTCCTAAACACTTCTCAATTATTTCATCAAATATTAGAAATCAAGAACGAAAGAATCCAAAGCAATTATCTTGAATCCAAGATCAGCAATATTGAACAAATCATTACTTTCATCAGAAAAAAGGAATATCATAACAAATCGTGATTCCATCAATATGATACAAAAACAATTCCAGCTGTTAAACAGATATCGACATGCATTGTTATGATAGAAGAGAAAGAAACAAATCATTCACATTTCCCTTCACACAAGCTCATGACTGTACCGTCTCTTCAGATGGAAGGCATTCATCCTACATGCATATGAAAAAGTCCGACGAGCCACAAGAAGAATCACTTTTTTTTTTTCTAAATTGAACATAGCAAAGCTTCTGTACAGTAGCTAACATGCCTATAGTGATGACTATCAACCCACAGATTCACAAGACCTTCCACAAGAAGTGGCAAACTAGATGGGTTTCTCCACATTAGCTGTTGATGTGCAGTCGACGGCTTTAGTTCAGTCTAGCTTAAAACAAGATAGTTTTGCAACAAAGACTAACATGCTAACAATCCCACACATAAACCTATAGCCCAAGCTAGTCCCTTCTAAACACAGTAAGGCTTTTCGACCCAAGGTCGAAATCAAGAACTTTTATTATATCGCGGCCAACAACAAACTTCATCGCATTAAGCAATTTGATGTTTCCATAAGACTATGCGAAGATTATCCTACAAATCCCGTAACATACACAGCCTCATCCAACTAGGAAAAATAGAAAGGAAACATATCATTTTGTATTTACATCTATACGCAATCAGAATCAGACGTATAGCATTCACGATTCATTTATACAAATCCGCGTTACTTGATATAAATCATTACTCAGGAAATCCCACAATAACAAAACAACAGTATAACAAGTCAAGTTTTAATTGAGGCAAAAGAAAATACAGGATAACTTCCACGAATTCAACTGAACCCGAACAAGAGTGGCAAGACAAATTGTTGCAAATGATTCCATCTGGGCAAATCAATGGGTGTACATAAAAAATCAGGCAAAAGCAAATTTAAATACTGATTTCAGCACAAGGAACCCGACTGACCCTTTGTCAATTCGTTCGAACAAGTTTGCACAGAATGTATACGTAAAAATACACCCAAAGAATCTATACCATAACATCCTTGCAACACGAAGGTATTCTTACAAATAAAAGAGGTCTTAGTACATGTTATTCCCTCAAGTCACTGGCTCATCAATTACCAATATTCAATTATATTTAACTTGAACAGAGGTCCAAAATATAAGTAAATCTTTCAATCCACTCCACAGAGTCATTCTGATTACAACAAAAATATGAATATATACATATTGCATACTGATAACGGGTTGAAAACCATAACCACAAAGCAAGGAATACACAATTTCCAAAAGGGGTGCAATGAAATACTGCAACACAATAAATTATTTGTTCAAAATAACTTAAAATACCATAGCGAAGCCCTACTAGGTTCTGTAACCTTCACCAATGATAACCACCCACAAACTTGCAAAGAAGTCCAGGAAGACTAAACATTCACACAAAATTCCAACAGTATCTTTTCCAACAAGAATCAACAACAAGCCTCATCAACAAGTTTCAATCAACAAGTTTCTATCAACAAGTTTCTATCAACAAACTTCTATCATAAAGTTTCTACCAACAAGTTTTCTACTGTATCCTGAACCCAGCAAGAGAAGCATGCACGGGTTCTCACGGAGCAGGAAGATACCCTTCAAGCACATTTTACACAAACTTACACTGGAATGTGAAGCACAATAAAACAGAGAACATTTTGAAATACATCACACACCCATTAAGGGTTAAATTTTAAAAATGAACAGCATAAAGATACAGTACCAAATCACACAAGACAACCATAGGAAATCATCTATTTCCATAAGTCATTTGAACATAGTTGTTCTAATGAAATCACTTGAAAGACAGCAAGATTTTTAAAGGTTAGGGCCTAACATGCCTAGATTTTTGCTCAAAATTCCGAAGCAGACCACTGAAAGAGATCGGACTTCCTTTTCCTTTTCCAAGTTAGAGCGACCAACAAAATTTTGCTATCTCCATGACATATATATTTTCCTTGCCATAGAAAAGAGCTAGATACCCTCATACTCACCATGCAACTCCAAGAAGACTGGTACAAAGAACCAGTGAACAGGCAGAAGGAAAACCGAAATTCACGACAAGCCAAACAAAACAACAACTTTCCACATTGCATGCCTTCTCGCGAGTTCCGAGCTCAACTTCAAAGCTCATTGAATGCATTTACTCCAATTTTCCCGCTTAAACTCAACTGCCACTGACCGCCAAAATTGGCGACAGACAAATAAAATCTCCAGACCATTTTCAGTCTTGGCGACCTCCAAGTCGGCTCAGGTTAGCCGTTTCTAAAACATTTGCTAATACCTGTCCTTCATACTTATCCATTGTATTTAATGACATAGAAAATTCCGCCCATGGTTCGCACCCCTCCATAGGTCCCTTTACATTCTTGCCCACTAGTTAGGTTAGTAACTTAGGTTAGAATTTAGGATAACACCTAGTCTAACCACTTTACACATAGATACTAACTTAGAACATCAACTCTTAGCCTAGGTCTAGGTTAGATTAACACTAATCTAACCCCTAGGTTAGGTTTAGTTTTAGGTTACTAATCATTAATAATTCCAGTTGGGTCTACATTATGTACACTCAGAAAAAGACCTACAACATACATTCTCGAACAGGGTTAGCTCCTGTTCCACCTTAGGCTACAGAATTTTATGAAACCGAATTATTATCTGGTCCACGATCGAGACCTTCCAGATATACTTCGATATCGGAAAACCAATCCATTTTACATTATCAACCTGAGTTATACTCCGGACTAGCTTGTTCAATGCTCCTAGACCTTGCAACCTGTTCAAGGTCTGTAATTTTAATTCATCACGAACAAACTTAAAGCAATACTTGGATCAATTCCACTGATCCAAGGCTAGGTATTCTAGGTGGATAACTGTATAATTCATTCCGAGATCAGATTAAACTCAGATACAAAATGAAAGAAATAAAAGAGTCCAATCATATTCCGACTTAGTCAAAGATCTGCAATATGCAAAGAAAATACAGTACATATCAAGCATGATTTCTTAATCTAGGAACATATCCTTTTTACAAAAGAAATCACATATCAACACTTGTATGCATAGGAGGAAGTAACAACAGTTCAGGGTGTTACATGCTTCCCTCCTAAAAAGATTCATCGTCCCGATGATTACATATTCAGTTAACCTTCAGGTCAACTAATTTATTAGTACACAAATAATGTGACTATTTCATATTTGAATAGTTCCAGAAATCAATGTCACAACATATTTTATTCAACCTGAATAATGTTTGCCTTCATCTGGCTTCCATAAATTCTTAAAAAAAAGTAAAATAAGTTCTTAAAAGAATTTTCTGTCAACAGATTTCATTCTGTTGAAAAAGAGAAGGAAAAGCCATTTTCATCTCTTCCAAGTTTTCCCAAATTGCACTTTCTTCGTTAAACTGGTCCCACTGGACCTTACATTGCTGTATTTCATGATTTCTTAAATGCAATTGGTGAGTTTCCAGCACTCGTGTGGGTTTAACCACGATTATTCCTGGGTCTTGGACCTGCAAAGAATTCCAATTTAAAACATGTGACAGATCTGAAACGTATTTCTTAAGCAAAGGAATATGGAAAACATCATGCATGCGAGATAAAGTAGCTGGCAATGCTAAATGATAAGCTACAGGATTGATTATTTTGACAATTTTGAAAGGTCCCACGAATCGAGGAGACAACTTGGCAGCCTTGCCAAAAGTTATAGAACTCCTTCTGGGTTTAACACGAAGAAAAACCTTATCACCCAGTTCAAACCTTCTATCAACCCGCTTAAGGTCAGCATAGCTCTTCTGTCTATCCGCTGCTTCCTTTAGTCGTTCATGAATCAGCTTAACTTGCTGTTCCATTTCAGTGAGAATTTCTGGTCCAATTACCACTCTATCCTCAACACTGTCCCCAACTAACAGGAGTTATGCACTTTCTTCCATAAAGTGCTTCAAATGGTGCCCATTTTAAGAGATGAGTGATAAGTATTGTTGTACGTGAACTCAACTAATGGAAGATACTCTTCCCATTTATACTTTTGATCCATACAGTACATTCGCAACATGTCCTCCAACACTTGATTAAACCTCTCAGTTTGTCCATCCGTTTCCAGATGATATGCAGAACTGAAATTTAGTTTCGTTCCAAGAGCTGCGTTAAGAATTTTCCAAAACCTTGACATCATTCTAGGATCCCTGTCAGATATAATCAATTCTGGTACAGCATGCAATCTAAAAATTTCGTGCACGAATCTTTTGGCCAGCACTGGTGAATCATCCTTTAGGTTTTCCAGCAATGAAATTGAGCTACCTTAGTCAGTTTATGTACAACTACCAGGATAACATCATGTTTATTCCTGGACATGGGTAGTCCTTGTACAAAATCCATGGTTATTACTTGCCATTTGTACTGCGGTATGCTATGAGGATATAACAATCCAGCAGGGTGCATATGTTCTGCCTTCACCCGCTGACATTCCAAACAATGGAGTAACAAAATTAATTACATCCTTTTTCATACCTTTCCAAAATTATTGTTGTTTCAAATCAGCAAGCATTTTTGTGATACCAGGGTGTCCAGAGAAAGGGTGAATTATGAAATTCAACTAACAACTTCTTTCTAAAATCGTTCAGCATAGGTACATATACCCTATTTTCATAACGCAAGATTCCTTCATCATCAAAATGAAAACCTTTATACCTTATATCCTTTGGTTCTGCAGCGAGCGCTGCTTTTACTTGCTGAAAGTATGCATCTGATTCTAAGGCACTTTTTACCTCATCTTTAAACTAAGTTCTTAATGTTATAAGAGCAGAAATGTGCCTCCTACGACTTAGAACATCAGCTACTCTATTCTCCTTCCCTTTGATATATCTAATATCAAAGTCATATTGTGAATAAAAATTCTAACCACCTTCTCTATCTGGCATTTAGATTGGGCTGAGTAAAAATATATTTCAGTCCTAAGTGATCAGTTTTCAACTGAAAAGGTTTCCCAAGTAAGTAGTGTCTCCAGACTTGAAGTGCATGAATAATGGCAGCAAGTTCCAAATCATGAGGGGCATAATTCAGCTCATGTAACTTAAGTTTTCTACTTTCATATGCTATGACCTGATCATTTTGTAGCAAAACGCCTCCAAGGCCTTCCCCAGAAGCATCCGTTATAACTGTAAAACTCCCATTGGGGTCTGGTACAGCTAATATAGGTGTAGAAGTTAGCTGCTCTTTCATACTTTTGAAAGCCACTTCGCACTTGTCATTCCACATGAATTTCTTATCTTTCTTTTGCAATGAAGTTATTGGTGCAGCTACTTTAGAAAAAATCCTTTACAAATTTTCTATAGTAACCAGCAAGACCCATGAAGCTTCTTACTTCATGCACATTCTTTGGTGCAGGCCACTCAGTTATTGCCACTATTTTTGAAGGATCTACAGCAATTCCTTCTTTACTTATGACATGACCCAAATAGTGAACTTCTGAATCAAAGAAAGAACATTTGGATAACTTACCATACAACTTTCTTTTTCTCAAAATTCCCAAAACTATCTTCAAATGCTCATTGTGCTCCTCAACGCTTTTAGAGTAAATGAGAATATTGTCCAAGAATAAAAAGTACAAACTTGTCCCAGGTATTCTTGAAAAATATTGTTTCATTAAATTCATAAAGGTTGCGGGTGCATTAGTTAGTCCAAAGGGTAGAACTGTGAATTCATAATGTCCGTACCTTGTTTGGAAAGCTGTTCTATGAATATCTTTCACTCTAATCCTTAACTCATGATAACCATATCGAACGTCTATCTTAGAATAAACCACTACTCCACACATCTGATCAAACAATTCGTCGATCCTAGAAAGTGGATATCGGTTCTTGATTGTTTCTTTGTTCAACATCCGATAATCAATAACCAGCCTTAGTGTTCCATCCTTCTTTTTCACAAATATTACAGGCGCTCCCCAAGGTGAAACACTTGGTCTGATCAAACCTTTAGAAAAAAGCTCTTGCAACTGTGCCTTAAGCTCGACTAACTCTATAGTAGTCATCCGATAAGGCGCTTTGGATATAGGTTCTGTTCCTGGCTTGATTTTAATGGTGAAGTCAAATTCTCTCTTGGGTGGTAACCCTGGTAATTCCTTAGGAAAAACATCCCTGAAACTTTGTAAAAGAGGGAATAGTTTCATGAAATCATCATCTTCTTCTGAAGATTCAGATATCTTTACTGCATAAAGGGTACATCCTTTATTTTTAGCATTTTTAAGCTGCATAGCAGACAATTTTCTAACTGAAATTTTCCATTTTACACCTTGAATCTCTGCTGATTTCAGCTGATCATCTAAACATTTTATGTTCTTTTTATAGCAGTCTACTTTTGCTTTATGGTAAGCTAACCAATTGACACCGATAACAATGTCATACGATCCTAAAGGTGCAACATAGAGGTCAACTTCCATGGAAAAGTTAGGTAAGTCAAGAATTTCCCCAAAAAGACACATACTCACTGTATGAACAGAGTTATTACCATACTGTACAGTCCAAGATTTATCCATTTTTTCCAGCTTTTCTTTTAATTTTAGAAGCTAGTTTATTAGATATAAAACATTCAGTAGCTCCTGTATCAAAATGAATAGTGACAAGTATGCCAAATAACTTACCCGGAACTTCTATAGGTGTCACTTGCTTTTCAGCTTGCTTTTCCGTTACTTGCAGCATGTATCTTATGCTGCTGAGTACGATCATCCTTCTTCAAAGGGCACTGATTTGCATAGTGATCATTGCCACAATTGTAGCAGCCTCCTACAGGTCCCTTTTTAGGCTCAAAGTTGCCTCCAGTTTTTGTAATTGTCATGTTGTTCTCCATAGGGCTTCTGCCCATTATTATAATTTTTAACAAAATTATCCCTTACATTTCCAGCAGGCTTATTTAGTAATGCTTTCTTATTTTTATCTCCTAGAAACTTACTCTTGTTTCTAAAATTTTTCCATGGTCCTTTTCTGGGTGCAAGAGAGGTTGAAGAAGGGTTTGCAGTCTTCTTCCGCACTTCCTCTTTATGAGCAGAATTAGCCTTTAATTTCTGTTCTTGCCTTATGGCCTTTTCAACAACTCCTTCCATAGTGGTTGAACTGTGAACATCGACCTCTCCCCCTATCACGGGATTCAATCCCATGATGAATTTCTGTATTCTAAACTTTTCATCAGTTTGATACTGCGGGTACATACTTGAGGAGTTTTGTAAACCGCTCCCAGTATTCAGTTACCGTTAGCTTCCCTTGAGCTAAGTTCTGAAATTCTGTCATTTTCTGATCATAGAAAAGTTTTGGCAGCCAACGTTGCCTAAAATAGCCTTTAAATTCATCCCAAGTAATATTAGTCTCATCAATGTTTAGTTCAGCTTTACGGCTATCCCACCATGAAGATTCTTCGTGGGAAAGCTGATAGGCTCCCCAAATAGCTTTGGGTTTCCTATGAGAAGTTCCTTATTGCAAAGTACTTCTCCATTTTGCGAAGCCAATTCTCAGCCCCATCTCCTAATGTGGTGCCATCATACTTAGGTGGACTTATCCTTTTTATATCATTAGTGAGTTCTGCTACCAATCTGGCCTTTTTATTTTCTGGTTGGACAGGTGCATTCCCAACATTAACATCAACACCCATGTCAGGGTTGGTCCTCAGGAGGTTTCTAATTATTATTATCAGCTTCGTCATCCTCCTCATTCCCCATCACCTGTTGTTCCAGTACAGCTAAGGGATCTCTTGTGTCCAACAGGGCAGCAAGGATCTCATCAAGTTTCTGGGTTGTTGCCACTCCTCCTTCAGGTGGAGCATTACTCGCAATGTTCCCCCTTGTTCTAACCATTTTCTATTTTTACAAGAAATTTTAGGTATTTATCAGATTATGGACACAATAGGTCCAAGAGCTGCAACCTTCAGCTCTAATACCAAGATGTAACATCCTCAATTTATACCTTAGAACAAGTGAATTTTTTTTTTTTTTGATAATTACATCCTGGTTCTAAATACATAATTTAGAACTCACAAATCAAATAACCATTCTTATAACAGACAACCATATGCAGCTGTAATGACTCGGAGTACCTCCGATCTATTCATTCCATGACTCGGTAATCTACCGATCTATTCATGAGTAATAAGAGTTGGCGTATTTATTTAATACTTCACTCTTGCGGTTCTCTTCCCTACTCTGGGATTCAGAATGCTCTGTCCAAGAAACCTAACTGAATAATTGTTACCATTATTCATCGGCATCTCATCCCTTAGACTAGGTGAATTAGGACACACGCAATCAGCAGCTTGCGATACTTTGGCCAAAGATTTGAAACATACTGTTTATGTCTCGTATTCCTTAACGGCATACTCATCAATCTGGAGTATACCCGTCACCCCATTCTTATGTTATATAGAATGTCTTATACCGACTTCTGTCAATCCTTCCTATCACAAGCTTAATCACTCGGGAGATAGATTAACAAGGTGATAATGTTATATGGATGCCCACGAGGATTAGGGATACGGGTGACATACTGGTTCAACCCTGCAGTTAAACCAGTGTGTCCATGATACCCCGAATCTCCTAGGCAACCTTATAACATGACCACATTCCTAATCATTCCCTGAGTAAGTCGTTCGAGATCAAAGTGTAAATCTTAGCGATCAATGCAAAGGGTGTCGTCATAAGTCACCTAAATTGTTGTAACTTGGAGAAGATCCTAATATTCTCGGAGGTACAACCCTGCAGTTGACTTGTGCCGTCAACCTTTAAATCTGCCTCGAAAAGATATACTTAATAATATGCGTTATGCACGTTGAGTTTTAAATTACATCAAAGGACTTTCCCCTAAGGTTAGCCTTTCCCGATCCCTGGATTCTTCGTCTTAAGATGACCTTCCTCAATAAAACCCCATTACATGGTGGAGATATTAAGGGCTAAGGTCTCATCAAGGAGTTTTTAGAATATACATGATTCTAAAACAACAGAATTGGACAATATCTCATAACCTTTCACATGAGATTGCCATCTGAACCCCATTTAGATTTATATCAATTCTCCTAGATGAATTTATATCATACTTATTAGTATAAAGATATAAATGATTAAGAATCCAATTTAATGTTGTCCTGTCATACTCAGGACTAGGGATTAGTAATTTAATCCAGCTTGATTAACGTTCTGCTTAGGTTCATTTTTGCCCTATCTTTTAGAAAGACAATGATTTAAATTTCAATTTAGCTTTCGATAGAACAGATTAGAACTACTAAACACTCATAAGACTTCAATCAAATTTTCTTATAAGCTTTCATTGACAATCACAAAAGCATCCATAATACACAAAGATAACATTGCCACTCCGGTATGTAAACCGAAGAAGGTCAACTATCAGAATTAAGAATACAACACATAAGTAACAAATACTTATTTCCATTCCTTTCAGAACTATACAAATACATTTAGGGCATTCAGCATACTTGATACAATTCTCAACGGAAAAGAAACATCTTTCCACATTTAGTACATTTAGAAAATCAAGCTGTAATTCATTATAAATCAAATTAAACAATCAGATCATCCGGTCAGATCTGCATTTCTTTTACCACTTACGGAAACCATCTACAAAAATAGTCAACATGAGTCAGTTCAATGAACTGAGCATGATAAGCACTAACTCTTAAAACAATTGCAATCCATCAATTGTTTTCATTAAACACCCTGTTTAAATGAGATCAATACTCCAAACAAGTAAACATATTCAGACTATGCCTTTTACAATACAAAAATGGCTACAAATGTGTAACTCTATCATCGTTACAAAATAGTCCTAAACACTTCTCAATTATTTCATCAAATATTAGAAATCAAGAACGAAAGTATCCAAAGCAATTATCTTGAATCCAAGATCAGCAATATTGAAAAATCATTACTTTCATCAGAAAAAGGAATATCATAACAAATCGTGATTCCATCAATATGATACAAAAACAATTCCAACTGTTAAACAGATATCGACATGCATTGTTATGATAGAAGAGAAAGAAAAAAATCATTCACATTTCCCTTCACACAAGCTCATGACTATACCGTCTCTTCAGATGGAAGGCATTCATCATACATGCATACAAAAAAGTTTGACGAGCCACAAGAAGAATCACTTTTTTTTTTTTCTAAATCAAACATAGCAAAGCTTTTTTACAGTAGCTAACACGCCTATAGTGATGAATATCAACCCATAGATTCACAAGACCTTCCACAAGAAGTGGCAAACTAGATGGGTTTCTCCACATTGCCTGTCAAGGTGCAGTCGACGAATTTAGTTCAGTCTAGCTTAAAACAGGATAGTTTTACAACAAAGACTAACATGCTAACAATCCCACACATAAACCTATAGCCCAAGCTAGTCCCTTCTAAACACAGTAAGGCTTTTCGACCCAAGGTCGAAATCAAGAACTTTTATTATATCGCGGCCAACAACAAACTTCATCACATTAAGCAATTTGATGTTTCCATAAGACTATGGGAAGATTATCCTAAAAATCCCATAACATACACAGCCTCATCCAACTAGGAAAAACAGAAAGGAAACATATCATTTTGTATTTACATCTGTACGCAATCGGAATCAGACGTATTGCATTCACGATTCATTTATACAAAGCCGCGTTACTTGATATAAATCATTACTCAGGAAATCCCACAATGCCAAAACAAGAATATACCAAGTCAAGTTTTAACTGAGGCAAAAGAAAATACAGGATAACTTCCACGAATTCAACTGAACCCGAACAAGAGTGGCAAGACAAATTGTTGCAAATGATTCCATCTGGGCAAATCAATGGTGTACATAAAAAAATCAGGCAAAAGCAAATTTAAATACTGATTTCAGCACAAGGAACCCGACTGACCCTTTGTCAATTCTTCACACAAGTTTGCATAGAATGTATACGTAAAAATACACCCAAAGAATCTATACGATAACATCCTTGCAACACGAAGGTATTCTTACAAATAACAGAGGTCTTAGTACATGTTATTCCCTCAAGTCACTGGCTCATCAATTACCAATATTCAATTATATTTTACTTGAACAATGGTCCAAATATAAGTAAATCATTCAATCGACTCCACAGAGTCATTCTGATTACAAAAAAAATATGAATATATACATATTGCATACTGATAATGGGTTGAAACCCATAACCACAAAGCAAGGAATACATAATTTCCAAAAGGGGTGCAATGAAATACTGCAACACAATAAATTATTTGTTCAAAATAACTTAAAATACCATAGCGAAGCCCTACTAGGTTCTGTAACCTTCACCAATGATAACCACCACAAACTTGCAAAGAAGTCCAATAAGACTAAACATTCACACAAAATTCCAACAGTATCTTTTCCGACAAGAATCAACAACAAGCCTCATCAACAAGTTTCAATCAACAAGTTTCTATCAACAAGTTTCTATCAACAAACTTCTATCAGCAAGTTTCTACCAACAAGTTTCTACTGTATCCTGAACCCAGCAAGAGAAGCATGCATGGGTTCTCACGGAGCAGGAAGATACCCTTCAAGCACATGTTAAACAAACTTACGCCGGAATGTGAAGCACAATAAAACAGAGAACAGTTCGAAATACATCACACACCCATTAAGGGTTAAATTTGAAAAACGAATAGCATAAAGATACAGTACCAAATCACACAAGACAACCATAGGAAATCATCTATTTCCATAAGTCATTTAAATAGAGTTGTTCTAATGAAATCACTTGAAAGACAACAAGATTTTTAAAGGTTAGGGCCTAACATGCCTGGATTTTTGCTCAAAATTCCGAAGCATACCACTGAAAGAGCTCGGACTTCCTTTTCCTTTTCCAAGTTAGAGCGACCAACAAAATTTTTCTATCTCCATGACATATATATTTTCCTTTCCAGAGAAAAGAGCTAGATACCCTCATACTCGCCATGCAACTCCAAGAATACTGGTGCGAAGAACCAGTGAACAGGTAGAAGGAAAACCAAAATTCACGATAAGCTAAACAAAACAACAACTTTCCACATTGCATGCCTTCTCGCGAGTTCCGAGCTCGACTTCCAAGCTCATTGAATTCATTTACTCCAATTTTCCCGCTTAAACTCAACTGCCACCGACCGCCAAAATTGGCGACAGACAAATAAAATTTCTAGACCATTTTCAGTCTTGGCAACCTACCACGTCGGCTCAGGTTAGCCGTTTCTAAAACCTCCGCCAATACCTGTCCTTCATACTTATCCATTGTATTTAATGACATAGAAAATTCCGCCCATGGTTCGCACCCCTCCATAGGTCCCTTTACATTCTTTCCTACTAGTTAGGTTAGTAACTTGGGTTAGAATTTAGGATAACACCTAGTCTAACCACTTTACACATAGATACTAACTTAGAACATCAGCTCTTAGCCTAGGTCTAGGTTAGATTAACACTAATCTAACCCCTAGGTTAGGTTTAGTTTTAGGTTACTAATCATTAATAATTCCAGTTAGGTCTACATTCTGTACACTTAGAAAAAGACCTACAACATACATTCTCGAACAGGGTTAGCTCCTGTTCTGCCTTAGGCTATAGAATTTTATGAAACTGAATTATTATCTGGTCCACGATCGAGACCTTCCAGATATACTTCGATATCGGAAAACCAATCCATTTCACATGATCAACCTGAATTATACTCTGGACTAGCTTGTTCAATGCTCCTAGACCTTGCAACATGTTCAAGGTCTGTAATTTTAATTCATCACGAACAAACTTAAAGCAATACTTGGATCAATTCCACTGATCCAAGGCTAGGTATTATAGGTGGATAACTCTATAATTCATTCTGAGATCAGATTAAACTCAGATACAAAATGAAAGAAATAAAAGAGTCCAATCATATTCTGACTCAGTCAAAGATCTGCAATCTACAAAGAAAATACAGTACATATCAAGCATGATTTCTTAATCTAGGAACATATCCTTTTTACAAAAGAAATCACATATCAACACTTGTATGCATAGGAGGAAGTAACAACAGTTTAGGGTGTTACAATGGGGTCTAGGGAGCAGTGGGCCCTCGCTCCTAGCTATATAGAGATAGATTAGGTCATCGCCATAGATCTAATCTGAACTAGGAGGGGGGGTGCAACTATATGGAATAGATAGAGGTGCCAACAAAAGGTCATTATCTATATGCTATGCACCCCCCTCCTATATATATTCTCTATTCTCTATAGGCACCCAGAGAGATATAGAGGTTCGCCTCCCCCCTAGATCATATCTATCTAGATAGGGATGGGCTTCATTACCCTTGTCCTACCACCATATCTCTATATATAGTGCCGACTAGAGAGAGTAATCCTGATAGGGCATCCCTAAATCTATAGGACCCCCCAGATACTCTATATGTCCCCTAGATCCTCTAGATGGGGATGGGGGGTCGAGGAAGTTGAGGGCCTTCTCTATTGCATATTGCAATGGCCGTCCTATGGTGTAACATCCTCATTTTTGTGCATTAGAACAAGAAATTTTTAATTTTTTATAAGTGCATTCTAGTTCTAAATACATAATTTAGAACTCACAGATTATAACAATCATTCTTATAACAGATAACCATATGCAATCATAATGACTCGGTGTACCACTGATCTATTCATTCCATGACTCAGTGAACTATCGATCTATTCATGTGTATCATAGAGTTGGCGTTTTCATCAGAACACTTCACTCTTGCGGTTCTATTCCCTAATCAAGGATTTTAGAATGCTCTGTCTAAGGAACCTATCTAAATAATTGTTACTATCATTCATCAGCATCACATCCCTTAGACTAGGTGACATAGGACAACACAATCAGTAGCTTGCGATACTTTAACCAAAGATTTGAAACATATTGTTCATGTCTCTTATTCCTTAACGGCATACTCGTCAATCTGGAATACGTCCTTCACCCCACTCTCATGTTATATAGAACATCTTATACTGACTTCTGTCAGTCTCCCCTATCCCGAGTTTTCAGTTAGGAACGGGTTAATATCATACTCACATTATAAGGATGCTCTTGAAGACTAGGGGTAAGTTAACATACTGGGTCACCACTGTTACCCTGTGTGTCAAGGTACCCTGAGTCTCAAAGGGCTACCTCATAGCATGTCTATGGTCGTAACCGGTCCCAAAGGAAAATCTTGTTCGAGTTACAGGTGTAAATCTTAACGATCAATGCAAAGGGTGTTGCCATAAGTCACCTGCATTGTTGTATCCTCGAGAAGATCCTAATCTTCTTGAAGGTACAACCTTACAGTTGTCATGTGACAACAACCTAAAATACCACCTCAGAAAGATTCACTTAACTTTAAGGATTTACTTAAGTTGAGTTGATCTTGAATTAAAGGCCCTCCTAACTGGATAGTCCTTTCCCAACCCATAATTTCATACCCTTGAGTTGCCTTACGTAATTAAGTTCAATTTTTACCGAGAGAAGTTTAATAAGATTTGTGACCTTGTCAAGGTGTCCATTGGTTCCTAATAAAATTATTTCTTATTAATAGGCAATATCCCTAAGTCCTCTCTTAAGGAAGCTAACTAAACCTGAAAGGGTTTATATCAACTCCGAAGACTGAAATATATCTGATTTATTGTTATTAAGACATGGTGATTTAATCCATCAATTACGTTGCCTTGACTTAGATCATTTTTAGGGCGTAATAGAATACTCCTCTTGTTATATCTACATATCAGGGCATAGTTTAACCTTAACTTCCCTAAAAATTCAGTGGACTAAATTCCAATTTAGCCTTATTCATAATATATAAGAATTACTATTCAACATAAAGTATTCGGTCACCTAATTTTTACAAGGCTTACTTAGGGAATCCAACTAGCTCCCATGGCATATAATAATAAAAATGCACTCTCATTCATTCAGACATAATAAGTTCAATTCATCAAATAAAAAAAATGCAGCCACCTAAGAAACAATTTCCCCATTTCATTTATTTCCAAGCCTTACAATTACAACTTATGCACTTTGGCATATTTTGATACAATAATCAACATCAAAAGAATAACTTTCTTCCTATAGTAAAATTAGAGAAATCAAGTTAAAATTCATCATAAAAACTAGATTAAAAAATCTGAGCATCATATCAGATATGCGTGCCTTTACCACTTACAATGACCATCTGCAAAAATTGCTAGCATAGGTCAGTTCAGTGAACTGAGCATGATAAGCACTAATTCTTAAAACAATTACATTCCACCAATTTTTTCCATTAAACAATCTATTTAAATTAAATCATTTCATCAAATCCATTAACATGAAGCACGTTATTTATCTTTCTACTATTCTAATATGACTTTTAAAACATAGCTCATATTATAGCTGCCATTTAAACTTAAATCCTTTCGGATGATTCATCTTAAACAATAGAATAAGAAGAAACAAAATGAATCTAAAATACCTAACCATTCGAAAACCAAGGGAAGTATCCATCCTAATAAAATTACTTCATTAAAGAAATGAAATCTTACCAATGCATGTAACCAACAAATTTACATTTAAACAATTCAAACAAAGACATATTATAGCCTCAAGAAAGTTCAGCTGATGGATTTTCCTTTATACTTTATGTATAATTTCAAATACATTGATAAGTATACCAACTATTAATACAATATTACTTTCATACAAGTAGATAACTGAATTATTCAAACAGAGTAATAATATAGCTAAAGATAAGGAAAAGAGACTTCTATCCAAATACAGCACTTACCACTCTCTACACGTAACTTTAAAAATCTATTCATCTCGTGACCATGATTAAGGATACATATAGAAATTATAAAGAAGGAAGCATTCATAATTTCCAGAAAGGGAGAGAATACTTTCTTATTCCCAAAATCCTATATCAACATATACTTTACAACTAAGAGAAAGAAACAGAGGCATTCAGATCTCCATTCCAAACAAGTTCAGGACTATACCAAAATTCCCAGGAGTAATGCATATACAATCGATCTTGAATTCAATTAGGGAAGAAGAGAAAGAAAGAACATCAACACCCAAGTTTACCATTATCTCCCATCTAGTAAAACTGTTTAAAAGGTCGCCCTTAGATCCCTAGGGTCTTATAATTACATATTAACAAAATCCATAGATTGTTATAGCGAAATACATATACGTTCAAATATCAGTCCACAATCTTGATCCAATTCAAACAGTCTACCCTTCACCCAGGACTCGAATCATTTTAGACTATGAGTTAGGGTAATTGCTATTGTTACTCACCAATATATTACACTAACTATTTACACTGGATAATATGTTATTGCGTTCAAGGATACCAAACAAAAATCACTTCCAGTGTTAATAGATGAATTCTATTGAAAAATTTCAAGGTCACTATTGGTAACATCAACACAGTCATTCATATTCTAATATAAAAACTAATTTCCATTCATGTAGATCTAATATCACCCACTAATTGTTAGGGAACAGGGTTCATCAAGTAAATTTCACTGGGTCATAACTTTTTTCTAAAATCCAAGTAAAAATCGTAAAGAAAACAACAGCTACACCAAATATTTCATCACTTACAGAACCCATAATCAATGACCATCTAGACCCCTTTTCAACAGAGGTACAAGCTTGTATTCAAACATATTTCTTATGCATGCAACTAAACCAGTCGAGCTCTAGAGAAGGAACTACAGTTTCATCACAATCCACCTATACATTAACCTGAAGCTATCAAGCAATAAAAGAGCTCATACGGCTAAGAAATGATCAATAAACCAACTAAATTAGACCCAAAAATTCTTTCCATGTCATTCTCCAAACACAAAATCATCCAACACAACGTCTAACATGGTACATTTTGGAAACTCATCACCTTAGTCGAACAAAGAGATATAAAACACATCTACAAAAGATGATACACATATACTATTCACAGCAAGGCAAGAAAAACAAAATAAACAGATTCAAAATGATCTACGTATAACCAAGGATTCCCAATTCAACAAGAAAAGAAGAAAACTAATACTTGCTATCAACCAGGCCGACTGTACAAAAATCATCTGAACAAAGTTTTTCTAATGAAAGCATTTAAAGGAAAGCAATATTTTTAAAAGTTAGGACCTATCATGCCTGATAGTGTCGCTTAAAAATTTGAAGGAGACCTCTGAATGTGCTTACAACTTCTCTTCTTCTTCTATGAAAGATTAAACAACAATAGATTGTTACCTCCATGCCTTATATACTTCCCCTGACAGAGAAGGAAGCTAGAAACTCTCAAAGTTGCTATGCAACACAGAGTAGATGGCTGGTTCACAGAACCAGTGCTCAAGCAGAGTGAAAAATGGAATGTATGGAAAACCAAAAAAC